>CM053597.1:36642563-36675010 GCA_028646575.1 Pseudocheirus occidentalis | reverse complement strand
TATGGGCCCCAGGGGGCTCAGTAGATAATAGGGAGAGTGAAGGAGAAAGGGGATTGAAGAGAGCTAGGCCTGAACTGGAAAGAGAAGAGTATGGGGAGAACAACAGAAGGGGGATTTTTCAAAGGTTGTGCTGAATCCCAGGGATTGGCAAAGCAGGGGTTCAGAGTTCTCTAATCATAGAACAAGAGGAATATCAAGTCTAGATAAGCTAAATCAGCTGAGGTTCTCAATCAGAAGAATGCACGAGGGTCTCAGCAGATCTCTGTTCTGAGTTGGAACTTACTCAGATAATTACATCCTGGTTACGGGTAAAGGGGAAGAGTGAATATTTGTTTCACAAGAAATATATCAACTGTTATCATTATGACTGATGTTTATTGACTATTTAATCTATGAAGATCACTATTATATGGATTAATGAGACCATGGAAAATGATGAGTCTCTGAAAAGCATTTATTGGTTTGTGGGCGGGGGATGGTATTGGCAGGGCTTCCCACCTTTGAGCTAACCAGTTATCTGATGCTAATTCCAGAAGTTCCAATGGCATGGTTCCCTACATCAGGCAGTGCATGGAGCAGTTCACTCAGGTAGGACGTTAACCCGAGAATCTGTTAGGCCGACCACATTGGAGTGGATTGGTGAGGGACAGGAAAAAAAGAAATGTGAAGAAGTATGCTCCCTTCACATCAGCACCTGGGACAAAGCCCCAGTCACTCCATGAGAGTTTCAGCTTTGACCAGTATGCCCTCCTCTTCCCTATGCTGTTCTGGAAGTGCCATTATCCCTTCTACAGCATGACTTTCCCCATCACAGCTTTTCTCTATTGCAGGTCAGCATAAGAAATTAAGTGGGAATTTGAGGGGAATTTTGCAGAAGTTGCAGTCGACATATGAAGACCAGAAGATAACAGAGTTTATGACCAAATACTTAAACCAAATTTTATAATCAAGTACTATAAACACCCCATACAAGTTAAAAAAAAAAAGACTTCTCTGATACAAAGGGAAGGACAAAAACTTTTACATGGACTTTCCAGATCACAGGGACGTCATGCCCCTCACCTCCCACCCCTTCTCCATGATATGGAAGGGATAACTATAGGAGAAGCAGAGAAAAGTTTCAGAGAGCAGCTGCAAGAGAACTTAAAGGCAAGATTTTGAAGTAAAGAAATCACCAAATCTAAGGTATGTTGCTGCTCTTCCATTCTTGAAAGTCTAAGTCACGGTGTAGCTAGGTGGTGCAGTGAGTAGAGCACCAGCCTGGAGTCAGGAGAACCTGAGTTCTAATCTGGCCTCAGACACTTACTAGCTGTGTGACTTTGGGCAAGTCACTTAACCCCAACTGCCCTCCAAAAAGCAAAAAATAAAATATATATTTTTTTAAAAGTCCAAGTCAAGAAGTATTTCATCCATGACACTTTTCTCAGAGCACATGGCCTGGACCTTCTTCTCCCTAATATCATAATTATTTGGATACCTGCCTTCTCCAAAACCATTTAGATTATAAGTTCCTTGAAAATATGATCTGTCTGAGTGAAACCACTGCTAGACCTATACCCCAAAGAGATTTTTTCTAAAAAGATGAAAATGGTTCAGTGTATACCTACAGCAGTTCTTTTTATGGTATCAAAGAACCAGCAACTTAAGCAGAAATAGAAGTGAGGCTGGAGTAGGGATGTGCCTGCCCATTGTTCCTTGTTCCTGTTCTGAGTAAGCAATAAAACACACTAGTCACATGCACCTTCATTCAGTTTTCTCCATTCAGATGGGGGTCATCCATCATGGTCTTCTCCCCTCATTCTCCTGGGGTCTTCCCAAAGATGATTATGTCATTAAAATACGCAACCACTTTGAGGTCCTTCACTACTCTCTGCATCATTCTTTGGATTGTGGCAGGTGCTCCAGAGCTGTCCTGGTACATATATTAGAATATTAGAACTGGTGATATCTGGCTCAGGGGTGGAGAACCTGAAGCCTTGAGGTCACATGGGGCCCTCTAGGTCTTCAAGTGCAGCCCTCTGACTGAATCCAAACCTCACAGAACAAATCCCCTTAATAAAAGAATTACTTTTTTTTTTTTTTTTTGCTTTTTGGAGGGCAGTTGGGGTTGAGTGACTTGCCCAAGGTCACATGGCTAGTTTTGTTTTGTTTTTTTTTGGTGTTACGTGTCTGAGGCCGGATTTGAACTCAGGTACTCCTGACTCCAGGGCTGGTACTCCATTCACTGTGCCACCTAGCTGCCCCCAATAAAAGAATTTCTTCTGTAAAACTTGGACTCAGTCAAAAGGGTGCACCCAAAGACTGAATTGTTCTTTATAGAAAAGATGTTGATATTTTGCAAAGAGAGATATTGTCTAGAATATTTATCAGAATGTGACGAAGCAGTGACTGGGCACTGGAAAGCAGTAAGGTTATTAGCCTTTGGTTTCTGGAACAGAAACAATCTCCCTGCCAGAAACTTTTGATGTTGGCTTTTATGTTGTTTCTTTGAAGTTAATTCTCCTCTAAAAAAAAAAAAGCCTTGGTTGTTCAGTCCTTTCCCCAGAAAGAGATTCTTTAAATACACCAAAGGCAGAAATCCAGCAGAGAATCAGAAGGACTTCATGGTCCTCTGGGAAGAACAGAAGACAGGGAAGACAATGACTGAAGTTTTACTTCCCTCTTGGCTTGGTTTCCCATTTTCAAGGTGTTTTCAGAAAGGTGAGATAAAAAGGTGAAAAATGTGCCCAGAATTCTTAGTCACAATTGAGAAGCAAGCTGTCAATAAGTCATCAGGATGAGTGCTTCTGAGTCTTAAGGAAGCTTAAGGATGAAATTGTTGACCTAAGTCAGAAACTTCATTACAAATGCCCAAGAATGAGAAAGTCGGCCGTTGCTACTACCCCCTTTCCAAACACAAGGCTCTCTGGGGAAGCTCTAGCAACTAGAATTGGTCTCACTTTCCCACTGAGCAAACTGATGAAATCTATAAAAAAGAGGAAAGTGCCAGTACCCTTCAGCAAATATACAGAAAGAAAAACAGCATGATTTTTTTCTTTACCTAATGAGAGGAAAAGGAGAAGGCATGAGCAGGAGAGTCTGGGAAAGAGTGGATGGATGAGCAGAGGACAGTGTAGACAGGCTCTGAGGTATAGGGCTGGATGACCTCAAAGGACCAAGTCTCCCTGAATAGTCTGGGTGGAAAGGGCACTGGTCTTGAAATAAGCAAAGCTAAGTTTGAAGCCTGGCTTGGGCACGAAAATGGAGTATTTTATCCTCAGAGTTTTAGTTTTCCAAACTGTCTGGTCTGGCTGTTGTTCTTTGTTCTCACTCTCAGAGACAATGCACGGTGTGTCCGACTGCAGCTGATATATTGGCTAATAACAGCACAAGCTCAGAAGGCTGTACCACAGGTCAGGCACAAATAGTCCATCACAGGGTGGGGAATCTGCAGCCTCGAGGCCACATGTGGCCCTCAAGGTCCTTGAGTGCAGCTTTTTGACTGATTCCAAGTTTTACAGAACAAATCCCTCCCTGGCCCATGTGAACACCTGGAGTGGAGATGTCTCTAAATTTGCATGTCTCCCATTCCTTTGGAGCTACTGCAGTTCTGCCCTGCTCATGGAGCCCAGCGCCGTCTCTGATGCAGGTGCACCATGTTGGGCACTGTGCCAGTGTCTCCCAAACAATTCCCCAATTATTCCACCTGTGAGGTAGGGATAAAGATGCTTCAAAGGGAGTATTGTGAAGACGGTGCTCTGCAGACAATAAGTCCTACATAAATGCAACAATATTCTAGATTATTATTGTTGCTGCCATTTGTTATACCAGATCTGTGTGTGGAGCTCCCAGGGAGGAAGCTCACCACTCTAGCACAGGGGTGAGGAACCTGCAGCCTCAAGGCCGCATGTGGCCTTCTAGGTCCCCGGCTGTGGCCTTTTGACTGAGTGCAAGTTTCACAGGACAAATCCTTTTATTAAGGGGATTTGTTCTGTGAAGTTTGGATTCAGTCCAAGGGCTGCCCTTGAGGACTTAGAAGGCCATGTGTGGCCTTGAGGATGCAGGTTCCTCACCCCTGATTTACAACTTACAGTTTTAGGGAACTGCCTGGAACACAGAGTTTAAGTGACTTGCCCAGGGTCACATATGTGACCAATATGTATCAGAGGTTTTTCTTGAACTTAATTCTTCTTGACTCTAAGGGCAGCTCTCAGGTTATCAGGGCCAATTATTACCATTATTGTCTTCCATATTTTGTTTTTGTTTGTATTTATTCTTTTTCTTTTTTTTGGAGGGGGGAAGGCAAGGCAGTTGGGGTTAAGTGACTTGCCCAAGGCCACAGAGCTAGTGAGCATGTCAAGCGTCTGAGATAGGATTTGAACTCAGGTCTTCCTGATTCTAGGGCTGGTGTTCTATTCACCATGCCACCTAGCTGCCCCTATATTTAAATATAATTGTACACCATTCAGAGTATTTCTGGGTTCATATGTGGGGTGTTTACAGATAAGAAGAGAGTGAATGGGGTAGGGTGTCATGTGGAAATATGAGTTATGAGAGAAACTGGGGATAAGGGGCATGACAGAAAGTTGTGGAGGATTACCTCCTGACTGCATGCCCCATAATGAAAAGAAGGATGACCTAAATAATACTGGGACATGGGGAAGGAGTTTAGCTCAGTTTTCCTTCTCTTTTGAACTTTCTCTAACGAGAATGTGAATGAATGATTTGGTGGTTTTAGTTCTCATTATTTTGACAATGACTGTCCTCCCTCCTCAAGACTAATGAATAGACATCCCCATTAACTACAAATATGTTCTTATTGCTTATAAATTATCACTTCACTTTTACAGATAAGAAATGAAAACAGGGAGGGAAGACAGTCTTTTCTCTTACTATTTAGATAGTAGGATTAAATAGTTATGGTTTATTTGTCATGTGGTTTTATGCTACTTAAAAAAATGACCGGACTCGCTGAACTTCTCTTTGGCTCATCAAATTACATTATATAATTCTTCATATTATCGATACTCTCCTTTGCCATTGCCAATCATTTGTGCTTTCTGTATATGTTAAAAGGCCACGAGGTGAGAGCCTAGTAATGGCTTCAGTTTGGGACAGGAAAGTTTAGGGAGAATATTGACAAGCCAGAAAGTTGAGGAACTGAGGGAATTATCAAGATGCCAAATCGAGAGCAAGCTGTTCATGGATCACCTGAAGGAACTAGTGACCTTTCCCCTGAAGAAGAGAAAACAAGAGAGACACTACAGCTGTCTCCAGTATTTCAACTTAGGCCATAAGGAAGAGAGATTGTTTTGGGTAGAAACTGGTGAGGGACAGATGTCAGTTCAAAGGAAGGAAAAAAAACTTCCCAACAGTTAGAACTATCCCAAAATAAAACAGGCTGCCCAGAAAGGTAGTGAGATTACCATTCTTAGAGGTCTTCAAGCAAAGATAGGATAAGCATCTATTGCAGCAATTCTCAACCTGTGGGTCGAGACCCCTTTGGGGGTCTAATGACCCTTTCACAGGGGTCACAGGAGTCGCCTAAGACCAACGGAAAACATATATTTCTGATAGTCTTAGGAACCAAGACACGGCTCCTCTATCCATCTCCAGGTGGGTTCGCCCACCTGCAGATACGCCGGCATACAAGAATTAAAGGGCGGCGGCATTAGGAAGGTTGAGAAACTCTGGTCTATTGGGTATGCTAGAGGAAGGGTTATTCTGCATTGGGT
Organism: Pseudocheirus occidentalis; assembly: GCA_028646575.1. Taxonomy (NCBI): domain Eukaryota; kingdom Metazoa; phylum Chordata; class Mammalia; order Diprotodontia; family Pseudocheiridae; genus Pseudocheirus; species Pseudocheirus occidentalis. The sequence continues at coordinate 36,669,296 of CM053597.1, read as the reverse complement.
AGAAAAATGAAATTGAAGATCTCATTCTAGATGAGAAGACCAACCTCACGCATTTTCTCCTCCTTGGGGTTTGGTCACCTTACTCCTGGAACTGAAAAAGACTGGATCCAATTCTTCAAAGGTTTTATTCCTCTTATTCATTTGTTATATTTTTTATATATGTTATATATTATACATTTGTCATATTTACCTAATGGTAGAGGGAAATATTGGTCCTTTCTGAAGGATGTTAAAATGGGATTCTGGTAGCGACAGACAGGATCAGACTGAACCCAGGGTAGAACTGAGCTCCTTAGCTCACCTGTCTCTGTTTCAGCCAGCTGCCTCTTATTGCCTACTCAAAGTGCCTACTGATACTGAACCCTCAGCAGGTAATCCTGAGGTGATCTCCACCCTGGCCATGTAGTTTTTCTGGTTCTGATTTCAAGGTTCTGGATCTATGATCATACACACACATACGCATGCATACATACACACATGCATACATACACACACATACACACATACGCATGCATACATACACGCGTGCATACATACACGCATGCATACATACACATACATACACACACATACGCATGCATACATACACGCATGCATACATATTCTGGGGTTGTTGTTCAGTCACGTCCAACTCTTTGTGCCCCTCTTTGGGGTTTTCTGGAAAAAGACACTACTGTGATTTGCCATGTCCTTCTCCAGCTCATTTTACAGATGAGGAAACTGAGGCAAACAGGGTGAAGTGACTTGTCCAGTGTCACAACTAGGAAGTGTCTGAGGCCAGATGTGAACTCGGGAAGAGGAGTCTCCTAACTCAAGGACCCGCGCTCTGCCCGCTGCACCACCCACGCGCCCCTAGGCTCGGAGAGGTTAATGGAACGACTGGATTTGAAGTGAGAGTACCCAGGTTCATACCCTGCTATTGCCGCAGGTGACCTTATCCAAGCCACTGCCTCTCTAGAGAAATGTCTACAAAATGAAGGACATGACAGGATGTGAAGGTCCCTCCCTGCTCTAAATCTGTGATCTCTTACTCCTCTCTTTTTTTTTGGAGGGCAGTTGGGGTTAAGTGACTTGCCGAAGGTCACGCAGCCAGTAAGTGTTAAGTGTCTGAGACCGAATTTGAACTCAGGTCCTCCTGACTCCAGGGCTGGTGCTCTATTCACTGAGCCACCTAGCCGCCCTGATCCCTTATTCCTGAGGCCGTCACAGCAATAAGAGACCTTAGAACCAGTCCATTCTTTGATGACCGCGGCTCTCATAGATATATTACTAGTACCTCTCTTTATCTGATAATGTTGACAAATCCAATCTCAGCTTGCCGTGGAACTGGTCCAACACAAACTTGAAGCCAGAAACTGCGAATACATAGAAATAAAGTCACTGGGGTGGAGAGGCTACAGACATGTGTACAGAGACTGAACAATGTGGATAAATCAAGGAACTTTTTAAAAAGTAGTTCTTTTGTTTAGTCAAAAGAATTGGCTAGAAAACATCATACGCCACACCATTGGATTAGGAGTCTTGTTTCAGGCAAGCAGCACTCTGGCCTTTCGTTACCCGTCATGGACCCTGGGGTAGCCATTATGGTTTTGATGAGATATTCAAGCAACTTACCTAATGAGCATTTCAAGGAGTATAAGGGGATATGCCAAAAATGAGCAGAAAAGTTCACAAAATCTTTACCATTCTACCATTTATCATCATTAGGTTCTGAAATAAATTTTCTTCAAAATCTTAGGAATTTCTTGGCCTGGATCACTTATCAATAAACACTGCTACCTTATTTTTTTCAGTATCTAGACCCAAAGTTCCAAAGGTCAAGGGTTAACATAGAATCTTAATAAAAAACAAAAACAAAAAGATATAAATAACCAATGGGGTTGGGCCAAGTGTTACAATCAGATATGTACAAATTAATTTAAATTTCTGGAAAAATAAAGGGCATATTAAGGTAGGGCAGCTAGGCTGCACCGTGGATATAGCGCCAGGCCTGGAGGCAGGAAGACCTGAGTCCAAATCCAATCTCAGACACCCACTAGCTGTGTGACCCTGAGTGAGTTTGCCTCAGTTTCTTCATTTGTGAAATAAGCTGGAGAAGGAAATGGCAAACCATTCTGGTATCTCTGCCAAGAAAACCCCAGGGGTCATGAAGAATCACACATAACTGAAAAATGATTGAACAAAATAAATATATATATGTGTGTGTGTGTGTATTCTCTATATATACATATACATACATACATGTGTGCGTGCGTGTGTATGTGTGTGCTGGGAAACTATATACATACACATATACATACACACATCTATACACACATACAGAGAGAGAGAGATGAATATGTACACATACACGTATGGAGAGAGACAGAGACAAAAGGCATAGAGAGAGACAAAGAGACAGAGACAGAGACATTGAAAGAGGCCTGGAGAGGCAAACAGCTCTTACCACAGCCTGCTAATATATTTAGGTTATGGGTTTCAGAGGGTTGTCATCTCTTCACTATCATCAAAAATACCAATTATCTAATTAAGCAGTAGTCACAACTCATTTAATTGACATCATCCCTCAGGAATTAGAATTATAATAATTAATAGTTCATCTTACATTTGTATAATGCTTTATTCTTTTCAAAGAACATTCCTGTACATTATTACCTTGAACCCCAATATTTTGTTGTATGTGTTGATCCCACTTTTGGAGGTCCCCATATAGCCTATGATTTTCCATTTAGAAAATAACTTCAGAATAGATCCAGCTTTTATTCGTGGGAGTTGATCTCTGAACTCCCACATATTATGGACCCAAAATATATGACATGATTTAGCAATCTATCCAAGGTCTTTCTAAGAATCTGATATAAAAAGGTGTGTGTAATGAGCCAGTGGGTAACTTGATGTGGAAACACTACTTTCCCCCAGGTCCCCAGGGAATGAAGTTAAAGGTATCTTATGGGGTGTGTCTGGTCTTAAGGGGTGAGACACCTTGGTGCAAGCTAGCAGCAGCTTTGTAGCTCATAAAAAGGAGACTTTTCAGACTGCCAGGACATCTTAAGAAACTTGCCTCTTCAGTTCAACTGAGAGGGCAGTCACGAGGTACAAGGTTCCGTGATAGAAGCTACTGTGGGATATGAAGATTTTTAAAATATGACACCTATACTTAAGTGACTTTTACTCTGCCCTCCTTCCTCTGCTTGTCCTACCCCTGTCTCTTTGGGTTGAATGAATCCTCTTTAAGATGAAGGTTCTACTACCAACACCCATGAAGCCTAACTTTTTTGTGTCCATAGTTGGTAGCTGAACAATGACCCCAGTGGTACCTGTGTGTGCATGCATGTGTGTGCGTGTGTGTGCGCGCGTGTGTGTGTGTGTGTTTGTGTGTGTGTGTGTATTGGGGAACTCCCAAATAGCCACGGATCCTTCCCATAGAAGCTTCCCCTTGTATCCTATTATCATGACAATTCCAATAAGGCAGTGCATGAAAAATCTATGGTCCTGGATAGCAAAAAAACTTGGGTAAAGAGGCAGTTAATGAACTGAAAATACAATATGAATGAGACATGGGAACAATAAAAGCAAACATGAGCTCAGACCGCATTAATAGAAGTATACAGTCTAGAATGAGGGAGGGGACAGTTCTACTGCTTTCTAAACGGGTCAGACCACATCTAGGAGCTATGTGCAATCCTGAGCTTCATAGTTTTAAGGATATTGACAAGCCTGAATGTCTACAGAGGAAGATGACTCAGAAGGTGAAAAGACTGGAAATCACACCATATTTCATTCAGTTGGAGGAATTAGAGATATTTAGTCTAGAGATTTGGGGTTAGGGGGGGTCTTTATTCTAGAGACCTGCCTTATGAAATAGGGATTAGACCAGCTCTGCTTGGTCCCACAGGGCAGAACTAGATGCAAAATGGGTGGAGCTTTCCAGCAATGGAATGGGAGGTCCTTCAGTAGAAACAGGATATCATCTTTTTCAGAATGTTATAAACAGAGTATGGATTGGACTAAATAAACCAAATGCAATTCAAATGAATTAAACACAAGGTAAATTAATTAAATTAAAGTAATAATTTAAACTTAATTAAAGCAATTAAGTATACAATAAATTAAGGATAAAAAAATTACATCTAGTGGACAAGACAGGTTTCATGTAGGACAGAATGTAGCTAAACCTTGAAAGGAAACTAAGGATTCTAATAGGAATTGATAGGACCTAATGTAATAGACGGAAGAGATAATGGAGTACATTCTAGACATGAGACAACCTATAAAAGGCAAGGACATGGCATATGACATTTCAACTTTGGGGAACAGGTAGTAGGTACTTTTACTTAAACATAGAACTGTGAAGAGTACTCATAATTGTATTATTCCTGGGACTGGGAGGAGGGGTGGGCATGGCGGTACTCACATAGTTGTTCTCATTCTCTTCTTAGTTGGGAGCCTGAAGTCTGGATGAGCATTTCCCTGGATGTTTCTATCATGCTCAGTACACAGACTCATGCTACAGAGGCTTCTTAGGCAGAGGGACAGCAGGCACCCAAAGGTGCCCTCTGGGAAGAGAAGCACTGTGACTCTATTCCTATAGTGAAAGAGCAAATAAGTGAGCTCTGGACATGCCAGCTCTGGTCTAAGTTTTAACTGTGAAGGGTTCTGCCTTGTTTGGAAATCAATTGTATACTATGATAAGAAATTCTGTGCTAGAATATGACTTTTGAACATAAGCTTAGGCTACTAGTATAATATATTATTAATATTTTTAAAGTTATTAAATGACCTAAATTACATTATTAAAAATTTCTTTAGATTTTTTTTCTTCTATAGGTTGGTATTGCTATGGGCATGGGCATGCCACTTCACATGCCCTTCAATGAAAAGCAAGATACCGCTAAAGAAGTTAAAAAAAAAACATTTTTCAAACCAACAGTGTAGCCAACTTAGAAACTATGAAATAGCTGTTTAGGTGGTATTTTTCAAATGTGACTGTTCATTATGTAGTTTCTGCTTGAAAATGTTCAATTTGGGGACTTCGCTTGCCTCTATCAATGATCTCACAAGCTTATAATTTCAGAGTTGGAAGGCTTTTTGGTGGCCAGCTAGCCAATCCCATGCCCCCAAAATAGGCCCCCATTTCAACATGAGTCCCTTCCCCATTAAAACATGAGTCCCCAGGGTACATACCCTGAGGTCTCATCCACAGTGTTGTGGGTAAAAGTCTTCTGGAGCAGATTACCAAGACATATCATCAACAACAGAAACAATTCTTTATTAAATACATAATAAAGGCAAGGAGCTATTCTGAGCACTCAGAGCAAAAGAGATACAACAAATGTACTGCTCCTGAAAGGCAACTGCCAGTGTAAGTCAGGGTCAGGCCATGCCCAAATTTCCTGCTTGAAGAGCAATGGGAAGCCAGCAACAAAGATGGAACTTGACGTCTATGTAATGGTTTAAGGTTGGCCAAGCACTTTATGTATATTGTCTTATTGGAGCCGTGCAAGACCCTATGAGGTAGAAGCTATCGGTATTACCATTCCCATTTTGTAGATGAGGAAATTGAGCCTGTGGTGTCAGAACTACCAAACATCAAAGGACTATAAATTTAAATGTTCTTGAGTCTAAGCTCAACCTTCAATTGACCATTCCATAAGTCAGAAGAGAACTTAGAGTTCCTCTGCCCCAACACAGAAGGCCTGGGAATAATGAACTACCAAAAAACTTGAAAACTGATTTCAACACACAGTGACCAAACAATGACCAAGTCCAGAAAGACAGGTCACCAGAGAGCCAAGGTTCATAAAGAAGTGGGACAAAGCCTTTTCCCCTTGTGGCACAGGGGAATACCCTACATTACAGGGTAGAGGGTTAAGGGGGAGAAAAAGAAATAGATCTCTGATTTACAAGACCTTCCTTTGCCCAATTCCATACTGTGAGTTCCTGAAAACAAAATCCAGGGACAGCTGAAAGTAATATCATGTGGGGCCTGCTTTCTTTCTGAAATTCTAGAGGGCACTAAGCCAGTTTGTGGAAAGAACTGTTTCCTTAAAGACTTATACAATGCTGTAGCTATCCCTAAAAGGCACTGCAGAATGATCCTCCAGACTTGTTTTCCTGTATGTTGAAGTTCAAGGTATATTCTTTCAATCCAGATTGGGAGCTCATACTGCCCAATGATGCCACTTCAAAATGGGGCATTGGAGAATTCATCATATCCTCTTGGCAGAGTATAAATTCAGATATGCAGAGAAATTGGCAATAGCCCCAAATACCTCTTTCTATTCCCTCCCATAGGGCACAGAAGTGCTATGCAAATAAAGCCCAAGAAATAGTCCTAGGTATTTCCTGGCTTCCTGAGAAATTACAGAATTGTATCTAATAATTAGCCTGAATTACCTGACAATTTTTTCATGTTATGTTGGATTATTTTAGTCTGTATCATAGACATTAAATTGAACAGAACATCATGGAAATAGTATTCCCAAAGACACTGGGAATATCTCTTGTCTCTAGGTCAGCCTTGACATTTTCACCTTCAAATTGTGACTCAGAGCCTCCTTACCTTTAAAACTTTATGAAAGCCAGACAGCAAGTGACTCCTGAAGACACCTACATGACTGAGGTGCTCAGAGAGGAATTTCACAGCTTTTTGGGGTGAGAGTGACCCAATAATCACAGAAACCAGCAAAAGGAAATAAAGTTCCCTTTGCCTCTCAGGGCCTCATTTCTTCAGCTATAAAATGAGCATCTGGACTAAGTGGAGGTCCTGTAGGGCTTTAAATCTGGCCTCCTACAAATCTGTGCATTAGAAGATTAAACCAGGTTAAAGAAAAACTTGTGTTCAATTTTCTCTCTCCAAAAGGACAGTTAAACTCACTTCCCTCAAAATGACTTTTCAGACTCTCAGAGATGATGGTTAACTTGCCATGTCCCACACAGATTCATTTTTCCATGGCAGTGAACTGTAATACCTCATAGACTCTTTCTTCATTACAGGCCCCTGGAAGAGCTTCATGATCATTCAAAGTTCTTTGGTCTGTCCCTGTACACAGGTAAGATTGAATAAAAGGATATTACCTGTGTTGGAGGACCAAAAATCTAGAGGGACCTCAAAAGACAGCTAGTCCAGCCCCTTTTTAAAAAAATATATCATGAAATTAAGACATAAAACTTAAATGACTTGGCCAAGGTCACCCAGTACTAGACATAAGAGATACAATTGGAACCTAGGTTCTCTGCCTCTAATGCCACTGCTTTTCCTGTTGTACCAGTGCTTAGCACAGTGTCTAGTATCTAGTAGGTGCTAAATAAATGCTGGGCAGCTAGGTGGCACTGCAGTGCATTGAGTGCCAGGTCTGGAGTCAAGAAGACTCCTCTTCATGAGTTCAAATCTGGCCTCTGACACATTTACCAGATGTGTGACCCTGAGCAAGTCACTTCACTCTGTTTGTCTCAGTTTCCTCATCTGTCAAATGAGCTGGAGAAGGAAACAGCAAATCACCCCAGCATCTTTGCCAAGAAAATCCCAAATGGGTTCACAAAGAGTTAGACACAACTGAAATGACCAAACAACAAATTAATTGATCCATATGGGCATATGTCTAGAATGAATACTTCCTTGAATTTGGCACTGAAAATGATTATGTGCAAGGTAAACTTGACACTGAAACAACAACAAAAATCAATACTACTTGACAAACTGGATCAAAGATAAACTTCAATAATCATTTAAAAATAGTAAAATTATGCTCTGAACCCTAAACATCCAACATGTGGCCCTAGATGCAAATGCCCCAACCCAGACATGCCACCCATTTCACTGCATTAATTTATACAAATAAACTGATAGAGTCTAGCCACCTGAAATTTCTGATTAAGTGAACTAACCTCAGAGCAATGTTTGAATTAGTGTAACTCTGTAAATATGCATTCTCTTTGACAAAATTGCTGAAATCCAAGCTGAGAGCCACCATCACCCTGAATGAGAATTCAGTTTTTCTTGAGAATAATTGGTTGCTAAATATCAATATTTTCATTAACTGGGTCAAATGTAATCAACAATTAGAACTAAGCATCAGGTCATTTCTAAATAAATGAACTGTTTAAACTGCTTTTAAAAAAATCCACATTTGTATCTGGGTTAAACTTCACCCTTGTCATCAGTAAATTTGTATGAGGCCCTCACTCAGCTGGATTTCTAGACAAATAGCACAGTACTGAAAGAACTTGGATGTCTTCCTCTATCTCAGAAAATGGGCATAAATGTTCTTCTGTATACATGGATTATACAAGAAGGTATTCCAGTCTGCAATACCATATAATAAATGCAACTTGATCAGATCATAAGCTGAACCAAAATTAATATGTTTGCTGTACTGAGCATCAAAAAAGTAAACAATAATTTAGTCCAAGCAACTGCCCTGCCTTTCCTTACCTGGAGAAGACAACAGGCAGAAACTCTTCCCCCAACCTCCCACTCTCCAAGCTCTTGAAACAAGGATAGCATATAGCTTCACCTCTAGGAAAGGGGCTCTCTGTGAAGACCTACCAACCTAATGCCTCTGGGAGCTTTGGTAGATGCACAAACCTGAAATTGTTCTATTTGTCATTTCCTAGAAAGCTGTGAGTGAGGTCTCAAGTTACAGAGGGAATACAGAGAAGAAAAAAAACCATGATACTTTACATACAATTCTTTGTCACCCGAGGGCTTGGAGCAAAGGTGGGACAGCCGTTGGTTGTTCAATTCAATATTCTTTAGGTATCTCTAACATGTGAAAACACTGTGCCAACCACTTTGAGATTAAAAAAAAAAATTAAAAAGGCAGCTAGGTGGTGCAGTGATTAAGAGCACCAGCCCTGGCATCAGGAGGACCTGAGTTCAAATGCAGCCTCAGACACTTGACACAAAACTAGCTATGTAACCTTGGGCAAGTCACTTCCCCCCTCCAAAAAGCAAAAAATAAATAAACAAACAAATAAATAAATGACAGTTTCTGTCCTCTAGGAACTTTAGGAGGTGGGATTTATAGGGGCAAAGAATAGATCCAAGACAAAATGCTAAGCAGTCAGAGGTCACTTAGTCCATAAATATTTATTAAGCACCTACTGTATGCCAGCCCAGGCAAAAGGCAATCCCTGAAGTCAAGGAGCTCATAATTTAATTGAGAAGACAACATGCAAACAACTGTATTGAAACAAGTTAAATATACTGAGGAAACGGAAAATAATCAATGGAGATAAAGCACTAGCCTTATCAGCCTTATCAAGGGGGATGGAGAAAAGCTTTTTGCAGAAGGTGGGAATTTGACTGGAACTTGAAGAAAGTCAGAAGCCAGCAAGGAAAGAGAGTATTCCAGGCATGGGGAACAGCAAGTGACAAAGCCTAGAGTTGGGAAGTAGAGTTTCTTGATACAGGGAGTATAAAGACGCCAGCGTCACTAGAACCAAGGGTATGTGGAAAGAACTTGGGAATGAAACAAATGGAAAACTGGAAAGGAGACAAGTTATGAGGTGCTTTGAAGGCCAGACAGAATTATATGTTACTAGGAAGGCTAATAGCAGAGAGACTGCTGTGTTGGAGAAAGCTGAGAGTTTGGGGTTTTCCAGTCCCTTGCCCATTGTGTACAATAAATTCATCTTGAAATCAACTGAATTAAATTGGAAAAGGATGGACACAAATGGACTGTGCTGACACGGGAAGCTGAATAAATTGGGCATGGACCTGGGGCTTGGTGAGAAAGGAAAAGATCGGGCATGAAGATGGGATTCTTTATTCATAGTTTGGGCTAGATGGCCTTTGTGGTCTCTTCTGAGAGTCTTTGAAGGCAAATGTACTTCTGGGCTGATTTGAACATAGAAGGATTAGGATGGTTAAGAAATTAGTAAGAACACAAAAAGAAAGAGAGGGAAGAGCATTGACCTAGGAGTCAGAGGAACCTGAATTACAATCTGACTTCAGATACTACCTCTGTGACCTTGGGTAAATCCCTTACCTCTCTAGCCCTCAGTTTCCTCAACTGCTAAATGAATGGGTGTTGGACTAGTTATATTCTGAATTCCCTTCGATCTATCTAGAATCTAGATCTAAGATTTCAGGATAAGTAAAGTAGGAAGATGGCTAATGAATGAATGATCAAAACAATTATAACGTACAAAACACAGGGTTATCCTCTGAGGATACAAATTAAAAAGGCCAGCCCTTAAGGAAGTCGTATTCCATTATGAGGAGGCAAGAAAAAAGTAGACAAGAAAGCCTCGAGAAGGCAGTTTTTGTTGTAGCCTGAGGCCCACCCTTCCAAAGCAACAAAGGCAATCATTACGTACGTTATGTGAGTTATTACAAATTGTGATTTGGTTACAGAACTCCGGGTGTGTGTGTGAAGAGGAAACGAAAGCATATTAAAGTTTATTTTTACAAAAAAGAAAGCTGAAGGTGTTTTGTACATTGGGTGGGTCTCAGGTTCCCCAGCTGCCCAACGAGGAGCTCAGGCTCGTAGATGTCGGAAGTCCCTTCCAGCTCTCAAGCGACAATGCTAGGGATTGAGTTAGGTTAGGCGGATGGGGAGGGTGGGCTTGGTCCCCTTGGAAGAAAGGTACTGACGAGTAATTCACCGGAAAGCAGGGCGGAGTCACGGAGGGGGTGGGGGCGGGGATGGGCCGGGGGCGGGCTTACCTTGAAGTAGGCGTACTGAAGGAACTTGTAGGGCTCCCGCCGCTGGAACTCGTCCAGCACCTCCCGACTGGGCTGCGACTGGCGGAAGGCAGGGAGCCCCTGCTTGCAGCGCTTCAGACATCGGGCGCGGTGCAGCAGGTCCCCGAAGAGCCGCAGTTCGGGGAAGCCGGCGAACCTGTCCTGGGGCTGGGGTTGAGGGTCAAGACCGGGGTCCGGAGAGGGCGCGAGGACGTCCCTGTCCATGCGCACGGTGCTGCAGTTGAGGTGGCAGAAAGCCTCGCTGTCCCGCAGCAAGCGGTGCAGGCGCATGCTGATCTCCAGATAGCCCACGCTCTCGGCCCAGTTCTCATGGCCGTACTGGTCCAGGCCGTACTTGTAGGCGGACTCCAGGGGCATCAGCTCGTCCCGGGGAAAGCTGCGGAAGCTGTAGCGCTCGTACTGCGCCAGCCCGGGGCTCAGGGAGCAGCAGAAACACAGGGCGCAGAGTAGCGCTGCCCCTGCGCTAAGGGCCACCCCGAGGCTCGGGGTCCGGCCACTGCCGACCTGCCCCATCCCACTGCTGCAGCTCCCCTGCCCGGCGGCCCTCTCCCCTCTCGTCCTCCCACCCCACCAAACTTGCCTCCCTCTCCGGACCCCAGTGGCTCACCCTTCTCCCCACCCGCACAGCGGGTGCCTGCCTGACTGTCGGGGTGTCAGTCTGGGCGACCACCACGTAGCCAGAGAGGAAGAGGGAAGGGGAGGGGTGGGACAAAGCGGCAGGAAGAGGGATCAGGAATGCGGGAGGAGAGTTTTCTTGGTCCTCCGCCTCTGGACCCCAGTGACTTGCCCCTCTCCCACCTCACCCCCACGGAAAGTGCCTGCCTGACTGTCGGGGTGTCAGCCTGGGCGACCACCACGTAGCCAAAGAGGAAAAGGGGCGGGGGAAGGGGGGAAAGGAGCAGGAAGAGGGATCAGGAATGCGGGAGGAGAGTTTTCTATTTGCCCTCCCACTCCGGGCCTCTCTTGGTAGGACTTGCCTCGCTCGGGCGGGGATTTAGGCAAAGATTGACAACCTGGGGCTAGCTAAAGTGAGGAGGTGCCCCGGCCCAGCCAGGCTGCTGCCTCTGCCGCTCTGGCCAGAGTCGGAAGGCCCCTTCCCTGGAGAGAGGGATGTTGTGTCTAGCAGGGACCTCCATCAACTTTCCCTTCGCATAATTGACAATGCCTTCCACTCACATCTCCATCTTTTGGAGGTCTGTCCTACCCAGTAGACTCCCATTTTCAATATTAACATCACCCATGAATTATCCCACAGGCACTCTAGTCAGTCGTGAAATATTTGTTTAAGCACCTGCTGTGGACGCAGTGATGATTTCTTCTCAAAAACTCCTAACATTTTATTCCAACTACTACTCTGGCCTTTATCGCTTTCTACTTTTAGGTATAAATTATCTGTAAATCGAACTTACTTTGTGTATTAGATGTTAAAAATTTTTGAAGACTTTGTCTTTGATCACAGCTTTATATGTGGAAGGGATCTTAGCGACCACAGTTAAACAAGAGGAAGCTGATCCCTAAAAAGGTTAAATCATGTAACCAGGGTCACACAACTATTAAGTCTCTGATGTGGAATTAGAACTCGGTCATTCCCACTCCCAGGACCAGCTGTTTATCCATCTATACCTACACCACATTTACCTCCTTGCCTAGCATCTTACCCTGAAAATATGGTAAATACTTGTCAGAAAATGGACACAAAGGTTTTGAAAACACTTTTATTTTTGTTTTCTTCAATCCCTCAAATAACCCCTGGAGGCTTGTGTTAGTCCCCTTTTGAGTTGAGTAAACTGAGCCTTAGAGTGATTGGTTTGTCTAACAATAGGCAACCAGAGAGTGATTTAAAGTCAAATTTTTTGGCTCCTTGATATAGAGCCAGGGTGCCTCTCAGAAGTGAGGGTGCACCAGACTTATAAAAATGTAACCATGCCCTCTACCTAACTACTGAGTAGGGAGAGCTGTGAGCATCAAATGAAATCAGGGATTTGATTGAGCTATACTCAAATTAAGATTAGTCAAAATTCAGCTAATTAAAGTGATTGATTAATTCACACTAATTAAAAGTGCCTACTCTTGGCTTATACTTGGGGCAATGGTATAGGGAGTTCTTGGTGAGGAAATACCCTGTATCAGTTTAGATTGGCCACTGTTCAATAATATAGCCTTAGGAAAGTTTTCTGAAGGTTACCTGAATTGCTTAGGGTCATACATCCAATATAAGTCCTGTGTGGGACTTGAAATGAAGTAGAAACCAGGTCTTCCTGAATGTTTGTACTTCTTCAGTTGCGTTCTAGTTTTCATGACCTCATTTGGGGTTTTCTTGGCAAAGATATTGGAGTGATTTGTCATTTCCTTCATTTTACAGATGAGGAAACTGAGGCAAACAGGGTTAAATGGCTTGCCCAAGGTCACACAACTAGTCAATGTCTGAGTCCAGATTTTAGTTCAGGAAGATGACTCTTCATGACTCCACACCAAACATTCTATACACTGTATTACCTAACTGCCCAGCCTTCCTGAATATAGTTGCCTATAAATTCAGAATCCAATTAGCTCAGTTCTAGACCTTAAGAAATTAAAACAATAAATAATATTTAAGAAACTCTAGAAATGTACACTACTTAAATCTAACTCTGTAGACTCTTTAAATAATAGACAAACCATTCATGGTGCATACAAAAAGGCAACAAGTCCTACCATATGCTAACCAGCTTCTCCAGCCACCAAATTTCTTTGCTGTCTATTATGGTGTCCCTAACAGTCAGAACAACATATGTAACAATTCTTTAAAAGCAAATCTCTTTGTTTGACTTTTAAAGCCAACCACAGCCTGTCTCTAATTTACCTTTTCCGTCTTAATAAACATTCTTTCCCTTCATGAACTCTAGGTCTCACCAAACTGACTTCCTTTCCATTCCTCTGGGAGCACAAAGTTTTCCTAACACAAGTCATTCCATTCCCCATTAGCAGTGTTAAATTAGGGAGAAACTGATACATGCCCAAGATGAAATGTTGCAAAAGAATTAGATATCAGATACTTACCAGCTGTTTTTACGGTGCCAACCATGGCCAAAAAGGGCTATGGAGGCCTAAAGTTAGCAGGGATTCGCATTATTTGAGCAAGTCACTTTAATCTTTCAAGGTCTCAGTCTACACATGCATATAATGGGGTTTCAGAGTACTAACTGCAGTCAGAAAGATCTGCCTTTGACCTTTAATAGTTGCATGATTATGGGCAAGTCACTTCATTTCTTGAGTCTCAGTTTCCTCACCCATAAAATGATGAACATAGTAGGAGTCATATCTATTTTATGTAGGCCGGACTTTTTTCCCTCTAAGGGGCCATAGAGGCAATTCTGTGAATTTGGTTAGTCCAGGAATCTACCTTGGCTTCCTTGACACTGAAGGTATGAAAAGTGATTGGTGCTGATTTGGTGTGCCTGTGCTTTGGCACAATTTCCATGACCCTATGCAATGTCAATCTGTCAGGTATGTTGCTGCCTCAATGCTGAATATGAAAACCAAGTGGAACAACATCTCTTTGAACTGGTAATGGTAGCATTTAAATCTCATATTTTTACTGAGTTTTATAGTCTACAAAATTTCCATTGCCTTCCCGTCCCAAATCTGAATGTTGGCCTTGTACAAAACCAGAGGGGTAGAGTGGGTGACCTCTAAGGTCCTTTTAAGATCTAAATCTATGTTAATCCAGTCATCCTATGACCTACCTCCTAAGGTTATTAGGAGGAAAGTGTCTTGCAAACCTTAAAAGTGCTATTATGTAGGAAGGCCAGGAATTCCTTGCTAATAGAGGTGTATAATAACGGCAGCTATATAGACCAAAAGCTGCCAGTCCCATCAGGCTCTTAGCAATCTTGTTCCCAAGTTAAATTATTTTGCAACCAGGGTCATAATGGAGATCCAGTACAACAAGAAACCTACAGCCTCAGCTCCAAGTGGTGCCTTTGTGCCTTTGACAAACATAAACAATGGGAGGCTTTACCTGAATTACTCAAATCTGCATTTAAAATTAATACCCTCAGCCTCTAGTACTTTCAAAGTTTTAAAGAGATATATAGGCTAAGACTTAGAATACCCTGTATACTGTAAGTATCATCCTTAACTGGGAGTGAGAACAGGAATGTGGGAGAGTTTTCCAGCACTGTTCTGGGGCAATGCCTTTAAATGGCTAGAAAAGGAGTTCATAAGATAGCTTTCAAGCTACCTAAGGCATCTCTAAATAGTTTCAGGGGAGGCTTTCCCTCAGAGGCAAAAACCAGAAATGGAACCAAAGCATCTAGCAGAGAGAGTGTTGTTGAGGGCTCCTTGCCTGATGAGAGCACCAGAAGTTACCCATGATTGTCTAACATTAGTGGGAAGGGCTTTCCACATCTGGCTACGTGTGGTCCCCAAAGTGGTGTCCCATCCTGCCAAGAGTTCCTGTACGTGCAGGAACTCCCCTACTAGTGTGTATGAGCAATATGGAATCCAATAGCCGCTGCTTTGAACTAAAGTGTCTTTCCATTCCCAGAGAATCATAGATTAAGATCTGAAAGGGGACCCCAGAAGATCTCTAGTGTAGCTCTATTCCCTAACCTTACAAATTAGAAACCAAAGATTCTAAGCCAAGCAACTTGCCCAAATTTATGCAGGTGGTAAGTGTCAAAAGGCTTTGAATCCAGGATCTTTACCTCCAAATTAGTATCCTTTCTGATGAGCTTACCCATAAAGAGGGTTAGAGAGACCCTAAAAGAGACCCCAAAATACCAACACGCCAGGTTCTGTCAAAAGAATTCGACTCAAGTCTCCTCTTAGCCAAAGAAAATCAAAGTTTATTGAAAGTTCATTAAAAGTTCGTCATCTTGGGCAGACTCTTAAGGAGCCTAGGTATCTGTGATGCTTGCATTGGGCAAGCAGGCCAGAGTAAGTCTGACACAGAGTAAGTCTGTGCTAGGTCATTCTATGGTGCTCTCACACCACATGGAGGGAAGATGGGATTCTTTATACAGAAAGATTGTGGGAGGAATCTAGGGGTGGTCTAGAGGAGGAGTTTGGGAAAGGTCTTTAGGAGGAGGTCAGGCTCCAGTAATGAGTGATTAAGGATGGGAAATTGTTGGAGGCTACCTGAAGCAGATAGGCAGTAGTGGGCTAGGCCAGTTCCAGGGTGCAACAGGAGGATCAAAGGTGGGAAATTGCTGGACAAAGGAGGGCTAAAGACTTGGGCACAGCCATAACTTAAGGCCCATGACCTCAGGCAAATGCCTTCCCTGGGAAGATTCAAGGAGAGCTCAAGTGGGGCTCCCAGAGCCTACATCTCATCACTTTCCACTGTCCCAAGTGGCTCCTTTAACCTAGGCTCCTTAAAAAAGAAACAAATCAGTTGAGGGCTTGGGAGCTACCTATGGTTTGAGAGGCTGCCCATCAACAGCCCCAGTGTTTCTCACATGTCTGGTGGCATTCAGAAGAACCCACATATGAGATGGGACCAGGGAGCTACAATAATTAGGCTGTAAAGCCAATGCAAATGACCAAAGAAAAAAGAGGGAATGGCGGAATAGTGGAAAAAATGGGAAACAATAATAACTGAGATTAATACTGCCTCTTTATGATTTACAAAGTACTTTACAAATGTCATTCATTTTATCCTCACAAGAACGACAGGAGATAAGCATTAGTATTTTAATAAAATTTTAGAATTGTAATAAAATGTTAATAAACTTAAATTAATAGCTTTAATTAATATAATTTAATATAATATTATAAATATTAATATAATGCATTGTATATTATGTATTATATAATAATAAAGTATAACATAATTAAATAATTAAAATAAATTAATAAAATAATAAAATTTTAATTAAAAAAAGATAAAGAGGTAGTAACATCTAGGATCACACAGCTAGTAAGTGTTCAAGGCAGGATTTGAACTCGTGTTCAAGCACAGCTAAGTGCTCCAAGCCAGTGTTTGGAATCTAGAAGGCTCCTCTTCATGAGTTCAAATCTGACTTCAGACATTTACTAGCTGTGCGACCCTGAGCAAGTCACTTAACCCTGTTTGTCTCCCTTCCTCATTTGTCAAATGAGTTGGAGAAGGAAATGGCAAACCACTCTAGTATTTTTGCCAAGTACTCCCCAAATGGGGTCACAGAGAGTCAGGACTGAAAAACAACTTAACAACTTCCTGTTTTTAGATCCAATGCTCTTTGCCACCTAACCCAAGAAGCCAGGAATTAGAAGTATCCCCAAGAGTGATCTGGGTGTCTATAAATTTCAACCAACTGTACTGGGGCCAAGATAGGACGGAATTTTTATGCTTCAGAAATGAATTTGGGAACAAAGACAGAATTTAGTTAAGATTTAGGATAGGAGCAGCAGGTGCTGAGGGCTGGGCGGCTTAAAAGAATAGAAAATTAAGCAGGGTTTGATGAAGCTAGTCCATACTTTGTAAGACAGCCTAATGTTGTTTGGAAATCTGATTGTACTGGACTCAACAGATCTGTGACTGGTGTTATCTAACTGTAAGCTAAAATCACTAGAAGAGACTGAGTTTATTAAAAGTTAAGTAAATCTCTGTATCTTAGATCCCCTCTCTCACCTTAGTCTTCAATAAGGTTATTTTTTTATGCACCTAACCTCTGTATTGTGTATTATTAGATATGGCAGCTGAAGAGAACCAAGATGGAACGTTATAAGGTATATCAGTCTTGTTCTTGAAAACATGTAATGTTAATAGAAATTTGAAGATCTTCCCTGCCCCTTAATAAACATAAGTTGAACTTGAGGACTTTTCCTGATTTGAAAATATACTCTGCTCCCTAATAAGCTCCATGTGCTCATCTGGATCCTGCGGTGGGAAGCTTGTTTTTCAGGAAGACACAACTTTAGTTGTGATGTCCTCTGACCCTGGAGAGGGCTATGTATACTTCTGAGGCAAGGTTTTGCTTTTGTGCTTACTTTGAGAAGAGTTGTATGATTTGGCCAAATGAGACTCTGGGCAGCTGTTGAGCCCCCCAGCTTTGAAAACCCAGATGTTGGTGCATTTCTTGGTGACTAACTATATGTATGTGATGGACAGACAGCTGGAAGTCCTTTCTGTTGTTTGCTGAATTGTGTTGTTTTCTCTGTCTGTATTTTTTGTCTGCTTGTAACTTTTGTTTGTATTCTCTGAAGTTCAGGGTGCTGACTTTTTCCCCTGAACTAGGTAAATGATATATGTTTGATTAAAGTAAGAGATTGTTAACACCTTTTTTTTTTTAGTTGCTTTCCTTTAAAAAAGCAGATCAAAAAACCTGTGCTAGCAGCCATCCTGGGTATGCTAGGGTGCTTGCTGCTACAGAACAACATTCCCATAAAGGCGTTGCCCAGAACCATGCAAAAATCTCTCCCACATTCCTGTTCTCATTCCCAGTTAAGGATGATACTCACATGTATACAGGGCATTCTAAGTCTTAGCCTATATATCACTTTAAGATTTTGAAAGTACTTTGCTGAGAATAGAGGTAAGAAGCATGAGTATTATCCCCATTTTATAGCTCAATAAACTGATGTTCAAAAGGCTAAATCATTTGTCCATGGTCACACAGTTGGTATATGTCAGAACTGAAATTTAAACCCCATATTTCACAACTACAAATTTATCTGTTGCTCATTACGCTACAATCCTCAGATAATCACATATATCCTGGCACATGATAAACATTTAGGAAATATTTGCTGACTTTGAAAATTCTCGAGGATGTGGGAGTAGGTAATCCTTCAGTGATGACCTTTGTTGCTTTGATCTTTCCAGGGCAATGGCTCTTGGAATCCCTAGCATCTTTCCAAACTGATCCCAAATGTTATGGGAGGTATAGGGTATTGCCTGTATTTAGGATTGGAATTGGATTTGTGATTTCCTTGGCATTGAAGGGTGTGCTAATAAATGTTTAGCTCTATAGCGGGAAAAGATATGCAAGATACACTTTTAAATTTAATTGCATAATTAATTTCTCCACCACTTTCTTAAGTCTAGACAGACAACAAGTCTTTATTTGTAGTGTTTGTTGAACACTGCAAATTTAAGAACTGGCTTTTTCAGAGATGGCTTCCCCTTGCTCCAGCACACCCCAGGAAGCACAGTGGTTTTCAGACTTTTTGGTCTTAGGACCCCTTTATACTCAATAATTATAGAGGACCCTCCAAAAAACTTTTGTTTATATGTGTCATTTCTATCGATACCTAAGGTTTTAAAAAGCAAAATGTTTTAGTATTATGATAAAAATAGTTTTGACCTTTCAGACCCTCTGGAAGGATTTCAGGGACCTCCAAGGGTCTTGCTACTACCCTTTGAGAATCACTGCTATATAGAATTCCCAGGTGAGCAAACACCCCCTCTTCTGTGGAATGTTGCACCATCCCTGCATTTTAAGATTTACGAAGTACTTTCCTTTAAAGCATTCTTGTGAGTCAGGTAGTATAAATGGTTAGCATTTCCATTTTATATCTGGGGAAACTGAGGTTCAGAGAGGATAATCAATTTGTCTTATCACAGAGCAGGTAAATATTAAAACCAAGACTCAAACCCAGGTTTCTTCACCCCAAATTCATTGCTATTCTCAGTGAATCACACAGTTTTGTAATTATTTCTGAAGCCCTAACAATATAAACTTCATGCATACAGTGTTGAATGTGGTTCTAAGACTTTTGTCTTACATCAGATTCATTTCTTAAACTGGAGTCTATGAACTTTTGTTGGTTTTTTTAAAAATTAAAGTGAGCAGGCAGATTTCAGAAAAACCTGGAAAGACTGACATGAACTGATGC
This sequence comes from Pseudocheirus occidentalis, assembly GCA_028646575.1. Lineage (NCBI taxonomy): Eukaryota > Metazoa > Chordata > Mammalia > Diprotodontia > Pseudocheiridae > Pseudocheirus > Pseudocheirus occidentalis. Next base: position 36,649,783 of record CM053597.1, on the reverse strand, counting down.
TGAATGAAGTCACCAGAACCAGGAGAACTTTGTACATAGTAATAGCGACATTGTGTGATGATCAACTAAGATAGACTTGGCTTTTCTCAGCTACAGTGATCCAAGACAATTCCAAAAGGCTCATTATGGAAAAGTTAACCACATCCAGAGAAAGAACTATGGAGTCTGAAAGTAGATAGAAGCATACTATTTTCTCTTTTGTTGTTGTTTTTTTGTTTTTTCTTCCCTGTGGTTTTTCCCTTTTGCTTTGAGTCTTCTTTCACAACATGACTAATGTGGAAATATGTTTAACATGAACCTGTTTCAGATTGTTTACTATCTTGGGGAGGTGGGAGAGAAGAGAAGGAGGGAAAAAATTTGGAACTCAAACTCTTACAAGAATGAATGAACAGTATTTTTACATGTAATTAGAAAAAAATAAAATACTATTATGTACAAAAAAAGAAAGTAATTTTTAAAAATGTTCCCCTTCTGCTGTTTTTCCCCATCACATGAGAAGATACCTCTCATTATGTCTTTTCAACCTCTTATGCAAGATTTTACAAATTAGTTTATATTCTAAAACATTGTTACCTTTGGTTGCCATATTTCTTTCCTTTATTTACTTTATCTTCAAAGAGAGCAAGAGTTTGCTGGCTGAAGTGGTTTCCAGGGTATTTTGATCTTCCTATTGTGGTAATTGATTTATGTTGATTAAATATCTTTCATGAATGGTAAAAAAATTAAAATTAAAAATTAAATAGCTCTTTCATTATAATTGGTTACCTTTGTAATCCAATGCATTTTATTTTATAAATTTAAGAACATTATTCTGAGACCACTGTTTACTAGACTCCCTAAGGCAACATCCTGCATATCAGATATTTACATTATGATTCATAATAATAGCAAAATTACAGTTATGAAGTAGCAACAAAAATAATTTTATGGTTGGGGGTCACCACAACATGAAGAACTGTATTAAAGGGTCAAGGCATTAGGAAGGTTGAGAACCACTGCCCAAAGGGGTTCATCACTTACAAAAAGGGGTCAAGAACTTTCTATCTCTTCAAAAAAAGAGGGAAAGGGTCAATATGTACAAAAATATTGACAGCAGCTCCAGCAAAGAACTGGAGGATCTGAGGAGACGCCCATCAACTGGGGAAAAGTTAGGGCCTATGAATGTGATGGGAAACCATTGTGCTGTATGCAATGATGAAAGGAACAATTTAAGAGAGACCTGGGAAGATTTATATGAACTGATACAAAATGAAGGGAACAGAACCAGGAGAAAAAAATTATATAATAACAATAACATTGTTTTTTAAAAAAAACTATGAAAGATTTGAAAACTCTGATTAAGACAATGACCAAGCATGATTCGAGAGGACCCATACTACCCTACCCAGCTTCTGACAGAGAGGTTATACATGAACTCGAAGCACATATTGAGAAATGTGTGCGTGTTTAATTTCTGTCTCATTTATTCCCTTCTCTCAGATTGCCCTGCCCTACTCCCTCCTCAATGCCTAGTTTATGCTGGCTTTCCCTTCTACTTCCTTCCAGTTGTAGAGTGGGGATGATTAGGGACCATCACCTGAATTTGCTCAGCTCTCTCTTCACATCCTGGATACCTCTTTAAAAGGCACCTGAGAGGCCTAGTGAATAGAGCGTTGAACTTGGAATAAAGATGAACAAGTTGTCCCAGACTCTTATCTAGACAGGTGACTTTGGGCGTGTCACAACCTGTCTCAGCCTCAATGTCCTCAAGTATAATAGTATCTTTATAGGACTGTTGCCAAGATCAGCAGAGATAACATATGTAAAGGCTTTACAAATCTGAAAGTACCGTATAAGTACTAGACAATGTCTCACATAGAATGGGACTGGGTTAGAATATTGCTATGGTGTCGGAAATGATGAGCTGGTTGGTTTAGAAAAATAAGGAACGACTTGGACTTATGAAAAAAGAAGCTATTGACCTTCAGAGAAACAGATGACAAGTAGAAATAAGCATACTATGGTTATAGAGATAGATATGGATATACACATACATATATGTATAAATATATATATATGTTTATATGGGTATGTTCATAGAAATGTATGCATATGTATTATGTATACACACATATACATATCTGTATATATACACACATAACCTACCAAATGTTATATACACATAATGCATTTGCATAAATGTCTATGAACATACTCATATAAACATATATGTAAGTATACATATGTATATGTGTATATCCATATCTATCTATATAACCATAGTATGCTTATTTCTACTTGTCATCTGTTTATATATATATATATATGTGTGTGTGTGTGTATATATATATATATATACACATACATACACATACACACATTTAATTGTAGCCTTCTTTGCAGGGAGGGGAAAATAAAGTAAAAAGTGTGCAGCAAAGAGCAAAAGAAAACCTACAAGGAAGCAAAGTTGGGCAGTGTTGAAAACAATGTGTGCTATTTATTATATAGGTTTTCTTGAAATGGAAATTTATTGCTTTATATTGAATCTTCTCTTACGTTCTGCTGTGTACATGGCATTTTTTTTCTTTTCTTACTTTGTACTTAAATTTAAAATAAATTTTAAAATTAAAAAAAACAGCTTTCTACAGCACAGTATTTTTGTATATAGTAAGCACTTGACAGATTCTTTCTTCATTCATTCATCAATGTATTAAAACCACAAGGTCATAGACTCCAGGTTAAGAACTCCTAATGAAGAAGGGCCCACAGTTGTGAACTCCTGACTTCACACACTCAATAAATGTTATATTAAAACAAACATGATGAAAAGCCTGTAGAACAAGTCAGAGCAGGTTTGGGGGTTCTGGGATCCTGTCCTCCCTTTAGCCTGCACCACAAAGAGCTAAGACTACTACATTTTCCATAAGGCACCCATTGCCAGGTTAGCCCCATAAAGAGTACCTGCAAAGGTTTAAGCTGAAGATTAAAAAAAAGTGGGCCAGAAGGGAATTGGTGGCAACTTCTGAGTTCCCTAGGAAAAGAAGAAGAAATTCATACCCTAAGGTACTGGTTCCATTAAAGCTTTGCAGTTTTTTCCCACTGTCCATTAGGGAATATTCACCTGGTTATTAAGGAGATATGGAATATCTCTGATCTTCCTGAATTCCTGATCTTCCTACTCTCATTCCAGCTTGCTAACTATTGAATTGCTGACTCTCATAAAATCAAGATAATGCAATCTTAGAATCAATTATGGGACTGATGGAAAACCTCAGGCAGGGTTATCTTACCTGTAGGGAGAGGATATTGCTTCAGTCTTGCATGTGAGTCTGTCCTAAGGGTCAGAGATCCATACTAGAGAAAATCTTAGGGCTTTCCCAATGTCACCAGAATCCATTTCCTTCCATTCTCTAGCCTTGGGGCCCAGAGAGGTTAATACCTAAAGTCACACAGACAATATACAGCAGAGGCAAGACAATTTATGGTAGAAGCCTTCTAACTCTACAAGTATTTCTTCTTTTTTAAAAAAAAATTATTTTAGACAAAAACTGAAACTTAAATACACAATAAGAAAAGAAAAAATATAAACAAATACAGAAACTTAAGTACAAAACAAGAAAAGAACAGAAAACATGGCCATGTGCATAGCAGAACATAAGAGAGGATTCAAAATATATAGCAAGAAATTTCCATTTCAAGAAAGTATACATAATAAACACTAGACATTGTGTTGAAAACTATCCATCTTTTCATTGCTTCTTTGTTTTCTTTTGTTCTCTTCTGTGCACTTTTTACTTTGTTCTTTTTTGCCCTCTTCTCCCTCCCCATCCCCATTCCAAGCCTACAATTAAGTTTCACACACACACACACACACACAGATAGTATATATCTAAATAGATATATACACACACATACATATATACATATATACCCATATATATGTACTTATTCATATATTTAGATATCTATAATTATACTCATATGCAGATAGAAAGATAGATAGATATTCATCTATGTAAGACCTTATAACTATACTTATTCATCCTCTTTCTCTGAGGGCAGACAACTGTAGTGGCAGCTTAACTCAGTAGCCTAAGAGTCTTAGGCTATATTCTCAGGAGGGACTGAAGAGACCAGAGGTGAGAGAAGCTGTCCTTTACTGTATTGTAGTGTCCTCCTTAAATACCCTAGAGGTAGCATCATTCTCTCCTGCACTGGAGGAATGACCAATGGAGGAGAGGCCGAGCCAGCTGTCTCAGCTGCTGCTCATTAGGTGAGCGGTCTCATGAGAGACTTCCCTGTGAGCTTAGCTACTGGGCTGTGACCCTCAGCACCACAGGTACTTTAGACTCACACACACTGATCCCTACAGACAACTTCTTCCTTCACGTGTCCAAGTCTTCCCATATGTTTCCAAGTCCACAAACTAGTACTTTTCCACACCACAGCAACATTTCAACCTCGTACTGTCTAGTTATTTTAAATAGTCTAAAACAATGCTGATGAATATTGCCGACATATCATATAGTTTCCTTACTTTTCTCTCCTGATTAAATCTGTTTTAGCCTCAACTTTGTCCAAGATAATGATTACCACCCCTACCCCCTTTTCCCTAACAAATTCTATTCCTGATCTTTATTTTATGTTTGTGCATATCTCTTATTTCCTATCCTTCCTGACTCTTCTTCTATTCTAGTACTGCCTTGTTTTCCTGTTACTTGACCTACATCACCCCCCCATCTCTCCCTTACCCTCCCATTCCCATTAATCTATACACCTTTCTATACCCCCTTTAACCTATTCCTTCACCCTCCCCTTTAGAGACCCCTTCCTTATCCTCTTCCCCCTCCCCATTCCCCTTAATGTTTTATTTCTTTCTAACTTTAGAAGACTTTTCTATTTATATATGTATATATATATACATACACACATATACATATATATACACACACATATACACATGTATGTATATATGAATAGAAAAATATATATGAATAGAATATATATGCACATACATCCATACATTTATACACATACATATGTACACACACACACACACACACACACACACACACATATATATATATAGTTCCCTTGCAAAATCATTCCCAATGAAAGTAGATTACAGAACTACCAGCCCTCTTGCCACATTTAATTCTTCTGAATCAGTTCTTCCTCTCGCACCTCATTTGTATATGATAATTACTCTTTTTACCTGTTCCTAAATGGTTTTACTTTTTAAAATTGTATCATACTCAGGTCTACCCAATTTTTCTTATGAACTACTCAATTACTAATAACAATCTTAGACATTTCCTCATAGAAAAGATAAACTCTCCTTATTGAGTCCCTTTTAATTAGTTTTTGATATATACCTTATATTTCTCTTGGCTTTTATATGTCAAATCTTGTATTAAGTTCAGCTTTTTTTCTTTTTAAACAAAATCCTGAAAGGCTGGCAACTCATTAAATCTCTATTTTTTTTTTTATTCAGGTCAAGAAATATTTCTGAAGCACTGGCTATATTCCAGGCATTGTCAGGGGCTCCAATACACTCTCAAACAGATTTTTGAGTTCATTGATTTGGAAGTAGTTCCCTACCAAGACAAAAATGAGATAGGCCTTTCATGCAGGGACCTACTAAAAGGGATACAATATGTTCCCAGATAAATCTAAGCAGGATGCTTCCAAAATAAATACACAATGATTTGGTGCACTGGGAATAAGGAAGGGCTTCCTTAAAGAAGAGGTCTTAGAGTCAAATCTTAATGTGAACTAAGGGTTCCAAGAAGCAGAGATATTCAAGATATGGGAGAACAATTTGTGCCAATCACAGAAGCAGGAGATGGAATTTGGCCTTTGGGGAACACCAAAGGGGCCATTTTATAGAGAGAGAAGAATGCTTCAGAGGGAATAATGTGTGATTATCCTGGACAGATTACCTAGAGCATTAAATACTTGAAAAGATGTTATTTTTGTCCTAAAGGCATTGTATAGCCACTGATGTTTCTTAAATTTAGGAGTGATTCCAAGACCACCCTTTGTCCTGTTGAACTTCACATTACAATGGTGAGATTAGCTGTTTAAAAATAAGGAAACAGAACCAAGAAGGGGAACAGCTGGGTTAAAGGGTGAAATTCTGAAACTGAGTTAATGTTCCTCTTTCTTCTTTCTGTAGCTTAAAGGATATGTTTTATGCTATTTAACAACCTGACCCTGATGATTAGTTCTATTGGTTCTATCTGTGTAAGTACCATCCCAAGTCATGTTCAGATCTGTTAATACACATGCAAAAATGACTTTTGGTTTTAAAAAAAACTATTTGCTAATGTAACAGGAAAGCTTTTTTTGTAATCAATGTTGAGTATCATTGGGCTTTTATCATGAATTTAGGAAAGAATTCAATTATATAAACTGCATGCACTTGGACTTCTAGAAGTACTGTTAATGGAATAGGACCTAGAGTTTAGACCCCCATAGGAACTGGGAGCTCTAGGAGGTGGGGTGTGAAGATAAGGCCTTCCAGATATGGGGGAACAGCCTGTGCCAATCACAGAAGCAGGAGATGGAATCTGGCTTATGGAGAACACCAAGGGGGCTGTTTTATGTAGAGAAAAGAATGCTTCAGAGGTAATAATGTGTGATCATCCTGGAACAGATTACCAAGAGCCTTAAATACCTGAGACATCATTTTGTCCTAAAGGCATTGCGTAGTCACTAATGTTTTCTTAAACTTAGCCATGGTGGCAAGAGTGCCCTTTATCCTGTTGACTTTATATTATAATTGTGAGATTATCTGTTTAAAAACAAGGAAAAAGGCTAAGATGACAAAAAAGGAAAATGACAAGTGCTGGAGAGGATGTGGAAAAATTGGAACTCTAATGCATTGTTGGTGGAGCTGTGAACTGATACTACCATTCTGGAGAGCAATCTGGAACTATGCCCAAAGGGCTATAAATAATTGCATACCTTTTGACCCAGTAATACCCCTTTTGGGGTTGTATCCCAAAGAGATCACAGAAGTGGGAAAAGGACCCATATGTACAAAAATGTTTTTTGCAGCTCTCTTTGTGGTGGAAAAAAACCAGAAACTTAGGGGATGCCCATCAAGTGGGGAATGGCTGAACAAGTTATGGTATATGAATGTAATGGAATACTATTGTGCTATAAGAAATGGGAAGAAGATGGACTTCATAATTACCTGGACAGGCTTATATGAATTGATGCTAAGTGAGAAGAGC
>CM053597.1:36610152-36642063 GCA_028646575.1 Pseudocheirus occidentalis | reverse complement strand
TCTCAGAATGGAAGGAGATATCTACACTCAGAGAAAGATCTAGAAAGACCAGAGTTTAAATGGAGACCGAAGCAACACATGCTATTGTTCTCTTCCATGTTTGGTTTTGTTTCTTTTCTTTTTCTTTTTTTCCCCATTATTTGCTCCATTGGTTACAACACTTCTATAGAACCAGACTATTGTACAATGTGAAAGTGTTTGCAGATCCCATACATACATGATTGTATGCCACCATGGTGGGTGGGGGGGAGGGAAGAGAAGGGAAGGGAGAAAACGTGAAACTCAAGTGATTCTGTAACTGAATCTTGTAAACTAAAAGTAAATAAACAAGTCAATAAATTTAAAAAAATAAAAACAAGGGAAAAAATGAAAGACCTTGGTTGACAGTGGGAAACAATCTTAGGGATCATTGTCCAACTGCTTCATCTTACAAATGAGAAAACTGAGTCCCAGAGAGCTTAAATGGCTTCTTTAAAGTCACAGTAGCAGTCAGAGACATCCAGGATTTGAACCTGCATCTTTTGAATCCAATTCCAATATTCTTTCCAAGTTACTTAAATAAACTGTGTTCTAGCTTACTGAACACTAACAAACCATTTAGAGGGGAGCTATTTACTTTGTACTCAGGACATCAGACATAGGTGTATATAAACAACCACCTGCCTTGAGGCTCCTATTACTAGGACATTGTTTGTGAGTAGGGGACAGGTCCACTTTTTAAAAATCTCATACTTTGTGCCAGGTTTGGCTTCTCTTTGGTTGGGATTGTGAGATTCTATTTGTGTGTTGATTTGATATATTTTTATTTGATTTTAAAATAATTTTAATAATATATATATAAATTACATAAAATTTACAAATTAATTTTCCTTTACATTTTTTTAGCTACTAGCTTGCTATTACTTTGAGATGCTGTGCTTGTTTGGCCTTTAGTTTTTTCATCTGAGAAATGGGTGCTTAATTCACGTATTGTTCTTTGACAGAGAACATGTGGTATGATGGGCAATTTTGTTTGTCCTTTGTTTTTGAAGAGGACCATGACATCACAGAAATTATATGACTTGTGGTTGACTTTGAGTGAGGGAAGTCTGTGCAAGGTCATGAGCGTCACTTTCTCCTTCAGGGCCAACTGGGTCCAGTGATTCTATACATGTTTCTTACCTTTCCCGTGCCCTAGACAACTCCCTTATTCTTTAATCAAAACTAGTTCATTTATCTCCTGGAAGTTCTCTACCCTCTATCAAAAAGAAATTGTTTTTTTTAATAGTACATTGAATGTGTTGGGGTAGTCAATGAATGACATTAAATGACTACTACCTGAGCTTCATTTGGCTGTTCATTGGTTTTGTATAATAGCAGTGTTCCTGGAAAATAGCATTCAAGAGACAATGTGTATGTTTGTTGGAAAGGTTCTACTGCTGACCATTGGGGTCACTTTGGACAATTCAGTTCTCTTGACCTTGTCTCTAGAATAATGGGGTTCAGCTAAATGATCTTCAAGGTCTCCTTCAGGTGGGGCAGCTGGAAGTACAGTAAATAGAGAGCTGTACTTAGAGGCAGAGTTCAAATCTTGCCTTAAAATCTCACTACCTTTGTAGTCCTAAGTAAGTTACTTGACCTCTTTCAGTCTCAATTTATCTTCAGAACCTTGCATGGCTGAAAAGAGCTAAGGCTATCAAAGTTGGCCATTGAACAATGTTACTGTTACTGTGTACGATACTCTCCTGGTTCTTCTCAATTCAGCCAGCATCAGTTCATGTAAGTCTTCCCAGGTGTTCCCGAAATCCACCTGCTCATCATTTCTTATGGAACAATAGTATTCCATTACATTCGCATACCACAATTTGTTCAGCCATTCCCCAATTGATGAGCATCTCCTTAATTTCCAATTTTTGGCCACCACAAAAAGAGCTGCTATAAAGATTTTTGTACATGTGAGTCCTTTTCCAATTTTTATGATCTCTTTAGGATACAACCCCAGAAGTGGTGTTGCTGGGTCAAAGGATATGCAGTTTTATAGCCCTTTGGGCATAGTTCCAAACTACTCTCCAGAATGGTTGGATCAGTTTACAACTCCACCAAAAAGAATGCTGAATTTCTGAACTTAACTCAGAGATAAAGAAATTTTATCTCTTAGGCAATTTTACAATATGTTGGGGGTGATACAAAATAAAATGAGAATAAATTAGATTTTCTCAATACAAAAGAAGGGATGTTTATGATCTTTGGTCTTGTGACCTTAATCTCATGGAGGAGAAAAACCTGAAAGGGCAAATGGACAGATAGCGACAATTCAAAATAACAAAGAAATGATAATGGTTAGCTTTTACATAGCACTTTAAGGCTAACCAGGGGCTTTCAAATATCTTAAACTGTTATCACAATGTCCTTGGGAGGTGTTACTATTATCTTTATTTTACAAATGAGGAAACTGAGGCACAAAGGGTCACAAAGCTAATAAATGGCTGAAGCTGGATTTGAATTCAGGTCTTCCTAACTCTGTCACTTAGCTTCCTCAATGAGAAGTGAATGTGGTACAAGCCAATTCAGGCCTAATGCTCTTTCTATCCACTGAACCATCTAACTGCCCAAGTGCTGTTTGGATTAGTGGATACTCTCAATAGAAATTTCAGTTCAGCTATTTCAGTCACATCTGACTTCATGACCCCGTTTGGGGTTTTCTTGGCAAAGATACTGGAGTGGTTTGCCATTTTGTTCTCCAGCTCCTTTTACAGAGAAGAAAATGGAGGCCAACAGGGGTAAGTGACTTGTCCAGGGTCACACACCTAGTGTCTGAGGCCAGATTTGAATTCAGGAAGATAAGCCTGGCATTCCATTCACTGTTCCACCTAGCTGCCCTTCTCAATAGAAATAGGGAGGTTCAAAGGATGGCTAAGTCTAAGAAGAGAGAAAAGGGGGTCCATAATGACTGTGGTTTTAGATGTCTGTGGAGTATTCAGTTTGAAATGTCCAAAAGGCAGCGTGTGATGTGGATTGTAGCTTAGGAAAGAGACAGACAAAAAAAAAATTCCTCTTCCTTAAATATTCTAAAAGGTAACATGTACACAAATATCAGTATGTGCAAAATATCTAGAAAATTCCAGGTAATTTCAGGGAGAGGGCATTTAATCTCAGGCAATGGGAGAGTGAAGGGTTTCAAGAAATGCCCTCTGTAGGAAGTCTAGACTGGTTTAGTCCTTGGAGCTGCTAAATTACTTTATTGTGAGAGAAGCAGCACATCTTGCTGGACATGTTTGGGTTGAAAAATGCCCTTCATCCTTAATTTATTTAAAAAAAGTAAACACAGAGATGCCTTAGGACAAGAACAGGAGTTTATTCTCTTCCCTGGGAGAAGAGGGCAATCTGCCCCCATGTCTGGGCATGGGAGAGAGGGCGTGTTTCAAAGGGTAGAACCAGAATTTATAACTTAACTTAGTCAAGCTCCCTTTCCCAACTGTTTCATCTCTCATTGGTGGAGAGGCATACCTCACCAAATTCTTCCCTATTGGGACAGCAAGAGAAGAGAGGTGGGGAGGGTCCCACCAAGGTGGGAAAACAAAGGAAGGTAAAAGTGACTGACAGCAGCCATGGGGGGGGGGAAGGGAAGGGAAGGTTAACAATCGAAGATTGAGAAGTTTTCACTCCTTCCACACAGACAGGGCCCTGCACTTGAAGTAAAGGATGCCTGGATTCAAATCTGGCCTCAGCCTGTTTGACTCTGGTGAAGTCACTTGTTTGTGTACTGACCTATAAAATAAGATGTTTGGACTTAATGGCCTCTTGAATGTCTTTCTGCTCAAAATCTGAGATTCCATCAAAGAGAAAGGTTGTTGAGCTTTCAGGGGGGAAAAAAAGAGGCTTCACACAGCTGCCTTATAATAAAAGGAAGTTACCAGCTGGATAAAGTTATTTACTTGGCCAGTCTGTCTGGTACCAGCTTCCTCTTTAACAGTATTGGAATTACTGACTCTTGGGGCTGCCATGGCAAGTTAAATCAAGTCACTTTTGAAATACTCCAGTTCTGGGATTCTTAACCTGGAGTCTGTGAACTTAATATATATATATATATATATATTTTTTTTTTTTTTCATGACTTGAGCTGTGTCGGACTCTTCATAACCTGACCTGGGGTTTTCTTTGGCAAAGATACTGCAGTGGTTTGCCATTTTCTTCTCTAGCTTATTTTACAGATGAGGAAACTGAGGCAAACAGGGTTAAGTGACTTGTCACATAGCTAGTGTCTGAGGCTCCATCTGAAGCGGTCTTCTTGACCTCAGTCCCAGTAGCCAGGCCACATGCTACCTAGATGCCATATTTTGATGACTATTTCAATATAATTAGTTTCCTTTACAATGTATTTTATGCATCTAAAACAACATTATTCTGAGAAGTGGCCCATAGGTTTCCACAGACACTGCTCAAGGGGTCCATAATTCATAAAAGCTCAATTTCTCCCTTCACCTCCTCCATTTCAGATGAAACTAAGGCCCAAGTATATCCCACAATGCAAAATTGTCGCTCTGTGAAGATTGGCCGAAACCTTCTGGAGAGATAGTCGCTAATGCATGTTTTAGAAAGGGTAGATCAGAAATTTCAAATGCTGTGATAACTCAGCAGTTGATGCGGACTAGGAAAAAGAAACTAGTTTAATCGGCCGAAGAAAAGCCCAGGGACCAGGCAAGGATCCTCCAAGCATTTATTAAGTGCCTTCTATGTGCCCGGGAACGTTCTGATTTCCAGATTCAACTGGACAAGAAGACAAGCCCCGGATTTTTCTTTTGACAAGTGAATGATGGTGTCTGGACGCCAGGTACTTTCCACTTTTTCAATTTTAGGCTTTAACTTTAGGGCCATAGGGTGGGGTCCAGGTCGCTAGATCTCATCGGAAGATAGGAGACTGCTGGATAAGCAAAGTCTGAAAGCTCCCGGGAAAGTAGAGACCTCTTTACAATAGCTCTTCAAGGCCCTTTTCCCAGGGGATGCCGTCATGTCTCCCACGTAGAACTCTCGAGCTTAACAAAAACCAGTAACAGCAAAAACAAATCCCACCTCCAGCCCCCTCGGGCTGTCAGCCTCACGGCCAGATGGGCGGCGTGGATGATGCAAGCTCTGATAACCCGGGCTAGGGGTATGTAAACCGCGGGGCACGGGACTCGGGGCTAGAAGGAAGAGGCGGAGGAGACTAGTTGAGGAGCAGAAGGAGGAGACTTTGCAAGAGGCCGGCTCGCGGCTGCAGCTAGAGTGCAGTCACTCGGGGCGGGCACCGCCGGGCTCCTCTCCGGCTTGCACTGCGGGCTCGCGAGGCCAGGGCTGTGCCTGGGCGTCGGTCATGCCTCACCGGGCGCTCCTGGGGTTCCTGCTCCTGCAGCCGCTGCTGACTGCCGGTCTGCAGGTAGGGTGCGCCGAGGTGAGGGGGCGGGCCTGGGGCCGAGGTTGCAGCGGTAGCGGCAGCTTCTGCCCGGCCGAGCCACCCCCTCCCGACAGCTCCTCTGCTGGGGTTTCTTCCGGGACCCCACGCGAAGGGTCTGTCGCGCCGTTTGTGCGTGGTTGGCCAGGACGCAGTGTTCTACCGCGGGTGTGTGTGATACGTGTTGTGTTGGTGCTTGCGTGGTGGTGCAAGCAGATGCTGTAGCCGGGTGCAAAGGGCTGGCTCGCCACTCATATCTGCTGGCTGCTTCTTGAGGCAGGGTGCTGGGGTTCCCAGGTGAGCTGGAAGCGGGGGGCTGGCTGCTGGTTTCTCCCCCCTCCTCTTCCCTCCGTTTCCCAGTAGGAAGGCTGGCGGTCCCGGACGTCCTCTGACTCTTTGCCTGTCCGTCCCCTGCCGAGGACGCTTTTGTTTTCCCTGCTCACTCTCCTGCGCAGTGGGCTGCAGTTAGGGGTGGGGGTGGGGAGACGGAGCCTAGGGCCTGGATGGGGTTTGGGTTGTTTGCTGGGGCAGAGCTTCTTCCCCCTCCTCGCATTTCTTTCTTTTCTGGGGGTTAGGGTGAGCTGTCCAGCCTGGAGCTGATCCTTATTATGTGTATATTTGCCAAGCTGGGCGCTGGCGTCTTCCTCATTATCGGAAAGATCGAGTCAGTTTCCTGGTTGGCCCCGGGAGGAGACTGGGCTGGATAAAGGAAGTGGGGGTCCTTCTAGCTTCTTAGCATTCCGAGGCTTTGCGGAAGTCGGTGGCCGGAGCTAGTGGAGGAAATTCCCTTCTAGGCTCGTGGAGTCAGCTCTGCCCAGAACCTTAGTGGGCATCTGGGCCAACCCTTCCTTTTACAGATGGGGAAACCGAGGCAAGAAGCCCATCAATTTGCCTAAGTAACCTATTTGCACCCAGGTCCCGCTTTGGTTTGCTTGGTCTCCTAGTGAGCTTCTTTGTCCCAGACGTTCTCAGATAAGTGCTTAAAAGTACTTAATAGCCACCTCCAATTGGCCAGCCTAGTTCAACTTATCAGCAGGCTCGCCATGGTTTGAGCAAGAGTTTTTAGTTGAGTGACCAGATGTGGGCCAAATTCACCTGTGTACACAGAGGATTCCACGATAGGGTGTGAGATGCATTTCTGCTGTAAAAGAAGTCAGAGGCATGAGGGGGGGGGGGGCGTACAAATCACCTTGAAAGCATAGGCTTGTTAAACACGGTAAGGGAAGAAGCCTTGATTCTTGAGTCATCAGGTGGAAGGTAAGATGCATGATTGCTTGTGGATGACTGACCTTGGCCTCCAGGATGGAGGCTGGGGAGGAAAGCATCACCCACCCACAGAAACTCCCACAGCCCTTGCTTACTGTGTTTTCTGGTGGGAGAATGTGAAGGAACTCCTTAGCCCTGGGACATCTTGTTTTTTATAAAGTGGAATTGAGTTGAATAAAATTTCACTCTTTGATAATTATTCAAGACACCTGACTTACCCAGTTTGAAAATGTTTGGTAAAAGGCAAAAATCTCTAAAAGCAGAGTCAGCAGCAGTATAGTTGGTTTAAAAAATTAAAAAAAATATTTTGTTAAATATTTCCTAATTATATGTAAAAAAAATTGTTTTAGCATTTTTTTTTTAAATTTAGAATTCCAAATTCTCTTCCTACCCCAAGGTTCTTACCCCACCCATTGAGGAAGCAATCAGTTGGTTATACAGGCAGCAGCAGCAGTATTGTTGAGATTTTTTTTTTAAATGAAAAAAATCTGGAAAATATTAAAAAAAAATTCTCTTCTGAGTTAGGGTGTTCTTAATTTGGTGTCCCTGGACAGATTTTTAGAGAGGGCATCCGTGTACTTGGATAAGGAAAAAATACATGTTTTATTTTCACTAACCTCTAACAGAAATTTAACATTTCTTTCAATTATTTAAACACATTTTTCTGAGAAAGAGTCCGTGGGCTTCACCAGAATGCCAAAGGAGTTCATGACCCCGGACTAAGGGAAGGGTAATGGAAAGATTGGGTATTTTTCCAAATGAAATCAAGTAAGCTAATGCTTATAAAACCACATTCCTGGTGCTGTAAGTTTACATATATATTTATAAAAGCACATGCCAGGCACTGTGAATTTACATATATTTCTTATCAAAATGCATGTCTGGTTTGTACATTTACATATAATTTATTTATAAAACCACATGCCCAGAACTGTACATATATATTTATTTATATAACATACAATTTATATATTTAATATTCTTTTTACATAGAATTTTTTACATTTTTTTGCATAGAAATTTACATAGAATTTTTTCTATTTTTGCATAGAAATTTACATAGACACACATTTATAAATGCATGTACCTGGCCCTGTAAATAATTGTATATGCATGCATATCTCTAGGTGCATATATGGATGTATGAAAATTTATAACAGTGTTACCAAAATCTGGACACATAGTAAATCTCATTAACTATGCATATTTAAAAAAATATAATAATAATAAGTGAGGACGGGTAATAAATATAATAAATGAGTGGAATGTTCAACAATTTATTTAACTAACATAAATGTGTTTTCATAGGAAGACATAGGAGACAGTAGGAAATCTCATTAATTAAATTAATCTCATTAATAGGGAAAATGGTCCCTAATAGTTAATGAAAGCTTTTATTCCATATGAAATTGTCATGGTTAAAATTTATGCTAATTAAATAAAATGATGAAAATTTCATTCATTTCATTTCTTGAAAATATACACAGTTAATGAGATTTCTTATGTGCCCAGACTTTAGGAACACTCTGTACTTACTCCCTTTCCCTCCACTAACTTCCAGCTCCTTGAGAATTCCCTCTCAGGAGGCAGGTCAGGATCCAGGATTCTCCCAGGGGCTCTTAGATTCCAAGGTACAAGACCAGTGATGAGTTCCAAGGTACAGGATGGGTTTCTATGAGCAATCTACAGGTCATATGAGTGCAGGTCATGTGAATGCTGTGAGCTGGCTTTTTCTAACTCATGAGTGTTTCCCTTTTAATCTCTTCTTTCTAGACTTTAAGATACTAAAATAGTCTGCTACAAAATTACCACCCCTCTCCCCCCAGGTATAATTTCCTATGATTTCAGCATAGGAAAATTTGAGCATCAGTGGTCTAATTTTGTCCTTGGGAACACTCAGCATACTATAGAGAGATCGTAGGAACATGATGGAGATTTGGAGGGGACCTCAGAACTATCTAATCCAAAAAAGTATTTTACAGATGAGGACACTGAGGCCTATTCAAAAAGCATTTAGGAAACACTTGCTCTGTGTCAGGAGAGAGAATAGGTGACTTGGCCAAAGTTGGACGGGTCATGAGATTAGAGATTGAGAGCTGGAAAGGACCTTTGAGACCATCTAGTCCATCCCAGATAAGAAGCAGACCCAGAGGCATTGACTGCCTTGCTGAGTCATGCAACTAGTGTCTGAAGTGGGATTTGAACCTAGGTCTTCCTGATTCCAAACCCATCGTTCTGTCCACTATATCAAATAAATGACAGGTTCTAGATTTGGAGTTGGGTGCTCTGACTCCAAATACATGGTTTTCCCCTTGTACATAAGGGAAAATAGTCCAATTAAGGTGACAACATTGGTTCTAACCATTTAGAACTCTCCTTAGGCCTCACTTAGTACCTTGAGGTGCTTATAGACGGTGAGAGGCAAGTGTAGAAATTTGTTTCATTTGTAATCTTTTAAGGTATCACTCAGCTTTGCATTTTATTCAGTAATATTAGTAGAAGATTTTTTTTTAAGGTTTACCAATCACTTTTAATTACTCTGTCTTTTCCTTACAACAACCGTGGGAGGAAGGGTCTTATCACTCCAGTTTTGAGGGGATTGAGAGAATTTAAGAATTTGTCCAAGGGTCACAAAGGTAGTAAATACTAGGGTAGGATTTGAACCCGGGTCTTCCTGAATTTAAGTTTAGTATTCTCTCTACCTCTCAGACTATTCCTGCCTCTCTCTGCCAGCCTTGTCTTCCAAAATGGTTTTTGAGCCTACCTTGTCTCATCCTGAAAATTTTATTCTAGTAGGAACCTCTCACATTCGCATGCACCAGCCTCAGTAGCATTTTTGTGTGTTTATGTGTGTGTCCATTTTTCAATCACACAGTCCTAACAACTCCCTGCTGCTTCTCTTTGTGGAGTTCAGGATAGGGGAGGGTAGGATTTGGGCAGATTTCTGATTGTGTAAGGGAAAGGGATGCTTGGATATTGAGAAACAGCTGACGCAGGTTCCTGGTTGCAGGCAGACCCGACCTGGACACATCTTCCCAGCTGGATTGCTACCTAAAGGATCTCCTACCATTTGGACATCTCTCCCTGGGGAGCAGAAACAATGATTGTCCTCAGACAGCTGTCCCTGGAAGCAAAGGCTGCCTTGGCTGCGGCTGGCGTTTTCTTCTCCATGATGATCTCCCGGACCTACCTGTTGGGGAACTTGGAGATTGGGGTCCGGCGCTGGCTGTTCAGGCTGCAGCTGGCCCTGTTTGCCAATGCGCTTATGCTGATCGGCTCCCTGTACATTTGGAGGAGCACGGTCACTTCCCTGTACCGCTCCCCCGCCATTGAGTGGGGGTGCTTTTGGCCCTGGAAGGTGGCCATCTTGGCCTTCCTGGGTTTGGCTCACTCCAGCTTTTTCACCATGCTCTTTCTTGTGGCCGAAGAGCCCTCCCTCTTCTCCATGGCGGCCTATTCTAGCCTTGGTGCTTATATCATTATGATTTTCTTTCTCTTTATCCTGGGCTGCATGGAGCAGGGGTACCAGCTCTTGGCCTGGAGAGGGGGCAGGGTCAGTGGAAGCCTTGATAAGACCAGGAAGATGGTCCTGAAGCCAGTCCTGGCTGTGGCTGTGACCGCCATGCTCAGTGTGGTTGGACTTCTCAATGCTGCCCAGCCTCCGGCAGTGAAGACCGTTGAGGTGCCCGTTCACCAGCTGCCGCCATCGATGAACAATCTGAAAGTTGTGCTCCTCTCAGATATCCACCTAGGCCCCACGGTTGGCAGGACCAAGATGGAGTTGTTTGTGCGGATGGTGGAAGCTCTCAAGCCGGACATCACAGTGATTGTGGGGGACCTGTCTGACTCTGAGGCGTCTGTGCTCAGGATGGCTGTGGAGCCCTTAGGCCGGCTGTATTCTCGACTTGGCACCTACTTTGTCACTGGGAACCACGAGTACTACACATCTGATGTCAACAACTGGTTTGAACTCCTCAAGTCCCTGAAAGTCCAGCCCCTACACAATGAGAATGTGAAGATCACCTCCTCTGGGACCATGTCAGTGAAGAGTGAAGACGACTGGATTTGCTTGGCTGGGGTCGATGACATTGAAGCTGATGTCTTGCATTACGCTGGCCATGGCATGGACTTGACCAAGGCTTTGGACGGCTGCGACCCTGACCACACCACCATCTTGTTGGCTCACCAGCCTTTAGCGGCCAAGCGGGCTCTTCAGGCCCGGCCAGACATCAACTTGATCCTTTCTGGTCATACCCATGGTGGACAGATCTTCCCACTGAATGTGGGAGCTTACTTGCTGAACCCCTTCTTTGTCGGATTGTACAAAGTGGGGCAGAATACCTTTGTGTATGTCAGTCCAGGGACAGCCTATTATGGGATACCAATGAGACTGGGGAGCCGGGCAGAAATTACAGAGATCATCCTTCGCTCTTCCTGAACACACAGCCTTTCCCTCAACTTCTGTGCCCTTTTCTACACCCTTCCCCCATCCCCAGTTCAGGGTATTTTGTCTGCCTTAACCTGTATTGATCTACCCTCTTTAGCCTTGCAAATAGACAGTGGGCTACTAGCCCAGGTTCCATTGGCATTTATAATGGTATGATGTAAAGAAATCAGATTTCTTATTTTTCTGCATAAGTGGGGAAGGGCATGTTCATTAAATATTTATGGGGGAAGAGAATCTATTTATTAGCAAAGCTAGTAATATAATTTAAATTGGGGTTTGTTAAATGTGTAGATACTGTTTATTAGGGGTAATCTTTAGATGATAAGGAGCATGTTGAATATTCAGCAATGTATTTTTTTTTTCCTTTTAGGACTTTGCTTTCAGAATTTAGCTCAAGTGTGTTTCTTAAGAACTCTTTGATTCAGAACCTTTTTCAGAAAGAGTTAATGAGAAGGCCAAAGAGGAAATAAACGGTCTCTCTTTCCAGTTCCATCCATCCCCCCCCCCCTTATTTATTTGTTTTTTTTCTTATTGATTTACAAATTCTCTCCCTCCCTCCCCTTCCTCCACACAAGCACTGTGGCAAACAGTTTGGTATCAGCTATACGCGGGAAATCAAGCAAAACATATTTCCAAAAAAAACAAATTAAGAAAATTATCTTCAATTTACATTCAGAATTCAACAGTTCTTTCTCTGGAGATGGATCACCCATCTTTCTGTCGACCGCTGTGGAAATGGAATTAATACCAAGACAGAAAAAAATCTTGGTTTCCTTCTTTTCAATGAAAATCCTGACGGTATCAAATTCCGCCATACAGACCTAGATCTCATCGTACCTGACTGGAGTAATTAACCACCAGTCACCTGTCCTAGAGAGACCTAATTGACCTTTATCCTTTTAGCTTTGGAAGAAAAAAAATGCGTATAACTTTGAGTGTTACAACTGAGGTCTGTTAATATTAATACATTGGATAGCACTTAAAATTTATATAGTAGTTCGGCATGTCCTTTGTGGTAGGTTGGGTGAATGGTAGTTTCCTCACTTAAAAATGACACCTATCTTTCAAGATTGGTTGTTTTGAGGATAAAATGAATTCCTATTTGTAAAACTCTTTGCAAACCTTAAAGCACTGTATAGAGCCTAGTTGTTATTATTTTGCAGAAGAAGAGATTGTTCTTATGGAGAACAAGAGAAGTGGAAGTTCTTATGGAGAAGAAGAGAGTGGTTCATTTGACCTACTCAGGGTCACATGGCTGGAAATAAGAGGCAGAACTCAGCTACATTGACTGATAGTACTGGGCATTCTTTCCGTGGTCCCAAGCTGCATTGGGACAGCTGGCTGATTCCTATTCAGTATTTGATTTTTGAATTTACCAGAGCAGGGATTAAGGCTTCCTCCCTTGGAACACCCTTTAAAGTTACTAGCAAACGGATTTTTCTTGCCACAGGTTAAATGTTCACTGACTCTGTGGTCCAAGCACTGGGGATATCGCACGCAAGACATCTAGTTTCTCAGGGGCACGGCAAGCTGAGGAGGGTGACAGGCTTTGCCTTTCCTCCACCCTCAGCCTCCCAGTGATTATTAAATCAATACTTGAATGTGGTCTTTAGCCACTAAGCAAAGACTTATAGAAGGATTTGGAGAATACAAATAGAAAGAACTTTAGATAAGCATCCAGTTCAATTCCTTCATTTTACAGATGAGGAAATGGATCCAGGCAATTTAATCATCAGAAGTGGAATTTGAATCCAAGACCTTGGGCTCCAGAATCAGAGTTATACTTCTACTCTGGGTATGAAGAATTTTCCCCAGAGAAGTCCTAAAAGGTTTTCTGCTCACTCACATTAGCCTATCATACCCAGTATGGTCTCCAAATTACTTGATCATCCAAAGGGATAGCAACTCTGTACCTTCCATTTGTGGGACCTCTCCCTTCAAAAGCACCCTGGGCTTAGAACAGCTCTCTACCAGTGATGCAATGACTTCTGCAGAGGGGGGTCTTTGCCAGTGCCTATGCATTGAGGGAGCAGCAGGCCAGCAGTACTAGGTGCGCTCTGGCCCTGTATGTCTGGATATCTGATGATCACAGATGTGGTGAACTTGGCACAGGCACACTGGCGTCTTATTAGCAACTGAGGACAGAAAAGAGTTATATTGGGCTGAATATCCTGAGGATTTTCTCCTACCTGTTTGTTTTCCTTTTGCTTCAAGAGGATTGACTCCTTGACATAAATCATAGGAATTATCCTATTTGAATGTGCTTCTGAACAGAAACCCAAAGATACTCTTAAAAACCCTGTGACCTGGGATCCTTCTCTGGATGTCTAGGATTAGACCTCAGGTACATAAAGGAATATTGGGCATCTAATACTGGGGAAAAATGTGCTTATTATGGAGGCCTCTCCATGTGCTGGGCGATGTTACTTGCAGGTGTAAAAACAATTTCTGAGTTTGTTTTACCATATGTGGTTTGATTTTTTTTTTTTTAGTATCTTTATTGGCTGTTGATATCAACTAGCCTGAGTCTGAAAAAGCTTTATTTTCTTAACAGATTTTGAGCTTGAAGGGCCCTTGGAGGACATGTGGACCAATTCTTTTACTTCAAAGATGAGGAGACTTAAACTTTTAGAGATGAAATGGCTTGCCCATAGCCACCCAGATAATTAAATGAGAGGGTCTAGATTCAAACCAAGATCTTCTGCCTTCAAATCTGACTTTCAGTGCCATACATAGGAAGATGCATATCACAGTTGGAAAATGGTATGGTCTGCAATCCTGTTTCCCAATTTTAAATGTCCTGGGGACCAGGAAAATACCTAAAATTCCTACGAGACCATTCAGGCTCTCAGCAGTTGGGCAGGGTGGAGGGGGATGCAAGATGGGAGGAGGGAGGAGGAAGGTACCAGAGGGCAATTTGAGCTGGAAAGAAGCCTGAAGCTAGACTGGGGAAGAGCAGTGTACTAGCAGAGGCTTCAAGAAAAGAGGAACATTGGTAGGAAGAGTGTGGGGGGTCCAATGAGGGTGTCATTGATTGGTGTGGAGTAGAAGAGACTACTGGACTCCAGGTGGATACTACCTACTGCCTCCTGGTAATAGAACCCAGATGTTGGGTGCTCCCTGAGCCTGTATTTCTACCTCAAATATTACTTTTTAAAGGTTTTTTTAATCCAGTGAAGAGATTGTTTCTTTAAGGATCCTTCTGGTTCTAAAACAACTGTGACAGGATGCCCTTCATTCTGCTGGTGTGATGTGCTTGGTATATAGTAGGCACTTAATAAATGCTAAGTAGTTAATGGGGTGAAGACTCTTCATGAAGAGTCAGACAGGGAACAACAAGAAACAACGATTAATCCATGGGCAGTGAGGCATTGAAATGGATAGTGTCTGGCTTGGAATCAGGAAGACCTGAGTTCAAATCGGGCATCAGACTAGCTATGTGACCCTGGGCAAGTCATTTGATCCTGTTTGCCTCAATTTTCTCATTTATAAATGGACTGGAGAAGGAGAGGGCCAACCAGTCCAGTGTCTTTGCCAAGAAAACCCGAAATGGGATCAGAAAGAGATGGACACGATGGAAATGATTGAACAACAATAACAAATGAATGGATAGTGTGGGCTGTCATCCTTCAGTAACGCCTAGAATGATGGAATACTCATTTGTGCCTGGCACTAAAAATGACTGTTTCAAATGGAGATTGGATCTACATAAGGGCACGCATAATGAACATAAGTGATGATTTCAGCTATAAATAAACATATCCATGTGAGTTTTCTTAAAGTGATAAAAGCATTGCTTCTTCCTTCCGGGGAATTCAGGTCCCCAAAAAGGGCCTTTTGGGATGATCTTGTCCAGCATCCTCCTCTTCCAAATGAGAAAATGAAGAGCTAAAGAGGTAAAATGAACCGTGATCTGTGTTCTTTTTCATCGAATACCCTCGTATGTTCCTTTCCAAGTATCAGTGCCTCATTCAGTCTCCGAGGAGTGCTCAGTTAATTGTGCCTGTCTAAACAGCTGCTAGCTCCTTACGTGCTCTTGAATCATAGATTTTTACATGGGGAAGGACCTGAGGGGTCTTTTAGTCCAGTCCATAATTGATCATGCTTCCTCTTTACAACATTTTTAGGACAAGAGGTCATTCCGGTTCCAATGGTCACCCCAACATTCTGCCCATTACTTCCTTTATTTTATTTTATGGTTTTTTTTTTTGAGGGAGGAAGGCAGGGCAATTGGAGTTAAATGACTTGCCCAAGATCACACAGCTAGTAAGTGTTAAGTATCTGAGGTCAAATTTGAACTTGGGTCTTCTTGACTCCAGGACCAGTGCCTCTTTTCACTGTGCCACCTAGCTGCCCCCACTACTTCCTTTAAAAATGTTTTTTAAATTCCAGCTTTTCTCCCTCTCTTCAGCCCCTCCTCCACCTATTGGGGTGGTGAGCAATATGGTAGCTGTGATACATGTGAATTCATGCAAGACATATTTCCATACTGTTTACCACTTCTAAGACCCCCTCATTCCACTCACGCCATCTGGCCTTTACAAGATCACAGAAAATCAGAATTGTGAGGGACGTGTAGTCCAATCCAGACTTGAAGGAGAATTCATTCTCTATCATATCGATATACAAAAGGAATCTCACCTGAATTAGTGCTTATGATGCATTCCCTTGCCTCAGTGAGGAGAAACTTGTCATCTCCTTAAGCCAGTGGTTCCCAACCTTCCTAATGCTGCGACCCTTTAATATACTTCCTCATGTTGTGGTGACCCCCAACCATAATATTTTTGTTGCTGCTTCATAACTGTAATTTTGCTACTGTTATGAATTGTAATGTAAATATCTGATGTGCAAGATGTTTTTTCATTGTCACAAACTGAACATAACCCACAGATTGAGGACCGCTGTGTGCCTAAGCAGTCTTTTTTTAATGCTGGACAGCTCTCAGTGTTAGGAAGCCATTTCTCACATCCCACCTAAATTAGATTTTTTTGCAATGTCCATCTGTGGTTATTGGTTCTATCTTCTGGGACCAAGCAGAAGTCCAGCCCCTTGAAGATGGCTCTTATTCCCTCCACCCAAATCCTCCATTTGAATGCTTGCAGCTGTGGATGCTCCTCCTGCCATTGCTGGGCCTCCCTAGCCTTTGTCTTGTTCATCAGGACTAACTTTTGTCTCCATATCCTGGCAGGAGTAACATTGACCCATTTTCTTTGATTGTGCTGCAGTCTCATTCTGCTGGTTCCTTGTCTGTCTTCACTGTATAACATCTTATTTGTAGCATTTCCCTTGCAGATTCCTTAAAATTTAATTGATTTGTTTACTT
Organism: Pseudocheirus occidentalis; assembly: GCA_028646575.1. NCBI lineage: Eukaryota > Metazoa > Chordata > Mammalia > Diprotodontia > Pseudocheiridae > Pseudocheirus > Pseudocheirus occidentalis. The sequence continues at coordinate 36,625,620 of CM053597.1, read as the reverse complement.
TTAGTTTACAAGATTCAGGTCCACAGTCTCTTGAGCTTCAAATTTTCTCCTCCTCCTCTTCTCCCCTCCCCCCATGGTGGCATGCAATCAAGTATAGGATCTGCAAATACTTTCACACTGGACATTAGTTAGTCCGGTTGTATAGAAGGGTTGTAACCAATGGAGTGAACAATGGGAAAGAAGAAACAAAACCAAACATGGAAAAGAACAATGGCATATAGTTTGCTTCTGTCTCCATTTAAACTGTTTTTTCTAGATCTTTCTCTGAATATAGACATCTCCTTCCGTCCAGAGACTTGTAGAGTTGCCTTATAACTGTGCGTTGCTGAGAAGAGTCCAGTGTATCAAAGTTGTTCCTGACACATACTGTGTGTATGTCTGTGACTGTGTACAAATTTTTCCTGGTTCTGCTGTTCTCACTTAGCATGAGTTTGTATAGGCCTCTCCGGGTAAATATGAAGTGCATCTGCTCCTCATTTCTTATAGCACAATAGTATTCCATTACATTCATATACCACAACTTGTTTAGCCATTCCCCCATTGATGGGCAGCCCCTAAATTTCCAGTTTTTTGCTACCACATCATATGGGTCTTCCTCCCACTTCTACTATCTCTTTGGGATACAGCTTCAGAAGTGGTATTACTGGGTCAAAGGGTATGCAGTTATTTATAGCCCTTTGGGCATAGTTCCAGATTGCCCTCCAGAATGGTTGTATCAGTTCACAGCTCCACCAGCAATGCATTAGTGTTCCAATTTTTCCACATCCTCTCCAGTGCTTGTCATTTTCCTGTTTTGTCATCTTAGCCAATCTGACTGGTGAGATGTGGTATCTCAAAGTTGTTTTGATTTGCATTTCTTGAATCAATAATAATTTAGAGCATTTTTTCATATACTTATAGATGTCTTTTAATTTCTACCTCTGAAAATTGCCTGTTCATATCCTTTGACCACTTATCAATTGGGGAATGACTTGTATTCTTATAGATTTGACTCAGTTTCCTGTATATTTTGGAAATGAGGCCTTTATCAGAGATACTGGTTGTAAAAATTCTTTCCCAATTTCCCACTTCCCTCTTAGTCATGGTTACATTGGCTTGGTTTATACAGAGACTTTTCGGATTTCTTTAACGGTTCTAGATGTCATCAGGTTTTAAATGTTCATCACAAGGGGGCCTCTGGAGACTCCCAGTGGTATTCATACTCTCAGCTATAGGGAGCCTTAGTGGAACCAATCCTCCCTTTGTCCTGAAATTCCTCTTAGTAAGTGTCAGTTTTCAGGTTCCTGCCTTTGTGAAAAAAAGGCATAATGGGAGTTGGGAGGCTGGGCAATCTTTGTTACCCTAATGGGTCTGAGGGATCTGGACCTCCCTTTTTTCTTCTGGTGAGTATAAGAGTTGGCTGCAAAGAGTCTGTACTTGGGGACCTACAGGACCGTATGTGAGGCCTTGAGACCTCTGGTTAACTGACCTCTCCAAGGTCCCTCCCAGGTCTGGGTTGCTGTGTCTTTATGAGTAACTCTTGTCATTTGGCATCTTCTATCAAACCACCATCTTTCTTCCTCCATAATTTTTCTCTCTTCTGTTCTCTTTGGTTAGGAGAACTGGTGTGCTTCACATATAATTTTAGAGAATGACCCAGAGATGACGTAGAAGCCATTTTTTTCCCATAAGCTATTTTCTGCATTAGTCCCACTTACCTTGTACTAGCAGCTTGGAGGTGATGGGTACCTCCATCCTGGTTTTTGAGCAGCTCATAGGAATTTGCTTTAGTAGTCACGCAGAAATGCCTCCTGTCTTTCTCCGTGATCTGTAAGCCAGGTCATGTAGGCATGGCCTCATTCCTTTCTGGGTCTCTGTGAGATGTCTACTAGGTTTAATATAGCCACCCTCCCTCCACCTCTCTGCCCACTGAAATTCTGTTCATCCACGTAGGCATGACCAACTCACATTCTGTCATCTGTAACAAGCCTTCTTACCCGAGAGGCAGCTAGACTGTTTCCTCCTTGACAGTCTTCTTTAACTTCCCACCACTCCTCCCCTTTTTTTTTTCCACTTGAAACTACTTAGTATAATGCCTTGCATATAATAGGTGCTGATGTTTATTGACCCACATTTCATGCTTTATTTTTTGATGCACTTTTATCTTTATTAGAAGCCTCTTGAGTTCAAGGGCCATGTTTTAATCATCTTTGCATCCCCTTCAGTACTTTCCTTGGGTGTTTTTCCATATAATTAGTTCTCATAAATGAGAGGAATTATGGGAACGTAATCTTACTAGATTTAGAACTGAAAGTAGCCCAGAGGCCTCATTTAACAAATGAACAAACAGAGATCTAGAGAAGAGGGTGTGACCTTACAGGAGTGACTTCCTATGACTACAGGAATGCCTAGCATGAACTCCATTCCTAACATGAAGAGGGCTCATATAGGGTCATTGATCTGGAGCCAGAATGAACCTTTGTTTTAATCCCTTTATTTTTAACAGATGTGGAAACAGATCGTGTAGTAAATTTCAGAGGTGAACTTTGAACCCACAGCCATCCCCTGACTTCTTCCCAGTCCTGTGCCTTCCCCAGACTACTCTTGATTTACTTACCCTGCCTATATCTTGTTTGTAACCTCAAATGAAGTCACAAAGAGTCGCAGATGACTGAAGGCCGCATGCATGTTGTCTCCCCCTCTTAGGCTGAGAGCAGGGACTGGGCTTTTTTGGTTTGGTTCTTTGTATCCCCAACTCTTAGCATGGTGATCTTAGTAGTTGTTTAATAAATTTTTGTGGCTTGGATTAACCCTCCAGTCAATATGCTTTCTCCTATGCTCTTGGTCCCACTGTGGAGGGGTCTTTGGGATCACTTGACACATCCTGATGGTTTTAAAGCCCTTGGGAAATTCTGAAACATCTCCAGATCTTTGCTGTGGAGTGTTACATAGTAGCTAACTGCTGTTGGAGAAGCCAGATGTGGAAATGTTCACAACCAGCATGTTGGCCAGGAGGTGGCAGTGTTTTATAGTGAGTGGGGCTTTGGGCGAGGAATCACAATGGAGGAGAATAGGTTATCTCCTAGGGCTATTGTGAGCATTCAGTGAGATGATGTATGGGACACACTTTGGCACCCTCAAAAAATGCTACATAGAAATGTTAACTATTATTAGGCTGTTAAGTTTTTGACCATACTGACCCTGCAAATCTAGCTCTTTTTTCTTAGAGTAGTAGCCCAGTATCTCTGTCAGTCATCAGCAAGCATTTAGTGTATACCAGGCACTGTGTATGCTAGAGGAGGGGGAAGGTCCCAAAGGAAAAAAACTGCCCCTGCCCTCAAGGAATTTCCATTCCCAAGGCGTTTCTGAAACCTTACAGCTCAGGAGGTTACTCCCATGAGACTCTTTATGTCTTACGAAATCTCAAGTCCATGGGTGTGTGTGTGTGTGTGTGTGTGCGCATGTGTGTGTATGTGCAGTCACGCGTGTGCTTATTTCCAGTACATAATTGTGGAATTTGAGGATGATATGGTATACATTCCTTTGTTCCTAACCATAGATCTCATGGCATGAAGCCAAAGTTGCTGCTATTAACTTTCTCACATGCTCTAGTATCATAGTGATTGTTTTACACTGTCCGTAGTTCCTGTTCCTTTCTTCCAGTCAAATAATATAACTCAAAGTAATATGCTCAATTAATATAGCAAGAACTAGGTTTAGTACTGAGAGTGGAAAAACAAAGACAGTCTTCACAGATCTCCTTTAATGTGAATTGAATGTTATATGCACTGTTTTGGGAAGGAATGTTCTCAGTGACCATTGGAATGGTTCAGTAGGAGAGAGAAGCTTGAAAAAGACAAGAGCAGTTAAGAAGCACCTATTTGATTACATGTCTGTTCAATGTGAATTTCCCATCTTTTCTGTTCTGTTAAGTAATATTTGTATTATGTCCACGTGAGGGATGCTGAGGGGTCTGTGGTATGTATGTGTTTTGTTTTGCACTGGATTATTTTTGTAACTAATGATTTTTTCTGAGATGTAAATTGTAAACACTAGTATCTCAGCAACACCCGTACACTGCATTCTGATTATGAAATAAAAAAGTAACACTTGGAATATCATTTCAGTGCTTGTGCCAATTATTCCCCCTGTCCCTGACTTATTTCTGGCCTTGACACCATTTTTTTTCCCCTATAACCCGGACTTGGAGCATGAGAGTCATTTTTGAATGTTTGTCTCCCTCTCCCATTACTGATGTTAGCTCAGGGCATGTGGTATAGTCAATACCATACTGTACTTAGAGCTGGAACACTTGGCTTCAAACTGTCTCAGATGCTATCTGACCTTAACCCTTGTGAACCTCAGTTTTCTTCATCTGTGAAATGTGATAGTTCCCACTGTACAGGGTTGTTATATAGATTTTTTTGTGAACTCTACTTATATAAGTGTGAATTATCATATCATTCTTTTGAGATGTTTTATATCTATCCCTCTCCCTTCCTTTTGTCACCACCTTAGATCAAGACTTTGTTTTTTCTACCATTATAATTTTAATTACTTCTTAATCCCTCTTTCCACTCTCCAGTTTACCAGATGATCAGTCTTCCAGAGGCCCAGCTTTTATTGTCTCTTATTAAAAAATGAATACTTATCAATAAGGGGCAGATTTCCTTCCCACCCTGAAACTAGCAGGACCCTCCATTCCAGTCTCTAAAGTGGAAGTTCTTTTCCTTTCCTCTTCCATCTGGGAGCCTCTGCTCATTTCTTAAAACATACTTCATTCCCATTCCCACCTGGAATTCAGTCCCCTGGGCTCCTTCCTCCAAATATTGCTCATCTGCAGGTCCTGTGGTAAAGAATAATGGACACTTTTGGTAATCCATTGTGCCTTCAAAGTACTTTATAGTTCTCAGCTCAGATCTTGGAGGCTCTAAGCATTATCCTGATTTTTATACTCAGAGACTGCCTCCTCCAGGGGGTCCTCAGCCTGCTTCTAAGCTAAATACACTTGTAACCCTGAGCAAATCTCTTTCTCTAAGCCTCACCTTCCTCATTTGTCAAATGGTATTATCCAGTTCTAATTTGTTTTTTTTTTCAGTTCTAATTTGTTATATAAAATTATAAATGTTATATATAAGATTATTGGATTAGATGGAACCTTTTAGAAATTTGGTGAAACCTATAGACTCCTTCTTAGAAGAATGTTATTAATACATAGGATTGCACAGGAAACCAAAGATATTGAAATGGCAGTTTTACCAAAATATTTTGGAAAAACAAGTTCACAGCTCCCAGTTTAATAACCCTCGACTTAGGGGCAGCTAGGTGGCACAGTGGATAGAACACTGAACTTGGAGTCAGGAAGATCTGAGTTCAAATCTGATCTCAGACACTTAGGAGCTATGTGACACTGAACAAGACCCACAACAAATCATACCTGATTGCCTCAAAAAAAAAAAGAACACTTGATCTAACTCAATGCCTTTATTTTATAGATAGGGAAACGGAGTCCCTGAGAAAGAAAATAACCTGTCCAGGGTCATACAGCTAGTAAATGGCAGAGGTGGAGCTTGAACCTAGGCTTTCCCCCCTTTCACCTTCCAATGGCAGATGCCCAGTCTAACCCGTTCACCTTAAAGGCTAAAGAGGAAACAATGCCAGTTATCAGTTAGGTCACTGCTTCATGTTGTAGTGAGTTTGAGGCCAGAGCACATTCTGGCTGAATTATGCTTATTAAAAGACCCATAATACCTGTGTGACCTGGACAAGTCACTCAAGCTTTATTTGATACATCAGATGTGCTGTGAGCATTATTTGGAAGTGATTTAATTAACACCCAGTCTTATGCAGCTGATCCATATGCTCTGGATGTGGCCAGAGGCCTAGAGAAATAAGGCCATATTGCTTTTTGGGGGGAAAGGGGAAAGACATAAAAACATCCCAGGGATATGCCCTAATTGTAGAATCCTTTTTTTTTTTTTTTCTTTTTGGAGGGGGAAAGGATGGGCAATTGGAGTTAAGTGACTTGCCCAAGGTCACACAGCTAATAAGTGTCAAATGTCTGAGGTCAGATTTGAACTCAGGTCCTCCTGACTCTAGGGCCAGTGCTCTTTTAGAATCCTCCTTTTTAATAGGAGGAGCAATTTTTAGTGTAATTGGCTATTCTTGGCACAAACAGAGATGCAATGATGTCCTCTAGTTTCTCTGCAGGCTTTGGCAGCCAAGAAAGTCAGTCTGACCCACAGTTAAGAGGTGCTTTTGATCCTGTTATACTTCACATAGTCTAAATAATAAATAAATAATACATTTAACGTTAAATTTAACATATCCAGTAGTTCAATTTTATGTACAAGTCTCCTTCTTTTCCTTGTGTATGGAAATACTGAGGTCTCTTGATGTTTAAATTCATAATGTTAAAAGGAGAGAAATACTAGAGAAATGTAGTTTCCAAGAATAGAAAGGTGATAATTTTCCTGAACTTCTTTCATGGTATTCTATTCTGGGGACTGTAATTTAGGAAGGACATCAAAAGCTTCTACAGTAGGGTTACCAGCATGGTGAAGGGTCTCAGTTTCATGCCATATGAAAATTGAATAGAAAAATCGGATGGAAGACTGGACAGAGGTGAACATTGTGGCAGTCTTCAATTGTTTGAAGGGCTAGGATGGCAAAAAGGGGTCAGGTCTGCTCATTTTGGCCCTGGACGGCAAGACCTATAAACATTGGTGGGAGGGGAGGATTGCCAAGAGCCTTGAGGTAAGGGGGATCAAATTCCTAAGGCTCAGAGATAAGTAGCACTGGAATGGGGGTGATGCAGGAGGAGGTCTGGCTTTCCCCCTCCTTCTGAGGTCTTTTTTTTTGCCCTTTTTTTTGGAGGGCAGTTGGGGTTAAGTGACTTGCCCAAGGTCACGCAGCTAAGTGTTTTGGGTCTTTTTGGTGTGTGTTAAGTCTCTGAGGCAGGATTTGAACTCGGGTTCTCCTGACTCCAGGGCCGGTGCTCTATTCACTGTGCCACCTAGCCCCCCCCTTCTGAGGTCTTTGAAAGAAAGGCTAGCTCACATTGCTTGGGTAGGTCACAGAGGGGATTCTCTTGTTCAGTTAATTAGCCTAGAATCGAGATGTTTATAACCTCTGGTCCATGAACTTTTAAAAGGAAAAATATTTTGAATATTTCAGTAAATGAGTTTTTGTATTTTATGTTGTGCATTTAAAAAATCACTAGGCTGATTGTTGAAGGAGTTCAGGGCTCAAAAAAAATTTAGAATCCATAAGGGGCTCCTTTCCGATATTTTGTGATTCCGCTTTTCTCCACTAGAGGACAGTGGTGGTACCTTGGCTGTATGTACTCCTCTAGTCTTAGGGAAGGTGACATGATACATCTCACTTCATCATTTTCTCCTCCGGCCATGAATATGACTCCTAAAGGTCTCAGTGATACGTGTATTTGCCTGTGGTTTCTCTTCACAGAGGTCATAGGATTTGGAGATGGAAGGGACCTTAAGAGGCCACCAGGTCCATTTTCTTCATTTTAGAGATGAAGAATGGGAGATTTGAGTTCAAATCCTGCCTGTCTCTACCTGGGAGACCTTGGGCAGATTACTTAACCTCTGGGCCTATGTTTTCCATCTGCAAAATTAAGGGGCTGGATGAGAGTCTAGTCAAACTTCTCTAGGGACAGATCTGTACAGGTAGCACATTGACTTTGAATACCACAAAGTAGCAGTATTTTGTGTTGTATTTTTATTTTGTTAAACCTTACCCAGTTACATTGTAATCTGGTTCTTTTCATCTGGTATCTGAGATCCCTTCAAGCAATAAATTTCTGATCCTATGTCCTGCTGTCCCTTATCTGGAGAGGGGATTCAAACTCATCTCGCCCTGATTCCATCTGGCATTGGATCATAGGGTGCTCTATGTGCTGCCCATCTGCAGATATGATTTGAATATCATGGATCCTCTTAACCCTATACTACAAAGTATGAGAGGCCTTTTTGCCCTTTGCTCTCGTTGGTTTGTCTTATTCTAGTTTTGTATTGGTGGGGTCTCTAGTTTGGAAAAAGGAAAAAAACAACCACTTATCACTTTGTTAATTAAGCTTGTTGCAGATCACAGATAAATTTGGTATTTTTAGATGAAGGTCCCTATATGTTTTTATTCCAAACTCCCAATGGTTTCTGCCAACTCTAGAAGGTTGAAGCATCAGTCAGGTTCTGATTCTGATAGACTTTTGTCTTAAAATGACTTGAACGGCAAATTTACACACATTTGTTGTTTTATAAAGGTGAACAGAACATTTGAGATAGACTATGAAGGGGATCGGTTCCTTAAGGATGGCAAGCCTTTCCGCTATATCTCTGGGAGCATCCATTACTCCCGCATACCTCGTTTCTACTGGAAAGATCGTCTTCTCAAGATGAAGATGGCAGGGCTCAATGCCATCCAAACGTGAGTCACCATGTACTTCTGAGATGAGTTTGGAATTGGGAATGAAGGCTCGCCTTGGGATCCCATAGAAAGAAGCAGTCCCAAAGTTGGCCCATCAGTGCTTGAAAAGAGGAGTGGATTGGCCAAGAGTATGACTTAGAAATGCAAGTAGGGATAGGGTTTTTTTGGGGAGTATGCTTTGTATTTTGTTAACTACCTCTCCTTATTTCAAACTTTAGTAACTAAGCCTAGATAATATTGTCATTGTATTTTCTAAATATAATCTAGACCTGTGATGTCATCAGTGTTAGGAATTCCCAGTGTGAAAACTTTATCCACCGTGTATTTTTCTGCAGCTTGTCCTAGAAAGTTGCCAGGCCCCCTGGTTAGTGACTTGCCCATGGCTATGCACAAAGGGAAAAGGAAGTTACATGTATCAGAGATGGGACTTAAGCACAGACAGATCTTCCTGACTCCAGCTTGGTCCTGGAATGTAAGCTTCTGTCATTGTGTCCTTCCCCAGTCTTGACACGTAGGTGCTTCATAGTGGTTTGTTATTATGGTCTAGACCTGGTATATTTGGAGAAATTGCTCTTGAGGGTGAGGAGAGTATTCAGATGATTCCCACCTCTCCCTTGGCCTTATCCCCTTTCCTTCTCGTTGGTCTATGACTAACCAGGTCATCACTTCTGGAAAAAGGTTCCAGTGGAGACACCGTGAATATCTTCTTCATCCCTATTAATTCCTTCTCCTTCTCACTTAGTATATGCTGAAGAGGGCAGGAAGTTCAGCTGAAACATTCGCTCTGACTTTAGCAGTGCTGATTATTAGCATTGATTACTTTTAAAGATAATGCCATGAAAAAACCCAGAGGCTGGTGATAAACTGAGACAATTCAGTGGAGAAAGCCCTATATCCCATGAATCACCCACCTCCATGACCCTTGTATGGAGGCAAGAGGCTGAATGACCTCGCCAGCCAAAGCCATTGGATGCTAGGTGGTTCAGGCATTTCTTGGCCAATCTCAGCATCCCTTACAATACATGTGCTTGGTGCTCAACTTCAGCAAAAACAGTCCTATGATTGTACAAAAATCCTAGTGTTCTTATCCTCATGTTCATAGATAGGGAAGCTATAAAAAAGAGATTTGTCACCTAGTCTGTGGCACAAAGCTCTTAAAAGAGATGTTATCTCAGTCGTTCAATTTAACATGGATTCATTTGGCACCAGCTGTGTGCCAGATCCTGTGCTAAGCTCTGAGAATACAGATACTAGCAGAAAGATAGTCCCTGCCCTCAGGAAGCTTACCTTCTACGGAGGGAAGGTAACCTATAAAAGGATGCTGAAAAGGTGGGGGAATAGAAAGGTACCCGGCACAGGGGCTTGATGAAAGTTAGAGCTGAAATGATCCAAGACAGTTGCAAAGAACTCATGATGAAAAATGCTATCTACCTCCAGAGAGAGAACTGATGAACTCTGAGTGTAGATAGAAGTATATAATTTTTTTCACTTTATTTTTCTCATAGGAGGTTTGTGTTTTCTTTTGCAACATTGATAATATGGAAATATGTTTAGTATGACTTCACATTTATAATCAATATCACACTGCTTGTCATTTCAAGGGGTAGATGAGGGATAGGAAGGAGAGAATTTGGAACTCAAATTTAAAAAAAAGTGAGTTAAAATTTTTTTAAAATGTAATTTCAAAATATTTACTAAAATAAATAAAAATATATTTTAAAAATAAAGTGCCAGTACTGCTGCCTTGAGGAATTATTATTAAGCCAAAGTGTCTACCAGTATCCTTCCAGCACATTCTGAGCCAGCCATAGCCATCTCTCCCCCTTCCTCCTCATCAAAGATTTCCTTCTAAGAAAGTGGTTCATCCTAATTCTTTCAAAGACAAAGATTTTCAGGCTCCTTTTCCTGAGGAGCAAGAAATACCCTCAGGAATTATGAAGGTAGCTGTGTGGTGTAATAGATAAGAAACTAGACCGGGAGTTTGGAAGACTTGAGTTCAAATCTTGTCTCAGACACTGTGTGATCTTCAGCAAGCCACTTAACCACCCCAAGTCTCATAATAGTCCAACAATCACAGGATTATTTGTGAGGACCAAATGAAATAAGGTTTGAAAATTGTAAAGTACTGTGTAAATGCTATTATTACTAATACCAATAATAATAATTTTAGTCTTTATTAGTTGCATGTGACTCCATTTGGGGTTTTCTTGGCAGAGACATAGTAGTGGTTTGCCATTTCTTCTTCCAGCTCATTTTACAGAGGAGGAAACTGAGGCAAACAGGGTTAAGTGACTCACCCAGGTTCATACAGCTAGTTAAGTGTCTGAGGCTAGATTTGAACAAAAAATAATAATAATAATTCTCATAGCAAACACATTAAGTTACACCTACATGGAACCTCGAAAGACATTTTATTAAGGGGATTTGTTCTGTGAAGTTTGGATTCAGTCAAAAGGCTGCACTTGTGACTAGGAGGCCACATGTGCCTTTGAGGCCTCAGATTTGCTACCTTTGTGCTAAATATTTGACCTAAAAATAGCCAAATTCTTAAGACATTAAAAAAAAACAGGGGTCCTTAGTTTCTTCGTTTATATAGTAAATTGTACTAGTTATTGTCTAAAGATACTTCCACTTCTAAATCTTGTGATCCAGTGGAATGAATATTTGCAATATTCTTGGATCCTTAGCTGTTGGCAAATGACAAGGCACTTGTAATTTTAAAGGACTGGCACTAGATGGCAGCATGTAAGTTAGTTTCTGCTTTTCAAAACACAGTTTGAGTTTCAGTACAATGGATGTTGTGAAGATAACCTTTCCTAGGGTAAATGATTGATAAGATCAAGTGCATTTTAGATGCTTCAGATAGGTTTGCAACCTTGTAGGTTTTTATGTACTTTATTTAAGAAGCCATTTAGGCATTTCAGAAGCATGCATAAAAATAATATTACAATTATAGCTAGCATTTATGTACTGTGTGCTTTACAAACCTTGTCTCATCACAGCTTCATGGCAACACTCAGCCCTGGAAGGTAGGGGTTGTCAAAATGGCAAACAGTGGTTAAATGACTTGTCCAAGGTCACATAGCTAGGAAGTATCTGAGGATAGATTTGAACTTGGGTCTTCCTGACCTGGGTCTAGCACTCTGTTCTCTGACCCACCTAGGTGCCTTCAAGTTTTGAATGAACATACTGGATGAACAATACATCTCTAGCAGGGTTTCCACTTATAGAGCAATTCTAATTTCTTTTTTCTAAAATAAAGCGTTTTTATTTAAAAGCCTTTCCCTCAAATTTATTTCAAAGAAAAACGAATCATATAATTTTTTTCTTAAACTTAATAGGATTTTTCTCAATTACATGTAAAGATACTTTTCAACATTAATTTTTGTAAGATTTTGAACTCCAAATTTTTCCCTCTTTTCCTTTCCCTTCCCCCTCCCCAAGACAGGAAGCAATCTGATATAGGCTATGTACAATCATATTGAACATATTTCCACATTAGTTGTGCTATGAAAGAAGAATCAGAACAAAAGGGAAAAACCACGAGAAAGAAAAAACAAAAAAACCAGCAAAAAGTGAAAATAGTATTCTTCAGTCTAAATTCAGACATATATAGTTCTTTCTCTGGATATGGATAGCATTTTCCATCGTGACTCTTTTGCAATTGTCTTATTAAAATAGCTTTATGAAAACTGAAGGAGTATCTCATGGAGCAAGATTTAAAAGAAAAACAAACATTTACATGTGCTTTCAGGATCTGGATTCCTTCTTGTAGGAATTTTTAGGTTTCTTGTCTTTAATATACTTTTGTAATTAGCCACTCTCCCTCCCATTGTTCTTTTTTTTTTTTTTTTTTGAACTTAGTAATGATTAAACAAAAGTAGATGTGAAAATGCGGTCATTCCTTGCTCCTTACTGACTTGTTCAAATGCTTCAGAAGAACATGTTTTTGTCTTGCCAGATATGTGCCCTGGAACTTCCATGAACCCCTTCCTGGACTGTATCAGTTCTCTGGTGATCAAGATTTGGAGTATTTCCTACAGCTTGCTCATGAGGTTGGACTGTTAGTTATACTGAGACCAGGACCTTACATATGTGCAGAGTGGGACATGGTAAGTGACTCCTGCAGATAGTTTCTGTCCTTTGATGCTGAATTACATATTTAGTTGTCTTTTACAGCATGGCTAATATGGAAATATCTTTTTCCATGTGGAAATATGGAAATATCTTTTGCGTGATTACCAATGTATAATGTAGATCAAATTGCTTGCCTTCCCAAGGGATGGGGGAAGAGCAGGAGGGAGGAAGAGATTTGGCTTTCACAATTTTTGAAAATGAATGTTAAGAATTTTTTTTACATGTAATTGGAAAGTATTTAAGTGAATGACATGTTGAGTCCTGCCTGGCAGAAGTTAGTTTCCTAACTATCAGCAAATTGGATGCCTGTGTGGAGGATAGAATGAAGAAAGAAAACTGGGAAAAGTGAATTGATTTCTTCTTATCCATCCCTTCATTTAAATTGCTGGCAAACATCATAAGAAATTGCCCCTTCTTTTTAATACTTTAGGTCATTAAAGCTTCCTAGCAGTTCTGGGAAGGTAGGTATCATTGTAGGTGTCATTGTCCCCATTTTTACAGATGAGGAAGCTGAGACCCAGTGAATGTTAAGTGACTTGCCCAGGGTTACACAACCAATATGTGTCAGAATATGAATTTGGAACCCAAGTCTTTCCTATCCCAAGCTCAAGACAGTATCTGCTTCCCCCTGTTGCCTCTTGATAAACATTTAAAAAATTATTCTAGAAAAGCATACACTCATAACAGTCTATCTTGTTGAAAAAAAGTTTTACACTAAGGAAGTCTTTCTATTATTTCAATTTTGCAAAATGGGTATTAAAATGGTTTTTCCCCAAGACACATGATGATTAAATAAGGTTCAAGGGGGTGGCTAGGTGGCTCAGTGATAGAGCACTGGCCCTGGAATCAGGAAGACCTGGATTCAAATCTGGCCTCAGACATTTGACACACTTACTAGCCATGTGACCTTGGGCAAGTCACTTAACTCCAATTGCCCTCCAAAAAAAAAAAAGCAAAAAAAACCCGCCAAAAAAAAATGTTCATGAAAAGAATGATAAGAGGAGCTGAGCTCTGATTTATCTTGGTCCTGGAAAACAGCTCATGAAATGTAACTTTTTCTTCCCTTCTTGGCAGAAGGGTGGAGGACTCATACTCTTGGTTGTTTTGACTTAGCTATTTATCTTTGTTTCTAGGGAAACATCCGTGCTTGGGGTTTTAGGGGCAGGAGAGGAAGAGTCATATCCATAAATGACTGATTTTTCAAAACAAAAGTCATCAGTACATCTTTAAAAAAAAATAATTCTCTTTTTCATCCTCCCACCCTAGGGTGGCTTACCTGCTTGGCTGTTAGAGAAAAAAGCAATTGTTCTCCGTTCTTCTGATTTGGGTGAGTTACTACCATTGGATAAACACAGGTTTGTTGATAGAGGCCCCCCCCCCCAAAAAAAGAAAAGCAGTTTCAGATGTTTTGTAGAGCAAGGTAGCATGAGTCTTTTTTGAAGCTTAGTAAATTTTAAAAGTTGGGTATAACCAGGCACTAAATTTTCTGTAGATAAGGACCTCTTCACGTTTTTATGTTTTATGTGTGTGTCCATTGGTTAATTTGGTGAAGCCTGTATACCCCTTCTTGGAGGAACGCATTTAAATACATAAAATAAAAATATAAGATTACAAGGAAACCAACAGCACTGAAACACAGTTAATAAATACTCATGAAACAAGCTTGTAGACCTCAGTTTAAGAAACCTACTTCTAGATAAAGAATAGAGTAAGTTTCACCAAAGACAACAACATCTAGGGTATTTGGCCCAGATGCCAATGAGAACACTCTCTCTGCATTGTTAGAGGGCACCTGTGGTGCTCAGAACCCAGGACCACATAGTCAATATCTCTCAGTGGTGAGATGTGAACCGCTTCCTGACCTCAAGGCTGGGCCGGCTTTCTCTCTGCTACAGATTACGACACCTTGCCTATCTAGCATTTACATTTACTCTTATCATGGAGCTAATAGATTCTCTCTCTCTCCCTCTCCTTCTCCCTCCCTCTGTCCTTTCTCTTTCTCTGTCTCTTCTCTGTCTCTGTTTCTCTCTCTCCTCCCTCCCCAAAGACCTACTTCATTAAGAGGGAATGCCTTCCTTCAACATTGGCAAGATCAAGCTAATGAAGACAATAGTGGAAACTTACCTAGTGTTGATTTCGGTGGTGGTAACAGTATCTCCTGTGCCTTTGAAAACTCTCCAAGTAATTCTTGAGCGTGATACTGTTTGCCTTTCTTGATCCAACTGGTGATGGTTAAATTGGTGTGCAGGATAACCAGTGATCAATTCTCAGAAGCCATTTAGCTGTTTTTTCATCCTCAGAGGCTCAAATTCCTGATCGATAATGACTTTGGTCTGTTATTAAAGATGAGACCTAATATTTAATATGTCATTTAAAGATGTACAAAGCCCTTTTGTATGTTACCCCATTTAATCCCCACAACAACTGTGGGACACAGGTGCTCTTTGCTCATTTCACAGATGAGGAAGCTCAGGATGAGGAAGTTTAAGTGACTTGCCTAGAGGTCACATAGTAAATGTCTGAGATGAGATTTGAGCTCCTGGGGTCTTCCTAACTCCAAGTCCAACATTCTGTTCATTGTGCCACCCAGTTACTTCTCTACAGTATATGCACTCATAGACACATACACATGCATGTACCTATGCAGGACTGTGCTGGAAGCAGCTCATGTTGGCTCATGAGAGCTGATCGTTTAATTTTCAGTGTGAACATTTACCTTTTAAGCTTCAGAAATCATCAAATGGTACAAATGGGGCTTGATTTATTGTTTGTTTTCTCTAGACTTAAGAAAGTGATGGAGAAAATGTTAATAAGGCAGATTAAACTGTGCCTATTCCTCCCTCTCCCCCCTCCCAGGAGCTGATTGTTAAACATCTACTAGCACATTGCTGTTATATGTGTGTGTGT
>CM053597.1:36560790-36609652 GCA_028646575.1 Pseudocheirus occidentalis | reverse complement strand
ACACACACACATATGTGGTGAGTGGGGAGAGGAAGAGAGGGGGAGTGAGGGAAGGAGAAAGAATATTAATTCAACCTTAATGGGGGTGGGAAGAGATAAGTAGTACAAGGGAGGGGGCTTAACATTTATCTACTTAACAGGATAAAGTTAAACTTTTGTTGAATGGCATTGCTCTTTCTGGGGACATGATTTGCTTGTGATATGTTAAATATCCCCTAGATAACCAAGCCCTATTATAACACACTTCTGCCTCTATGCAGTAACCCTGAGTTCCTTTTTTTTCATGTTTTCTAGATTTGTTTTCTTTCATATTTTCACTCCTCAGTAATAACCATCCAACCCCAGCCCACATGAGACTTTCTCCTCCACCTCTACCCTCTAAGCCTGTGCTGAAGGGTACACACTCTGGCAGATGTTATCCAGATGTGGACGGGCTTGGGATTAGGGACGCAGTGATGGACTGTGTCTGTTTTATTCATCACCAGACTGGCCACAGGGTGATCAGTTTCACTTAAAAGGTCTTGTGTTATGAATTTGACAATTGTGAGCATTTCAGGATACAGAGAACAGATAAAATGTATAAATGTATAAAATGATGAAATTCTATTTCACACATTGTCACTAAAAAAAAAATTAACATGGTTGTAACAAAACTGCCCCACGCATCTGTGTCCCCTTTCTGAGCTTCCTGCTGCTTTTTTCTGCATTTGGTAATATCTCATAGTTGGTCTTTTTCCCATCCTCTCCTCTCCTTTCTTCTCTTCCCCCACCTCTTCTTTCCACTCTTTTCTTCCTCTCCCCTCTCTTTCTTTCCTTCTGTCTCCTCCCCTCTCCTTCCCTTCTTTTTTTCCTCATGATCACTACTCATCACCTCTCAAATGAAATAAATCAGCATCTGGTCTAGTTCAGAAAGGGTGATGAATTTTTCAACTCTTCCAGAGTCTAAATTGTACAGGATGTCATTTTTTTCCTAGAGCAGCTAGGTAGTACCGTAGTGCATAGAGCACAGGGCCTGGACTCAGGAAGATTCATGTTCCTGAGTTCAAATTTGGCCTCAGATACTTAGTAACTATGTGACCCTGGGCAAGTCACAACTCTGTCTCAGTTTCCTTATCTGTAAAATGAGCCAGAGAAGTAAATGGAAAACCACTCATGTATCTTTGCCAAGAAAACCCCAAATGGAGTCATAAAAGAGTCAAACATGACTAAACTTTTTGTGTGTGATAAGATTTTGGAAACACAAGTGAGGAGCTATGTGTGTCTTGTTCCTTTTGTCTCTCAGATTATCTCGCTGCAGTGGAGAGGTGGTTGGGAATCCTTCTACCCAAGGTGCAGCCTTACCTCTATCAGAATGGAGGGCCGATTATAACAGCCCAGGTAAGGAGCCAGGGGGGCTTCTAGCCCCCTTCCAACCCCCAAAATGCTTTCTTTCCAGGAGTTTCCGAGTGATGATGCTCAAGTTGTAATTGCTTTCAGAATAAACTGCCTGCATTGTCCTTCTTTTCCCTTTAGCAGAATACCTCTGTTGTATTTCTTTATCATTTAGCAAAATACCATGGCAGACAGTACTGATCTTGGGATGGGGAAGGCCTGGGTTCAGATTCTTGCTCTGATGTTTATTGATTGAGTGGTCTTTCTCCGAGCCTCCATTTTCCCATCTGTAAATGAGGCTAATAGTATAGTATCTACCTAGCAGGGTTGTTGTGAAACCTCAAAGGGACAGTGTGTGTAACGCTCCATAATAATTATTGTTGCTCTCTGAAAGCAATATCGTTGTTTACAGCATGTTGTAATGATGAAGTGCTCTGAGTACGGTACTTACTTCATGATCCTGACAGCGGTCTTGTGAGGGAGGCGCTATACTTAAATTATTAGCCCCATTTTATAGATGAGGAAATGGAAATGCAGAAAAAGCTAAGTGACTTGTCCAGAGTTTGAGGCAGAATCTGAACGCAGGACTTTCTGACTCCCCACAACTTTCTACCCACTGTCCCACGTCACTACTGCTTTCCAGTTCTTTTAGTCTCTGATGCCATTTCTTCGTCCTTCAAATAAAGAGATTAGACTAAATTATTTCTGAGATCCATCTGAGCTCTAAATCCTAAGATTCTATGTAACAGAAAATAGAAAGTGACAAGTGTTTTTTTCTTTCTTTTTTTTTTCTCCATAGCCTCTTAGGATTTAGAGCTGGCATAGAGTCTAACCCCTTAATTTTGCAGATGAAGAAACTTGAGCCCCAAAAGCTCATAAATGAGGGTGAACAAACACTGGAGGAAATTTCAAGGAGAGGCCTAAAACCTCTAATAGATTCTGTAGAGTTTGTAATGATTTATATGTCTTAGGGATTTCAGTAACAATGTGCTGGGGAAGCTGCAGGGAGAAACTAAAAGTGATTTAGGGAGAAACAGGGGCTAAAGAAAAGATGGGGAGATGGAGACTCAGAGAAAGATCATCCAATTAATAAGCGTCAGAGAAATAATCTGAACCGCAGGCCTTCCCCCACCTTCTCCTCCCCCCTCCCCCCCCGCCAAAGTTCAGGACTTTATTCACTATGCTGTGGCATTTTGTCAAATGACAAACAAATACAATAAAAGAACATAGAACAAAATACAGCAGGAGAAAATACAACAAAAAGGTATTTTGTATTAAGAAAAAGCTAAAGTGGAAAGAATGATGCAGGCAGTTCTGAAAGCAGTTACAACTGGGCATAATCATGTCAGTTCAGAAGCTCAAGGTCTTGCAGTGAGCATTAAAAGCAGAAATTGAACCTGAGTGCTCTGATGGCAGATCCGATTGTTCTTTCAATTTATTATGCAATTTATTACTTTTCTATTTCTCGATTTCTTTCTTATGTCTTCTCTATTTTTTCTTCTATTTTCTGTAAAATACTTGTTTCTCATTGGAGGACATCTGATAAATGGGCTAATAGTAGAGTATCTACCTCCAGCCAGGTAAGGTGGTAAGGATAGATTGGGCCACTCTACGTTAAAAAAAATCACAGCCTACATTTCAAAATGAAAACCTACTATTGCTGTGGGCCAGGTCATGGTTTGGTGAACATTACTGTTGGCCCCATCAGCCTATGGAAGCTGGTTCATATGACTAAGACAGAGGGATGTGTGGGGTGCTCTTCCTTAGAATCTGCTCCCTGTGTCCCTTCAGTCTCTCATCCCCTCTTACTTTCTCTCGTAGTCTGGCTTTATCTGCCCTTTTTCTTTAGCCCCTGTTTCTCCCTAAATCACTTTCAGTTTCTCCCCACAGCTTCCCCACCACATTGTTATTGAAACCCCTAAGAGATATAAATCATTATGAACTGTACAGAATCTAGTAGAGGTTTTCAGCTTCTCCCTGAAATGTCCTCCAGTGTTTGTTCATCCCCAGCAGATTTCAGGTGATAGGTAGCTCACTTATCAGAGGAGGCTGGAGGCTATCAGATTCAATGAGGGAGATTTGGGGGGAGACTGCCGGGGATGTTCCTGGTGTACAGGATAGCAGATCACTGATTGCTATCTTAGACTTTCACAAGTCTGATAGCCCATTCAAATCAGGAGGTTGAGAAGGACTGTACTGTCTTCATCCTGAGAGTGAGAGTTCAGGGCTTAAGTTATCTGGGAGTACAAAGTCCTGGTGATTATGGACTGCCTTTCATGGCAGGGCCCAGCCAGAATTGAGTCAGATCAGAAAAATCAGCCCACTGGAGTAAGGTAAACATTTAGCCCAATGACTCTGCGGCTGTCTCGTTGGTTATACAGGACGCAATTATGATTAAGATAAATTTACTAAAATTTCACCTCTGAGATCACAACAGAATCTATTCCTCTTTGGAGTAATTGTCAACATCATCATTATCATCATCATCATTATTGCTATTATTTTGGAAAGTCCATTGACATTTGCTGGTCAGTGATTGCTAAGTCAGTCAGACAAGAAGCAAACATGTATAAGCAAATTTATCTATAGGATAAAATATTTTAAAGTAAGAGGGTACTAGAATTAAGAGTGGTTGAGAGGGGCGGCTAGGTGGCGCAGTGAATAGAGCACCGGCCCTGGAATCAGGAGTACCTGAGTTCAAATCCGGCCTCAGACACTTAACACAAACACACACACAAAAAAACTAGCTGTGTGACCTTGGGCAAATCACTTAACCCCAACTGCCCTCCAAAAAGCAAAAAAAAAAAAAAAAAGAGTGGTTGAGAAAGGCTTCCTGTAGAAGATGGGATTTTAGTTGGGATCTAAAGGAAGCCAGTGAGGTCAGTAGGTGGAGATGAAGAGGGTGGGAAGCATTCCAGGAATGGGGGACAGTCAGAGATCAATGCATGGAGCTGTTCTGATTCAGGGAACAGCTAAGAGGTCAATGTCACTGGACCAAAGAGTGTAAGCTAACTGGAAAGGTGGTGGGTGGAAGGGTAGGTTATGAAGGGTTTTGAATACCAAAGGATTTTGTATTTGAACCTGAAAATGGGTTCAGGAAACCACAGGGATTTATTGAATTGGGGTTGAGGTAGGTGACATGATTGTACCTGAGATTTAGACAGCTGAATGAAGGATGGATTTGGGTGCAGAAAGACTGGAGGCAGGCAGACCACCCCCAGGTTATTGGGGTAGTGTCAGCTTGAGGTGACGAGGTGCTGCACTGCTGGAGGCATTGTCGAAGGAGAGAAGGGGGTGTATTTGAGAGATTTGTGGAGGTGGAATTGACAGGCCTTGCCTACATGTTGGATGTGGTGAGGAAGGTGAGAGAAATAGAGGCTGGAGGACACCTAGATTCTTATTTTAGATTCTTGAGGGACTGAGACAATGAGGTTTTCTTCAGTAGTCATAGAGAAGGAAAGAGAGGGGGAGGATTTAGGGGAAAAGATAATCAATTCCCTTTTGGATATGTTGATTTAAGGGTATCTATTGGATATCCAGTTTGAGACACCTAAAATACAGTTGGAAATGTGAGATTGAAGGTCAGTAGAAAGGTTAGGGCAGGATAGGTAAGTTGAAAAATCCTTGGGGCTGATGAGATCATTGGATGAAGTAATCATGAAGGAAAAGAGAAGTGGGGCCAGGACAGAACCTCTAAATGTTTTTAAATTCATAGAATAAAATACACGATTCCAAAGGAAACCAATTATTAAAATAGCTTTCAAGATATTTTTTAAAATTTGTGGCCCTCAGATTTTAAGAAATCCCCTCTTTAGATTCATCAGTGATAAGTGAATTCATAGATTAGGAAAAGAAAGTTAGACAAGTGCTAATGACGGCTTGTAAGAAAAGACACTAACCCTAACCTCGTGGCATCCTGTCTTTGTAGGCCTCAGACATCTTCTTAGATTGGAAGTTATGTTTGGAAGTCCCATAACTTTTTGTTGTATTTCAGGTGGCAGCTTTTGTATTTGCCCAAGGGTTTATTTCCCTTGAAAAGTGATTACTTAATAAAACTTTTGGGGGACTTGTGGTACAAAAAAAGAGAAGATAATCTTTTTTGAATCAGTATTTAGTCGAACCTCAGGTTTTGAGGAACTTAGATGCAAATGGAGTCCATTAATATGGGAATGCATCCATAACTCTCCACCATGTGCAACCATTATCTGCTTCCTATCCTTAGAAAGTTCCCTCAGCCTGCCCTGAACCTTATTCTAGATCAGGGGTTTCCAGCTGTTCAGTAATGCCTCTCTCTGCCCTTTATCTGATAGGAAAGGAAATAAATTCTAAAGGTGACCGTGTGTATATATGCATATAAGAAATTACATAGAAATTACTTTTTCATTAGAAAAAAATTTATTCTGATAAAATTTAACAGCATAGAGTTATTAAATGTTAATTTTTCACAAACTATTAATTTTAAAATGTTTCAATAGGTCAGTATAGTTATTTGCCAAATATTTATTCCCCATACTCACGGGGTGGGGAGTTTGCAAATTCCAAGCCTGAGTTCCCTTAATTTTCTGGGTATTGGTGGAAACATGGGCCAGTCCATTGTTTATCCCTCACAGTGTGACTTGGAATGCCCTGGGCCAAGATGTTCAGTTTCCACAGGGTCATGTTGGTTTTTCTCTTCTCGTGTAATTCGCAGGTTGAAAATGAATATGGAAGCTACTTTTCTTGTGATTTTGACTACCTTCGCTTCCTCCTAAACCTCTTCCGCCAACACCTTGGGAAAGATGTGGTTCTCTTCAGCACTGATGGGGCCAATGAACAGTTTTTAAAGTGTGGGGCTCTGCAGGGTATTTATGCGACGGTAGACTTTGGAACAGGTGAGTGGCCATATTAATAACCGGGACAATTGGAGCCAGGGGTGTTGGGGTGTTCTGGCTTTCCCCCAGGTCACACATCATGTGGACAGTTATTTCGTGTTTGTTTCATAGATGCATAGCAAAACGTAACTTCTCATCCATCTTTTTGTAAAATTTAATTTAAATTTTTATTTTTTTCTACTCTGAATTTATTTATTTTCTTCTTTACATCACTCATTTCCATGAGATTTTGAGTTACAATTTTTCTCCCCATCTTTCCCCTACCCCCCCACCCCAAAAGAGCAAACCCGCTGTAAAGTCCCTCCCCTAATCTGCTCCCTCCTATCTCATCCATCTTTTTAAGAAAGAACCAATGGAATAATAAACAGTGCATTGTCCTTCTGCAGTGTTTTAGGATTTACAGAGTGCTTTCACATAAATCCCCTTAGTTAAAAAATCCAATAGATAAAGAGTCCTGGGTCTGGAGTCAGGAGTTCAGATCTGGCCTCAGACCCTTATTAGCTGTGTGACTCTGGACAAGTCACTTCATCCTGTTTGCCTCAGTTTCCTCATCTGTAAAATGAGCTAGAGAAGGAAATGGCAAACCCCTCCAGCATCTTTGCCAAGAAAGCCCCAAATGGGGTCATGAAGAGTCAGAAATGACTGAGCAACAAAGCTAGCATTTATATGGTGTCTTATGGCACCATATTAAGTGCTGTACAGTCTATATAAATCATCTCATTTGATTTTCAGAACAAACTTTGGAAGTATATATATTATTATTTTTCCGTTTTACAGTTGAAGAAACTAAGGCAAATGGGCTTAAGTCTCTGGGTCACAGTCACACAACTGGTAAGTATCTGAGACCAGATTTAAACTTGGGTCTCTGTGCCCAGTGCTCTATTATACATTATACCACCTGGTTGGCCTCAGATACTTTCTTTGTGACCCTGGCAAATTGCACCACCTTTGTCTACCTCAGTCTCCTCAACTGTTAAATGAGAACAATGATTGCACCTACCTCCTGGGGTTGTTTTGAGGACCAGATGAGATAACCAGGGGAGGCTGGGTAGAGCAGTGAATAGAGCACCAGCCCTGAAGTCAGGAGGACCTGAGTTCAAATCCGGCCTCAGACACTTGACACTTATTAGCTGTTTGACCTTAGTCCCTTGACCCCAATTGTCCTGCCTTCCCCCTTAAAAAAAAATGAGATAGGAGGTATCTGTGCCTCTGGAATAAGATAACAGATCAGATGGGATAATATGTAAAAGGCTTTGCAAACCTTAAAAGCTATATAATTGTTATTATTATGGTTCTCTCGATTTCTCTATTCTCTTCCCAAGCTAGGACTAGCAGGCCCCTTGGGACCTTTATCATTTTTTTCCCCCAGCCATTCTGGGGATAGAGTGTAAATTTTAGTAGGCAAGCTGCAGAGCCAGACAAAAATAAAGGCAGCTCCTCCCTCAAAGGATTGATTTTCTATCAGAAACAACATGAATACATAAGTACATGTGAAATATATAGTAGGTAAAAAAAGAAGGCAGCTTCGTAGGAGCTCTAGTGGAAGCTTGAGCTCAGCCCCATCTAGAAGGGGGAGTTTAAATAAGCAAGCTTTGAAGGAAGCTGGTGCTGCTGAGGCCACAAAAGCAGGAAGTTACCAAACTCTTTGGTTTGACCTTAGTCATGAGATTGTCAGCTCTTCCACAGACAAGATGACAAACGTCATCTTATACTTCCTCTGGCTTCTGTCACAGCACCTGGCCTTTGCTTTGAAAAGCATTCTGTTCATGTCTGTAGGCATGAATGGTCTATCAGCAAAGCAAAGCTCTATTGTGGGACCATGAACCCACAGGGGGATTTAGAGGGCCAAGTAACTGACTTAATTTCTAAGTCCTTGTGTTCATGTTTCAAAAAATAGACATACCTGCATATATAATGCGCACGCACACACACACACACACACACACGAATGTATTTTTCTGTCTCAAAACTGATATTCCCCAAAGTATCCCAGTATTTTACATTGAAAGTCATTTAAAATACATTTACTTTTTTTTTTTAGTTTTTTTAATATTAATTTGATCTTTAAGCATTATTTTCTTACCAAACATGCTTAGGAAGAGAATTGGTTTAGGTCATGAATCCCCGCAGCTCGTCAGCTGCATAGGAAGTGGCAATGCTGATTTCCTCCCTTGCTTGAGGAGACATCTTCTTCCCCCACCACAAGGAAAGGACGAGTTCTTTTTGCTGGAGGGGATGTTAAAAGTAGACAACGCTACCTTTTGATAGCATCCTTCTCTACAGAGTTAAAGGACTTCTCAGGGGAAGCAGAGATGGATTTGAGGATGTGGCATGGTCAGTTAGGAAGTGTGCTAGAAACCCAGAAGCGTGGGAGATCACAGATTGTGTGTAGGAGCATTGATTTCCAGCTGGAAGGGGCCTTAGAGATAGTTAGGCTTCCCCTTTCTTCACCCTTTTCTGAGTCACTTAATCTCTGTAGTTTTATATTCCTCATTTGTAAAATGAAGGGGTAAAATGTAGGGACCTCTAAGGCCCCTGTCACCTCTAAAGTTACAGATAATCCCCTGGTCCTGGCTCCAGGATTAGAACATAACCCCTGCTTTCAGCCTGCTTGGGTGGGCAAGTCAGATGAGCATGAAGAATTCATAGCAGGATAGGGACCAGATTGCTGATGTCATAGATACAGGGAGGTATCAGAAACGCCCCCTCTTTACCAGTACAGGTGGGTACTTTCTCTCTAACTAAGAGTCTTAGAGTTGCCACAGAGCACTTACCCAGGGTCATAAAATCAATATGGGCTAAAAGCAGGCCTTGAACCTCTATCCACAATGTTATGCTTCTGTATAATAATAGTAATAATAGCTAAACATTTACGTAGCAGTTTAAAACTTGCAAAGTACTTTGTGTATGTGTATGCATATATGTGTATATTTTTGTATTGTATATGTATGCAGTATTAATATAAAGTAACATAAATATAAGAATATTTTATACATATATATGCACATGTGAATATACAGATATAATAGTTGCATTACGTGTATGCATTATAGAATAAATTTATTGCATATTCATATGCTATATTATAAATTATTGATATAATGCAATATAAATTAATAAAACATTGGTATTAATATAAACATTAAATTAAGTCATTTGATACTTAGGCCAACTCTGTGAAGTAGATTCTATTGCTACCCCCGTTTTGAGGTGAAGAAACTGAGAAAAGCTAAGTGACTGGCCCAGAGTCACACATGTAGTGTCTGAAGAAGGATTTGAACTTGGGTCTTGAATGGCAAAACTAGTGAGCTATGCCACCTAGTTGCTTATATTAAGATCCAAGTAGATTATAGGTGTCATAGGAGTCCAGGCAAAGTCACTTTCCTCTTTGGAATCTTCCAGGAAGAGAAGAATAAATACAAAGGATTTGCTATCAAAGTCCAAAGACAGGACATTCTGGGATGGTGCTAGGGAGACCCTCAATTTCCTAATTCTTTTGACACTCTCTTTTTTTTTTCCTGATTCCCCATAAATGCCCATCATTCTCTCTCTCCCTCTCTTTCTTTCTCTCTCTCTCAAATCTGCTCGACCCACCTATATGCAGGTAATGACATTAAGGAAGCCTTTAAGGCCCAGAGGATCGCTGAGCCCCAAGGACCCTTGGTAAGGTTTGTTTGTTTCTTTCATGTTAGCAGACAATGGACCCCGAACAGAAGTAACTGTTGTTGGGTCAATGAAATATCTATGACAAAGAACCCCAGAATTTCAGCCTTAGAGGGAGGGCAGTCCAACCCATACATTCCTACTCAAAAATCTACTTACTCTCTTCCTTGACTCTCTAAGCCCACATTTCCATAAAGTCTAATCCCTTATGGTGCTAACATCCTTTCCCCCAACATTTCTGTTGAATTTTTTTTAATTTTTAAATTTTTAAAATTAAAACTAAAATTTAAAATTAAATTTAAAATTAAAATTTTTAATTTTGTAAAATTAATATCTTTATTTTTGTAGAATCTTAATTTCCCATCCCCTCTTCTCTGCAGAGAGCTATCCCTAATAACATTAAAATGTTAAAATTAATTAAAAAGAGAAAGCATTTCAACTAAACTATACCACAATTAAGTCAAACCTGAAAATATTTACCATGTTCTATAATTGTAGTCTCCTATATGCAAAGAGGTGGAAGTTTCAAGTCTAACTTTTTATAACAGCATGAGAAAATATTATAATAGTGTTATTCTGCAACTTTTTGGAATTAGTATTAGCTCACTTAGAAAGTATAATACATTTCCATTCCATATTGGTAAATGTGGCAAGTGATGATCTTCCATGTTCAAAACCCCTTTACCTTCTTCCTTTTGTAGGTCAATTCAGAGTTCTACACTGGATGGTTAGACCACTGGGGTGAAGCTCACCAAACAATCAGCACTGAAAAAGTTGTTGAATCTCTCATTGACATACTTTCCCTGGGTGCCAATGTTAATCTGTAAGTGAACTTGGAGAAAGAATTTTTGTTTTCATTTATTTTTCAAGGAATAGAAGCAACTCTTTTTGGAGGAATACAGTGAACACTAGATTGATTTTTTTGTAGCTGCAAATTATCTCCATCACTTTGTTATAAATTATTATATTGATTAGAATGTGGCCTAATTTAGGCCTTGTTTCCCAACATGAGATCTCTTTGAAAGGCAAAAAATATAGACATAAGTAAATGAGAAAGAGTCAGCTTTAGTAGACAAGAGGGCTGGAAGCCCTGGGATCAGGTCTTACTTCTGTGATGTGTGTTGGCAATGTCTGGCACATACAATAAATACTTGTTGAATTGGATATTTCTCCAGTTAGGACTATCTGATTATTTCTGCTCAAATTTCTTGGGTTCTGAATTAAAGCAGTACTTAAAATACTTAATTTTGTTAGTTGCTATTGGATCATTTTTTTTTTTAAAACTGTGTTCCTGGGGCATGAAGGTGACCTTATCTAGAGGGGCAGTTGACTTTTGTGGCTTTATCTTTTGCGCTTTGAGTCTCTCTCCTGAATTACTAAGGGCTCCTTTTCACTCAGCAGAACTCTGACAATTCTCTTTTTCATTTTAGGTACATGTTTATAGGTGGGACCAATTTTGGCTACTGGAATGGTGAGAGTTCATTTTGTTTGTGGAGTTTTCATCATTAGTTTTCTTTTCAAATCTGGGTGTTGCAGCAAATTATATTTACATTCTGTGAATTGAGTTTCTTTTGTTGTTTTTTAATATAATTTGACCCTGTCTTTGTATTTGAAGGCACAGTTCTGAAAAATCCTAATTTGATTGCTTTTGCCAAAGATAACTGGTACTTCTTTTTTGTATTTTCTTCTTTTTTGGGGGGGGGAGTTGACTCCTCTTTTAGGTGACAGAAATGGTATAACCCTTATATTTCTAGTTCATTGTTTAGCTTCATTTAGGTTACCTAAGAAGACAAAAATTTTAAGGAAATTGTAGTTGTCCCTCTTTTGTGGGGGATATAGCAAGTCACCCATAGTATAGTATATATCGAGTAATGCTTTTCCTTGAATTAGAATTATTAGAACGACAGTGTCTCCAGGTCATAGACCCTTCAAGATGATAGAAGTCACAGAGACTGTCAAGTCTAACCTCTCATCCCATCAAGAAGGAATACTCAGCACATTCCTAAATGGTAACCATTCAGCCCATGGTTGAATAATAAATGGTGATGCAAGCCTCATGAGTTTGCAGGGCAGCCAATTCAAGATCTGGAGAGGTCTAATTGTTGGAAAATTGTCCCTTTATATTAAGAAGGAATCTCCCTTCCTGTAGCTTTTAACCCTTTTGTTCTAATTCTTGTCTCTGGAATGACATGGAATGTGTCTAATCCCTCATCTACCTCGAAGATATTGGGAAATAGCTCTCAGTCTTCCATACATCATCTTTTTAAAAAGCTGATAACCAGCTCTCATGTGACACACGTTCCTGTCTTCTCACTATCCTTGTCATCTTCCAATTTCCTGGTGGTGCCTAGGCATGAACACAATATGCCAGAGGAGCTCTATCTAGAATATAATTAAATTGGACTGGATTTACAATTTGTTACCTTTAAAAAGTCACATTAGCTTTTTTTTAGTAGCTACTTTAAAAACTTGAGTTTTCTTTTTACATAAACTGTTCTTCAGCTGCATTTCCTGTGTTCTCTTGGGTTTTTGAGCCAAAAAACATAGGACTTTACATTCGTATCTACTCAGTTTCACCTCTTCCCTCCCTTTTGAAACCTTCCATTCTGATGGGGGCAGAATATGATGTTATATGTAGTTGCTTTCTTATATTTCTTTGGGGTCAAGCTTGGTCCTTATAATTTTTTCACCTTTAGTTTCAGTTGTTTTATTCTCATTCTTTCTATTTATGTTGTCACCATTTTGGGTTTCTTTTTCCTGGTTCCTGCATACTTTACTCTGTATCAGTTCATATCAGTCTTCCCAGAGAAGAACAATCAATCCAGCTTCCATTTTCAGCCAAACAGTCCTTCAAATGCTTGAAAAGAGTACTGCTGGCCCCTCAAGAGCCCTTCATCTAGTAGGCATTCAAGAATACTTGCTTCACTTAACTGTATGTCAGTGATTGCCTTTCATTGAACTTCTTCTCATTGTTTCCATTATTAAAAATTGTTGCACTTTTACCCCTTAGGAGCCAATATACCTTATGCACCACAACCTACTAGTTATGACTATGATGCCCCATTGAGTGAAGCGGGAGACCTCACAGAGAAGTACTTTGCTGTGAGGGAAGCTATTGGAAAGGTGAGTGTTTTTATATAAGGATTCAGGCCTAAAGGGTCTGCTGTAGGATGAAAGGTTCATAGGATTTAGAGTCAGAAGGGGAGCCCCTAATGATGATGATGAACATGTGAAGTGCTTTTCAAGTACTGTCTTGCTTTATCCTCCCAACAACCCCGGGAGGTAGTAGATAATAATATCTTCCTTTTACAAATAAAGAAACTGAGGCCTGGGGTGGTTAACTCAGGCCTTCTTGAATTCAGGTCTGGTGCTCCATCCACTTTGTCTCCTGGCTGTCTGTAAAATGACCAGATGATCTTTTGTGATCCCTACCTACTCCAAGATGGAGATATTTTTGGTTCAAGTCTAGCCAGGAATATTATTTTTCATTGATGATCAAAGTCATATTGTTCTTGAGATTTTTTTCTGCATTCCTGTGCCTTGGACAGATGCTAGGAGCATAGAACTGGCCTGCCATTGATGCCTGCCTCCGACAGCATGACCCGAACCTCCCAGGTGGGGTTTCCTGTCTCTGCTGTGGCTTTTTACAAATCCGCAGCCTTTCTGCTCAGTCACTTGAGTTTTTTTAAAACATTTTTTTTCTCAATTACATGGAAACAAAACCTTTTGACATTTGTTGTTAAAAATTTGAGTTCCAGATTCTCTCCCTCCCTCCTTCGCTTTCCTCTTCCATGAGAAGGCAGACAATTTGATACAGATTATACATGTGCATATTAGCCATATTGAAAAAGGAAACACAGGTCAAAAAATCCCCAAGAATAATAAAGAAAGTTTAAGAAAACATGTTTTAATCTTCATTCAGACTCTTTCTCTTGAGGGAGATAGCATTTTTCATCATAAGTAGGCACTTGAGTTTTGAAATAAACTTGTGGTACAAAGAATTTAAACTTGTAGATAGAGAACATATTTGTATGTGTTTAAAAGAAAATTGTCTTGAATTTTTAATGTTATGCACAACCTTTATGTTTGGTATTTTTTTAGCTTTTTCTTTTAATTAGTTGCATTTTATTTTTTTGTCTGTGTACCTCTGGAGGCCAGAGATTCAGTGATTTTTTTTTTTAAGTTATACAGTTCTTGGACTCTTGTATTGACCAGTGATCCTTCTGGGGGTGGAGTCTATAAACTTGGTTTGAAAAATATTTTGGTAACTATATTACAGTAGAATTGGTTTCATTTGTAACCCTGTTATTTTATGCATTGTAAAACTTTTTTTCTTTTGGTGAGGCAATCAGGGTTAAGTGACTTGTCCAGCATCTCACAGCTAGTAAGTGCCAAGTGTCTGAGGCCAAGTTGGAATTTAAGTCATCCTGATTACAGGGTCATTACAAGAAAGGTGTCCAGAGGCTTTACCCAGTTTCTGAAGAGGGGGATGCAAAAAATTAAAAACCTCTAACTGTCTTCTGTGGAGAAATATTAAGAGGATAGTATTTAGTCTTTACAGTCAGATGCCCCATGGAAGATGGGACAGTTCAGATTTGGGATCTGCTGTCCTATGTAGAGCATGGCCTGAATTTTTTTCCTGACCTGCCATTTCAGGAGGGGGAAGGGGAAGTCACATGCAGGGAAGTCCTTCAGCATGCCTGTCTTTGCTGTACTGCATAGCTACTTGGGCTCCTGTGGGCTGGGGTTCTGGTCACCACCCTTTCCTACCTCCCTTTACCACTTCAGAATCTCATAAGGTAGAGAGCCCCTCCCACTTATTTTCACTGAGTTCAATGGGCTCTGTTCTGCAAAGGTGAAGAAGGGGTGGGGTGAATGGTTTCCAGCTGCAATAGCAGTTCCTTTTTGGATAGACAGCAGATGGGTCCCTGTCAGCCTTTTTGGTACCAGGCAGCAAATACTTGTTAAGCTTTTGGTTTAGTGCCTTAGGCTGTTTTCAGAGGATGCAAGGATGAGTAGTCTTGAAATTTGGGCTCTAGAAAGAACCATCTAACTCAGCGGTTCTTAACTGTTTTATGTGTCTTGGATTCTTTGGCAGTTTGCTGCCTCTGGACCCCTTTTCAGAATAATGTTTGTGTTTTTATTATAATTGAATAAAATGCTAAATTTTAGAGTTCGGTGAAAATGAAAATGTAAATTTTTTTTCTAGCCACGTTTCCAGACTCCCAGAAATCTATCCATGGATACCTTCTTCGAGTTCTGTGGACTCCAGATAAAGAACTTCCGACCTAACCTAACACTGATCTGAAACATAACTCTCTCCTGTATCTTTCTTGGCAAAGTGGTCCTTCCCTTGTAGCATCCTTCCTCTAGCTCTCTAGGAAGGCAGCTCTCACTACTTCCCTAGAGAGCTGCTCGTTCCATTTTTGGAAAGTTCTGTTCGGGTCTTAGTTTCCTTAGATGTGGACAAAATCTGCCTCTCTGAACCACTGGCCACATGTACACACCTGGAAAGCACTTCCTCCTCTTTTTAGGATTCTTAGCATCCTTAAAGGCCCAGCCTCAGGTGCCTTAATTATTTTTTATGTAGATTATCTATATATTATCTATAATTTTTTTTATCGAGAACTTTCCTAACGAATCCTTCTGTCTGTCCCCATTGTTTGTAGAAAATCTTGGAACTTACTTATTAGGGTTAATGTTACATCCTCCTTTTCCCCAGCAAGAGGATAACTGGTCTAGTTGAACTTTTAGGGGCCAGCCTCCCAAATATTTGAAGACTTCTGTCTCCTTTCTGTGTTCTCATCTAGGCAAACATCTCTAGTCCCTTCAAGGAATCCTGATGTAGATAGTATGGTTTCCTGGCCTTGAAGGTGTACTTGGGGGAGAAAGGGGGGATAATGTGATAAATTAGATTTGGGGGATAAAGTGATTCAAGCCTTTTAGGAGATTTCTCGGAAGAGGGAAGAGCCCGGTTTTGACTATCGCCCAATTAGGCATTCTCTTGGGTTGATGAGCTCTTTTAGTCTTTACTTGGAAATAGGAAGACTGAGTTTGAATCCTGCCTCAGACAATGTGTGACCCTGGGCAAAAATCACTTTCCAATAAAAAGGGTGTAATGATAACACTAACCTCCCAGGATGAAATAAGTTCAAATGTAAAGCCCTTTGTTAACTGGAGAACTCAATGTAAATGTTAGTTGTTATAGAGAACTATCAGACATAGAGTACTAGTTCAGGAGTCTGGAAGACCTGAGTTCAAGCGTGGCCTCAGATACTTTACCAGTTGTGTGACCCTGGACAAGTCACTTAACCTGTTTGCCTCAGTTTCCTCATGTTAAATGGGGATAATAGCACCTCCCTCATAGGGTTGTTGTATCAAATGTTAAGTCTCTTAGCACAATACCTGGCACATAGTAAAGAATATGTAAATGTTAGCTATAGTTCTTATATACTATATAAGTGACAATGGGTCAAGTGACTTGCCCAGGGTCACACACCTGCTAGGTGTCTAAGACCAGATTTAAACTGTTATTATTATTAAAATGGAAATAGCCTCAGGTAGAGAAGGCCTCACATCCCTGTTAAAAATAATAGAATCAGATAATCTAATCTTTCTGTCAAAGCAGTCAGATTTAGCATTTCCATCATAGATTAGACCTGTAAGAAACCTCAGAAGTCATTTAGTCTAGGAGGCCCAAAGAGATTAATTGACTTACCCTGAATTACACAGAGAGTAAGCATCAGGACTGAGACTGGAACACAGGACCTGGACTCCAAGCCAGTGCTTCTTTCCCCCGGACACCCCTGTCTCCAGCCCTTAGCTTTGAAGGGGATAAATATCTAATTTATTGTCTCCTCTTACCAATGATTCTACTCTGAAACTATTAGCTTGGAGTCAGAGACCGCCATCTTTCTTGCTAGCTTGCTTTCAGCCTTTGCATCTCCTCAGCATCAAGATCTTCCTGGGCCTCTTCTCTCTGCTGCTCTCTAGCCTTTCTGAGGAGCCGTCTAAATTCTTAACAGTCTCTGGCCCCTTTCTTCATAAATGGAAAAAGAGAGAAAGAAAGAAACCTCTCCAGAGTCAGCATCATTGTCATGTCTTCATCCCCACTCATCTGGCTGAGTCTCTTTTTGTGGGTTGAGGGTTGTCCCCTCCATCACTCTTGAGCAAAATCAGCTCAAATGAGGCAGAATAATTTGAATAAAGTAGTTATTTTTGCCCCTTAATTTATGTTAGTTACAGAATTTCCAGAGCTATTTTGTTTTCAGGAGTTTCTGACCCTTGTGGAGAACACAGCATCTAAGAAAGGAATTTGACCTGGTTTACGGAGGCCCCATTGATGTTATTTGAGGGTGTGAGAATTGTTAGTTCATGGACTCATGAGATCTAGAACTGGAAACATTAGCCATGTTCCATCTCTAATTTCTCTTCCATCCTGTCATTGATAGATGAGACCAGTTCAGGGCCTCACAGTTCTTCAGGTAGACTTGACTTTCTAGTACCATGGGCTCCAGTTAATCAGAGTAGGCTAGGAGTCTCTGACTGTGTTTATTTATCTGTTTGCTCTATTCTTTGGAGACCAAGGATTATTGCCCTTGACTGAGGAGAAAATGAGAAAAATCTAGATCTTAGGATAAGGAATCAACTTGTGCAAATGCTTGGAGGTGGGAGATTAAATCAGGAAAAGCTCAGTTTGGCTCCAGTGAACACAGAATGAAGAGACTAGGGCTTAAAAAAATTTAAGTTTGCCTTCAGTTCCAAGATAGTCTGTTTTAACTTACCAGGTGATTTCTTTTAAACCCCTCCCTCATCCTCTAATGATTCCCTTCTTAGCTGAAACCCAGGCTTTCTTATACCTTATTGCTGACTTCTACTCTTCGTGATACCATTTGGGATTTTCCTAATGTTATTATGATGACTTTACTGGTAGCCTCCTATGATTGTAATGCTACTGCTTTGTTGGACACGTGGAAAAGTACAAGAGGGGGAGAATTTAAGGATGTGGAGGAATTGACTGGTACCTCACAGTATCCTGATTTGTAAAATGAGATTTAAAAAAAGAGATGCCATCTTCCACAGAAGCATTTAGGACAGTAAAAGTGGAAGTACTTTGAAGTCTCTCTTTTGGGCAAATAGAATTTAATAATGCATTAACAGTCATATTTGAAATGTCTACAGTTCCTTCCCACCCACGTCAACAGTAAATTAATTGGGGTGATTGGGAGGGCTGCCCAGAATGGAGTTGAGGAGAATTCAGAAAGGCTCATTTCACTTACCAGTTTTCTGTCTCTAAGAGAAATGTCAGTACCTCATGGCTTGACAGGTTACTGTACTAGAAAGTTATGGCTCCAGGTAGCCTGATTTGCTTGAGAGTTAAAAGGTGCCACCTAGGTAATAGCATCTGCTTTCCTAAAGAATCCTCTTTGGTGTGGGTAAAAATCTGACTAGACATGGTTAACACTTCAGCCAGAGCTTCAGAATTACTCTGCATGCTTCAAGAATGTTGTAGGAAACACTTTTTTTTTGTTGTCAGTTTTCATTTTAATTGTAGTAACTTTTTTGGGGAGAGGTGGGTGGGGTCTCTGTGGAACTGTCCTAATTCACAAGGAATTTGGTGACAAGTATGTGCTCTTACTCTTCACCGATTTTCTGAAGACCCACGTTTGAGATTTTCATCTTGGTTTGTGGATTTTTTTTTTGTAATTAACTTTTGTTTATTTTTAGTTTACATCATTGATTTCCACAAGCTTTTGAATTACAAACTTTCTCCCCATCTTTCCTCTACCCCCCCCAAAACAGCGATCCCACTGTATACCCCCTCCCCCAATTTGCTCTCTCCTTATCCTTCCGTATCACCCCTCTGACTTTCTGGTAGAGCAAGATGGATCTCCCTACCCCAGTGCCTATATGTCTTATTTCCCAGTTGCTTGTACATAATTTAATAATAATAATAATGTATGTATTTTTTAAACATTATTTTAGAACTTTAAATTCTAGATTCTTTGCCTTCCTCCCTTTCCACCTACCCCGGTTGGAAAGACAAGCAATTCAATAAAGAACATCTCCACAATGGACATATTGTGTAACACTGATGATATTTCCCTCCTTTCTATCCTGCCCTACCCTTGTTCTACTCTCTGCTTTGTCCCTGTCCCTTTACAGAAGTGTGTGCTTCTACCAATCCTCCACCCAACCTGCCCTCCCTTCCATCCTCCCCCCTCTCATCACCTTCCTCCCTACTCTCCTGCAGGGCAAGATACCCAATTTAGAGTGTATGTCATTCCCTCCCTAAGCCAAATTCAGCGAGAGTAAGGTTGACCCATTTCATTTTTGCCTTCTTGTTCTTCCCCTCCATTGTAACAGTTATCCCTTGCCTCTTCTATGTGAAATGATTGACCCTATTCTGTCTCTCCCTGTCTCCTTGCATTCTATTTCTCTTCCGCCTCTTAATTTCACCTTTTAAAATATCCTCCCTTCCTATTCAATTGATCCTGTGCCCTCTGTCTATGTACGCATATATACACACACTCCCGTATGTATTCCTATGCATATATACCCTTCTATATATACATTTGTATATGTATAAAAATACATATTATATATGTGTGTGTATCTATCTAGATATACATTTATATTTCCTTCACCTATCCTCATACTGAGAAAAGCTTAATCATAAGTTACAATTCTCATTTTTCCATGTTGTTATGTAAATAGTTGAACTTTGATAAATTCCTTATGTTTTCTTTTCCATGTTTACTCTCTCATGCTTCTTGTGTTTGAATGTCAAATTTTCTATTCAGTTCCTGTTTTTTCAACCTCATTGAATGACCATATTTTCCCCTGAAACATTATACTCAGTTTTTCTGGGTAGGTGATTCTTGGTTTTAATCCTATCTCCCTTGATCTCCGGAATATACTATTCCAGGCCCTTTGATCCCTTAATGTAGAAGCTGCTAGATCCTGGATTATCCTGATTGTGTTTCCACAGTATTAAAATCGTTTCTTCTTGGCAGCTTGTAATATTTTCTCCTTGATCTGGGGACTCCGGAACCTGCCTATAACATTCCGAGGAGTTTTCTTTTTGGGATCTTTTTCAAGAGGTGATTGGTGAATTCTTTCAAGTTCTATTTTGCCCTCTGGTTCTAAAATACCAGGGCAATTTTCCTTGAAAATTTCTTGAAGGATGCTTTCTAGGTTCTTTTTTTGATCATGGCTTTCAGGTAGTCCAGTGATTTTTAAATTGTCTCTCCTGGATCTATTTTTCAGGCCAGTGGTTTTTTCAGAGAAATATTTCACATTGCCTTCTATTTTTTCATTTGTTTGGATCTTTTTAATAGTATCCTGATTTTCATACAGTCATTTGCTTTCATTTACTAATTCTGAAGGAATTATTCTCTTCAGTGAGCTTTTGAGATTCTTTTTCTATCTGGCAAATTTGAATTTTTAAGGCATTCTTCTCCTCATTGGCTTTTTGGGCCTCTTTTGCCATTTGAGTTAATCTGTTTTTTAAGGTGCTCTTTTCTTCAGTCAGAAAATTCTCTTTTCATGATTTTCTTGTGTCATTCTCATTTCTTTCCCCAGTTTTTCTTCCACTTCTTATTTGGTTTTGAAAATCCTTCTTAAGCTCCTCTATTGCTTGTTGTAAGCAGTTTATATTTTTCTTGGAAGCTTTTGGTTAGGGTGTTCTGACTGTGTTGTCTTCCTCCCATTCCATGCTTTGATCCTTTTTGTCCCCAAAAAAGGAATTTAAAGTTGGATTGCTGTTCTTACTTTGCTTCCTTTGCCTGCTCATGTTGCCGGTCAGTTACCTGACTTTTGGGCTCAATAGAACTCTGCTTTCAGAGGGGAGAACTCTGTCCCAAATTGCTGGGATTTTCACAGCTGCCAGAGCTATTAGGCGGCTGCTGCCATCTCTGCAGCCCCTCCAGCTTTGGCTCACTGGAAATGCACCTCAGGACCAACACCCAAGACCGAGCTAAAACCCTGTGGGCCTGGGCTCTGCTCCCAGCACACTGGGATGAGCCCTTTCTCCGTCCGTCTGCTGGGCTGCCTTCAGCGGGATCCTTGTTTGTCTGTCATTCTATGAGTTCTGGAATTCTACAATTTGTCATATTTTATAGCTAGAATTCCTAGTTCCCTTCCAAGGTTATTGCTAACACCACCTTCTTTTCCTGATTTCTCCAGTTTCCATACCTTGCCAAAAAAATTGCCTTGTAATTATTTTGCAGAGGTATCTCAAAAATCGTAGTGGAGCCTAAAGTTCTGTTAAACTTCTTTAAGTTAAAAATTTTAAATTTTGGTTAAATTGCTTTCAACTGCACTAAGACTTTTGAGACACATTATCTCCTTTTTGTACATGTGTACATGTTTAGGCTTCTTGAGATCAAGGATTATTTCATTTTTATCTTTTTTAAAACTTCATTGTCTAGCACAGAGCTTGACAGCTAGTAAATGCTTAATAAGTGCTTGTTTAATAAATTCTTGCTACGTGTCTAGCTGGGCACGTCACTTAATTTCCTAATGCCTTAAGTTACTCTAAGATTCCAAATCATCAATGACTTTCAGATCTACATGGCTATGACTGTTTCTACACAAGGAGTTTCATATAAAGATGAAGACATAGGTATGGATTACAAGTAGAAATTTTGCTGATATGCAGCAGTATTTGTGTCCCATGGTATTGAGGTACCCAGGAAAATGAAAATACAGAAGTAACATAAAATGAGGCGATTGAACTAGATGATCTTTGAAGTCCCTTCTAGGGGACTGGCATCTTTGGAGCCTTTGATGCTTTCTCATTGCTTTTGTTTTTTATATGTCCACTGGCCAGTAAATTTGGAGAAGGGACCATATAAGGAGCTAGAAGATCACTGCATCAAATGCCATCATTTCCCATCATTGGTGAGGCTGATCTTTGCACTAGGACATGTAGGGCATAAATGGCAAACTAGAATGTTAGTAGCACTGAACTGAATCAAGGTCCACTTTCACTTCTGGCTCATTACTCTAATACAGAGTAGGCTCAGTAATCAAAACCATCATTGGTAGCGCTAGACATCCTTCATCTAAACTTTACATTTTCTGTATCTGGTGATGGGAATGTTGGGGAAGGTGACCAGGGAAATGAAGTTATTCTGTATCCCCAACTTTTGATCAGGTTCAGCATTGAGGAAAGAGAATTCAAATCCTTTTTCACAATATTTCTCCCATCCGCAACTTCAGACTCTGAATATAGGGATCCCAGAATGGTAGAAGTACAAGAGACTTTTAAAACCATCTAGTCCAGGTGTAGGGAACCTGTGGCCTTCTAGGTTTTCAAGCTCATCCCTTTGACTGAATCCAAACTTCACAGAGCAAATTCCCTTAATAGAAGGATTT
The DNA here is from genome assembly GCA_028646575.1 of Pseudocheirus occidentalis. Taxonomy (NCBI): domain Eukaryota; kingdom Metazoa; phylum Chordata; class Mammalia; order Diprotodontia; family Pseudocheiridae; genus Pseudocheirus; species Pseudocheirus occidentalis. The sequence continues at coordinate 36,587,366 of CM053597.1, read as the reverse complement.
GTTCTGTAAAACTTGAACTCAGCCAAAAGGCCCCACTTGAGAACCTAGAAGGCCACATGTGGCCTTGAGGCTGCAGGTTCCCCACCCCTGACCTAGTCTGATCTATCCATTAAATATTTAAAGATCTGATAACTTCTTTCCCTTATTCCTTCTTTCTCTTGCTGTTGTGGAATCCATTTCTCCCACTGTATTTTTCCTGTTCTGCTTAGAATTGTTTGTTATTACAAAGAAGTTTATATAGCATCTGGAACTCTGTAGAGGAAATGAGCTAGAAATAAACTTGTTTTCTACCTTCTCTTAAAAGAGTGTTTCATTTTAGTTTGTCATCTAAAAAACACCACCGTCACTATCTTTATCATACTGCTGCTAGGGTTTTAACCAGTTGTTTTTTTCTTTCCTGTTCATAGTTTGAAAAACTACCAGAAGGAGTTATTCCTCCATCAACCCCCAAGTTTGCCTATGGAAAAGTTGCTATGAAGCAGGTAAAAAAAAAAAAGCACTCTGAATTTAGGTATGGTGGATAATAGCAAGAGTGTGGAGGAGTATCTCATTTAACTTTATGGGAACTGTTTTTTTCTAGGGGAATAATTAGGTGTATCTAAATTTGGTTTCTGTGAAAATAGAAAAAAGTAGGGGATTTTCAGGGGGAAAGTGAGGGTGTGTGTGTGTAGATACTAAGAGGATGGGCAAATTGGGAAGGCTTAAGGGGGGGAATAATTGAGAGTGTATAAAATAATGTCTGAGACCATTTTGTTGGCAGAAGGCATTTGACAGATTGGTTTAGTGGGGTGGCCATTGACCTCCGGAGTCAGGAAGACTTGGGTCAAGTTTTACCTGTGATGCTACTGGTTGCAAGACCCTGGACAAGTCACTATCTGTGTCCTAGACAACCTTTTAAGACTGTGTTGCAGAACAATTGTCCATCATATTGATAGTGGGGGAATTCCCTATATTTATGAAATATAATGGGTCTCAATTAAAAAAAAATCTCAAGGCACTCCTCTAGTTTCTAGTATGGTATAAGATGAAAGCCTTCTTTTTACTGTTTTTTTTTCAGTGTTTTCTAGAAATGCTCTTTTCGGCTTTAAATTGTGCCATTGTTTCATCTTTAAAATCATATCCTTCTTATTGTGGTCTTTGGGTTAAGATGAAGAACAAGGAGAAAGACATCTAAAATGAATCAATAAATAATGGCCATGAACATTTTATGCAGTGGGGCGGGGGGGGGGGGGAGGCACGGGAAAGGTGGGAAATTTGTGTAGACAAAAAGCAGTACCTGGATGGCACATGAACCTAAGACTTCCTCAGTCTAAGATCGTTTCTATATCTTTTGTGCTGTGACTGCTTTTTGTAGAAGAGCCCCCAAATTGATTAAATCTTTAAGCTCTGTCAGTAGGGAGGTGAGAGATAGTCCCTTGATACTTGGCCCTGACCACATAGGGAATATGATGTTCAGTTCTGGGCTCCACATTTTAGGAAGGACATTGATGAGCAAGAGCAAATTCAATAGAGAAGATGGTGGATGAGAACCATAGTAACAACAGCTGACCTTGAAGGTACATCTTTAGGTTTATGAGACATTTACACACATGATCTCATTTGAGTCCCCCGATAATCCTGTGAGGCAGCAGATAGCATCCTCATTTTACAAATTATGCTTTGGAGGGGCTCAGCTCCTTGTCTAGGATTCATTTAGCTAGGAAGGAGTCACAGGAACCCATGTACTTCCATCTGTACCTGTCTTAAAACTCCAAAAATGTGTTAAACCAAAGCCAAAACTTTTCAAGCTTGTGTGTTTCTTTTGCAAAATTTGGTGAGCATTCCACCGTCTTAAAATTGTACCATGAGATTTATGTATGTATATGTGTGTGTTTTATATATGTATATATGTATGTGTGTGTACATATATGTATGTATATACACACACACATATATTCATATATATGTGCATGTATGTTTTTATCTTGAGTGATTTGCCCAGTAGAATTTCATCATGTTTCCATTCATGAGTCCTATTGACTTCTAAGTACACAGCTTGGGGTGTGCTTCTCACTTTTTCCATCACTGGCTTGCATCAGATATAGGTGCTCAACATACTACAAAGAGTGTGGTTTCTGTGACTGATAAGAATCTAAAAAAAAATTTAATCTTAAATCACACTTCCGAAGGGGCATCTCTGTTTAGTTGTTCTATGTAATTGTTAGCTTGGGAAAGGCTTTGTTTCCTTTCCTCCAAATATTCCTGTTTCTGTTGAGTACATCACCCAAATTCAAGTGTGCAGGCACCTCGGCTCCTTTACTCCACCTCGTTCCACATACCTCCTTGGCTGCCAGATCTCCTTTGTCCCTCTGTCTATACCATGTCTAGACTCTGCCCACATCTCTCCGCTCACACAGCCACCATCACATTACACTCCCCCATTACCTACAGCTTGGACTGTTTCTGTCTGCCTTCCCAACTTCAAGGCTCTCCCCAGTCCAATCCATCGTCTACACAACTGCCAAAGTGAGCTTTCTAAAGTGCAGGTCTGACCATAGTAGTGGTTCCTTACTACTCTTAGGATCAAATATAAATTACTTTGTCTGGTCTTTAAATCTGTGGCCCCAGCCATCCTTGGCCCTGGCTTGCCTTGCCAGCCTTCATACACTCATTGGTCTAGCCAGAACAGTTTATGTTAACACATAACAATCCATGCCTGCTTTCGCCCTCTCTCCCCTTTATCTCTGCCTAATTTCCCTAAACATTGAACCCAAATGCTAGCTTCTTCTTGAAGCTTTTCCTTACCACCAGCTGCAAGAGCCTTTCTCACCAAATCACCTTGCATCTGTTAGAAGGCACTCAGTCTTCCCCTATCAGTGGTTCCCAAACTTATTTGACCTACTGCCCCCTTTCCAGAAAAAAGTATTACTCAGCGCCCCCTGGAAATTAATTTGTAAAAAAATTTAATAGCAGTTAAACAGAAAGATATATATATTAGTGACCATCACAGCCCCCCTGAATCACTGCAGCGCCCACCAGGGGGCTGTAGCGCCCACTTTGGGAATCACTGCCCTACGTCCTAGAAAACTCTTCCTTCAGGACCCAACCCTAGCTTTACTTTTTATGTAAAATCTGTCCTGAGCCCCTTTATCTCCCAAATTTTGTTTTTGAATCATTTCAATTGTGTCCAGCTTTTAATGACCCCATTTGGGTTGTTTTTTTTTTAAAAATACAGAAGTGATTTGCCGTTTCCCCCTCCTGCTCATTTAATACATGAGGAAACTGAGAAGTGACTTGCCCAGGGTCATGCAGCTAGGAAGTATCTGAGACTGGATTTGAACTTATGAAAATGAATCTTCCTGATTCTAAGCTGAATGCTCTTTGTACTATGGTGCCACCCAGCTGCCCTAAATGACTTTACATTTTTTTGTATTTATTTATTTTCTATGTACTTATATGTGTACTTTCCCTCCCATTAGAATATAAGCTCTTTCCAAGTAGGGATTCTTTTCCTTCATTGTCCTTGTATCCCCAGTACCTAGCATGATGCCCAGGACATAGAAGGTACTTAATAAATACTTGTTGATTGGATGATATACTTTACATGTTTTTTTCTGTAAATAGATTATAAGTTCCTTGATGGCAGGAACTGTGTTTTACTTTTTGTCTTTATAATTTTAGTAGCTAGTATGGTGCCTGGTATATTTAGGTGTGTCATTGATCGATTGATATGAGCATTTGACCATCCTTTTAATAATCTTTGATACAAAATTAAATTCAGAGTCTTCTGAAAGATCCATTGGAACCATGATGAGTGCATGCTCTTAATATTTGATCTTAACTAATATATTATTAAGTTAATATTTTATCTTAACCTAAAAAATCATTTGCCTCACAGGGCAGAAAATTGAGTTTAGGGCAAATAGAATAAAAACATGCACACACACACATACACACAGAGCACACCACATCACACCATACCACACCTACACGTATCCTGATTCTTTACCCCTTAACTTTGTAGGCAGAATGTTTGGTCCTTTTAGGACAAGATTGTTTTTACAATTTCACATTTACATTTTCCAGTGAATGGTGGCGGAGTCCAGTAACACCGCTGAGAAGTAGAATGAATTTTGTGACTCCTTGTTTTGTATTGGGAGATTTTTGTCATATCCACTAAGGTCTTTGAAAACTGGTTTTGATTCATTTGTGAAGACTAGTGGGCATTGATTGGGTATATCTTTCTGTTGTCTTTTTCAGGTAAATACAGTGGAAGAGACTCTTGATATTTTGTGCCCTGTTGGACCCATAAAAAGCACTTACCCCTTGACATTTGATGAAGTGAAACAGGTACGTTTACAATGCATAGAATTACGGATTAATAACACTTCAGTGTATTACCATTTTGCAAAGATGCATTTCTTCATTGCTTTGTTTTTCCCTATCTGAGTTTGGCTTAAATGGGGAGCCAGGGATTTTTAAAAAGACTTTGGGCAATCATATGGATTTTATTTTTGGAATAAATTTTTATTTTTATCTTTTGTTCTTATATTGGCCTAAAATTCTCTCTGTATCCATTCCTCTTCTCCCAGAGCCATTCTTTATAACATTTTTTTAAGAAAAAGAGGAAAAAGATAAAAAAAATCAGTAAAATTGGAATCAGATTTTTACAGGATTTTATTTTTGGTTCATACTGCAGAGTGCTTTAGAATTTTTTTTTTCTTTTCTTATTACAATTCAGTCTCTACTGGCACCTTCTTTCACTGGTGTCTTACTGTGATGTGTTGGTGTCCTTGGATTCTCAAAGCCTATGCCTAACAGAATTAAGACTGGAAATGGTTTTTGGTGGTGCCTAGGGAAAAGTTGTATATATGTTTTCCAAGGACCAAATTAACCAAAAGGCTCATTCCAAAATCTCAGGTGATGATTTTTAGCTACAGCTTACCATCTTCCTCTTCCTCCCAGTTCTTGTCATCATCTTTTTGCTCTTCATATGAAGGACAGCTGTATTCTGACTTCTCTGGACGTTGGCCTTGTCAATTCCCATGACTTACATCTCCCTTCTCCCACCAGCCATCCTTAAGGAATGGTCATCCATTAGACCTCACCATCTCTTACCATCTTCAAGACACTGAACTCTCCATTACTAGTAGTCTTCTGGCTCTCTACCACTCCCATGTCCTCCCAAACCTGCTCTTTTTCCTTATCTTTTCCTCCAGCACCCTGATGCCTCCATGGTCTCCCAGCCTATCATCCCATTCACTTCCCTCTCTTCACATGTTTGATCCTACAATTAGCCATTTTAACCATGTGCCAGATCTCTTGTTCCCTGGTCCTTACTCTTATCATTTGCTTGCTTTATTCTTACTCCAAAGACAATGAATATTGCTGGATGAAGTCAGGAATCTGTGCTGACTGGATCCACTCTAAATTCATGCTAACTCACCTCAGCTGGGCATGACAGTCAATTGTATCTTTTGGTACAGTGGGGAAAGCAGCAGATTTAAAGCCACAAGAGTTGGGTTCAGATTCCACCTGTGTGATCTTGGGCAAATGGACCTCAGTGGTTTTATCTAGAAAATGAAGAGATTGGATGAAGTGGCCTTCTAGCTTGTAGCTTCTAGCTCTAAATCCATTATCATATGATTCCATATGCTTTTAAAATGACAGCTCCAAGCCTCTCTACTCAAGCCCCCAACTCTACGCATCATGTTCTTCTCTGTGCTTATTGGGGACCTCAAAACCTTTTTCTCTTTTCGTTCACATTCCCTTCTTTCTGGCTAGTCTCCGAGGTGCTTTCCTTCCTTTCCAGACTGACCCTCCCACTTGTATTCTTGATTTCATCCCTTCTTGCCTCTCTAGGAATTTCCCCCATTGCTTGTTATTTTTCTCATTTTCATTCTCTCTGTCTGTAATGGCTTCTTCATTTGTGCCTAAAAAATGATTTATTAAAAAAAAATTAAATGCAAAAAAACCCAAAACAAAATAAAAAGCCCAAGCCCTTCCCTTGACCCTCCTACTCTCTCCTGGTATCATCTCTGCTGCCCTTCACTGGGAAGATTCTAGGTAGAGTAGTCTAGACTTGCTTCCTCCACTTTCTCGCTTCCTCCCCTCTTCTCAGTCCCAGGAGTCTGGACTTGGTCCCATCCCTCTTCTGAAACCCCCTTCTTATCTTCCAGTGGCCATTGGACTTTTCTCAGGCTGCATCCTCTTAGACCTTTCTGTAGCATTTGATTCAGTCCTACCCCTGCTTCCTTCATGCTAGTCTTTCATTCTTGGGCTCCTATAGTCCTGCTTGCCCTCCTGGTTCTCCTCTTTAATCTTGTTTACGTGGGCATTCCCCAGGACTCGGTCCTTGGTCTTCTTCTTTTGCTACATTCATTTCCCAGGACAATCTCATCTATTTCCACAGCTTCAATTATCTCCTGTAGCTGCATAATTCCTAAAAAACTGTTTACAATTCCAAGCTTTCTCCCTAATTTTATTCCATGGTTTCCATTTTCTTGCCACACATCTCCATACTAGGCATAGGTATCTATTATCTATTGATATGTCTAAGATCAATCTCATCATCTTTCTCCTAAACCTGTTATCTCTAACTTTTCTATCATCTCCCCACCCCCAATCTTCTTTTTATGGAGACTGGGTCTCCCTAGCTTGCCTAGATTGAAAGTGCAATGGTTGGCCCAATCCAGTGATGGCCTCCATGTAAGACATCTTCCCCGACACTAGAAATAACTAGAAGTGAACCCGTTTCTTTGTTTTATTTCAGTCAAATATCAACAAGCATTTATTTAGTGATTATATATTCAAGATACTGTACTTTTTTTTTTGAGATGAGTCTGTCTCATGCAGGTTGGAGGTATAGCAGCTCCTTGCAGACCCATCCCAGTAGGGGTTAGCACTGTCTCTTTGATCTGCTCCATACCTGATCTGGGCCTGTTTGCCCCCTCCTTAGGCAGCTTGATGGCTTCCTGTTTCTTGGAGGTTCAACATATTGGTGACAGACTGAGTGAAGCCCCCACATTAGCTTTAGCTGATCTGCAGCTCAGAACTTCAAACTCAGGTGATCCACCAGCCTCCCCAGTACTAGGGATTTTTATAGCACTGTGTAATCTCATTTAATCGTCTCAAAAACTTTGAGGAAACCAAGGCAAATAGAGTTTATGACTTGCCTAGGGTCTCACAGCTATTGTCTTAGGTCCAATTTAAATCAGATATTCCTGACACCTGAACTACCTGGCTGCCCCTATATATACTTTACTTAGGCAGTGGGGGAGAGTGATTCTTACACACCTGGATGTGTCTGGATGGGAGGCAAGGCAATGGGGGGCGGGTAGACAGACATACAAGCTTTTTTCCACCTTCTTCCAGCGAGAGAATGAACTCTGGTAACAATAGTAAGGCCTTGTGTGTTGGTTCAGTGCTGTTGACCATTTCTCAATGCCTTCACATCATTGCCTTTCAGAGGCAGGCACCCTCCCTGTTTTCACCAAGTTATGAGCCATCTGCCGTTTCTTGGTGGTGTGACTTAACACATAAGACAACTTCTGGGTGAGGTACACACCATGCTGAGCTTTAGTCTTTTCCTATAAAACTGTTATGCTTTTAAAATTATTAAGCAAAAAAGTAAGTTTTGAGGCCCTCTACAGGCTGAAAAGTGTCTTTGATCTCAGCAGGACCCATGTAGCACAAGAGGCCAGTTCCAAGTGGGCACAAAAATATAAAACTATGGGATAGGAGGAGGTATCTTCATGTGGTAAAAAGAACATTTGCTTTGAAGTCAGCAGTCTTGGATGGAAGTTCTTATTCCCTGGGTGGACCCAGGCACATTGTTTTACCTTCTGGACCTCAGTTTCCCCTTTTGTCTAATGAGGGTGTTAGATTAGATGACCTCTGAGGTCTTCCAGTTCTAAGACTGTGACATTTCTTCTTCCTGGTATTTAGCCCCATGCCATAAATGGAGAGAGAGAGAGAGAGAGGGAGAGGGGAAAGGAGAGAGAGAGAGAGTATGTATATGTGTGTGTGTGTGTATAAATATATGTGTGTGTATATGTATCCATATAAAACTTGTCAAATTGAGTTAAGTAAGAAATGAAAACAGTTAAAAGCAATCCTTAGCACAGTCAGTTCCTGCACCATCTGCCGCAGACACTGAAGGGACTTCCCCTCTGCCTTGGGACTTGGTTATAGCTTTGCAGGTACTGAGGCATCTTCCTCTCCTGTCCTAGAAGTATCTTTAGACGTCTCTCTATCTCTCTCTCAGTGAGATCTGAGTATTGATGTCTCATTTTGTTGTCTTGTGAAATATGACAAGAGAATTTTCTAGGGCAATGGGAGTTCTTCACCTCGGACCTGTGAAGCTGTTGGTTTTTATTTTTGGAGATTATAATTCTGTGTATGTTTTTGTTTTTAAAACATTATTTCGAGAAGTTCATAGATCTCACCAGATTGTCCTAGGAATTCATGACACAAAAACAGTTAAGAACCCCTGGTCTAGAAGGAAATGTTCAATCATTTTAGGACTGTTGGAGGTCTAGGGGAGTTGATTTGGAGGTTTGATTCCTGCCTTTTTCTATTTAACCAGATCATGTGTAAATGCTTTTTACATATGAATAAAAAGTATCCTGAAAATGTAGTTTTAAGCTACTAGAGCTTGGGACACCCTGTATAACAAAGCAGTTTATAAGACCATGGCTTTCAAGGGAGAAGTTTTGCTTCTTCCCTTTTCCCACCCTTCCCTCCTTCCTTTCTTCTTTCTCTTCTTCTCTTTCCTCCTTCCCTTCTTCCTCTCAAGGTTCTACTTGCCAATCCATTTCTGTCCCTTTCCACCTCCCATTTCCTATGCCTGGAATGCTCTCCTTCCTCACCTCTGTCTCATAGAATCTCTCACTTTTAAATTTATTATTATGAACTTGACAAACTTCTACAAACGTGTACTTTTACTAAGAAGAAGAAAACCAATTACATATGACATCGTGCACCTCAATTTTATGTACAACTAATTTGACTGGTATTTTCGACACTGGCTTACTTAACTGTGTATCCTCTTTGGAACATCCTTTTCTGTGTATTTTTAAAGAATTTTTTTTTAAAAGAATAGTTCATTGCCCCTTTTTTTCTTCCCCTTTGGAAGCAATGCTGTCACTGCCTCCCTCGTCCCTTTCAATCCATAATTCTTCTGCCCTATAAGAAAAATAAATAAATAACCGCTCTCTTTAACAAAATGTCCTTTCATCAGACATGTCCAGAAGTATACGTCTAATCCTGAACTCTTGATTCAGTCCCCTTTGCCCCGAGATGAGTAACATAATTCATCATTGGCCATCTGGAGTCAGTTGTTCTTTGCATTGATCAGAGTTTTTAGTCTTTCAGAGTTTTTCTCTGTAATGTTATCGTATGCATTGTTCTCTCGGTTCCTGCCCAAGTTTTCATGAAACCATCCCTTTGATCATTTCTTAGGGCACCATAGTATTCCTTTCATACCCCATCATTTGTCTGGCATGTCCTTGATTAACAGGCATCCCCTTGGTTTCCCAGCTCTCTGCTGTAATAAGATGGACTGCCCTGAATATTTTATTTACACGGGCCCTTTCCTCATTCTTTGGATCTCTTTAGGGTATAAGCTTAGTAACAGTGTTGCTAGGTGAGAAAGGATGCACAGTTTACCGACTCCTTGGATGTAATTTCAGATTGCTTTCTCAGTATGCCGTTATTGTACCCAGCCTCTCATACCCTTTGTATCAGTGCTCATTTTCCTTTTTTGGCGTCTTTGCCAATCTGATGGGTATGAGGTAGAACCCCAGTTATTTTAATTTGTATTTCTTTCATAGTAAGTGAGAGATAGCTAGGTGGCCCGGTATATAGAGTACCAAGACTGGAGTCAGGAAAACACATCTTCCTGAGTTGAAATCAGGCCTTAGACACTTACTAACTGTGTGACTGTGGGCAAGTCATTTCACCTTGTTTGCCTCAGTTTCATCATCTATAAAATGAACTGGAGAAGGACATGGCAAACCACTCTAGGATCTTTGCCAAGAAAATCCTGAATGGAATCAAGAAGAGTTAGACATGACTGAAAAAACAGTAATACCCTTAGTGATTTGGAGCATTTTTTTCACAAGTGTCAGTAGCTTGCTTTCTTTTGAGAATTGCCTGCTCATATGTGAAATTGACTTCAGAGAAATATTATCCTTTGATCATTTATCAACTGGGAATCGACTCGTGTTCTTATGTAACAATCCAGTTCAGCTTCCACCCAAGCTGTCTGTCAGAACTTCTGCTATGCCGAGAACAGCTCCTTTTTCTATCCTTTTGTACTTTTATTCCTAAACTTGCCATATAAGGAATCTTTCACATTAAAACAGGTAAGATAATTGTATTCCAAATTCATGTTAAACCTCGATAAAATAGAATTGAGTCCCCAAGGAAGATATAAAGATTTTTGTTAAACTGTTTGTCTCCCCATGAAAACTGGAAATACTGCTATTTCATTTACTCATATATACTCATATGTGGACATGTTGTATCCCCTGGTAGAATGTAAGTACCTCAAGGGACAGAATTCTTTAACTTTTTTAATCTGTAAATTCAGTGCCTAGTATACAGTTAGTGCTCAGTAAATGCTTATGAGTTGGCTACTTTTACAATGCATATGACTTAATGTTCCCTTAAAATTAATTACAAGATTTATTGATCTTTTTACCCTCTTTCCTCCAGTATTTTGGCTTTGTATTATACCGAACAACACTTCCTAAAAACTGCAGTGAACCAGTGGAACTTTCATCCTTCAATGGAGTCCATGACCGTGCCTATGTTTCTGTGAATGGGGTAAGCAGTAGCTTCTAAAATGCATGTCTATTCCCTATTGAGATTTTGCTAGATTTAGTCTTTCTCAGCGGCTCCTAATCTTTTTGAGTGAGTTCTTTCTTATTTGACTTTGAATTTGTAGGTTCCCCAAGGAATTCTGGAGAGAAACAAGGTGTTCTCTATAAATATAACTGGGGGAGCTGGTGATACTCTGGACTTGCTCGTAGAAAACATGGGGAGAATCAACTATGGAGATGAAATCAATGACTTTAAGGTAATCTTAAAGTTGGGTTGGGGCAGTCATTTGAGGAATGTGTTAGGCCATTCAAGGCATTCAGTGAACAACCATTCAGTCATCTTAAGAGTTTTGTGGCACTTAGCACACTGCCTACAGCATATTAGGAGCTTAGTAAGGGTTTATTGACTGACTGAATGACTATCTGCCATCGGTCTTTTGTTACTCAACTCCTATGACACTGTTTTTACTTTTAAAGTCTGTATGGCAGAATCACAGAAGCTCCATAGACCTATGCACCCAGTGTTAACATTCCAGAAGTCCAAGACTGTAGTGAATCATCACTAAAAGGTACTTGATAGTCAGGGACAGAGTTTCCTGGGTTGCAATGGTCAAAACATGTACTCATTGAAAACTTTTGCCACTTGGGAGAACCAGCTAGAGCTGTCACAGCCTTCCATACACACCCCAGCATGAGGATAGGAATGGGTGCAGATGAGGATAAAGAGATTAATTAACTCTGTAGAGAATCATGAGATGAGCACGTGTCCTCTACTAATGCAGGTTAATGCCTTCTCTGCAGTTTAAATCTATAGCTGAAATCACACAGCCAATATGTGTCAGAATCCAAACTCGAACTGAGTTTTTCCTATCTCCAGCTTTCTATCACGTCAAAGGAAATAATATGACAATAATAAAAGCACAATAATGTTACAAAATGGCTCCACAGACTACGACATAGCTAAAATGCAATTCTTTAAGTTCTGAAAATATTTGGAAAATGTTTTATTTAAATGTAACATTGTTTTCTTTTTAAAATTAAATATAATATTTTTAATGAACAAAAATCTCTTTTCTCCTCACCCTTATTTTTCTTTAAAAAAATAAAGAAAAACCCCCACAAAACTCTTGTAGCAAATATAGACTGCAAAAATAGTAAACATTGACCAGGATCAAAAAATATACATCATTTTGCATCCCCAATCAGTCAATGTGATCTTGTTTCCTTATTTCAGCCTCATAAAGTGAATGTTATAGTAAACGATAGTAATTAATATATTAGAGAGGTGTGTGTGTGTGTGTAAGATGATTGTTTATTTAGAGATGGGAGGGACAGTGAAAGGTGCCTTGTACCAGCCCCTCATTTCAGTGAGACCTTGAGAGGTTAAGCTGTTTACCCAATATAATGTGTCAGAGATGGGATTACCAAGGTCTTCCCTGGCTCCATTGTGCGTGGCTCTTTCCCCATACCATGCTGGTCACCTATAAGCGATAATGAATTCTCAGAGGCAGAGTTCAGAAGCATAATTTTAAATCCACTCCAATGGAAATCCTAGCAGTGTTCTCAGATTTATGGAATGGACCAAAGGACAGTAGATTTATTATTTCAAGCCTGACCTCCCTCATTTTACAGAGGAGGGACCTGAATTTCAGAGAAGGTGCCCAAGAACCTGAAGACACTTAAGTGGCAAAGCTGGGATTTTGAACCCATAGCTGCTGACTCCAAATCATTTGCTTATATAAGACTCAAAGAATCTCTAGCAAATAAAGGTTAGGTTTGCAGAATCGCCTAAATTTGGGAGAATTCCATTTTAGAGTTGAGCTGAGTCAACTAGCCTGGAGTTGAGCTTGGGTTTTGCTGGAACCAAGATGATTATCCATTCACTCAAAGCATGATATCACCCAGACAAGCCATAAAGTGGGCGTGGCCTTCCTTATTTCTGAGTCTCAGTTCCAGAAATGGAATCTGCTGGATTTTGTCCCAATCTGAATTCTTGTCCTTTTCCCATTCTAGTTTTTGACAAATGTGGTGGTCTGTGCTTGACTGGATGTTGTCCCAATCTGAATTCCTGTCATTATGGCCACCCAGGCTTTTGACAAAACATGGTGGTTCATATCTAGTAACCCGAGAAACACTGGCCTTAGGACATTATTTTTGTTGTTGTTCTATCATGACTGAAGTTGAGGGTTATGAGGTTGTCAGGACATCCTGGCCTTCCCAAGATTGCTGAACATTAAAGAAAGAACCTACCTTCTAAATCAGATGAAAACTACCCTTCTTTGTAGGGTTGACTTGGGGAACACCTGTTTTTGCCATCTTGAAAATGTTTTGTTTCTGAAATTTTTATTTTGCCCTTGAGATAATGGGAAAGTTGAATAGTGCCAAGTTGTTATTGAGTTAAATATTAGGGTGGAAGGAAGCAAAGGGAGGAAGCCAGTCCATTGTGGTTGTGCCTACACCAGCTTACATTCTACCTGAAAAACACATGACTTTCCTGAGTTGCTTAACAAAGCACCTTTTTCTGTTGCTCTGTGAGGCACCTTGGTGTAGTGCTTAAAATGCTGGTTTGCAACCAAGAAGGCTTGGCTTCAAATCCTGCCTCAGACATTTTCTTGCTCTATGACTGGGCAGATCTCTGATTTGATCTCTGAGTTCTCATCATTTGTAAGATAAAGATGATAGTATCATCTATGTCATACAGTGGTTATGGGGATCAAATATAGATTGCATATCAAGTATTTTGTGAACCCTTAATTATTAAAAATAATAAAGCTCTTTACAAAGCTTAGTGAGCTCTACTAAGATGAGTTGCAGCAGTCCAGTAAGCTCTAGTCCTGGTGGTGAGACTTCATTCGGATCTCCCCTGCCCTTGGCCTGGAACCTGGTGCTTGTTGAATGACAAATCACTCCTGCTAACTTTGAAACTTTGAAATACCATAGAAGTGTGACCTGGATTTTATTGTTATTTTTATTAATATGGTATATTCAGTGCACAAGACATTTTGGGTTTGGGAAGATGAATGTCCCTGCCCTTGAGCTTACAAGTAAGACATAGGCACAGTAATTATTACCTCAAGCAGAATGTGCTGAGTGCTTTGGAACATCCTTTTCTGTGCAGTTTTGAAGAATATTTTTTTAAAAACAGAATGTTTCATTGCCTCTTTTTTTCTTCCCATTTGGAAGCAATGCAGTCACTGCCTCCCTTGTCCCTTTCAATCCATAATTCTTCTGCCCTATAAGAAAAATAAATAAATAAATTCACTCTTCAACAAAATGAAGTAGAAGACCCATATGTACTAAAATATTACACAATGGCAAACACAACGTATGTGTGATGACTAGTGTTGATAAACTGGACTCTTCTCAGCAATGCAGGGTTATAAAGACAACTCTAAAAGACTGAAGATGGAAAGAGATGTCTGCATTCAGAGAAAGATCTAGAAAGACCAGAGTTTAAATGGAGTCAAAGGTGGGAGAGGTCAGGAAAAGAAGAACATGTGTGTATGTGCATGTGTATGTATGTTTGTAGTGGGGAGAGATGTATAAGACGTGCATACATATCAGTAAATGTGGGAGGGGAACACACATAACTAGGAGGAAAGCAGTCAACAAGCATTTATTAAGCACCTAGAGATGCCTGTATATCCACTCCTAGAAAGCCTGAAAGCTGAGCATCTGGGTGGTACAGTTAATAGGACTCTGGACCCAGAATCAAGAAGATCTGAATTCAAATCCAGCCTCAGACTCCTACTAGTTATGTGATCTTGAACAAGTCACTTAACCCTGTTTGCCTCAGTTTCCTCATCTGTAAAATATTTCCTCCATCAGAACAAAAATTCCACAAGGGTACAGACTGTTTGCCTTTAGCACAGTGCCTAGTACATAGGAGACACTCATTAAAATGCCTCTTGACTGACTGATAAATACTCCAAAACCAAACAGATGTTACGTTGGGCAATCTTATTCATTCATAGATTGACATATTTATTGAGTGCCTCTTGCAGGAAAGGAATGTAGTCTCTAGATTCCTTAGGGGATAGGGAGTGGACCTGTGATGTCACTGGTCTGGTGGGCTTCCAGAAGAGGAGACTCCTACTACCCACCATTGCAGTTCAGAAGTATCTACACTGTATAGTTCTAGAGAAGTGCCCAGAAGAATGAAGTTAAGAGATTTAAAGGTCAAACAGCCAGTTCGCAGCAGAAGCAAGACTTGAACTGAGGTCTTCCTGGCTTCAAGATTAACTCTAGCCATTGCACCACACAGAAATTCCAGTTTCTCTCACAGGACATTTTGCGTATCGATTCAGTCACGTGACTGAGACTCTGACTCGCCCCTTCTTCCTAATGCATCTGCTTTTTTGTTTCTTTATTTTTCCCTCTAATCTTCAGGGTCTACTTTCCAATTTAACCCTTGGGTCAGTCATCCTCAAAGACTGGTTGATATTCCCGCTGGATATGGAGGGTGTACTGCAGTATTATCTGAGCAGCAATGTAGCATTCCGTGAGACTCCTTCCAACTCGAATCTCCCGTCTTTTTATGTTGGACATTTTACCATTCCTTCTGGAATTCCTGACTTGCCTCAGGACACCTATATCCAGTTTTCCAATTGGACCAAGGTATGATCAATTTGGGGCTTGGGTGTTTTCTGTTTAAATAAAAATCTCCATACATAGTCTTTGGGATCTGTATATATTGTCAGTATTGGTTTAAAACAGATTCCTTCTAAATTAAATTTTATTTGATTTTCAGATCTGCATTGTTTTTCTTCCTATTCCTACTGAAAACTCTTGTTGCAAACAAAGTCAAAGTCAAGCAAAACAAATTCCTGTTTTGGCTGTGTCACACCTTTCCCTCATTCCCCATTGATCTCCATTCTCCCAAGAAAACTTGCTCAATCTGTTTTCTGAGTCTGTCACCTCTGTATCAGGAGTTGGCTAACAGGTTTCTTCCATAGTCCTCTGGCATTGTGGTTGGTCATTGTGTTAAAGTCTTTCAAAGTTGTTTGTCTTTACAAAATTGCTATTGTATACATAGTTCTGACTCTGCTCACTTCCCTCTGCCTCTGTCCATGCAAATCTTCCTTTGTTTCTCTAAAGCCATTCTTTTTGTCATTCGTTTCTCATAGCCACATAGAAAGTAATTGATGGGCATGTCCTCAGAATCTACCATTCTTTGCCACCATAAACTGAGCTTCTATACATATTTATGTACATAGGGGTCCTTTTCCTCTTTTTTTCATCTCTGTGGGTTATAGACCTAGTAGTAGTCTTGCTGGCTCAAAGGGTATGCACATTTTAGTGACTTTTGGACATAGTTTCAAATTGCTTTTCCAGAATGGCTGGATCACTTCCCAGTTCTTCCAGCACCAATAAATATACCTGTTTTCCTGCAGCCCCTCCAGCACTACTTGTTTTCCCTTTTGGTCAGCTTTGCCTCTCTCAGAGTTATTTTAAATATAATTTCTCTAGTTATTAGTGGCGTAGAGCATTTTTTTCATATGGTTATTATTGGTAATTTGGATTTGTTCCTCTGAAAATGGCCTCTGTATCCTTCGACCATCTGTTAGTTGAGGAATGTCTCATGTTAAATAAATTTAAGTTAGTTCCCTATATGTCTTAGAGATGAGACCTTTATCAGAGAAACTTGCTACAAAATTTTTTCCCATTTACCTTCAGTTTTTTCTCATTTTAACAGTATTTGCTTTTATTCGTGCAGAAACTTTTAATTTTACGCAATGAAAGTTGTTCTTTTTACCTTCTATGACCCTCCCTATCTCTTGTTTGGTCATGATTTCTTCCCCTATCCATGCATCTGACAGATAATTTCTTCAACGATCCTCTATTTTGTTTATGATGTCACTCTTGGTATCTAAGTCATGTACTCATTTGGGGTTTTCTGAGAGATGTTGGTATCTGTCTGTCCATCCATCCATCCATCCATCCGTCCATCTACCTACCCATCTATTGGTCTATTTCTTTCTGTCAGACTGCTTTCCAGTTTTCCCAAGTTTTTGCTGAATAGTGAGTTCTCACACAGCAGCTAAGGTCTTTGTGTTTGCCAAACATTGGGCTTATTAGCTTCTGTATATTTTTTGCCTAGTCTGTCTCACGAATCTGCCTGTATTTTTGTGACAAATTTTGTGACCAAATTTGTTTTAATGATCACTGAAAAGCTGGGATTCTTAGTCTGGTGTCTACAGCTAGATTCTGAGGGGACCCTGGAACTTTGATGGGAAAATGATTTTCACCAAACTCACGCTGAAATTTAGCATTTCCTTCATATATTAGTTTCTTTAAAAAGAAAAAAAAAGCATTAGTCTGACAAGAGATCCGTAGGTTTTACCAGACTGCTAATACCACAGTGCTTAAGTCACATAGTTAATACATGCCTGGTTGATTTGACCTGTAACCACCCAGATACAAAAAATGGTTAAGAATCCCTAATTTGAAGAATGAGAAATTACTTGATTGAATTATTAAGTGAGAAAAGACTATGATGGGGATGTTTAATGGGAGTAGACTTTGCCTGATTTATCCTACGAGTCTGGATTTAATAGTTAAGCATTTTTGAGTTTGTAAAAGTAAAAGGTGGAAGAAGAGAAGGGTCATACTGAGTGACCTCTGAAATCCCGTTTTATTTGTAAAATTTTGTAACTCTCAGATGTGTCATCTTGGAGCATATATAATTTGTCCATTTATCCTCCAGACACTGTTCAGATTGACTCAGTCCTCTTGAGGCCATTTCCTCTATTCTGGTCCATCTATGTACCACCCCCCATCTTTGGCAGCCACTATGGTTCTATAAAAATTACTATGATTTAATGTGTAATAAAATACCTGATAAGGATGAGCAGTGAGATAAAAATGAAGGCTGAGATACATGGGTGATTAAATAGGGGGAAAATTACTTCTTACTCCTAAGAGTGTGGATTCACTCTTTTGAAATTTCCAGTACTTCGGTGTTTCTAAGAGGCTCAATGGCACCGTTAGCTCCCCCATTAGCCATTCTGTGGCACTTAGCACTTGTGTTTTAGTATAGAGGTAAGAAGAATTCATCCTCAGTCTGCCATCACCTTTTCAGAAAGGCTGGCATTTTTGTAGATTTAGAGCTGGAAGCAACGTCAGAGATCCTGGAATGTGGCCCCCTTATTTCACAAATGAGGAAGCAGAGACCTTGATGGGTGGTGTAACAGTCCAAGGTCCCATAGGCAGCTAATGCCAGAACCCAGCCTTGAATGCAGGCCCTTTGGTTCTAGATGCCGCACTCAGTCTGGATTCTTATTATCCATAATTTCTATTCAAACTCCCCATTTTTCATGAGGCAGTTGATGATCTCTGAAAGGAAGCTTGGCCAGGAAGGAGATTTAAAAAAGTGTTACCAGCTTCTGCCCACACAGTTGGTGATTTTCCAGCTTATCTTACGATCAGTATTTCAGGTAAGGGAGATAAAGCTTGGCTTAGCAGGTGGAGGCCTTGGGAGCCCTTTGTGGCTTCTCATGCCTGATGAAGAACTACTATCGTCATCATGGGATGATTCTTTGTTCCAGCTTAGGCCAGATGAAGTTCAGTTCAGCTGTGTGCAGAGCCGTGTGCAAGGCATGGGGGTAAATAAAAAGATGAGGTCACATAGGCCCTGAGGCCATGTGGGGTTTCCATTTTAGGAGTTCCATTCTAGGTATGTGTGTATGTGTATAAATACATGGGAATTTGTGCATTGTGTAGCAAGAATAATATCTATATAAATATAAAAAATACATATATTTGTAAACATCTGTGCACACACAGTATACATGTGTATGATCTCTGTTTACCTATATATGCATGCATATACACTAATGAATATACACATGTATTTTGACTGTATAAACACATGCATTTTAACATACATGTATAGACACAAGCACACAATCGATATGTAACTGCCTGCATGCACGTGCATACACACAGAACTATCAATGCACACATGCCACACGTGCATGCTTTTATCTTTGTGCATGTGTGCATACATGGGCATGGGCATCCATATGTGTTTTGGATATGTTTGTATAGTATGTGTGTGCACAAATGAGTATTTAGATGGCTATACATGTATATGTATACAAACACATAAAATATACATCTAAAACCACATGGCTTTTCATAAATACTCCTGCACATACGTCCATATGTGTATGTGTGTGTATATGCACATGTATGAATATCCACATGCATTTACAGGGATATAAATGGAAAGTCTTACAGTTGGATTCAAGATGAAATTGAATAAGGATAAATGAGAAATCTTATAGTTGGACTTAAATCGGCTTCTCAAGTGATAGGTGGGTAAGATGTGGTTAGATCTGGTGGGGTTAGTGGATTTCACATTGAATATGAATCAATAGTGTGATTTAAAAAAACAGACCTGTGATTTTCACTGCTTTAAGTCATTCCTGCTGAGGAAACTACCTTGATTTAAAGTTTTTTAAAAAATATTTTTCAATTAACAAGCGTTTGTTTTCTCTCCTACCTCTTGGTGAGAGAGTGAGCGAGTCCTCAGTAAATATTTCTTAAACAAAGCAAATCCCTCTGACTGTCCAGAAACGTATGTCTCATTCTGTATCTTGAGTCATATCTGCTCTGGCAGGAACATTCTTTATCTTTGGGCCTCTTGATGCCTGGTTTGTGGCTGCACCAGAGTTCTACCTGAAACTCCTGGTGACGGTGGGGATTAGCACCCACTCTGCAGTTTGTAATTGTTAGGTGGCTTCCGCAGGATCACAGTCAGTATGTTTCAGAGATTGAGGTCACCCTGACTCCAAGGCCAGCTCGCTCTGTCCCACTTCATGGCTGCCTCTAATACAACATATCCCAAAGAGTCTTAATGTGGTTTTAAGCACTGAAACTTTGGGGAGAGCCTAGATGGTATATAATAAAACCAATTTAGTTTCTATGGACAGATTTAGTGTCTGGGCCTAGAAAGGTGGTAATTTTTAATTTTGCTGAACTCTACACTCTGTGTAGCCCCCTTTTAGAGTATTGTTCACAGTTCTGAGCATTGTATCTTTTCTTTTGCTTTTTGGAGTGGGGAATGCAGGGTAGTTGGGGTTAAGTGACTTGCCTAAAGTCACACAGCTAGTTTTTTTAAAAATTGATATGTTAATTTACTTTTGGTTTACAAGATTCAGTTCCACAATCCCTTGAATTTCTAGCTTTCTCCCCTCCTTGCACTCTCCCCCACCTCCCACCATGGTGGTGTACAATCAAGTATAGCATCTGCAAATACTTTCACATTGGACATTAGTCTGGTTGTATAGAAGGGTTGTAACCAATGGAGTGAATAATGGGAAAAAAGAAAGAGAACCAAACATGAAAAAGAATGATGGTATATAGATTGCTTCAGTCTCCATTTAAACTCTGGTCTTTCTAGGTCTTCCTCTGAATGTAGACATCTCCTTCCATCCTGAGACTTGTAGAGCTGTCTTATAACTATATGTTGCTGAGAAGAGTCCAGTTTATCAAAGCTGGTCGTCACACATACATTGTATTTGCCATTGTGTACAAATTTCTCCTGGTTCTACTCCTCTCACTTAGCATGAGTTTGTTTAAGCCTCTCCAGGTGAATATGAAGACTGTCTCCTCCCCGTTTCTTTTAGCATAATAGTATTCCATTACATTCATATACCATAACTTGTTTAGCAATTCCCCAATTGACGGGCCTCCCCTTAATTTCCAATTTTTTAAAAAAATTATTGACTCGTTTATTTACTTTTAGTTTACAAGATTCAGTTCCAGAATCACTTGAGTTTCAGATTTTCTCCCCTCCCTTCTCCCTGCCCCCCATGGTGGTGTACAATCATGTATGGGGGTCTGCAAACACTTTCACATAGTACAATAGTCTGGTTGTATAGAAGTGTTGTAACCAATGGAGTGAACAATGGGGAAAAAAAAGATAAGAAACAAAACCAAACATGGAAAAGAATAATAGCATGTGTTGCTTCAGTCTCCATTTAAACTCTGGTCTTTCTAGATCTTTCTCTGAGTATAGGTATCTCCTTCCACTCTGAGACTTGTAGAGTTGTCTTTTAACTGTGCGTTGCTGAGAAGAGTCCAGTTTATCAAGGTTGGTCGTCATACATATGATGTATCTGTGACTCTGTATAAATTATTCCTCATTCTGCTCTTCTCACTTTGCATCAATTCGTATAAGTCTCTCCAGGTAATTATGAAGTCCATCTCCTTCCCATTTGTTATAGCACAATAGTATTCCATTACATTCATATACCATAACTTGTTCAGCCATTCTCCAGTTGATGGGCATCCCCTAAGTATCCAGTTTTTTGCCACTACAAAGAGAACTGTAATAAATATTTTTGTACATATGGGTCTTCCTCCCACTTCTATGATTTCTTTGGGATACAACCCCAGAAGTGGTATTGCTGGATCAAAGGGTATGCAATTATTTATAGCCCTTTGGGCATAGTTCCAGATTGCTCTCCAGAATGGTTGTTATCAGTTCACAGCTCCACCAACAATGCATTAGTGTTTAAATTTTTCCACATCCTCTCCAGCATTTGTCATTTTCCTGTTTTGTCATCTTAGCCAATCTGACTGGTGAGTTTGGTACCTCTGAGTTGTTTTGATTTGCATTTCTTGAATCAGTAGTGATTTAGAGCATTTTTTCATATGCTTATAGATATCTTTAATTTTTACCTCTGAAAATTGCCTGTTCATATCCTTTGACCATTTATCAGTTGGGCACACAGCTAGTTTTGTGTTAAGTGTCTGAGGCCGGATTTGGACTCAGGTCCTCCTGACTCCAAGGCCAGTGCTCCATTCACTGTGCCACCTAGCCACCCTGGAGCATTGTATCTTAAGAAGGATGTTAATAGGAGTGTCTGAAGGAGAAACCTAAGATAGTGAAGGGCCTTGAAGTCCATACCATGTGAAGGTCTGATGGGTAAACTAAGTATGTTTAAAAGAGAGAAGCATTAGGGGAAATGGTTCAGGTATTTAAAGGACTGTGGCTTGGAACAGGAATTTCTTCCAGGTACCAGAGGAGAATCGGGAGGAGGCTAGTGAGTGGAAATTACAGAGGCACATTTAGCTCAATGTCAGGAACATTTTTTAACATTTAGAGTGGAAGGGGCTTACTTCTGCAGGTGGTGAGCTGCTTGTTAGGTGTGATGTGGAGGGATTCTTCTTTGGAGAAGGTTGGGATTAGACGGGCCCTTCCAAAGTGTCAGATTCTGTGAGGTAGCAGACTTAAAAAAGATTCATCTTATCAGCCAAAAAGTAGGTCAGGTATTTCCTGGAATTAACATTCATTTGAACAGCTGAATGGTGGCTGAAGTTTATCACACCTGTTGAATAAAAAATTAGGCAACATATACAAGGTGTCCCTAAAGTCTTAGTGCAGGCTTATGCTTTTGGGGGAGACCCTGTATTGGAATGCCTCCTTGGGGGAAGAATCACTGAGAATAATATTAAGAACTGGCAGTACCCTTAGAGACATTACAGGCTGCCAAAGCTGGGAGAGACTTGAGAAATTATCTCATTTTACTAGTGAAGGGCCTGAGGCAGTCAGGGGGTGGGGAACCTGCAGCTTCAAGGCCACATGTGGCCCTCTAGGCCCTCAAATATGGCCCTTTGACTGAATCCAAACTTCATAGAACAAATGCCCTTAAAAGGATTTTTTTCTCTAAGACTTGGGACTGTGTCAAAAGGCCGCACTTTAGGATCCAGAGAGCCGCATGTGGTCTTGAGGCCACAGGTTTCCCGCCTTTGGTTTAGCTTCAATTACGGACTACAGACACATAGTACCTGTCACATAGTAAGTTCTTTATAAATGCTTTTTGAATGACTATGGCATCTAGACGGGAAGTGACTGACCTAAGGTCACACAGGCGAATTGGGACCCTCAGTCATGACTTGGACATCTTATTTCTAAACTCAGGGGTCTGGAATCCTTGTGAAATTATATAATCCTTGTGATCTCTCTATATATAGACACACACACGTGTATAATATGTAGGTTTTTTTGGATAAATGTATTGGTTTCCTTTGTAATTATAATTGGGGTTAGTGATCCCTTTGGTCTGTAGATAGATTCTAAGAGATTCATGAACTGAGATGAAAAAATATTCTATCTTTGTTTCAATATAATTGGTTTCCTTTGTGATCTTATGTAATTTATATCATGCATTTAAACACATTTTTCTGAGAAGGGTTCATCAGACTGCCAGAGGGCACGTCTACATGTGTGTCTACACAAGATCTGTGTAGAGAGGCTGCTTGCTACTTGTATGACCCTGGACAGGTCCTGTCACATCCTGACCCTCAGTTCTCCTCCTGAGGCATGTTCTCCAAGGACCCTTCCAGCTCTGAAGCTTATATGATCCCAAGAGAGGGTCTCTGAAAAGGACCTATAATGATGCTGAAAATGTAAGCCAAAGCAAAGTCTTTGGTTTTTGTAACCCAGAGCAAATGCCCCTCATTCTGATCTCTGAGTCTCCCTTCTCAGAGGTCTTTTCATCTGGGGTGACTGCTTTTTCTCCCTTGCACCTCCACCCCCTACTACTGCAAAAACAAGCCACCGGCAGATTTTTTAAAGTGATAAAAGCCATCAGTATGCACACCTTTTCAGCATGGATCAAGATAGCATGTCCTCCTGCAGAAGCAAGACAAATACTTCTCAGAATCCTCAAACTGTGAAACTAACCTTTTTTTTTTTCTAAATGACTGAGCCCCAACAGCCAGTTTCTAATTGCTGGTTTCTCAGCCCCCATTGGCACGTAAATGATGTGATCATCTTAGGACAGGTAACCATGGTAACCATTTTGAGAGATGCACTACTCCCTCCCTAGATCCTTGCCGGGGATGCAGATGGCAACCCTTCCACACTTTCTGCCCCTGGGCAAAAATAGTTCGGGATCTAGACTTCGAGGCCTTCCTCTGACACTAGCCACTCAATAAGCTCATATTAAGAGATTACTGTGTATAAGGCACTGGACCTATAACTGTGGCTATATAGAAAGAATGAGGAACAGCTCAAGGCACTTCCATTCGAATGCAGTGTATAAACAGTTATGGGCATGATAATCTGAGGAATGAGAAAGTGCTCCCAGCCAGGGGGATCGGGAAGAGCCTGCTTCCTGTACAAGGTGGTGCCTGAGCTGAGTGATGGAAGGATAACAGATTCTAAGCAATAGAGTGAAGCAAGGAGAGCTTTCCAGGCACAGAGACAGAGGTGGGAACTGGAAGAACCAAGTTTGGAGAAATAGCATTGTGGTAAACGGGAATGCCTTTTGTGTGAAGAAGAGTAAAATGAAATGAACCTTTTAGGGGATGTTGGAGCCAAATTGTGACTAAATTGGGCTAAAAATGGTCAGTTTGTTTATGCTGGTGGCATTCAGAGGTCACTGAAGGGTTTGTTCAGGAGAAAGTCAACCAAGATGTTACTTCAGCTTTTAGAAAGATCATTTTGTTAGTTGTGCTGAGGAAAGATTGGAAAGAGAGAGACTGGAAACCAGAAGTCCTGTTAGGAGGCTGTTGTATAAGTCTTGGTAAGGGTGAGAGGTGATGAAATTCAGGAGCAGAAGGAAAGGGGAAGAGTTGAGCATGCCTGAGACTGCAAACCTGGTGGTATGGTGGTGCCCTCAATAGACATGAGGAACCATGGCGGAGAGATGCTTATGGGGAAGTATAAGGAATTCTCTTTTGGACGTGTTGAGTCTGAGATGCCAACAGGACATCCATTTGGAGGTATTGAACAGTTGCTGATGCAGGATTCAGGAAAGGGCCTGGGGCTTGATACATCCATGTGGGAGTTACCAGCATGGAGCCAATCATTGCATTCCAGGCAGCTGATTGATGAATAGGGGTACTTAACCTTAGTCCAGTCATGGACCCTTTTCTCTGAGTTATGTTTGTAAACACATAAGATAAAATTACCAGGATTATAAAGGAAACAGAGTATATTGAAATAGTTATTAAAATATTTTAAAAAGCAAATTCATAGAACCCAGGATAAGAACACCTGACCTATAGAAAGGGTGTATAGGGAGAAGAGAAAATGTAGGGAGATGCCTGTGGTTGGAAGAAAGGACAGCAGAGGAAGCTGAAAAATCTAATATGCTCACAGTGTAAACTGCCTTCCCAGATCTTAAGAAGCTGTATAAGTGCTATCCTTATCATTATTTTAAAGACCAATCGCATAAGAGGATAGTTGGGAATAGGCATTGTTATGCATCAGCAAGAGGGAGTAAAAGGTGTTATATTCTTCCAGTGAGGGATGAGAAAGGCCATTGGATGTATTGACAATACAGTAATAGTTAATATTTATATCGAGCCTACCATGTGGTCAGCAGTCTGCTAAGCGCTTTACAAATTATACCTTGTTTGAGTCTCACAATTACTGTGGGGTGCAAGTGCTGTTATTACACACACACACAGACACACACCAGTTTATAGATGAGGAAGCTGAGGCAAATGGCAGTTAAGTGACTTGCCCAGGGTCACACAGCTAATAAATGTCTGAGGCTGGATTTGAAGTCAGCTCTTCCAGACTCCAAATCTGGTCACTTAGCTGCCCAATTTTATCCTTAAAACTTAATATTTTAAATGACATTGGTAACCTTGGAGAGGGCAGCTTCAATTGAGTGATAAAGTTGGAAGCCAGATGTAAAGGATTGAGGATAAATGGAAGGAGAGGATGTGGGAGCAATGATTGTAGATGGCTTTTTTCTCGGAGTTTGTGGGCAAGTCACTTAACCTTACGCAACCTCAGTTTTCATCATCTGTAAAAAGGGCATTATAGTATTTGTCAGCCTTGCCTCACAGGGCAGTCTTGTTGCTTAAATAAGATGGTGTATGAATCTTGCTTATAAATGTAAGATTTGTGAGCTATGTTTTAGGTAGAGAGAACAGGAAATAAAAATGTCTTCTCAATCAGAAAGTTTGACTCATTCTTCCTAGGAGGCAGAATCTCTGGTCTCTTTGGGAACAGAAAAACCAGGGGGAGCATCTAACCACTAGAGGACAGTCCCCAGGACACAGAGAGTAGCATTCAGAAACATTTGGCTGATTAGTCCCCTTCTCTGTGCCTTGTATTGGCAGCTGGTGGCTCTTGAGGTTGGCCACGAGCCATCGTTTCTCTGAAGTCGAGGTAACTTCAGGGTAACTTTTCAAACACATTCACTTATTTTTCAAGGGTAGAGCTCACACACTTTTTCATTGCTTACAGCCTCATCCCCAGCCCGGCAGTGCAGCTGGAGTTCTTTTTCATGTGATCATGTCACACCCTAGTTCAAGTCATGTCTTTGTGGGCAAGCAGTACATTTGGGTTCACAGAGATGGCCTCAATGAGCAGGCTGATAGACCCTTATCACCAGCAGCACCTCCTCTTCTAAAGCTGTTTACCTTCTTGGGTGGACTTTGACAATATCCATTCTCTCTCCTGCAGGGACAGGTATGGATCAATGGCTTCAACCTTGGCCGCTACTGGCCGACTCGGGGCCCTCAGGTCACCCTCTATGTTCCGAGACACATCCTGGTCACATCTGCCCCAAACAACATCACTGTACTTGAGCTGGAGAAATCTCCATGTAATTTCCAAGGGAAATGTTTTGTGGAGATGGTGGACAAGCCTGTGCTTGATGGACCCCTGTTCTCTTCAAAGAAGGTGGACAGTTCATTGTGAAGGCTGGATGATTCAGGATGCCTTCAAAAGGACCATCCTCTTGGAATCTTGACTTTTTATAGAACCTAATGAATTTGGCCTAAAATCTAATTTCA
>CM053597.1:36517584-36560290 GCA_028646575.1 Pseudocheirus occidentalis | reverse complement strand
CTCACCCCCTCTCTCTCCTCCTCACCCCCTCTCTCTCACATACATACACACACACACACACACACACACACACACACACACACACACACGCATGCGTGCGCGCACACACACATTCCTGGCCCCTGGTGTGGTGCCTGGCACCGGAGGTCGTGGAGGAATGGTTCTTGTCCTGAGATTTCAGTGACAGGATGGGGATGGGGGGGGAAAGGTTGGGAAGTGACATGATACATAGGAAGATCTGGGTTTAGGCACGTACTGGTGTGATCCTGGGCAAATCAGTCACCTGCCTGGTACCTCAGTGTCCTCATGTGTAAAGTAGCACCAACTTCCAGTATTGTTCTGGGAATAAAATGACATAACCTTTGTTAACTCTGCAAAGATATAAAACAATATAGAAATATGGGGGGGAGGGGTCTTCACAGAGGAGGTAGGTCTAGAGCTGAGCCTTTAAAAAAGAGCCAAAGGGGAGAGGAATGGAGCCGCTCTGTATTCTTTGTCATCGTTTAGTCATGTTCTTCTATGTCTGACTCTTTTGTGACCTGTTTGAGGGATTTTCTTGGCAAAGAAAGTGAGTTACCATTTCCTTCTCTAGCTCATTCTACAGATAAGGAAACTGAGGCAAACAGGGTGAAGTGACTTGCCCAGGGTCACACAGCTAGTGTCTGAGACTGGATTTGAACTCGAGTCTTCCAGACTTCAGGTCCAGCACTCTTTTCACTTTACCACCAATTCTTGCTTTAAACCCTAAGCTTTATAGAGAAAGAAATTTAGCCCGAGTCCTTCCGCCTGTATCCCTGGTCCCACACATAGCAGATCAAGGTCTGTGGTGACTTCCAAAGAGTGTTACCCAGTTTGACCACCTGTTTTATTCAGGGTTGGTTCTGAAGGTGTTTTGGTTCCTTCAAGAAACCACAACCCTATCCTGGTGAGGCTAAAGGTCTGCTGTTGAGGAAATTTAAAAAAACAAAACGGGTTTAGGATTGTAAAGGCCATTCTAAAGAAATTAGCTGAACTTTTGACCATTGGCAGCCTTTGTTATGCTGCATGTAACCATAATGTATGGTCTCCCAGGGTCAGTGTTTAGGAGGGGACAGCTTTCATTTGGATCTAAGAGTTCTAATGTAGTCTTTTAAATGCATATTTTCATCCTACCTTGTATCAAATATTTCATATTCATTAATTTTTTGTTCCGTTGTGTCTGACTCTTCGTGACCCATTTAGGATTTTCTTGGCAGAGACACAGGTCTCATTTGCCGAGTGAAGTGACTCACCCAGGGTCATGAAGCCACTGAGTGTCTGAGGCCAGATTTGAACTCCGGAAGATGGAGCTTCTGACTGCAGGTTCAGCTCTCTGTGCCCTGTGGTGCCACCTGACTGCCTTGGCTCATTAATTTGCCAAGCACCTGTTGTGTTTTCCACCTTCTAGGGATCTGCTGAAGTGACAAGGTCACCGCCCTTAAAGTGTGGTTTCCCACACTCTTGTGACACATTGGCCTCCAAGCCCGGGCTTCTTAAACTTTTTCCATTATCAACTCACAGTTTAGGAAGGATCTGAACTAACGGATTGATCCCATAGAAATTGTATAGGCCTATATTACTATGGGCCGGTCAGGCCTATTGAGCGTCTCCCAGTTACTAATTTAGAGACATAGGTAGTGATGCCTGTGGTACCTCCAGGGCTATCATGAAACTCCCATGACCTTATGGAAAGCACTTTACCAAGAAGAAAGAGCTGTTGAAATGGTAGAGATGCAGTGTATAGCTACGTGTATGCACCAGGAACTAGGAAGGCTAGAGTTCAGGCCCTGCCTCAGATACTTACTAGTTGTGTGACCCTGGACAAGTCACCTAACCTGCTGCTTCAGTTTTCTCATCTAAAATTGGGAATAAAATAGTGGTTACCTCCCTACCTTAAAGCCAGTGTATAAATACTAGCCGGATTTGAAGATAGAAAGACCTGTGTTCAAATCCCTACTTTGATTACCGTTAGTTATGTGGTAATGGGCAAGTCACTTAATTTTTTGAACCTATAAAGTTCTGTGCAGTTTATACTCTGCAGGTCCCTGGCTCTTCAAGCTTAGGTTCTTTTCTGCTTGGGTTAAAAACATGGCTTTTATTTGCCATCTTTTGAGCATAACTACAAAGGTCTCATCTGCTAGTTATCACTGGCTGGCTCAAGCTGAATTAAACCTAATTTGTCTCTGCAAGAGGCTTCCTAACCCACTGTGTCAGAGCTAATAGCTGACAGACAGAAACAATAAAATGTGTATGCACTTTTATCAGACTGGGTCAAAAAATCTCCTTTCAAGGAGGGCTGACTTGGTGAAATCTGTAGCTGCCGGCACTATTACAAGTAGTAAACACACATAGAGACTTTTGGTCTATAGGAGATGACTGGTCAGTTTAGAAATTGTGATGGGGAAAAAGGGTGTTTGTTTTTGTTTTGTTTTTTAATTAGTAAATGCAGAGATAAAGAAGATAGGATGTTGGATTTTTAGATTTTAAAATGATGGTTTTAAAAAATGATTGTGGGAGATAGTATAAGAATGATATTTTGGGTTTTGGAGGAGGGTTGTAAGAATTTTAAAAAAATTTTTAGCAATAGAAAATAGACTGGTAATCAGGAAAACTAGAGTTCTGATTGTTCATTTCTGTTTAAGTTCTTGAAATAATGTAGGTAATAATATTTTTAAAGGAAGATTCAGTAATATTAGTTTTTTTGGGAAAGAAGAGGTTGAAATAATGTAGATGATTCTTTTTTTGGACGGGGAAGGCAGGACAATGGGAGTTAAGTGACTTGCCCAAGGTCATGTGACTATTAAGTGTTAAGTGTCTGAGGCTGGATTTGAATTCAGGTCCTCCTGACTCCAGGGCTGGTGCTGTATTCACTGCACCACCTAGCTGCCCCAATAATATTTTTAAAGGAATATTCAGTAGTACTAGTTTTGGGGGAAAGAAGAGGTTGAGTTCCTGTGAAGTTATCTGATGATTTTTGGTTCTTCATGCTCATTGTGATATTCAATTTGTCTTTCAGTTGCATCCTGCCATAAAGGCCTTTCTCTGTGGTTCCATCAGTGGGACCTGTTCCACTATTCTTTTTCAACCTCTGGATCTGCTTAAAACCCGACTGCAGACTCTCCATCCAGTATACCATGGGTAGGTGCTCCCTGCTAATTGCCATCACTACTCATTATAGACAGGTCTTCCTTGATGTAAATTTGTATTACATAAATTTGACTTTATGGAAAGAATTCTTCATTTTTATTTTTTGTTTTTTGGAGGGCAGTTGGGGTTAAGTGACTCGCCCAAGGTCACATGGCTAGTTTTTGTATTAAGTGTCTGAGGCTGAATTTGAACTCAGGTCCTCCTGACTCCAGGGCCAGTGCTCTGTTCACTGTGCCACCTAGCCGCCCCCATGGAAAGAATTCTGAAAGAAATTTGCATTCCCCCAAAAAACAACTCTGTTCACTTGACCCTATAGTACTGTGCTGACCCTCTGCTTCTGCCCCTCAGTTCTATGCTCAGCTGCTTTCCACTCCCCCAAAAAACAAAACAAAGAAGCCTCAAGGAAAGCCCCTTCCACATGAGAAGAGAAGAAGGAACATGTGGCCAGATTGCCAGCACTGTCCTGCGTTGCGGCTTGGCTTGAGATCTGAGCTGAGGGAGGTGGCCCTTGCCCTGCTCTGTGCACTCTCCTGTAGCTCTGTCTTCTCTCCATCCAGGGCCCTCTGTGTGTTGCCTCCTCTCCTGTTTATGTGTCTGTAACCCGCCCTGCATCTCTGACCTCTCTCTCCATCCCCAGCTGTACAGAGCCTTCTTTCTACTCTCACTTCTCTATTCCTAGTCCCAACGTGTCCTTTGAACCATGTACCAGCCCCCTCTCTTCCAGGGGTGGCCAGTCTCTTTCCTGCCCACTTCTCTTCCCCAAGTCCTCAAGTAAATTTACTTAAAAATTGCTTTTTGGAGAGGTCTTTAAAATAGTCCACTTACATAAATTGAGAACTGTCTGTACCTCCTACCAATTAGAAGTAGGTTTCAACTTTGTAGAAAGAAGAATCCTCTGAGTATTAAAAGACTTCTTCCATTCTAGATGTCATGGAGAAAAGTATTACCTTCACTAGGCTTATGTAACTTCTGCTAGCACTTTTTGTATGTCTCTTTTCCATGTTCTTTTAGCAGTCATTATTTTGTGTCATATTATTTTCTGATTAGCTTCTATCCTCGTTAGCGTGTTGCCTTTTATCCTTGTAGCAGGGGTTTGAATACATTGACCACTCGGCAAATATAACGTATGTGGGGTGATTTCCCCCTCTCCCTGCTACTAGCTCAGTTTCTTTATTCATTCTCATTCTGACTTTGTCAATCAAAGTATATGTTCCAATTGCTAAAACTGCAGTGTTGCTCTTTAAATAATCAGTTAACTCTAACCTGCACCCTTAGTTTATTAAATGCTAATAATAAACAGAGACCTTTCCCATAAAGTTTTTCTTACCTCTATCAAACTCCATAATCATCTAGTCTTAAATAAATATTGTTTATTAGCTAAATAAATATTAACATCGACCATAAAACAAAACAGTTATTTGCAACATACGTGCTGTGAGCAACCACAGCTTCTTCCCATCTGTGTTGCTGCTGACTTCTCAGTTCTGGAAACACAGGCCACCTTTCGACTCTCTCAAGATAAAGTCTCTTCTTGCTCTTTTGTTTTTTGAAAGTTGAGTTAATATAGTTCTCTTAGGAAAAATGTTCTTTCTCCCCATCTTCTCAGAGTTTTCTCTCAAGCCATTACAGTTAACAGTATTTCCAAAACAAGTCAAACTCTCAGTTTCTCCACAAAGCCTTCAAAAAATGACAAACTGTAACTGTCCAAGATTCCTTTGCCTCTTAAAGAAACAGTAGCAAGGAGAGACTGGGGAAGCTGGTGTTACATATCTCCCTGAAGCAAGCGATTTCCATTCCTGAAAATCATTCTAGGGTGCATCAAACCCATATTAATACTTTATCCAGGATCCTTTCCCCCAAGATGGTGCCGAAGGTGAAGAAGGAAGCCGTTGTCCCGCCCCAAGACAGAAGCCAAATCCAAGGCCTTGAAGGGTGTCCATAGCCACAAAAAGAAGATCCGAACATCCCCCACCTTCAGGCCACCCAAGACACTAAGACTTCAAAGGCAGCCCATATACCCTCGGAAAAGTGCCCCTCAGAGAAACAAGCTTGATCACTACGCCATCATTAAGTTTCCCTTGACCACTGAGTCTGCTATGAAGAAGATCGAGGATAACAGCACCCTAGTCTTCATTGTGGACGTCAAGGCCAACCAGCATCCAATCAAGCAGGCTGTAAAGACGCTATATGACGTTGATGTGGCCAAAGTCAACACACTTACCCGGCCTGATGGAGAGAAGAAGGCCTATGTTCTTCTTGCTCCAGACTACAATGCATTAGATATTGCCAGCAAAAGTAGAATCATCTAACTTACTGTGTCCAGCTGTGTCCCATTCCACCTACAATAAAGAGTTTTCCAGAATAAAAAAAAATACTTTATCCAGTACACATATTGAATGCAACACAGGGCTTTATGTCCCAAACTAACAATAGTAATTAAATATAATGAGGCACGCATGACTGTGCATGTGTGTGCAGTCATGTTCCAATCAAGTCCAATACTTTGTGAACCCCATTTGAAGTTTTCTTGGCAAAGATCCTGGAGTGGTTTGCCACTTTCTTTTATAGATCCCTTTAGAGATGCAGAAACTAAGGCAGATGGGATGAAGTGACTTGGCCAGGGTCACAGAGATAGCGAATGTCTGAGGCCAGGTTTGAACTCAAGGAGATGAGTCTTCAGACTCCAGGCCTGGCACTCTGTGCACTGTGCCACCTAGCTGCGCCTGGTGTGTGTGTGTGTGTGTGTGTGTGTGTGTAAAAGCTCAAAGCAACATTACAAATAATTCAGCAATTGCTTTTATCTACTGTAAACTCACAAGTAGGCCAGTTTAGATGCTTCTAATTCTTTTGTAATCTGTTGGACTTTCTACATTTGTACCCATTGATTGATAATATGGGTTCAGCACCCATGTTTCTAAACTCTGTGACTTGTCTCCTTGCTCTGTACATCGGAGGTTCCAGGCAGGAAAGATGCTGTCTCTGGGTTCACTTCTCTCTGTCTTCTCTTAACTGGAGCCCTCCCCTGTCCTAGGCCTGATTTTACTCAAAGCAATACTTTTTCTGGGGCTCTCTTTGCTGACCAGGAATAAGCTGGGCTTGAATACCCTTCAGCCACCTCTTTAGGTCTACAATATGAACATTTAAATTTCTTTGAAACTCGTTGCTTTGCTTTATTTTTCAATTTCTTTGTCAATTGATGTTTCACTTGTAGTCTGTGACTTGTAGTCATTTTTTTTTTTTAAATCTGGCACACAGGAAGCATTTAATAAATGTTTTTGGGTTGGTTAAACACTAAAGCTTTTCAGCAAAATTCTGTAATCTTGCTTCATTTCTTAATTTATATATAATATATAATAAATAATCATAAATATATGAATTATAGTAAATAATAAATACATTATAATAAGTAAAATATAATGCTTTTTTTTCTTTTTTTTTTTTCTTTTTCCTGGAGGGGGGAAGGCAGGGCAATAGGGGTTAAGTGATTTGCCCAAGGTCCCCCAACTAGTAAGTGTCAAGTGTCTGAGGCCAAATTTGAACTCGGGTCCTCCTGACTCCAGGATCGGTGCTCTATTCACTGCACCACCTAGCTGCTGCATAATGAATCTTAATATTTATATCTCCTACCATATTTGTTTCTTGATACTGATTCTTTGGACATTGACTTCCTTCACCCTAACCCTAAGTCCATCTAGTCCACATTTATAACAGAAAATAGCTTGGTCTCTCTCATCATGTCTTGATGCCCATATTGTTGTTTCTCATTTTGTGATCTGATTGATGTTTACTGTTTCAGAGTCCAGGACAGATTTGGTTTCTTGTCCCATCTTCTTTTCCCAGTGCTGATTCTTTGGAGTTCAGCCTCTCACATCAGCCCTGCTTTCCTTTATCTGGAGCATTTGTCGAGTTAGATTGCTCTACCCTTGAATGACATTTCACAGTTTTGCCAAAGAATTCATTGTCAAGGGACTTTCATATAATTAGTGCCACTAACTAACTCAGGTGGGAAGTGGTTGTCACTGAATAGATCCTTAAGGAATACCTAACGCTGGTCCTCACCCTTAGGCAGTTTGCTGTATAGTTAGGTACACAAAGTCTCTACACCAAGATAGCAGAGAGCAGCACAAGACACTGTGTCTCCATTCACATGTGTGTTTCCATCTAGTCCTGTAAATGTGCACACAGGTGCAAATTATATGCAACCACAAACGTCATGGGTTATGGAAACCTAATCGTTTATTCCACAATGTCTCTGAAAAACATGTGGGTTTTTGTTTTGTGGAGAAACTGTCTAAATAGTGACTCATTTTCCGTCTTTTTGTCTCAGGTCAAAACGCATTGGAATGGTGTCTTTGTTATACAACGTTGTCCGCACTGAGAGTCTGCTTGGACTTTGGAAAGGAATGTCTCCAGTAAGCGGCCTGCGGGCTTGGATCTTGAGCATCAGTTTTTGATGATTAGACAGTTCTGTTGAACTATTTGAATATATATGTGAACCAGAGCCTGGGTGGGGCTACAGCCCCGTGGTCTTCCTGAGTTTTCCCATTAGTCACTACCTTCTCTGCTGAAAGAATGACTGGAAAACTGACTCTTCACTTATTTAATGAATGTTGGTGCTGCAGGGTTGGAGCAGGACCAAGGCCTGTGATATCTTGGGGTTTGGGAGCTATCTGAGAGGAGTCTTCCTCTGCTCATTTATACAGGCACCTGTTCTGGAACCTTGGGGCACATGGAGGCCAAATGGCTTGGTCAGGGATCCACTGATGGTCCTGCCTTCAAGGCCAGTTCTCCCCACTTGACCTTTCCATAAGGTGCTTTGGGTATGTTAGAATACACATAAATCCCCATGGGATTGAGCCGTGCTGTAGACTGTAGACTGTGTCTGAGGCAGAGCCAACCTAGCTCTTGTTTTTGCTCTCACTCCCTTCTTTACAGTCCTTTGCAAGATGTGTCCCTGGAGTTGGCATCTACTTTGGGACTCTCTACTACATGAAGCAGCACTTTCTCCTGGGGCGGCCCCCCACAGCCCTTCAGTCTATCATGCTGGGGATTGGCTCCCGGGCTGTTGCCGGGGTCTGCTTGTTACCCATCACTGTGGTCAAGGCGAGGTATGAGGTGAGTCTTGGACTTTTGAGCTGAACTCTGCACGTGACTGTCCCTGTGGCATCAGGATTATTGAGAAGGGGCCCTGGGAGCATGTACTGGGCAATGCAAACCCTCTCTAAACCTCAGGCAGGTTTATAACTTTACACAAGATGATATAATGGAGATACCACAAAAAGAGTACTGAATTTGGACACAAAGGATCTAGGTTAGAATCCAGGCTCTGCTACTTAGGACCTTGGGCAAATCACTGTACCTCTGTGGGCTTCCATTTCCTTATCTATAAGATGAGGGGGTTGGACTAGATGACCCTTAAGGTCCCTTCCAGCTCTGAATCTGTGATCTGTCCGTCATCAGGCATTTATGAGTAAGTGTCTACTGTGTGCTAGGTATTATGGACACAGACAAAAATGAAATTTTCCCTGCCCTCATGGACCTTTTGGGGGAGATAACAGGTAGGTCAGTGAGTAAATTCAAAACAAACATAAGGGGATTTGGTGGGGGAAGGGGCTGAGGGCACAATCTTTGATTATCAAACTTAATTCCAAACATGAATCGGGCCATGTTTACTCCACACCCTGGGATGCATGTCACCCAAAGTCTTTTCAGTTCTAAGTGCAAGATTTCCTGTGGGAGTCATTGATCTTACTTGTACTTTATAGAGTGGGAAGTATGATTATGAGAGCATCCATGGCGCCCTGAAGAACATCTATCGCACAGAAGGGCACAGGGGCTTGTTCCGGGGATTGACAGCCACGCTCCTCCGAGATGCGCCCTTTTCAGGAATCTACCTGATGTTTTACAACCAGACGAAAAAGGTGGTGATGAAAGGTAAGGATGCAGGCTTGGGCCTGCTGCAACCAGGGCTCCACCTGCTTTCTTGTTTTCAATGTTGGATCTTGGCTACTTTTGTTTAGCATTGCTTTAGGTTCTCTGTTCTCATTGTCACCTAGGGTCCCTTTCACATCTGGCAGAGGGATTAGTCCCCAAGGGGCAGGCCGGGGTGGTGGATGGCTGTCCCAGAGGGCCAGAGTGCTCCCAATTAGGGCATTCCTAGAGATAGTATAACTTCTGTTTAGACCGAAGGTGTATACTTCCCCAGAGGGTGTGTAGGCCAGATATTGAGGGATTGTAGAATTTCAGGTTGGAAGGGACCTCTTCTTGTGGCGGGGGGGGCGGGGGGGAATCATCTAGTTGACCCCTAGAAGGGACCATCTAGTTGAACTTGTACCTCGAAAGAGAAGTCTACAGCATTATCATTCCTTGGTCATCTAGAGTGTTTGCTGGAGGATCTCCTCCCCTAAGCCAGAATCTCCTCCTTCCTGAGCCAAACCATCCCACCTTTGGGGATCTCTGATTGTTGGGACGGCTGGGACGGCTGACCTTCTGTGAAGTCTCAACTTCCCTTTTAGTCATTTCACCCTTTGCTCCTAATTCTGCCCCCAGGGGCCAGCCCTAAACATAGGAATCCCATGGCCTCTTGATAACCCCTGACCAGGCCTGCCTGGCTCCCTGAGCATTCCTGATCCCAGCTTTCCTGTGGCCTGACCTTGAAGACCCTTTACCATCCTCACTGCCCTCCTACCCACGATAGCTTATTAATTTCTTTTCTGAAATGTGTCTCCCAGAACTGACCATCATACTCCAGAATAGCCTGACCAAGAAGAATTCAATGGGAATCTCAAACTATCTCTGGAAGTTCTGCCTCTCCCAGTGCATTGTGTCATCTGGCTTCCTTGACTCCTGAACACTGCTGGCTCATAAGGGGTTTGTTCAGAATTCAGTCATTTCCAGTCATATCTGACTTGTGACCCCTTTTGTGGCAGAGATACTGGAGGGGTTTGCCATTTCCTTCTCTAGCTCATTTTACAGATGAGGAAATCGAGGCAAACGAGGTTAAGTGACTTGCCCAGAGTCACACAGCTAGTGCCTGAGGTTGGATTTGAACTCCTGAAAAGGAGGCTTCTAACTGCAGGCCAGGTGCTCTGTCCACTGAGCCATTTAAAGAGTTTGTAATGTCCACTAAAACCTCCCAGGGATTTTTCATATGAAGCTCCCTCTTTCCTAAAATCTTACTAAGGTTAAGCAGTGGTGGGATTCAAACTAATGTCCTCTGGATTCAAATCCAGCACTTCAGGCAGCAGGACCCTTCTGCCTCTTCATTTTACAAGATGAGTAAACTGAGGCTCAGGTGACTTTAGGAATGATACCATGGTCTCAGGGGACCTCGCTGTTCCTCTGTTTCAGAGTGAACTCAGATCTGAAAATGCTTTTAAGAGTCTTTCTGTGTAATTCTTTGAGCCATGGTTACAAGTGTCCGTAGAACAGATTCTGTTTTTATCATATATAGTGAACTCCAAACTCATAACTTTTTTGGTCAGCTTGAAGAAAGTTGAGGATTGTCATGTCATCCCTATGTTTAAAAATCCTTAATTTGTTTCACTTTGAGTCTGGGGCAAAAATACAGATTCTTCATTCTGGTAAACGCCTTCTGAGGTTCACCCCAGGGTCTTCTCTTCCTTCTCGAAGCTTTTTCTGGCCTCAGCCTCTCCCCCATCCTCCTCATTGCCAGCTGCTGCAGTGCTCCCTCTTCACATGTCCCCTTTGGGTTGTTTTTATTTTTTATCTGTTCCCTTCTTCCAGTTGAATACAAGTTTCTGGAGGTTAGGGACTTTTTGTGTTCCTGTCTCTGTCCTCTCAGTGCTTGGCACAGTGGCTGGCACATAGTAGGGTCTTAATGGTTCTTCTCCGAACTGAATGTTCTGTATTGGTCGTCTAGAACTTTAGATTAGAAAATAAGCAGAAATGCCTCATTTATATCAGTATTAAATTTACTTTGAGGGATTGGTTGAGAAATTTTCAGGGAAGTTAATGGTAGAGAATATGTCTATTTTCCACTTTTAGTTCTTACAGAATCAGAGGCATTAGAGAGCTTCCAGTCAAATCTCTCGTTTTACAAATGAGGAAACAGGCTCAGGGAAGTTATGACTTGCCAGTGACCATGCTGCATGTGTCAGAGGCAGGTTCCTTTAGAAACAAACATCTGCTTGATCTTCTGAGGCTTTCCGGGAATAGGCAAGTTTTATGTGACCAGCTAAATGCACCCTATTAGAAACTGAATATCTAGTTGAATTTCCAGTCAACAATTATTCTTTGGCCAATAACAATGACCAAGTTATAACTTTGGATAACTTAGTTGGGCAGGAAATTGTAACATGTGCTGTTGTTGTTGGAGGCAGGAGTGATAGGTCTTAAGGAGGGAGACCAGATTCTGTGCTATGACTGTACAGAATATACTTCCATTCCCTGTGATAGGAGACCAAAGTAAAACAAACGAAACCCCAGGTGCCATTGACCTAGCTCATACCTGTTGTTTGTCCTTTGCTCTCTGTTCTCAAAGAGGACCATGACATCAGAAAGATGATGCCATGACATGACATGCAGTTGAATTGAATTGAGGCCGGGCTGTGCAAAGTCACCAACCTCACTTTCTCCTCCAGAGTAATCTGGGTCCAGCTATAGATCTGGGTGACTGGAGATGGGTCCATATGCTGTGGGAGACCTTGGTCTTTTTAAGCTAAGGTCTTTAACAGGTCTCAGTTTGACTGAAGCAATCAGTGATTAAGGTGAGGTAAGAAATGAGGCAAAGAATGACCTCTTTTACCTAGTTAAAGAAAGAAACAATCTGGGAGAGGAAGGCCCTCAGGATTTTTGGCCAACACCAAAACAATTGCCAACTGTCCTCAAACTGTGACCAAGAGAGGCTCTAGCTGGGAGCTATTGTTGACCAATCAATGAGAGCAAGAGTGATTTGAGTTTAAAGATAGAAATCTAGCCAATAAGCTCCAAGATATCTTCTAGAGTTTCAGTGTTCAAAACTTACATTCCTTTGGGTTGAGCACCTGCAGGTAAGGATAGGATTTCCTATGTGTACAGAGGGAGAGGAAGGAGGGAGGAAGGAAGAAAGGTCATACTAGTTAGTGACAAATAGAATAATACATGGGCTGCAAAGTGGTTTTGTTTCTTTTTTTTTTTTTTGAGAATGGTTCATATTTCTAATTTGCCTCTGGCTTTATTTCATAATCACATGATATGTGGTTGATTTTGAATCTGTAATTTGGGTAGTTCATGTAAAGAAGTGGTAGGAAGAGGAAGGTTGGTATTACCTTCAGTGATTGGGACCTTTTCTAGTGGATTTTGCTTTTGTCTTATTTCAGATGAATTGGATACCGCCATTGTTCCCTTTGTGAACTTCAGTTGTGGGGCCTTTGCTGGCATCTTGGCATCATTGGCAACTCAGCCTGCAGATGTTGTCAAAACACACATGCAGCTATCACCGGAGAAATTTCAGAGGATTAACCAAACTGTCACAGTCATCTTCAAAGTAAGACAGAGCTAGCTCATCCTTGGTCATTGTTGGGTGTCTATGGCTGGCCTCTGATGTGGAGGAGACTTGACTTGCTCATATCAAAATGAGAGAAGGAATACTTATTTATACCCCATGCCTTATAGGATTATGAGAGGAAAGTGCTTTGCAAACTAAAGCTCTCTAAAGATGGGAAAGGCTATTACTGCTTTAGGGCTAGGATTACATTCTGGTGAAGAGGACGGACTAAGACATTGCCCAGGTCTAGTTTATGGTTAATATCCAGAGTGTTGTTCAGATGTCAAGGTAAGGATGATACACGAATACGGGGTGTCCCAAAAGTCTTAGCACTGAGCTGTATAGGCACCCACATTCTCCTACAAAAGCATCATAGATTTAGAGCTAAAAGGCTTCTTAGCTTAGACCTATCTGATCTAACCCCCTGGTTTTACAGATAAGGAAACTGAGACTCGGGTTAAGTGACTTGCCCAGCATCACATAGCTGGAAAGCATCTGAGAGTACATCGTCCAGGCTCCCATCTGGTACTCCCTCCCCGGGGGCATCCTCTCATCTTGCTTGTAGATTATTCTCTTAGCATGAATTCTTTCTTTTTGCAGGATTATGGGCTGGTTGGCTTCTTTCATGGTGGTGTTCCTCGTGCTCTTAGACGAACACTGATGGCCGCAATGGCATGGACAGTCTATGAAGAGATGATGGCTAAGATGGGTCTGAAGTCCTGAGAGAACAGAAAGAGAAAGGATGGGATCGGCCTCTTTCCACCACTGTGTCTCCACTGAATGATGGTGCTGTCTGTCTGTTTCGGGCAAACATGAGGTTTCTAATCCAGAGGTCCAGGCAGAGCTGATTCACTTCTGCAGTCAGTATATAAAGGAAATGGAAGTATTTGACCATTTGAAGCATTCCAAGGGCCCCATCTTGCCAATAAACTGACTTTGGGTTGGGGATGGGGTGAAGGCTTTTGTGTACCATGCAAATCCACCTGCTCACGGCATATTGTATCCAGAAAGATGTCTCTGTAGAGTAATTCTACTTGAGCCACCTGTGTGTGTAGGGATGGGCTTTTGCATGTCAGCGGAAGATGCACTTGTGACTATCTAGTCACATCCGTTTCCTGTGCCATGGAGAATTTCTTTGAATTGTAATGTTAATTTATTGAGGGTCTGATGAGTGGACAAAAGACCCTCTCTGTAGCCAGTTTGGGTTTTTGGTAGACTATAAGGGGAAAAAGAAACCCTTGCTTTCATTGGGTCCTCAATACTTGTTCTGAAGAATGGGTTGTTTTGGTGTCATACTTGTTCCCCATCAAAGTCAGTTCACTTCTGTTTTGGCTTAGAAAGAACATGTTATTTCTGTCAGGCTTCAAGGTAGTTAAATAAGCCACTTTGACCTTTTCAGCAGCGAATGTTGGTATTTACAAAAGCAAGCACTTTGTCATTCACATTACTGAAAGCTGTTTAGACTACCTAGCTTGTGTTGTCCCCTTGTCTTAGAATGATATAGTTCTGTCAGGAAGGCAGCCATCTTTCTAATCCAATGCTGGTTGTAATGCAAATTGCCTTCTGACTCCCTTTCAAACTAGGAAAACTTTTTGTGTTCTCTGCTGTGAATTTGCCAAAGCAATAGACCCAAAGACCCTTTCAAGAGGGAAAGTATAAAGACTCAGTATTGTTAGTCTAGAAGCGTCTTAGGGAAGGCCCTACACTGAATTTTCCCCTCTCAACTGCCATGGAAAGCTCAGAGCTGCTGTTGCAGATTTCCCTAAAGGAACTCAGTTTCCCAAACTTGGGGTATTAAAGGGTACACAGA
The DNA here is from genome assembly GCA_028646575.1 of Pseudocheirus occidentalis. Taxonomy (NCBI): domain Eukaryota; kingdom Metazoa; phylum Chordata; class Mammalia; order Diprotodontia; family Pseudocheiridae; genus Pseudocheirus; species Pseudocheirus occidentalis. The sequence continues at coordinate 36,545,828 of CM053597.1, read as the reverse complement.
CAATCAAGTTTCCTTATTCAGAGGTTATATGACTCCTAACTCTCTATTGTGTTTCATGTCAAAATACCTTTCCCTGATGGATAATAAGTATTTGGAGGGTAGGGGATGAGAGGTGGAGAGAAATGTCTTTTTCCACCTGAGGACACCACCACATTATTTTGTCACATAAGCCGCTACATCTACGTTCCTTTCTGTGCCATGTCATTAAGAGAGTAGGAGTAGGACTAGCTCTTGAGGAATCTGAAAGGCAAGGCACATTTTGGTTTTGGTTTGAGTTTTTAAATGAAAAGTAATTTACCCTTGTGATGGCACTTTTATTTTTGGAATAATTTGGGTGAAGTTAGATTAAAGTGGTAAGAGATAGGATGTACCATGATTCTGATTTTGGCAAATGTGATGAGCCCTTTGGGCCACTGAGAGGTTATAGAGTTGTTGATTACACTTTCTCCAGGCCTCCATTAAATGTACCACTTGTAATCTGACAATTACTTAATGGGTCATCCCTTCCATTTCATGAAGGATTGCTGCAGTTTGCTTTGAAGCTAATTTGACCTGGTTGATTGTGGGTGAAGTTCCTCAAGGCTTGTATTTGATATTTTTACATCTTGAGAAAGAAAGAAAGCTGTCTTGGAAATCCAATTTCTATTTCTCCACCTTGTGTGATTTCTAAGCTGGTGAAATGTAACTGACTAAATTGAGTCTTAACTCTGTATGTTGCTTGTATTTCTGACATTACAGCAAAATAAAACCTAACGGAAATGAGAGAAATTGGAAACCTTACAGGTTTATAGACTGTGCAAAAGAGCTAACACTGGGCAGGTGGCTAAGTCTCTGGTTCTCTGTTTCTCCTCTTATTCGCGAAACCTTAGGATGGGGAAATAAAGTTCATTTTATTAGCTAATTAATAAAATTCAAAGTTTTATGATTGGAAATGATTCATAACTTCTTTCATGAGAATCAGCAAGAGCAGGAAATCAGTTAAGGTTTGACAATATTTTTTTAAAAAAATCTAATTTTGAAAGTCTTACTGAGTTAAGGAAGGAAAAGAAGCAATTGAGTTATAAACGCTAAAAATTCCCCCAGCCTATAGATGATACTGTATAGAAAATAGCTGGGATTCAGCATTTTTGAAACTTAGAAGAGCTTAGAAACCCTGGAAAGATGATAGATATACTTGCCTTTCCCAGGACCTCATCCTGCTTTTAGAGATTACTGACCCCAATTTTGCCTCTCATCAGAGGCTTTAGGGGAACTGCCAATGAGAACTACTGCCATCAGTATTTTAAAGAGAAGGGATTTAGGGATCAATTAGTGGATTTTTCCCCTCACTGTACAAATGAAACATGTTTTTGTAGCTAATTGGTGATATTTGTCAGTCAGAAAGAAATCCCTTAAGTGCTTGTTTGGGTGTTACAAGCTAAATCATCAGAAAGTGACTTTCGTTTCTAAACTTCCGCTCAGACTGGATGAGTCAATTTCCCTTTATGGAGACATCTTGGACACCTAGTTACAACTTTCTACTGGGGCCTCTCCAAGAGCTGAAGAATGAACTGTCTTCGAGGATGGCAAACACCATTGCACTTTATTCCTCAATTCCCTCATTGTATTTTAGCACTAAAATTTTGAGAGAGGAAATGGGCTTGGGAGAAGAGAACTAGAGACTATTTTTAATGTGCTGGTATCTCTAGCAGAAAATTTGGATAAAATTGTAGGCAGACATAAGAAAACAGCTCTTGACTGTTTTGATGGGTGCGCTTCAGGCTTCATGCCAAACTAAGCATGTCTTGTATATTTTGACTACTTTGGGATCTGGGGAGAAATCACAGGGCGAGGCAAGAAGGCTCCTAGTCCCCAGTAGGGTTATGTGGGAGGCCATTGCATAGCCTTTTCTTTGGGGTGCCCCTTGGTAGGGCTCTAGCCACTAGAGATGATCTAGGCAAGACATGCCAGAAGAAGAGTTCAACTTCACTGGGAGACTCCAGCTCCAGGTTGTACCTGATGTCTTTCTTGAACTCGAGGTGGGAATTTTGCTTAATGCATTTCCTTGGTGTGACCAGAGATCATGTGTATAAACAACTATGTGCTCAGATTTTTGAAGCTATGTTGTTTTTTATCTGACATCCTTCTGGCTCATCTCGGCGTGGTGGGGTGGGTGGAATGGTCTAATATTTTACAAACCCTTTTCATTTACTTTCCACTGGTCATATGCACGGTCAACACATGATGTCAGTAACATGCCCCAAAATACCTTGCAGGACTCAGTAGTCTTACACTGGATCTAGAGGGCAGCCCAGATATTTAGGAATCAGATAATTTTCTTCAACTTTTGAGGAAAAAAAACCAGTAGGAAGAGTGGCAGGCTGCTACAACTCCATGACCTGACCTTTCTAGTCTTTTCCCTAGAGATCAAGCCTAAACTTGGACAAGACACATTACAATGTATTATGTTACTGAATTTAAAAAGTGTTTCCACTTCCAAGGAGTTTTGAAGTATGAGCAAGTAACATAATTTAGGACACTTCTGAATTTTTCTGGGTCTCTAGCCCTTTCAGTAACATTTGATTCCATACTTTTTTTTTTTTTTTTTTTTGCTGCGGTACATGGGAAGCCTCAGGATTCAGTTCAGATCTTAACAACTGAGTAGAAGAATTTGTCAATTGAAAGGAACCTACTTTTTAAGCTCTCTACTTTTCCTTTGAAAGTAAATCAAAATACCTGAATACCTTGAAAAAAGGAAGTTAGAAGGGCAGCTAGGTGGCGCAGTGAACATAGCACCAGTTCTGGAATCAGGAGGACCTGAGTTCCAATTTGACCTTACACACTTGACACTTACTAGCTGTGTGACCTTGGGCAAGTCATTTAACTCCAAATGCCTTGGCTTCCCCCTCCAAAAAAAGAGTTAGAACTAATAAATTTTAATTTTTTGTAGACAATATTTACTTATGTGCTCATAACTACTGATGAATGAATTACCACTTAGGACTATAGTTTACCCTCTGACTTATTTAACATGTTGAGTCTGCTTATATACAGGGTGTCTATATGTAGCCAGCTACTTATGAACATGGATGTGAGATTGAGGAGGTTATAGAAATTCAAAGAAAATGGCTCATATGTTTTTATATTTTCCCACTTTTTTTCTTCACTGTAGGAGTAAAAGTTTGAATTGTTGGGGAAAACAAATGTATTAAGGGTGATAATATTTTTAAAAATGTGACCTGTTTTCAAAGTTGTCTATTTTGAAGTTAAATTTACAATTTTTCTTTAGTTCTTGATATCTTTCTAGTCTTGAATAAATACACTTTTTATTAGCCATTATTTTTAGTGTTATGTGTGGTGTAAACTTTCCTACAACAGGAACTTTTTCCTTGCCTACTATCATTGATGTCAGTTCTTTGTAAGAAATAGGCTTCATTAGGCAGATGAAATATGAGTAAAATTCTTGATAAGTTACTCTAACAAAGTGCTAGATGGTTGGAGATCACAAATAGTTATAATTATGATTACATAGGTCTTTAAATATCTACATATTCAGTCACATAGGAAACGCTGCTAGGTTGTTTCTGTCATTGATTCTCTTCCCTTTTCCCACATACCTTACTACAGAATAGCATCTTTTTTCCTACTTAAAGACTTAGGATGCTTGCGCAGGCTGCCCACAGCATCTGTCTATAATATATAATCCTGTTTATCCTAGAAAATTCACATCTCGAAAGGAATACATCCTAAGTTTCAAGCTCATCACACAGGGCAATCCAACCTTAAAAATAGCTTCCATTATCTCATGTGACCCTCAAAACAACCTCTTAGGGAAGCGGTGCAAGAATGATCTCTCTTAAGAAGGATAAAATGCAGGTCTTCCTCATTCCAAGCCTAGAGCTATTTGCCCTGGGCCTCCTCACTGCCCCAAACTAACCTTGCTGGAAAGCAATTTGCTTTACACTGTGCTTATTCCTACTTTCCAGTCACCTATCAAATCCTCAGCCATCCTTGGCTTCTCTATATTTCCTGTCCCATTTGGTCAGTCACTAACTCCTGTCTTTCATTTCTTAAAACAGTTCTCAAATCCATCCTTTCCATTCTTTAAAGAGTGTGGTGTATTACGGTGCAGCAAAGAGTAATGGACATGAAGTCAGGAGGAAGGCCTAAGTTTGAATCCTGTCCTAGCTCATATATAAAGTGGGAACAGTAATTATTATAGTTCTTATGGCATAGTGTTGTCAGAGTCAAAGGAGATAATGGAGGTAATATACTTTGCCAGCTGTAAGGGAGGATGTGGTTGAAGTTATTCCCATAGATCTCACCGTAGTGTGGCCCCTTCCCATGGCACACCTAGAAGAGCCACATGGCCTTTATTTTCTGGTCTTCGGTCACTGTCCCTCTGTCTGACCTTAAGAAAGTAGCACTGTCATGTCACGCCCCTCAGGAAAGCCCGTTGCCATAGGATCACAGGTTATGAACCAGAAGAGAGTTCAGTTCAGCCTCCTACCCACTTTTACATGAGATAAAACCATGGATCTGAAAGAATTAGTTGACCAAAATACAAGTAGTGAGTGACAAAATGGATATATACTCAGATCTTGACTCTAAAGTCAGTGCTCTTTCTACTACATTTAGGCACATTGGTTTTGAACCTGGATTCTCATCCTAACTTTCTGGACACTTATCCTTGTCAAAATCACTCTCAACTTATAAAGAGAGGAGACTGGACCGATCTGAAAGGTCCCTTCAGTCTCTAAAATCCAATAATTCTACAGTTTTGTTCTATAATCTAAAATCTGTTCTCACTCTACCTAGCACATTTCACCTTATTTATTCCTGTTCTCATTGTGAGCTTCTTCCGGCCAGACTGGTCTCATTCTCACACTATGTCCTCCAAGCACAGACTCAGTCTCCACTCCCCACCTCAGCGATTCCATGTGAGACCTCTCTTCAATGGCCTGCTCATCTGGCCAGTTCTTCCCACACAATTCCTTCCAACCAAACCCAGGCATCTCTGCCTTCTCATATTTGTCCTGTATAATTCATTTTGGCCCTTATTCTCTGCTTTCCCTGAGGAGATGTTAAGCTTCTTGAGGGCAGGAAAAGGCTGCGTTTCTTTTGTAAGAACCCCCATTCCTGTTCATAAGCTCTCAATTCTGAACTCATTGGGCATGCTTAATAGAGACTTGTTGCTTTAGAAGACTCTCCTATGGGTAAGGGCATGTGGATAGATAAAATATTTATTTAGTACTTCCTTGGTGGCAGGCACTTTTACAAGAGTTCAGGATAATAGTATAAGCAAAAAAAAAATAAAAAATAAAAAAAAAGACAATCCTTACTTTCAAAGGGGACAATATAAAGGGGCTGGAAGGGAGAAATTTCTGGAGAACAAGGAATGGAATTGGGAATGGCCTGGTGGTCAGGGCCAGGGTCTCACCAATGGGAAGAGAGGGCTGTAGTGCAGACGGGGCTTCACTAGGGTGACAAGGCTTCCAGGGAAAGGAAATGAGAAATGATTGACAGATGCATCAGTGACACTTCGCCTCTTTGGAGAGTTCACTCTGGATCTAGGAGTCAAGCAGCAGGAAAAGGGCTGAGCTGCTACCACCCATCTTGCCATGTTTTTCCTCTATTCTAATATGCCAGGCTCTAGCCAGAATTAGATTACTGCTCAAGTACATGATCCTGCTGCCTTTCTGCTTTCCAAACTGGAGCCAGCTGGGAATCCCAATGTATCCTTCACCCTCCAGCTCAGATTCTTGGCTAATTTAACTGCTCCTACTCCTGACAGCATCGTACATTGTCTAGGAAGACCTTGGGCTCTATATTGCTTGTACAATTCATGAAGAACACGTTTATAATTGGAAGGCACATTAAATTTGAAAGAAGACTAATATTTGGATGAAGGAAGGATAATCTCAAAATCTGTTATTAAGAGATGTATAAATATGAAAAATAACCTTAATACCTCATTCATCTGCTTCTATTTACAGAATGTGGAGGGCAATGGGATGGGCAGTGCAAGGATGAGGTGCCACTTGGGGGCCCAATAATACCTACCAGTTCGAAGTTGGTGGTTATGCAAAAAAGGTTTGTTTTTTTTTTTTCAAAAAAAAAAACATCTCAACATCTGGTTTTGCCTTCCCAAATGCCCTACTGGACAGGGGATCTGTTTGTAACAAAAGGAAAGAGCACTGAATATGAATGTGAATGCAATCAGGAAACCCAGAATAGACTATGCTTTAAAGGACCATACATAGAGGTAGTGTTAGAAGGCACTATAGTCTAGCCTGCTTATTTTACAGATGGGGAAACTGAGATTAAAGATGTTCAAGTACCTTTGCCCAAGGCCTCAGAGGTAACATATGACATAGTGGGATGTCAGCACAGGCCCTCTGAGTCCAGAGCTGATGGCCTTTCCCAGGTGCCCCCTTGCCTCCTTCAAGGAGGTAAAAAAAACTCGATAATAACTCCTTCCCCCACTACTGGCAATAGAGAGCTATAGTGGGGAAAGCCAATATTTCAAGGGTCTGTAATTCCCTCCTAATTTATAATCTCTCTTCTATCACAGATCACAGCCCACTTTAAAGGTTTTTGAGAGGTATTGTGGCCATAAAGTTCATCACCATCTTGCAGCCACTCTGAGTATTAGCCTTTCCAAACTCAAACTCGTCCTCATCAAACTGGGATCTGACAGCCCCATCTCCCTGCTCATACTTAGGGCCTTTTTGAGTAGGTAGAACTTTCCAGAGCCTATATCTCTGTAGAATAGAAACTCAAGAACCAGGTGGAGACTTCACTGAAAAGTGGAAGCAGGAACAAGATCTCTCTTGCTGGCTGTCCACAGAAAAGTGGTCTGGCTTAGGTTGGGTACTGATGAAAGATAAGGTTGAACAAGGTAGGGAGGACCCATATTATGGAAGGCCTTAAAAGCCAGATTGAGGAATTTAAGATTTATTGAATGAGCCATGGGATGGTTATTAGGGATTATAGAATAGTCTTCCCTCACATTTTTACTTGTTTTTATAGCTGAAACCCAAAGAGATGAAATGATTTGCTGTGTGTGTGTGTGTGTGTGTGTATGTGTGTGTGCAATTAGGGTTAAGTGACTTGGCCAGGGTTACAGAGTTAAAAAGTATCTGAGGTTGCACTTGAATTGAGGGATTTGATCTCAGGTCCTCCTGTCTGGAGGGCAGGTGCTCTACTGGAGTCCAAATTCCTGAAGAAAGTGACCATCTCAGAGGGTAAGGGACCTGAGAGGTCATCTCATAAGTTCAGTTTTCCTTTATACAGATGACCCTTGATGACCCTGGTGAGCACCATTTGCCAGCGTCATGCCTCACTTCGTATTTGCTGATTTCCTCTGCTACATTCTGTAATTTGATTTTGGAATTCTGTCACTTCCTGTTGTGAGTTCTTTCCCCCCATCCCAATTTTTTTTTTTCCAATAAAAAAATGGGATGGCTTTGAGGGCGGTGGGTACTTGGAAAACTATCATGATGTAAGAAGCTGAAGAGATCAGTAAAATCTTATTTTTCGAAATGCTGTGTGACCACAAGCTGAGGGGGAAAAAAAGGCCAATTGAGTAGTGGTTGGCTGAGTTAGAATTCAAAGAGTGGGTAAAATGCGGATATTCTGAGGGATTAGGGTCAGATTTATCCCAAACCCTCAGTGCAATAAAGGGTGAGAAATACAGGACTTTAGAATGGGAGATAGAGGCGGGGGTGGGTGTAGAGGAAGAGAGTAGGTAGGGAGAGTGAAGGGAGGGGAAGAAAGGGGATGGAGAGATGGAGGAGAGGAGAGGAAGAGGGAGAGGAAAGGATGGGGAGGAAAGACGAGAAAGAGGAAGGGGGAGAGAAGGGAGGGGAGACCCAGACAGATAGCCAGCCAGACTGGCGGCAGAAGACGGGGCGCAGGCACCGAGGGGAGCAGGGGAGACGAACATCTGTGCCTCGCGGCCCATCCCCACCCCGGGGGCGGGGTCCGCGCTCCTCCTCCCAGCCGGGGACCGTCAGCCCGGGTCTTTGTCGGCTAGCGCGCGCAGCTCCCAAGTGCACGAGCTGCTCGTTTCACTTTCGCTGCCCCCGCCCCCTGGCTCCGCACTGCTCCCCTTTCCTGCCCCCCCTTCCCCTGCTGTCCTTGACGCTCCGGCCCCGGCCATGGAGGCGCTCAGGACGCGGGTGGTGAGCACACTGGACGAACTGAACCAGTCCGAGCTGAAAGAGTTCAAGTTCTACCTGAGGAACTCGGGAGAGGAGCCCCGAATCACCATGCACGACCTGGACGGGGCCTCCTCCACCTGGGAGCTGGCCGATCTGCTGCTGAAGCGCTACGTCGTGGCCGGGACCCCCAGGGTCTTGGTCCGGGTGTTCCAGCGGATGCGCCGGAACGACTTGGTGGCTGAGTGGGGTAAGGCGGGACTGCATGCTCTGGGTTCCCCTTCCCCCTGCGAGGAGGGGCTCGCTCTCCAGGCTTACCTGGCACCGACCACCCTCCTACTCCTCCCCCCCCCCCCCCCGCCCAACCCCTGAAGAATAATCCGGTTTGACCGTCTCTGAGCTCTTCAAGTCGTGGGGCTTTATGAGCCCCACTAGACCCCTGGCAAACCAAGCTACTTAATGCCCCAGGTGTTCTTACCTCTGTTTTACAGACGAACTAACCGAGGCTTACAGGTTAAATGACTTGCCTAGGTTTGGTCACCCGGCTGGTAAGCTAGAGAAAGTCGGATGCAGTGTTGGAATCCCCCACCACCTTGCTGCCTTCCTCCCACCTGTCAGCCAGATAGAAAAGATGGAGAGTTTAAAAAGATCAGGGACCTAGGTTGGCATTTGGAGCATAGGTTAAAAAGATCAGGACTTGAAATAACCAGGAAATAAGCAGGAAGCTGGATAAGGAAACTAAAGCTTATAGAGGTTACCTGACTTGTCACTTAGCTAGTGGATGGGGAACTAGGACCAGATTTGAGGTCTTCCGACCCTTAAACCAGGGCCTGTTTTAGAATACCAGGCCTCCCAGGTGTTGGGACCAAAACCTTCAGTTGATTGAACTTTCATTTCGCTAGTTCCATAAAAGGTTATTCAGGGGACATCTCCCACCCCTTTCCATTCCAAACCAACAGGTATTTATTGAGATTCCATTTGTTCAGCTACGTGCTAGGCAGGGTGCTAGATACCTAAAGGAGTTTATAATCTATCTGATCCTTGGAATTTAATCTTTTGAGATCCTTGACACAAAAGATCTCCAAAAACACGTTCCAGTACTGGTTGGGACAGATCAAGTGCGTGGCATATATTATGTGTGTTTGGCATATAATATAAATTCCAGGACTCTATATAGTTTGTATGTTTTGTGCCCCCCATGAGAATGGGAGCTTGTTGAGGACAGGGCCTCTGTTCTTGCCTTTCTATCTTTGGTGCTTAGCACAGTGAGGGGCACAGAGGAAAGGCTTCCCGCTTGTTGACCATAAGGAAGGGCTTTGACAAAATAATTGGTCCCTGCCAGCTTGCTCCATTCATTCATTGTGCCCTTACTATGTGCTAGGTGTGGGGGGGACACAAAGTTAAAACCAATTTAGCTCTTGCCTTCAAGGAGCTTACATTCTAGTGAAAACAACATCTACACAGAAAATAAGATAAAAAAATATACAGTCATTTCTGAGAGAACACTAGCAACTGGGGGATCAAGATAGGAAGTGTGGGGGTGTTATTCAGGGGACTTTTCCTCACTCCTCCTCCCTCTCAACTCCAGAGCAACAAATGGGATTGACTTTGATCAGCAAAGGCAGTTAGGGATTCCATTAAGCAGAACTGCTCCATAGGCCTGCAGAGGCAAAGACCCAGAGAGGAAATGGAGTGTTGTATAAGGACCAAGCAAGCCAATGTGACTGTAGTATCGAGTGATGGTGACTAAAGGGGTTATTGTCTTTATATGTGAAGAAATTGAGTCTCAGGTGAAGGGACTTGCCTGTGGTCACCCAGCTAATAATTGCCAGTGGTGGGATTCAAAGTGATTTTGTCCTGACTCCAAGTCCAATAGTCTACATGGTACCACAGCACCCCTTGGCTAAGCATTTGGGTTGGGCTTTAAAAAACAGAAATTCAGTAGAAGAGGAGTAGGAAGGAAGAGATCTTAGGTTTAGGTAATAGCATGGGCAAAAGCAAGCAAGTGGAAGAGAGTGTGGTCTGAATGTGTAATGCAGGGCCCAAATCCCAGAGCCAGGAGATGAAGCTGGAAAGATGCCAGATTGTCGAAGAGGATTGTATCTCAAAACTCAGACTGGAGTTGGGTGACTTTGTTTTGGGGGGTTTCCCTTTTAGAATTATCGACCAGTCTGGGCAGAAACATCTTTGTTTATGACCTTTCTGAGCATGCTCAGTTAGGGTTGCAGGGTCTAAGGGAGACTGTTTCAGGGTCCTGTCATTAGCCTGTGGAATTCTCTTGTCCCAGCTTGATGAAAGAAGTCAGAGGAGCCTTGTCCCCTCATTCAGTAACCCACATTTTCAAAGCACTTCAGGGTTTACAAAGGGTTTTTCTCACGACAACCCTGATAATACAAATATTGTAATTTCTGTTTGAGAGGTAAAGGAAGCTGGGGCTCAAGTCACTAGCTCAGGGTCAGTGATGCTAAGTATCAGAGCCTGCTCCTGTGCTGGGGATTGTTAAATTGTCAGTATAAGCATTTACACTTCAACTCAGGACTTATTTGTTGTTCCTTGGTTGTCTAGACTTAAGAAAGTGATGGAGAAAATATTAGTAACGTAGGTTATATAGTAGTTACATTATGGTCCAGGGTATGATCATCTCCAGCTCTCTCTCCACCTCCTTCCGAGCTGGTTGTTAATAATATTTCCCAGAATGCCCTTGAATTCAGGTCTTTTAATTCCAAATGTGCCCTTTCCACCGCAGACTTTAGACTTCATCAGGTTTGAATTGCAGCAGTATTAAAAGACTTAGTAAGCCCAACTTTATCAGGATACATATGGCTAAGAAAAAAAAAAAGGGCTGCTGTGTGGTGAAGTGAATAGAGCATGGCCCTGAAGTCAGGAGGACCTGAATTCAAATGCAGCCTCATTCACTTAACACAAAACCTACCTGTGTGACCTCGGGCAAGTCACTTAACCCCAATTGCCCTCCAAAAAAAAAAAAAAAAGAATACATATGGCTGAAGAGCCAGTCCTTATTTTGCTTGGTCCCAGACAGACAAAACAAGGATATCAAGGTGGGAGTGACAAAAAAGCAAATTTAGGCTTGTCAACGGTACAGAGTTCAATATAAGAAAGACAAACAAAATTAGGCTACATGCCCATGCTTATTTTTCTCAAAGCAGGTGACACGTATGGTACCATACACAGGAGCTCATTAGAAATGAACTCAAAGAAAGGCTAGTTGAAAAAGTTTTTATACCCATAGAATAACCGACTCCCCCACCCTCAGACTCAGGACCCCAATCTCCTTTGTTAGTCTAAATTATACTTCCAAAAAACAAATTGCGTTGCCCCAGGAAATCTGGTTTTCTGCCAACTGTAAGCATAGGAGATCATAAAACAAGGGAGGGACATAAGGCAATAAGATAAGGGAAGCGTCCACTTCAAGGTGCCTGATCCTTGTCAAAAGAATGTTCCTCGTCAGTAAAATCCAGGAGATCTTTTCGTTCATTCAGAGAGCCCGCAAAGCATGTCTGTTATGCCAATCAGGGTGCGTTTTCTGATTGCTTAGTTCAGGTTTGGGGCTTTTTCAGGTGATGGAGGGGTTCAAGCTCATTTGAGTGGGGGGAGGTAGCAAGTTGGTTTGCAAGCTTAAAGTACAAGGAAATTTCCTAACAATTAGAGCTATCCAAAAATGGTATGAATATATTTTTAACATTTGATTATAGAACTTTAAATTCTAGATTCTTACCCTTCCTCCCTTGTCACCCACCCCCACTGGAAAGACAAGCAATTCAATACAGGCTATACATGTGTAGTTACGCAGAACATCTCCACAATGGATATATTATGAGAGACTGATTATGTGTCCCTCCTTCCTATCCCAACTCCCCACCCCCGTGTTCTATTCTCTACCCTGTCCCTGTCCTTTTACAGAAGTGTGTACTTCCAGCAACCCTCTTCCCAACCCTGCCTTCCCTTTCGTCATCCCACCTCTCTTCCCCATCCCCCTAACTCTCCTGTGTGGCAAGATACCCAGTTTAGAGTATGTCATTTCTTCCCTAAGCCAAATTCAATGAAAGTAAGGTTGACCCATTTCCTTTTGCCTTCCTGTTCTTCCCCTGCATTGTAACAATTATCCCTAGCCTTAGAAGTAGAATAGATAAAATTTCAAGCTCTCGAGGTTTCTGCCACAAACAAGATAAAATGATGCCTCAGGGGGAACACAGAGTGGTAAGAATAAATTAGAGTAGGGGCAAAACAGTGGTCCTTCTGGGACAATCACAGAAGACCTGAAGAAAAATCCCAGGACGGAAGTTTGGTCAGGGTCTGAGCCAGGGAAGATTGAGTGAATTCTTGTTGATAAAGACCACCAGAACCAGCTGTGCTGCTGAGAAAGAACCAGCCTATACCAGGTGTGTACAGAAGCAGTGGGGGCAGGGCTGTGGGTTCCAACCTGAGACCAGAGGCACCATCCTCCATATCCCAAAACTAAAGGTGATTACAAAAAATAAAGTGCTACGAATAAAGAAAAAAAATAGCTGGCAAAAGATAGAAGAATCCAATCATAGAAAGTTATGGGAACAGAGGAAGCCGGGGTTTGTATTCAGAGGAGGATATTGAAGGAAAGAAATCTTCTAAGGCTAGGGATAATTGTTACAATGCAGGGGAAGAACAGGAAGGCAAAAGGAAACGAGTCAACCTTACTCTCATTGAATTTGCTCAATCTTCCCTGGCTCAGACACTGACTTCCAGACTCCCAGCACTGTCCCTTTAGTGAAAGTTCCTGTTGCTGGGACCAAGGCTACCTCCCAACCTAGCTAGCCCCAGGGCTTGTCCTTTCAGCAGAACTAGCCTGGAAGTGTTTACTCTTCACCCTGACCAAACTTCAGTCCTGGAATTTTCTCTATTCTACCATCTTCCCAGAATCCTCTTCTTGAATTGAATCTTGAAGGAGACCCAGGATTCTAAGAGGCAGAGATGAGGGCAGAATATATGCCAGATGTGATAGATAGACAGTATAAAGACAGAGTTGAGAAATAGAGGGTTATGTATGAGAAGCAGGAAGAAGATCAATTCAGCTGGACTAGAGGGACCATGAAGGGAAATGCTGTATAGTAGGCCTGTGAAGGTCGGTTGGGTCCAGAAGGTAAAGAGCTTTAAATAATATAGATTTATATTTGATCCTAGAGGTAATAGGGAGCCATGAGAGCTTTTTGAGAAAGGGAGTGACATGGTCAGACCTGCACTTTAGGAAAATCACTCTGGCTGGTATGTGGGCAATGGGTTGGAGTACAGAGTAGCTTAAGGAAGGGAGATTTGATAGGGAGGCTGCTGTAATAGAGTAAGGGGGAGGTCAAACTAGTGTGGAAGAGAAAGGGGCATGTAGAAGAGACATCATGAAGATAGAAATAATAACATTTGACAACAGATTGGATTTGAGGAGTGAGAGTTGGGCATCATGCCAAAGGTATTGAGTGATTGGAAGGATAGTTGTACCCTCACCATAAATAAGGAAGTTTGGAAGATGGGTATGTTGAAGAGGAAAGACAAAGACAATGTCTATGGTATGTTCAGTTCAGAAGCAATTGGTGATGTGGGACTGGAGGTGAGGAGAGAGGCTGGGGCCATATATGTACATCTGGGAGTCATCTGTACCAGGACCCTGATTAAATCCATGGAAGCTAATGAAGTTACCAAATGAGAGAATAGTAGCTGTAGTGTTATACCAATTAGAGAGGGATGGAAGAGAATCAGTTCTAGGACAGAGCCTTGGGATACCCCAACTGTAAGAGAACATAAAAATAGATGATAGTCAAGCAAAGGATGCTGAGAAACAGCAGCCAGATAGGAAAGAGGAGAACCAAGAGAGGCAGCTGGTGACACAGTATACAGAACCCTGAGCCTGGAGTTCAAATTTAGCCTCAGACACTTACTAGTTGTATATCCCTTAGAGAGTTACTTAACTTTTTGGCCTCAGTTTTTTCAGCTGAAAGATGGGGATAAGATAGCACCTCACTTGCAGGGTTTTTGTGAGGATTCAGTTTACAATACTTGGAAAAAGTGCCTGGTACACAGTAGGCATTACATAAATACTTATTTCTTTTCTCCAATATCACAAAATACCATCTAGGATAGAATATCTAGGAGGAGAAGATGGCGGCACTGTCATCAGTGTCAAATGCTGCAGAGTGGTGAAGGGTGTGGATTGAGAAAAGGCCATTCTATTTGGCAATGAAGCGATCACTGATAAATCTTCAGAGAGCAATTTTTGTTGAGTGATGAGGCCTAAAGCCAGATTGCAAGGGGCTGAAGAGTGAGTGAGAGGGGAGGAAGTAGAGGGGATGATTGAAGACAGGTTGTTCAGGAGGATGACTGAGAAAAAGGGAAGGTGAAGGTTTGTAGAAGGCAGGAGAGACTTGGGCCAGTTTATGGACTGTAGGGAAGGAACCCACTGGGAGGGAGCGGTTAGGGGACAGAGAAGGAGGGGGAATGATTATAAGAACAATCTGCTGGAGAACACAGGAGGGAATGGGGTTAAGGAAATGTGTGAGGGATGGAGAAGGAATATATGGGAAAACAATAGACTAGTAACCTTTATTCTTTGTTCTTTTTTTTTTTTTGGTCCATTTCCCCTGCAAATAGAAATGACTTCAAGGATGAATTTGAAGAGACCGTATGAAAATGATGGCCCTGAATTGGTAAATTCTTAATTTGTATCTAAGCCTGAGTAACAATTGCATGACTTCTCATTCAGTCAATGGAACTGGCTCTTTACTGTAAAAGGGGAGATTTGTATGTTATTTCACTCTCCTGTTCAAAAACCTCTCTTGGCTCTCTGTTCCCTCTGGGATAAAATACAGACTCCTCTGTTTGACATTCAGAGCCCTTCGAAATCTGGCTCTAACTTCACTCTTCAAACTGATTTCATATTGTACTCCATACATTCTCTAGTCGAGTCAAATTGGATTGCTTGATTTTCTCCATAATCAGCATTCCTCCAGACTGTGTCCCATTCCTCCCAAATCCTGTGCTCTTTCTTTTTGACTAGATCCACCCTTATTTCTAGTGTTACCTTAGTTGTCCCCTCATTACTACTTTGTTATCTCCCCCTTCTGGAAAAAAGCAGTCATATCCCACCAGAGTTCCTAGGAAAGGGGAAGGAATGGGGAGTCCCTGATGCATTCCAGAAAGAGGCCAAGGGAAAAAGGGGGAAAAAAGGAAGAGAGTGGTGGAACTTAGACATGGTTTCCCTAAAGAGTCTTCCTTAGTCTCAGTCACCCAGATCATCTACAGGTATGGCTCCCTGACCCAAAGAGGCCGGGAGGTAGTGCTAAACCAGATAGTTTATCTTAAGACGACAAACACCTAGCTCCTAAGACCTAACCAGGTGGGTGAGCTTTGTCCTCTTAGCAAAGTGCTGATGGACTTGTTGATGCTTTATGGGAGGAAGAGTGTCTTCTGCTCACCAACCCTTCCCCAAAGTTAAAATGTCAAGGAATGCCAGAGTTGCTGTCTTGTCCCATTCTTGCTGTTTCTGTATCCCATTCTTTTGGTGTGGGCACCTCTGGATTGACTTATGGGAGCAGGAAAGAATAAGGCTCCATCTGTCCAGGGACTTATTTGGCATGTTCTCATTGGAGTCATTAGTACCATACCTCTGGAGATGGGGAGATTTGGGGGACTACAAACTATGTCTAATCCAATGAAATCTGCTAAAGTTACTGACTTGTAGAAAGGATGAGATGTATCCAGCACCTAGAGAATCCATGATATATCTTTCCTGTTCCTTCCCAGGGCTACCTGCTGCCCAGATAAACTCAAACCCAAGCCCTGCCTTACCTCAGAGTGGTATGATGTTAATTGGTGTTACAATACAGGTGTTTTGTATGTGGTAGCGATATATTCATGTGAGTTTTGCTAGAATGACACTGCTTTACTGGTTCTGTGTATTTCAGAATGAATGATTTGTATTGTTAGACCTACTCTGGAATGGGGAACTTCAGGGAGTTATAAATGAAACAAAATTACACACACACACACACACACACACACACACACCTGCCCCAAAGAGAGAAGGTCACTTTGAGCTCTCATTTAAACCCCATCCATGATTCCAGGAGATGGAGAGACAGCATATGGACCTGTGTGTCTAGGGTGTTATATTTTCTTGTACGTGGGATTAAATTGTGCCTATTAATTTTACTTATGAAAAGGAATGCTATAACATGGACCAAACTCGAAAGGCTTTTGTGATGTGTGTGAAGGCAGGCAGACCAGGGGCTGAGCAGGATATACAAAGAATAAGAAACTGGCTTGAAGAGTGCAAGTTTGAATATATATCATGCATCGATCCTGATGAAAAGGTAAGCCTTGAGACAACAACATTGGTAACTGGCTTCCTTTATAATGAGGTCATCATGAATGCTATTTGACTAACCAGGTCTTCTTCCTTTGAAAACCCTGATAAAAGCATCATGGAACTTCTATTGAGGGACAAGTGTCTGGGAATTAATGAATTCTGTTACATTCTAATGGGCTTTTTCAGCCTTTTAAGTATTTCAGTGGTATTTAGAGTGGTATTAGAGAACCTTATGTTTTCCTAACTTCTACTGTAAAGGAAAGCCTTTTTGTGTTTCAAGAAAATGCATGCTCCTTTGGTTGCTTTGATTTTACAAGGTTTCAGAGCTGAGTAGAATTTGAGATTCATAACCAGGTGGATGGGTTACTACAGAGTACCCTGCTCCTGGTTGTCTCTGTTTTGTTCCCCTTTATCCTGGCTGATACCCTTCCTGACTGGGAAAAACAGCCCTGGGAAGTCAATCCCCTTGCCCTGGAGGCCATCATTGGTCCCAGTACTCCCAACAATAATTAATATTTTATTTTAGTACGTTCATGCATTTAATTTTAGTTTTGTAAACAGAATTTGGAGATTGGATTTCCTTTATATAACTTGAAAATTCTTGATGAAAGTTACATTAGGTGCTACATGCAATCATATAAAATAATCCCAGAGTCCCACAGCTGTCATAAAAATGAAAACCATTTTCTCTAGCTTCTGAACCCTTCTATGTTCCTGAATGCCAGGTTTTTTTTTTAATTGCCTACAAAGATGATGATGATGCCATGTTAGACACTCGCTTCCTTTTAAGGGTCTATATTTTATGTTAGAAGATAAGCAGTCAGTGTCACAACCTAGGCAAAATGAGGCAATTCTGAAAGCTGCTATAGAAAATACAAATGGTTATAAGTTCACCCTTTGAATAAATACATTTTGCAATGCTATTTGCCACAGGAATTAATGGAGAAATTAAGAGAGTTTCGAGATGGAATAAATGAAATAAAAGATGATGTTAGCTGCTGCCTTGTTACTCTCATGGCCCATGGAGGAAAAGGCTTTATAAAGACAATATTGAATGAAAGAGTCGTCTTATCAGACATTTTTGAAATGTTCAACAATGAAAACTGTCCAGCACTTCAAGAGAAACCCAAAATCTTTGTAATCCAGGCTTGTAGAGGAGGTAAGCAGAAGGAAAAAGAAGACATTATGAGTGGCAGGGAATTCTTAGGCTTCACTGTAAGCATTTTCTTCTTGTCCCTAGGAAATCCTGACCCTGATTTTCCTTTCTTTGCTGTCACTCCTCATATGACAAGAAGAAATACTCATTAGCTGCCCCTTTATATCCATAAAGATTTCAAACTGTGTGTATTTCTTGCGCCAAGGTATCAAATTTTAGGATCTTACTAGTTACAGTGTCTTAGGTCCTTTTAAGTAGATCTTAGTATTTATAAATCTAAGGTTTTACTGTTTTTCCACTATGATATTCCCACTTCTACTTTTTTATGGTGTTCCCCAATGACTCCATCATCCTCACTCATTTTAGGATAATTTTCTGTGGTTTCTCAGGGCAAGGCGAAATGCAGTGGAAAAGGTACTGTATTTTGAGGCAGAGCATTTGTGTTTGAATCCTGGTCCTGTCATTTAAAAAAGTACTAATAATAACTGGCATTTGTATAGAGACTTGAATTTTACCAAGTGCTTTACTTACGTTATTCATACTAACTCCCTCTGTGACTTTGGGCAAGTCAAATAACCTCTCTGGGGCTCAGTTTTCTTATTTGTAAAATGATGGATTAGGCTGGATTATCTGTAAGGTCTCTTCCAGCTATAAATCTATGATGCTATGATCCCCCTAGCCTCTAACATGGTGAAATTGCTAATTCCTGGCCTACCAGTGTAGGAATGTTACTATTGATATATGGGCAGTTTGCTTCTTAGACTGGGATCTGGCTTGCCCAGCTTTTTTGGAGCTACTGGGGCCTATGATTGTGAACTATCCTCTCCAATGTATATACAGTGACCTGGGCTTGTTTTTGATGGGTAAATTTTGCATTAGTATCAGATTACGGGATGATTGTTTATTTTGATGTCTATTCATATCTTCTCTTATAAAAACAGAACGAAAAGATGGTGGTGTTGTTCAGGCCGATGATGAAGCAATGGACCTGGATGTTTCAGAGAAAAAGCGACTTCCCACATCCAGTGATTACTTTATCATCTATCCCACCCAAGAAGGTAGGACAATGAATTTATGTGTTGCTAAGACATGTTAAGTGAAAGTCATCATGACTATTTAAAATCAAGTTGTGGTTATTTAGGTTTCCCGTGTGTAGTAAAACTATTCCTGCTCATCACCATGTAGATATAGATTACCAAAGACTAAAATTATTAATTCCACAAAACATCCTTTTAATGAACAATTGATTCAAACCATTAGGGTTTTGGCCTTCTGGTCAACCATTTATAGTTAGGCAGACTCCCATTGGCTCTATGTTTAACATTTCAATCCCTTATTTAGATGAAAGTAAAGATGGCATAATTATACAATTTTCAGATGAGAGCAAACTGAGAGTGCTGCTAAGTTGGATGTCAGAATTATAATCTAGAAAGTTCTAAGCAGGCTAGAATTTTGGTCAAAATTTAGTAAGATGTACTTTAACAGAGATAAATACAAAATTAATTCAGCTACATAATTAAAATATAGGGGAGATATGGCTAGAGAGCAGTACATTTGAACAAATATCTGGGGTTTTTAATGAGCTATAGGCCAAACATAAATCAGCATTGTATGATATGGTAAACAGAAAATACATTAAGAGAATATATTCAGAAATTGGCTGAACATCCTACTGTTCTCTGATGTGGTCAGAGCACACCTGGAATATTGTGTCCAGTGTTGAGTACCTCAACAGGCAGCTAAGAGGTGTAGTGGATAGCTTGCCAGGCCTGGAGTCAGGAAGACCTGAGTTCAAATCAGGCCTCAGACACTTACTAGCTATGTGACCCTGGGCAAGTCGCTTCACCCCGTTTGCCTCAGTTTCTTTATCTTTGAAATTAGTTGGAAAAAGAAATGGCAACTCACTCCAATATCTTTGCCAAGAAAACCCAAATGGGGTCTAGGCAGGACTAGAATGACTCAACAACAACCACCTCATTTTAGGAAGGACACTGAAAAAATAGGAGTAGGGTGACTAGAATGATGGTGTATTTTGAAGATTATTTAGGAATGTTTAGTTTGGACAAGAAAAGGTTGGGGGGGGTGGTGACATGATAACTGTTGTCAAGTATTTGAAAGACTATCATGTGTAAGAGTGATTCAATTTATTTGGCTTGTCCCCAAAGGGCAGAAATAGGAAGAATGGGTGAGGTGGGTATAGGTTTGATGATGGGGAAAACTTCACCATATTTAAAGCCATTTGCAGAGTAGGCTGGTTTGGAAATTGGTGGGAGCCTTTACACTAGAGACCTTTGAGCAAAGCCCCAATGACCATTCAATTGTTGGCCATATTGTAGAGTAGATTCTTATTCAGCTTGGAGCAGATGGCTCTTGATGTCCTTTCAAACTCTGCAATTCAAATAGTATGCATGGTCTCTTTATAGTGATGTGGTCTGGGATGCTTTTGTCTGTAACCTCAGTGTGTAAAGTCTCACTTGTGCTTGGGTACTTATATATGTAACATCAGTTCGTAATAAGCCTGTCCAATTAAGCTGTAAAATCACACTTTCCCCCAGCCATAAAGGCATTAACTCTGCCTCTCCCCTGCCCCCAGCCTAAAAGTCTTTTCCCTGAGCCAGCAGTCTGCCTAGATGCAGTACTTCAAAAGCATTCTATAAACAAATCCTTAGTTAGAGAAATGTATACCTTCTTTGTTTTAAGTGGCCTTGAACAACATTATCAGAGAGATAACTCCCTCCTAATATGGTACCTCCTGAATCCCTAATCAGTCTAGTTCCCAGACTTGGCACCTCCTGAAACAATCAAGCCTATCCTCCCAACAGCCATACTGGACATATCTCATTCATCGTTGACCAAAAGTAACCTAGTGATGTCACAAGGCAAAAACCACACCTCCAGGTAGCCTCCCCAGGGGGATGTCCCAGTAAATTATAGGCAATACGCCTTCACAGTTAATATAAAAAGTACATGTCCCTTTAAGGACTGAACACTGCTAAACTCCTCCCAGACTCCTCCCTAACTCCACCCTTACCTACCTAGTTAGCATAATTAACCTTTGACTGACAGTTTTATCACTATAAAAATAGTGTCTCTAGCCCCTGCACTTTGCAGGTTCCTTTAACCTTTTCCTGCCTGCTGCAAAGCATAAAACTTTATAATTCTACCTTACATCCCTGTAAGCTTGCAGGTCTCCCTATTTCTCCTGCCTGCTGCTAAGTCAGCATAACAATAAAATTTTGTAACTTTGAAAAAAGATAGCTTGAGTCCTGCGAAATTCTTTCCAGACAAGAACCCTCAAGGGATTCAAATGAGATCCCTCAAACACCCAGCTCTCCCAACCTCTTCATTTTGGCAACCCAGATGGGATTCCTCCACTATACCTCTTCACTAGGACCAATAGTATAGGGTATAAAGTACACAGAGGCATATTTGGGGTTACTATCAGTAAAACTCACCTAACAATGATTGCTGTCCAAAGTGGAATTGGCTACCTTAGTAGATAGTAGGTTTTCCCTTACTTGAAGTCTTTAAGTGAAGCTTGACTGACCATATGCTTGAGGATATTGTATGGGACATTCTTTGGGTATGGAATCCCTTCTGAGTATGAGCTGGATGCTCTAGGTACTAGCCAGTTACTTTACAGGGTTTATTGGAGATTTTGAAAGTGGCAAGTTCTTGGCTGAAGCATCACTGGGAAAATGTAGCCTAGACTTCAGATAATATCTGGAGCCCTTCAGACTATTTTGCTGGATGGTGAGAGGCTTTTTCTGGTTCTTGGTCCATTGTAAATTTGTTATTGACCTCATTGACCATGGATTCTTTATGGGCAGTGCATTGAGACTGCCTAGTTTGTGGAATGGTAGGGTTAAGAACCCAAGAGATTTGGGAAGCAGCAAAAGTCCAAATACTGGACACCTCAATGACAATTTAGACATGTTCTAATGTTTATAGAATGAAGGGGTAAAGGTTTTTTCTAGATTCTGTGTGTGTATGTGTGTATTTAGAACATTTCAGTAAAAAATATAAACAATATTCTCATTTATTCACTGGTAGATCATGTTGCTCTACGTCACCCAAAAGATGGTTCTGTGATGATTCAAGAAATAGATGAAGTGTTTAGGCAACATGGCAAAAAGTTGCATATTGTGGATTTTTTTACTCAGGTAAGTTATTGATAAATTGATTCATGCTTCATGTTAATGCTATTTCTTCCCAACTAGTTAACAAACATTGATTTCATTCTATCAGCACATTCAATGGAGTTCCCTAAGTGGGGTTTGTGTATGTGTGTGTGCCTGTGGGCTGTGTGCTTGTACTCCTACCTGAAGTCTTTCTCCTCCTAAGATGATGTCTTCTTTCTCTGGACTCTTTTCTCATGGTTGCTTTACTTCCTCAGTAGATTTTAAACTTCTCTTAGGGTAGGATTATGTAGCTATTGGTGTCTTTAGTAAACAAGGGGCTGAGGTATTCATTAAATAGTTATTTTTCACTTTTTCACTCTCTCATCCCTCTCTATCCCATCAGTTTTAAGTTGTTGTCCATTAAGGAGAATGGATCAGCCTGAAATTAGGAAGAACAACTCAGCCCCCATGTCCTTTGGGCTGAATGTAGGGAAATCAGTGTCAAGTTTATTGCAAATGTCTTCTTCTTCTTTCTTCTTCATCATCATCATCATCATATTTTACATTGCTATTGTGTTTTCCAGGAGAATTGTCCCTTCCCAGACAACTCTAGGAAATCCTCCCAGGTCAAGATTGTGGGTTATTAGGATGACATCTCTAACATTTGTCTTCTTCTGTCTGCTCATGCTACAGGCACCTAGTTAAGACCTTCCTCAGCTCATGCCAGGAGGCTGTAGTGCCCCAAGTGGTCTCCCACTTTTCAGTCTACCTTCTATACAGTTACTGCAGTATTCTTCCTGAAGTATTGATTTCACCATGTCTTGTCCCTGCTCAAGAAGTTTCAGTGGCTACCTACTCTCTCTCTCTCTGTCTCTCGCTGTCTCTGTCTCTGTCTCTGTCTCTCTCTCTCTGTCTCTCTCCATTTCTGCCTAACTGGCTTCTGGTTCTGCAGCCTTAGACTGTGTCTTTGTCTATTGCCTGAAATACAATCTCTCCTCACTTCTATCTCTTGGACTCTCAAGCTCTACTGGATGTAGCTCTGCGTTATTTCCAATACAAAGGTTTTTAACTAATCTTCTGTGTTCTTGGAACTCTGTCTTAATCTCTCCCCTCCCCCATTACTTTGTCTTTAAATTGCATATATTCTGCATATACTTATTGATGTGCACATTGTATCTGGTCTTAGAATGTTAATTCCTTGAGGGCAGGCTCAGGTTTTTTTTTGTCTTTATTTCCTCCTTGCCCAGAATTTGGAAAGCTTTGAGCAACCTGAGTGCTTCATAAGTGCCTGTTTAATAATCAGTCGAGCTAGACACCGAGAATAATCAGAGACCGAGACCAATAGTCAACTCAGGAGGCATCAGTTTATTGCTGGCCAGCGGCAGCCCAGGAACAAGTCCCTGGATCTGCCCCGAGCCTTGGTTTAAGCAGAGTTTATATAGTAACAAATTCTTACAATATGACATTTGAAAGGGGTTAAAATAAAACCACTGTGTATATCTGGCTGGGGGGAAAGAGCACTCTGGAAAGTCCCCCTCCCCTTTTTACGGGAATGCAGGTGCAGGGTGGTATTGCATGTGAGACAGAGAGGAGCCCAAAAGCAAACTGCCTTCCCTTTAGAAATCTCGATCTTATCTTATCAGAACACAGGGGTAGGTGAAGGGGGACCACACAGGAGATTTCACTAATTCCAGTTAGCACTCTGGCCTCAAGTCTCAAGGCTGTCCAGCACACACCCCGCTTTTCTTTTGGTCATATGGAGGAATCTTCCGTAGCTAAGGGGTTGTAGGCCAGTTGGACAGCAAACAGCTTAGTGGTCTCTAGGCAGGACTGTACGAACATCAGGAGCTGGGAAGCTAGGCAGGGACCCAGGGTCAAGCCCAAAAACAGAAGCAAGAGAGGGCCAGCCAGGGCTAAAATTAAGGTGGTCAGCCAAGGCGACCAATTATCGAGGGATTGATACCATGTGGCCCCGGCCTGTCTGGCTTGTTCTCTGTCATCCAGTCGTTTACGGAGGGAGGCTAAAGATTCCCGTATGACCCCTGACTTGTTGGCATAGAAACAAGTCTCACCTAAGGCCATATACAGGCCCCCTTGCTTGAGGAATAGGAAGTCTAGACCTCTTTGGTTTTGCAACACAACCTCTGCCATAAAGTCAAGGAAGGACTCAAGGTGAGATATGAGCCTTTCAAGGGACCGGAGGTCCTGATCTACCTGGCTGCTCAGGGCCTGGAAGTTAGCATCCCCTTTAACCAAAGCAGAGACTCCTACAGTTGCTGAGCCGGCCACACCCAAACCCACTAGGATGGGGACCAATATTGGAGCGGCCCAGAGAGGTTGTGAAAGGCCAAAATGTTCAGAGGCCCATCCTCCAAGTAAATATAGACCTGAGGGAGGACATGGACAGCCACACAGAGTTCCTTAGGGGAACTGAAATGAACCTCCCAAATGCAGGTAGTGAGTCCCAGAGTACAGGCAAACCATAATCCTGGTGGAGCCAGGAGCAAACGGTCTGAGTCCTCACTGGAGTCAATGAAAATAGACTCCTGACAGGTAGAATTAAAGTCTGAGTGGGACAACGAGAAACCGGAATGATGTAAACAGGTGTCAGTCCCTTGGACATCTTGGAGAGTCAACAGGGGTCTGTCTGGATTACAATGCCCCATGGTGCCACCAGAATTCAGGAGTTTCAGGGACATAATTTGAATACTAGAGTGGTTCAAGGGAGCCGCTAATCTGACAAAATAAGGAGGGGCCGGATTCAGACATAGCCAACAACTGTTGGTTAGGTTGGGTTCAGTGGAATTAAGGAAAGAAAGTACTGCAGAGAGGGTACTGTAAACAGAGTTTACCAAGGGGGCAGGAGGATCACCTAGATCCCCAGGACAACTAGAGGAGGCAGGAGGACCAGGAAGGGCTGCAATGGAGGGTGCGATTTCAGGGGGTAGGCCGGGGGCCAGCACAGGGGCCTTAGGGTTGAGGACTGGATTAAGACCCAAGGGAAAAAGCACCCTAGGCAGTTTCAGTCCTTGAACAGTGAAACTAATTCTGTTATCCCATCCTGTCATGTAAAGCTGCAGACCCCAGGAGTGGCCCAACTCCCAGTGATCAGCTGAGAAACTTTTTTACAGTTAGGAACCTGGGGTTGCAGGATCCCCAGGAGTTGCAGCTAGTATGGCCCGTCAGTCTCTCCAGGGTAAGGAGAATTAGGGGACCAGTTCAGGTAGATACTAAAATAGTCAGCCAAGGGGATGTTTCAAACAGTGACTGGTACCAGTTTTTAGCATCTTCCCTTCCCTCTGTCAGTCTGCCAAATTTGTACAACCTAAACTCAAACTTTTCTGCACCACACCGGAGGTATTCACACAGAAACAACAGGATTCTCCTGAATCCTGGGCAGCACAGAGGCCCCCCTGTGGAAGAAACAGCAGATCTAGGCACCTGCAGTTTTGGAGGACCATTTCTGCAAGGGAATCAACCTGTCTCTCCAGGATGGAGAGGGAGTGCTCTAGGTGGGAGAGATCAATGTCCACCTGTGCACTAAGTGCCTGGTAGTTGGCATCCCCCTTAATTATGGCAGTCACCCCAATGGTGGTTGACCCTACCAGTCCTAGCCCCACCAAGATGGGGATGAGGAGGGGGGCCCCCCACAAGCTTTTGAGGGAAAGTTTGGACTTCTCTTGGGGCAAAATGGCTCCATCCTCCCTCTCCTGCGAGGAGGGAGACCTGGAAGATTATTGCTACCAGGATACAAAGGGGGCTGCCTGGTGGGTTCTGTTTTACAAACACTGTGGTAGAAACACACCTGGTGAGGCCATCAAGGCATGTCTACCAGGCTCCTGGCAGGGCAGGAAAGAAACTAGAAGTAGAAGATTTGACTTTAAGGGCAGAGCCACAAATGGGGCTATAGGGAGAACCAGATAGTCCTTGGTTGTCAGGCAGAGTCCAGAACCTCAGACATCTCCCAAGGTGAGCCTTGGCTGATCCCAGTCACAATTTCTTAGAAGTGGTAATAGGTTCTACAGTAGTATTAATGGCTAACCCAACATAGTATGGAGGCCAGGGATTCATGCGAAGGTGGCATTCAGGGGCTAAGTCAGGACAGGATGAATTTACCATGCCATAGATGGCTTGAAGGAGCCCCATGACAGAAGAGCTAAGGGGTATCTGGCTAGCAATAAGGCCATCCTCACGGGTAAGAGCAAGTAAGCTTGAGGCTGAATATCCTGCTGCTGTTGCCTGAAGGACAGTCCAAGGGGTTTAAGTAGTCTGGAAGGAACCCCAGGCCTGGCTGGGGTAGTCCCTGGCAGAGTGGCCTGTATGGACTTTAGAAAGCCAGAGAATGAGCAACTCAAGCTTTAGGGCACCTTTATATCCGCATCACTTCCCCACTCAACCACTAGGCAGGAGAATTCTTTTAGGACGAAGGGACGAAGGTCACTGTCTCCAGTAATTGCTTCCTGCTGTACAGGGGCGAAGATTCCATTTCAGATACCCAGAATTGGTTGAGGAGGGGTGGTCAGCATGGGAGCTGGTGCCAGCTGAGTCCAGAGCATAGAGAGACGAATCACTCAGGAACACCAAGGGCAGGGGCTGGTGTCCTAAAATCTGAAAGTGGAATTTCTGCAGGTGAGAAGACAGAAAGCAAACCAGGAGGTTAAGTAAGCAAGGACCAATTATGAAAGCATGTAAAATGACTAATAATGGGTCAGGATGAGGGAAACAAAGGAGAGGAACCATGTCCTCCTGGAGGAGGTAGGGAGATACCAGGTCAGATAGGATGTCTTGCATCCAAGAGGTTGCCTGTAATATCTTTTTGAATGCTCAAATGATAAATTCCATGCAGGGTCCTCAGGGAATAGAGGAGCTCATTAGGAATAATGGAGACACACCCAGCAATCATGCACTCTACTTTGCCCGGCAGAATCCTCCACTTCCAATCCTGAGGGGGCAGTGTCTAATCCTAGGCACAGGGTGGGAATTAGAAGTCAGAGGGCTAGAAACAGAAGTGGTTCAAGGTGGAGCCCAGAACACAGCGTAGCTAGAAAGTGCACAGGCACGTCCCCACAGTGAGGGGCTTCAATGCATAGTCTCCTTTGATCACTCCTATGGCTAGTTACGCTTTGTATGTTATCTCATGACTCACATCCTGCCTCCTGCTTGCTTCATGCGCCTCAGCACTCCTGTCTGCCCCAACATCCACCCAAATGCTTTTGAGAGAGGGACAAAGGAGCTCTCTTGGCCTGAGGGGGGTGGGGAGGGGAGTAAAATGAGGCTAAAGTAAAGTCCAGGGGAGGAGAATGTGGACTAGGATACTCGTTGCACAACCATTTCAGGTGGCTAGCTGATAGTCTAGGAGACACAAATCTGCCAGATAATTTAATATGCAGGGCTCAGATAGAGAATAGAGGAAAACAAAGAAAGAAACCAAGAAAGCCCCAAGAGGCTATTTACTTTTGACATACAGAATTATCTGATCTTGTTATTTCCTCAGAATTTTCCACCCTGAGTATAGTTCTTTAGGAAGATCAGATGCTGCTGAGGATACAACTCTGTACGTGTAAATATAAGTAACAACACTTTGCAGGCAGAAACTTTCAACTCTATCAACACTTTGCAGATAGAAATTTTCTATCCTTAAGTTCAATAGTAATACAAATGAATTTACTTATAGTAGAGACTGACTTTTACTCCAGTTATTATAAAAGACTTGGGAGGATTCATAAGTAATTAATTCCAAAACAGTGCATATCAATAAGTTGCTTATAATAAAACATGTTTGTATCACAGAACACACAGGTATTATTTCCACAATGGTAACAAACTTCGAATGAAGTTGACTCTCATTAATATAAAAGTATTCCATAAGTTATCTCCCTTTAAGAAATTCCTTTCCTCATGCAGAGGACCTTTCTGATTTAGTCTCAGTATTTAATAGAATAACAACTAGGTCCTTCTAACAGTTGTACCAATATTCAATTATTATACATCATTTTGAAACATCTAAGGACCTTATTCCATACAGACGTATATCTAGTGACAGGCAGATGATTAAGCCAACTACCCATTTACCAAGTTCTTTAATATAAAAAGGAATGTAATACGAGGCTGAATAGCCCAGATCCTAAGCACACATTTCATTATAGTAGCTCAGATGTATCCCAGCCTTTGTTTATGGGATAATGATTCAACACTATGTTTGCACCTTTGCTTCACAAACTTCTTTTCCTTTTGTTCAATTATTCCCATATTATTCAGGAAGAATGTTCTATTCCAGGGATTTACTAATTTATCCAGTTGTTCAGAGTATGGATTGACTATACATTCAGGATTGAAAAACAGCAAATTTCACATATGTGCATTGTGCTCACGTATCTTTCACTACCACTCGCTTTGACTGCAGAAATTTGGCATAAAGGAAAGCAAGGACTTGATCAGATAAAAAAAATGTCACAGTTTTCCACCCATGCATCATCAAT
>CM053597.1:36469617-36517084 GCA_028646575.1 Pseudocheirus occidentalis | reverse complement strand
TTGGAGTGGATATCCAAGTCTGGGGTGCTGGAGTGTTAAGCTTGTCAGGTTGGGAGGTGGGGGCTTGGTAGCTGTAAGCTCTGAGTATGTAGCCTGATGCCAATACCAAGACTCTCAGTAATTCCCCTGAGTTACCCTGGGGCTTACAGTGTAGCTTGTTGGGGTCAGGTGGTCTAGCTCCTTCGGGTTTCAGAGTCTGTGTCCCTGAGCTATGGCTCAAGCAGGTTCTGAGCTGGCTACAGCTGAAGGCCTGAGGCAGAGCTGTTGTTTACTGGTTGGGCAGGTGGTGCTAGACTGGCTTTTCTAGGTGGGGCTTGCTGGCTCCACCCTACTGGGCTTAGATTCCTTACTATCAGGGAAGACTTCATGGTCGGAATTCAATAGGAGAAAGTTAGGTGAAGTAAATAATTTTTAGGGCACCTTTTCTAGCACCCTCCTCATACCTGGAAGTGAGCAGTACAGGCCTTTGAAAGGTTGCTCAGACTCAGAGCCAGCATGGGGGGAGCTGCTGGATTACACGACTGCTTCAGTCCAGTGAGAAGATGACCTACGGTCTAGACGCCTGCATGTAGCACTGTGTACATCTCTCAGTGTATTTGCGTTCATCCCTTGCCTGTCATCACAAGACTTTGAGGAAGGTAGAAATGGTAAATGGTATGAGTGATGTCTTTTGACTTGTGCATACATTGGATTTAAGTGAGGAAGAATTGCAATGGCCTCTCCCTCTCTTCGAGACTTATCAGAATCCAGTGGCAACCCAAAGTCCAGCCATCTGCAGATGGCTCAAGATGCAGTGAATGATCTTGGTGTCTTCCATGGCTAGCCAAGCTCTAAGAGCTTCACAGAGCCTGCTTCTGCCACTTTCATGGTCTGTTGGAACACATCCCCCTATTCTGCCAGGGAAGTCTTCATGTGCTTGGGGTAGACACCCACTGAATTCACCGGTATGTCTGAAACTCCTCAGTTACCCTCAACATGGTTTAGCCCACCTGCCAAAATGAGTTACTGAGGTGTGGCTGCTGTGCATGCTGTAGCTTTTTGGAGTCATAGGGAAGAGGTGGGAGGCAGGTAGACATCAGAGGTGGATAAGGAGCCCTTGCACCAGAGAAACCAGTCTTCTGTATACCCTAGTTGGAGAAGATAAGGTGGATGAATACTATGGGCATCAAGAACAACCGATTAGTCGATCAATTGACAAGCTTACAAATTCTATTATGAACTAGTAAGTCTACTAGGCACTAGAGATTCAAAGAATGAAGTAATACCTACTCTCAAGGAACTTACAGTTTAGTGGGTGAGATAATATATAACCATATAGGTATATACAAAACACATACAGGGTGAATGTGAGGGGGTGGGGAAGGAAGGCACAGTCAGAGAACATCAGGAGAGGTGTGATCGAGAAGGTTGTACTCAAGCTGAGCCTTGAAAGAAATTCTGATCTTACAGATGGAGGGGAGGAGAAAGAACTGTCTAGATATGGGCAGTACCAAGGCACAAAGTCATGTATGAGGGGCAGTAAGGACAGTTTTGCTGGACTATATATAATATATAAATAATAATAAGTATAAATATATGTGTGTGTATGCATATGTAAGCATAGATAGATAAATAGATAGGTGGGTGGATGGATGGATAGATAGATAGCAGATTGGAGCTAGGATGGAAAGGACTTTCAGTGCCCAACAGACAAGTTTGTATTTGTATTTAGTGATAATAAGGAGCCACTGGAGTTTATTGGATAGGAGTGACAGGGTCGGACATACACCTTAGGAATGTTCATTATGGCAGCTGCATGGTGGATGGATTGGAGTGGAGAGGACTTGAAGCAGGGAGACTGACTAAGGGGCTATTGCAGCAGTCTAGGTTACTGGTTAGAAGAGCCTGATCTAATGAGTGGACAGAAGAGAATCAGGAAATGTTGTGGAGGCAGAAGCGGCAAGATTTGGCAACTGAGGTTATATGTCGCGTTAGGAAGAGTGAAGCGTTAGGGATGGCACTGAAGCGGCAAAGCTGGGTGACCTGAAGTATGGTTATGCCCTCAACAGAAAAGGAGAATCTGGGGAGAGTGGTGGGTTTGGGGAAAAGATAATGAGTTCCATTTTGGACACATTGAGTTTGAAATGCCTGCATCTCAGTATGACATCCCAGTTCAAATATGATGAGAAAATGTTTGGAGATGGGGAAAATAAGGGATGTTTTGTGCGAAGTAGGATGGCACCAGACTGTGGAAACCTTGAAATTTCATGCAAAGATAGTTGATATTTACTTGGTGAGTAATAGGGAGGCAGGATAGAGTGCCAGGCCTGGAGTCAGGAAGACTCATCTTTCTGAGTTCAGATCTGGCCTCAAGATTCTTACTAGCTGTGTGACCCTGGGCAAGTCACTTAACCTTATTTGAGTCAGTTTCCTCATCTGCAAAATGGGCTGGAGAAGGAAATAGCAAACTGTTCTAGTATCTCTGTCAAGAAAACTCTGACTGGGGTCATGAAGAGTCAGATTTTTGAGCAGAGTAGTGACCTGACCAGATAGATGCATGAATATTATTCTGGCAGCTGCGTGAGAGATGGATTAGATAGGGGTAGGAGCAGGGAGAACTTGTGAAAAATGAAAGACTTATTAAGCAGTTATTCCAGTAATCCCAGTAATAAGGATTTGTACTAGGGTAGTAGCAGTGAGACTTGAGAGGAAGAGACAGAGATGTGGTACAGTTTTAGGGTTTTGTGTCAGGACCCTCCCACATCCCCATGCCTGATATCCCACCATTAGTGATTCATTTCTTTTTAGCTCTGTCCTCAAGTTTCTCCCTTAAAAATACAAAACCTCATTTATCACATATTGTTGCCAGCAGATTAAAGGGAATTCATTTGTCAGATCTTTTTTCTTGTCAGTCAGGACTTGGGAAGGAAGGCGACTATGAAAGGGAAGGGGAACTGCAGGAAGTTGAGTCCAAGAGCTCAAAGCTACAAACCACTTCTTAATATTGCCAAGGATTAGATGTAGTGTTTTATGAATATCTGGCGAATGCCATTTTCTCTTTAAAAAAGCAAAGTAGTTCTATCTATGGCTAGCATTTTTAAAAATTCTATTACTTTATTAGAAATGTAGGCAATCACCCAAAATTGTGAGGTGTGTGTTATTTTGTAGGAACTCTCTTTTCTCAGAGAGAATTCAAAAGATTAAAAAGCAAACCAAACAAACAAAAAATCAGCTCCCCACAACTTTTATTTTTCACATCAGGAAGCTGAGACCCAGGGAGGTTAAATAATTTGTCCAAGGTCACACAGGTAGTGAATGCCAGAGGTGAGATTTGAATCCAAATCTGAATTTGAATCCAAATCCATCTTACTGGAAGGCATTAATGCTCTTTCCCCGGCATCTTTTGATCCAGACCCATAATCCATTTGTGGTCACCTTCTCTCACTACTACTGCCTGCTAATCATAGATATCTATTTTTTCCCATCCAGTCTTGAATGTGATTTTGAAGGCATTTATGACCTAGTGATGTAAGAATCACAGTGAGGACTCACAACTCATGGCTCTCAACTTCCTGGGCTTTTCGTCTTTCTCCAGGTCTGTTCCATCTCATCTCACAGAAGAATACCTCAGTGCGGCATTATATGAAATATATACCATTAGGTGAAACAATGGTTTTGAGACCAGTTAGTTCCATAAGTCACAAAGCAGAGCAAAACCAGCAGGGAATGAGAGCAGAGAACTCTATGGGCAGGGATCAGGGACTGAATCATGCTGACTCCTGACCATGAGATGACATGGTGTGGTTTGGTAATGGTTTGAGAGTATTATTTTGTGGCTCACCCATACTTTGTACTATCCGGGTGCCTTGCATCATTACCCTGAGTTCTGCATCCTTTCAGAATAGGTCTCCAAACATTAGACCCTCAGACCCCCACCCTTGGAAGATTTCTTATGAAATGATACTTGGAAAAACAATGGGGGTGAGAGCATTTAGATCTTCAGTAGTCTGAAAGTGCTGATGAGAAAAGTTCACCTGAAATATATACATTTATTTTATTTTTATATACAATATAATCTGGCATTGAAGAAGGTAGCTCAAACAAATTATCTTACCATATAATGTATAACATTTGATACAAAGAATCAGTGTGAAAACATTAAGTAGATTTCCTTGAATGAGTATTTCCTTGGGACATTGATTATGTCAATAACATTTATATAGTCCAGGATTTGGATGGTGTCGCTTCCTGGTTTTGTTCATTTGGTTTATTGATGAGTAATAGTTATAATTTCTCTAGAATTATATACATTGGATACATGATTAATACTATATATATATATACACATATATATGTATATATATACATACACACACGTATATGTCATATATATATATATATATATGAAAGACCAAAGTAACTGAATTTCTGCATAATTGAAGAGGTTGAGGAAAAATTTTTAGAAGTATAAGTGATACATATATTCCCTGATGGGGGTTTTTGTTCCCAGTATGAGCTGACATAATAACAGTTGTTTAAGGATACATTGCTTTTAGGAGAGTGACTGTAGCACTTGTTTACAGCACGGACTTTGGAAAGATTAGAGAGGCATTGTTATTCCTCTTTAAGCAAATATGATGGCTCAAAACTGTTTTTCCATCTAGGATACAGTTAATGATGGGTTATGAAGGCCATGTTTGTGAAAAGGTTAAGAATGCTTAACACTTAGTAGCTTTAAGGTACTATTTATATTTCTATTTAGTTTTCTTGAAGTTAGATATTCTACCTTAATTAAAGCCATTAGCAATCAAGAGTAAATGAAAATGTGTCTGAATCTCGATGTGTAAATATGACTTTTACATGACTTATATTTCACTTTGGTGATTCTATCAACACATGAGGTCTTACTTAAGCTGATACACTGTTTCATTACAATAAAGTTATAAACAGCCTTAATTAATTTGCTAATTGAGCTTATCTGCTAGTCTAAATCAGAGGCATATATATGGTACATGCTTGATTTATATCAGGGATCTCAAAACCTTGGGCAATGGACTTTTTTTTTTGCCTTTTTTTTTTTTTGGAGGGCAATTGGTGTTAAGTGACTTGCCCAAGGTCACACAGCTAGTTTTTTTTTTTTGGTGTTAAGTGTCTGAGGCCGGATTTGAACTCAGGTCCTTCTGACTCCAGGGCCGGTGCTCTATTCACTGTGCCACCTAGCTGCCCTGGCAGTGCTACATTCCCCAGGTAGACCAGAGAACCCTTTGTTTAGATGCAATTGGATGAGTGAATCTTTGTGAAAAGAGATAGGGCTTTAGACAGAAGTAGCGCAAGAAGAAGAATTATCAACTTAAAACAAACATACAATTTGAGCTTGAAACCACTGGTCTATAAAATGTATCATGCCCAAACAATTCAAACAAGAATATATGATGACAATAGTCCAGAATTTAAAAAAAACTGAAAACCAAAACAAAATGTATTGTAGTAGATAGAGAGCAACCAGAAACCTCTGCCCTCCGTTGACTTTTTACACACAAGGCTGGAAATGAAGAACCACAACCTGACCAATCTCAAATGTTATGGGTCTTTTTTTCTTTTTGCCATCTTGATAACCTTTGGTTGTTTAGTCATCTCAGGCTACACTTTAATAGCATCCCCATCTTTATTACCTTTCACCCTATCGATGTTCGTCTCAGATAAGCTTCTTAAAATCATCACCAGAGATGCTATTCCTGTTATGGGACACCAGAAAAAAGCCAAGATTTCTTAGCCCAGATGCACAATGATGTGGTCTGGGAACTATGCACGCTATAAGAAGAAAACCCCATTTCAGGGTGAAGGGAAGATTGATGTTCTGAATGTTTACTGACCAAAACCAGAATAGGGAGCCCTGAGATTACTCAAGGGGAGTCTCAGTTCTTCTCTCTCATGAAGAAAGGTAGTCTGCCGTCCCTTACAAAGCATCGTGGATTTCATGATCCACAGTAGACTGAGTGTGAGATGAACTGGCTGTTTCTGAAGCATAAACTTGGAGAAAGCTACAGTGTTCGCAGAACCTTAAAGGTCCCCTGCAAGTTTTGAAGAGTTGCTTGATGTATTTTCGGAACTTTTCACCTAGGAAGAAGTAGATGACTGGATTGAGGCAGCAGTGAATAAAAGCCAGGGTCTCTGTGGCCTGGAGAGCATAGTCCAGCTGCATGCCAAAGGTGCAGTCCTGGAAAATTTCCAGTTCTACCAAGATCTCCAAGAAGAGCACAATGTTGTATGGAATCCAGAATACCAGGAACACGACCATGACCGCAAAGATCATCTTCACTGCCTTGTTCTTTTTGTCATTTTTGCAACGCTGCAGGGTCCTAATGATCATGGTATAACAGAAAAGCATGATTCCAAGAGGAATCAAGAGCCCTAAGATGTTAATTTCTAGAGAGCTCAGAACTTTCCAGGTGGTTGAATTCCCAGGGTACTTCTCTTTGCAGTAGGTGGTGTTGTTCTCCATGTAAGATGTGCTGAATAACAAGACTGGAAGTGAAGCTAACATGGCCACAGACCATATAACTAGACTTGTAATAACCCCATAGGTCAGAGTCCTGGCTCTCAAGGCAAAAATAGCATGCACTATTGCCAGGTACCTGTCTACACTCATGAGCATGATGAAGAATATGCCACTGTAAAACCCAACCAAATACATATAGGAGATGATTTTACAAAAGGCTGTTCCAAAGACCCACTGGTCAGCAACATAGTAGACCCAGAAAGGGAGGGAAAAGACAAAGAGCAGATCAGAGATGGCGAGGTTGAACAGGTACACATCAGTCATAGACTTAAGCCGCTTGTATTTGAGTAGGACCAAAACCACCATGAAGTTGCCAAGCAGACCAAATAGGAACACTAGGGAATATAATGGTGGCAAGAAGAGTTTTCCGAAGTCCTTCACTCCCCCTTTGCTGCAAGGACTGGGGAGGTCATAGGTGTAATAATTGCTATAGTCCAATGTGGTTTCCATCGTCTCTGACGTAGACCCAACTGGAAGAGGGGGAGAAAGAGAAGAATGTATTTATGGCAATGAAACCAAGGCTACTCTGAATTAAAAAAAATAATGAAAGGCAATATGGTGTAGTGTATAGAAGGCAACCTGAAAGTGAGGAAGACCTGGGTTTGAGACCTGTCTCTGACACATTGCATGATCATGGGCAAATTACATAATCTCACCATGCCCCAAATTCCCTATGACTGTATGCTGCAGGACAATACCAGTATATATCGGTGAAATGAGAGTGCACATCAGGAGTTCCCCACAACGGACCATTCCCTCAGCACTGTTTTATGTCCATCTTCATGAACATCGTCAGTAGACCTTTTACAAACTGGAAACTCAAATTTCCCTTATGGTTTAAACCAGTTCTTCTCAAATTATACTGCGGATGAGTAAAATGTCTACATTTCCTACGAATGACTACTTCTCCCACTGGCAACTCAGCTTTGGGTGGCTCAGAGATTAGGAACTGGGAAAAAGAGGAAAATGGAAGGGGGAATGCAAGGATCCAGGAAGAAAGAGAAGCTGCATTTTTTAAAACATGCAAATTTTAAGCAGTAAGGACTTTTAGTAGTAAAAGTTTTGAGGACAAGTAAAAAGTTGTTGCTTCGATCAGTACATTGAGGATATAATTTCATGGTGGTAGGGGGGTACTCTCTCCACCAGTACAGCCTGAGCTCTCTAAATGACTTGGTCTTTAAGACCATCTTGAAGCACAAGTCTGATCATGTCGCCTCCCCAGGTCAATAAACTCTAGTGGCTCCCTATTACCTCCAGGATCAAATATAAAATCCTCTGTTTTGTCTTTAAAGCTCTTGATAACCCAGTCCCTTTCTGTCTTTCCCGTCTTTTTACACTTTACTCCCCTCCATTTATTCTAGGAACCAGTGACTCTGGCCTCTTTCTTTTCCTCACTTACCACACTTGATCTCTCCACTCTGTGCCCTTTCACTGGCTGTCCCTCATGCCTGGACTGCTCTGCCT
The DNA here is from genome assembly GCA_028646575.1 of Pseudocheirus occidentalis. Taxonomy (NCBI): domain Eukaryota; kingdom Metazoa; phylum Chordata; class Mammalia; order Diprotodontia; family Pseudocheiridae; genus Pseudocheirus; species Pseudocheirus occidentalis. The sequence goes on along the minus strand of CM053597.1, from coordinate 36,509,082 downwards.
CCCCATCTCTGCCTTTTGACTTCCTTGGATTTCTTTACTTACTTAAAACCTTACTCTCCTGGTTCTCCCCCTGACCTGCTGGCTCCTCCTCTCAAAGACTCTCTTCAATTTATCCTACATATAGCTTGTTTGTACTTAATTGTTTGTATGTTGGTTCTCTGTTAGACTGTAAGCTCCTTGACGCCGGGGCTGGTTTTGCTTTTCTTTGTTTTCTCCAGCACTTAGCACAGGGTCTGACATTTATTTACTAAACATTGAGGAAAAACCTCATAGATTTGACTTTAAGACCAGGGCTATAACCTCAGAATTCATCCCTCTGCCACCATCCTGATGATGAGTCCCAAAAATTTGCCACAGAAAACCAGGTGAGAAAACACAGGCTTTAGGCATTTTCTGACCCAGGATGGATTGCTCTGTCTGCTCTATCTAACCAAAGACTCTCCAGGTTCTATATCATCCTGTTGGTGGAAAGGGCTGAAAAAAGATCCAAAGCCCTACACCTAGGGGTGTTTTCGGTAGAGATAGGAAGTCACACAGAGCCAGTCAAGTTCATAACTCATTTGGATATACTCAGTTCTCAAATATACTGTCCCACACACATCTGTGCCCCGTCTCTCATCTCTGTTTGTAGGTGCTTATATACGTAAAGTTGTGTTGCAGCAGCGCATAGTGGGGACACACCACCCATCTCTGAGGTCTTTCCAAGATGAAGGGTTTTTGTTGTGCTGGCTTAGCCTGTGAGGAGCCAGGAGAACCACCATACCACCATGAGGGATCACAGTGAATCTTCAGTAGAGGGAAGAGCTATCATTCATTGGATGATTTTTTTTCCTATAGTTCTGATGATGTCACCCCACTTGCTCTATGATCCACAATAGCTCCCTGTTACCTCCAGCATCAAATATAAACTTTTTCTTTGACATTTAAAGCTCTTTATAACCTGGACATTTCCCATCTTTCTAGTCCAACTTCACTCTCTTCCATGAATTCTATGGGCAGCTATGTGGTGCAGTGGATAGAATGCCAGCTTCCTCTTCACGAGTTCAAATCTGGTCTCAGACACTTATTCAGACACTAATGGACAAGTCGGATAATCCTGTTTGCCTCAGTTTCCTCATCTGCAAAATGAGCTGGAGAGGGAAATGACAAACCACTTCAGTATCCTTGCCAAGACCAAATGGGGTCATGAAGAGTCAGACATAGGGGCAGCTAGGTGGCACTAGCCCTGGCCCTGGAGTCAGAAGGACCTGAGTTCAAATCCAGCCTCAGGCACTTAACACTTACTAGCTGTGTGACCTTGGGCAAGTCACTTAACCCTAAATTTCCCTACCTTACCCCCTCCAAAAAAGCAAAAAAAAAAAAAGATTCAGGCATAAATAAAAAACAACTCAACAACAACAAAGAAGGAATTCTACAGGATGGCTACCCTGGCCTACCTGCAGTTCCTCCAACACAAGACTCCATCTGCTGTCTCCTTGCTGTTGCCCTGCTGGTCCTCCACACCTGGAGTGTTCCACCCCCTGATTTCTGCCTTTTCATTTACCTGACTTTTGGCTTAAATCTCACTTACTCTAGGCCTATCCCCTTGCCTCATACCCCCTAGTGTCGTTTCCTCCTGGGGTGCCCTCCCATCTACTTTGTCTGCAGCTTTAAACTGCACTAAGACTTACAGTCCATCCCAAACTATAGTCTCTGGTCAGTCATTTACTATACTAATTTTACATTAGGCTGTGAAGAAAAGGGGCCTTTCCCTTTCTTTGTATTCCTAGTATTTTCTACAGTTCCTGGCACATAGTAAGGGCTTGATAAATATTAGGTGACTTGGCTCCATTTCAGATAGCCCAGTGAGACTGAGGACAATGGGATCATAGCTTTAGAACAAGAAGGGACCTTGGAGGGTGGTCATCCTCTCATTTTGGAGATGAAGACACTGGGGTCTGAAAACTTTGGGTGACTTGTCCAGATTAACCCAGGTAGTAAGCGGCAGATCCAGGATCTGAACCCAGATGGTCTGACTTTAAATCTTGTACTTTTTGTTTTGTTTTGTTTTTTTGCTTTTTTTGGAGGGGGTAAGGCAAGGCAGTTGGGGCTAAGTGACTTGCCTAAGGTCACACGACTAGAACATGTTAGGTGTCTGAGGCCGGATTTTAACTCAGGTCCTCCTGAGTCCAGGGCCAGTGCTCTATTCACTGCACCACCTAGCCACCCCCAAATCTTGGACTTAAAATTTTTTTTTGACCATTTCAAACAGTTCCTTTGGAAGCAACTGAGCTAAATTCAGAGTTGTCAACATGAAGGTGATTGTATGGGATAAGAGTGAGAGTCCAGCCAGTGGGGTGATCTTAATATTCATTATTTTGAAACTTTGGGGAGCACTCCCAGCAGTGAAGTGTGCAATCATGTGTGTGTGTGCACATACACACACGCACACACACATTTAGGGAGGCAGAAAGGAAGTCAGCCTTGCAGATACTAAGAGCTGGAACAAATCTTGCTGCCATCTCAGCCAACCCTGACCTGAAACATGATCTCCATCTCCAGTCCTCCTGACAAGCCGTTGGCCAGCTGTCACCTGGAGACCTGCAAAGCCAGGCAGGGGAACTCACTAGAATTAGATGGCTTGGCAAACTAAAGGTCTGATTGACTTGTGTGGTTCTTAGTTATGCTTAACACCAGTCAGCAAGTTAACAAAGGTAAATGGAGAAATCAACTGGCTGAGGCTTTTTGCTAGAATGGTTAGGTGGAAAACCTGCAGGTTTTATTGTTGTCTTCATCTACTGGGGAGAGGGAGGCCTCGAAAGAGGAGGGGAGGCCCAGAGAGCAGAAAATGAACTCTCACAACCAACAAGTGTGCCTGTCTTCCTGGAAGAGAATGTAAATTGAGCCATATGCATTATGGGAATGATTTCTTTCCCCTTGGGCCTCCTTTGGAGTCTACATTCTCACTACTACCCCCGAGGACTCTGAACCCTACTATATCCTGCCCCCTATTTGTAGAACCCCCTATTTCTCTTTTTCTATATGGGGCAAGAGAGCTTCCCAGAATTCCATGTTCTCAATTTGTTTAGAAGCAAGTAAATGGCATGTTGTTGTTGTGAAATCATTTTTCAATTGTTTCTGACTCTTTGTGGCCCCATTTGGGCTGGAGTGGTTGGCCATTTCCCTCCCTAGTTAATTTTACAGCTGAGGAAACTGGGACAAACAGGGTTAAATGACTTGTCCAGGGTCACACAGCTAGTAAGTATCTGAGGCTGGATTTGAACTCATGAAGATGAGTCTATAATTCTAAGCCCAGTGCTCTAGAGCTCCACTGTGCCACCTGACTTATGTGACATAGTGGACAGAATGTTAAACTTGGAATTGGGAAGGCTTGCATTGACATCCTGCCTCAGACATTAGCTGAGTGACTTTCTTGGCCTCAGTTTTGTCATATGTAAAATGGAACAACAGTACCCTCTATCCCCAGGATTGCTGCAAGGGTCAGATGAGACATTCTACATATGGTTCTTTGTTCAACAGAAATATTCGCTATGATCAGTGAAGCCACATTCACTTGCTGTATATTTCTACATTTCCTGCAATCTCCAACTCAAGAGTTTCTGCTGATATCAGACTACACCATGCTGTCTTTAAAATGCAGTTTGGCATAGATTCCACCTGCAGAAAATTAATGTTTGTATTTAACTTTAAAACGTGCCTTGTCCTTTGTGGTGCTTTGCTCAGTCTTGGGTTTGTGCATTGGTGTGTTTGGTCACTCATGTTCCAAAAGGGCAAAACCCACCGAAAAATAGTATGAATGACGTACAAGTAGCATTTCAGGGTTTGCCAAAGGCTCACTTAGTACAGGTCTGCCCACCTTCAGCAGGGGTGCCAACAGCTCATAGAAACAACTTTCTCCATGTTTCTATAAGGGAGTACCTTATATTATGCAGCATGTGGCCATTTAAGTTATTTGCACATATTGGCTGATGACTGGATTCTGGTGTCTCCCCACAGGCAGCATATACCTCATAATATTTCATCATTTGCCCTCAAGAGAATTTAGATGAAGTCATCAGAAGATAGATTTATATCTGGAAGGGACTTTCAAGCTCATCTTATCTAAATGTTCTCATCTTGGAGATAAGGAAGCTATCTAAGTTAAGTTAAGGCCATCTAAGTTAATTGATTTGCCTGGTCACACAGCTTTCAAATGATAGAGGTGGGATTCAAACACAAACCATGGAGAGATCATCAGATCCAACCCTTTACTTCCTTCTTAGGTAGATACTGAGGCACAGAGAAATGAATTGGCTTGCCCAGAGCTACATAGCCAGTATGTGTCAGAGGCGAGATTCAAATTCAGGACTTCCCAACACTGAGTGCAATGCTCTCACCACCATACAATACTGCCTCTGACTTCAAATCCAGCCCACTTTCTCCAGCCCCACGCTGTCTCTAAGACCCTGCAATTAACAATAGTTGTGACTAGTCAGGAAATGAGACAAACATTTTAAGTCAGACTGAAGATGAGATTACTAAAATGAAATGGTTTGGTAGCCACATATTTCAAATTAGATCAAAGAAAAAAAGCTCAAAGGAGCAGCAGCAGGGAAGCTTTGGGAATAGGCAGTTTACAGGTTGACTATAAGTGTAAGGGGGGCTGAGCTAGTTGATATTTTCAGTGGGAAAAATAACAGGTTATTTGGTAAATGCATGGATGAGTGCTGTGGAGGCATGCATCCGTGTGCAAATGTGTTTATGCATTTATGCAGAATGGATACTGGGGCCCTGGTGGATATCTCTGCAGGCTCTATATATGACTGAAAATTAAAAAAAATAAAGACCCTGCAAGTAACTAGGTGGTACTAAGAATATGCATGTACCCCGTGATGAGTCCAGAATAGACTTAGGAAGTCTGGCTTGTGCCTGGGTGTTCAGGCTACCCACAAAAGGTCCCTATCAATACAATACATCCATAAAACTTACATATTGTTCTATCTGAATGGGTCCATGAAAGGTGTGGCAGATGTATGTGTGTATCCAACTATTAAAAAGAAATGAGGTAACTGACATGTATAACCTATATCTGATTGCTTACCATCTGGGTGGGAAGAGGGAGGGGGGAGGGAAGGATAGAATTTGAACTCAAAACTTTAAATAAAAATATTTAAAAAGTAAAAAAAGTAAAATCCTAAGTCTGGGCCAGGGGGGAATGGAGAAGAAATAAGAAACACTCATTTCCCACCTACCTCGTCCTTTTGACTGTGTCTCCAAGGACCAGACTGCTTCAGGCTTCCCAGTTGGTGCTACGTTTGCTCAGAAAGCTGGGTACTAAATACGACTGAATGTCTTTGAAGGTGTATGGCGTGCTTCCTGTGATGAGCCAGTCACCTAAGTCAAAAGTCTTTTATCAGGAGAGAGATCTAGGCTTAGCTAAAATAGGCTTTTTCTCTCTTTGTCAGCAAGCAAACGTACCTCAAGCAAGTGGGAGGAAACTCCTTAGAGCCAGTCTTGTCAAATTGAGGTCTGTCCCATACAAGAAAACATGAGCATCTTTGACTCTTCGCATCTGTTTTTCCCTTATTCTATTTTTAAAATTAAATTTCATTTTAAAATGAATAATATTTATTCTATCTCCCACTCTCCCTCTGTAACACTGGATAGTCAAGAAAAGTAAATGCCCACAGTGGTCATTTCCAGAAATATGTGTCTCATTTTGCATTTTTATTCCATCACCTTTCTGTCAGGCTTAATTATTAGTCCTTTGAAATCACAGTTGATCTTTACATCGATCAGAATGCTTAAGTTTTCAAAGTTATTTGTCTTTACAATGTTGTTATTGTATAAACACATCTCTGGTTCTGCTCCCTACACTTGGTATCAGTTCATACAAGTCTTTCCAGATTTCTCTGAAACTGCTCATCTCATCATTTATTATAGTAGTATTCCATTATATTCATCTAGTATAATCATTCAGCCATTCTCCATTTGATGGGCACCACCTTGGTTTATGGGAATGAATCTTATCAAAGTTAAGTCCATTTTGGACAGGCATTCTACAGAGTCATCCTTGACATTGCCTGTCTGCTGGATTCTAGAGAACTTTACTACAAGGTTTCAACTGCATTATGACTGCCTGGATTTCTAGTATCAGACAATATCGGGACAATTGGATGCTTTTCTTTGGCCATTTTATGCTGGCTTGGAGTCTTATGTTAAGGGAATAGACAAAAATCTAGCTGCTTTTAAAAGATGGATGTGTCTGTCCAATTAAAGATGTTTCCCTTGAAACTGTTTTCATTTTCTAGCTCAGTGAACATATGGGGGGATATTATAATTTTTTCCCTAATTAACTACTTGTCATCATCCTTATTGTCATCATTCATTCATTGATGTGGCAATTTAAGGAATTTACTGTTTACCAGGCAGATAGTATTTAATCAGTCAGAATTAATTAAGTGCATGCCACCTGCCAGGCATTGTGACTAGAAAGACAAAGACAAAAATGAAACTGCCTGCCCTCAAGGAGCTTGCATTCCGAGAGTAGTGTTTGTTTCATTGGGGTTAAGGAGAGAGAGGAGTGGGGAGGAGCCGGGGAGAAAAGAGAGAGACAGAAGCAGAGAAACAGAGACAAGAGATAGTATCAGAGGCTGTATTTGAACTCAGATCTCTCTAAGGCTAGACCCTGCCCTCTACTTGTGCCACCGAGCTAAATGAGGTATAGTCCCTGCCCTCAAAAAATTTACAGGCTTGTTGAGAAGATAATACAAGTAAGCTGGAAATTTAAGAAAAAACTTTAGCTATGCTTGTCATTATCCAATTTCAAAAAGCTATACAAATAGGTTAACTGAATATAACTGTAAATTCCTCTCTCTCTCTCTCTCTCCCTCTCTCTCTCTCTCTCTCTTCTCTCTCTCTCTTCTCTCTCTCTCTTGCTTTTTGGGTGGGGAAGGCAGGACAATTGGGGTTAAGTGATTTGCCCAAGGTCACTCAGCTAGAAAGTGTTAAGTGTCTGAGGTTGGAGTTGAACTCAGGTTCTTCTGATTCCATGGCTGGTGCTCTATTCACTGTGCCATCTAGTCACCCCAGAAAATCTCTTAATAAGTTAAATAAATGGAAAGGAATCTATTTCTGTGTGATGATTCATTATAGTTAATGAGGAAGTGGGAAGAAAAAGCATTTCAAGGTACTCTGATAGATATGTTTTAAAATGTCTGCCCCTTACTCTAGTGTTTTGGGGGTATTTGTGTGAAACTCAAACCAAGCTATAGAATGAATTATATTCCAATTATGGACAAAGGGATGAACTTCCAAATGGCATTTTGTAATAAAAAAAAGGTTGATCTGCTTCAAAGTATATTGTGGCCCACGCGGAAAGTTCCATCACCCAAATGCCTTGAATCACAGACAAAACAGATTCACTTTTACTTTTCTAGTAGATTCAGTAGAGACCAACTCTAAGGATCTGACTTTAAATTTAATATATATGTGTATGTGTATATCTTGTATACATCCAGAGTAACTGAGTCTTAAAATATAAAGAAAAGTTGTGGGCATGATGGATGCCCAAAAGTCCCAGGATCTGATTTTTCATAATGATTGGGGACCAGAGAATAATATCCCTTATTGGAAAAGCCCCTCTTTCCACTGTACCAAAATGACTTAAGATTCAGAGTTTGAGGAGGTGTTTTGAGTTACCACTGGAAAGAAGAGGGGAGATGAAATCAAAAGCAAGCTTTGGGCCCCAGGCTGATGAGGTTCATTGCTAGGACCTCTGCAGTTCATGCCTGCCTTGGGTGCTTTTTGCAAGGGTTGGTCAGATGAAATGCTGTTGGAGAGAAATTTCTCAGAGTCCACTACTGCAGTGGTAGGAGAGGAAGGCAAACTCAAGGCAGCTAATAAAAGTGCAAGGCTGCCATCTGTACTCAGTGCTAACTAAGTAAGCAGTACAGACAATAAAGGCTAATGGAGTTCAAAGAAGAGAGAGGACTATAGAGGAGGGCTTTTGGAATGAGAGAGACCCACAGTGCTCAGTCAATATGTCTACCATGTGCCGGACACTTTGCAGAAAAGAAAAAAGTGATCTCTTACCTTATACAGCTCACGTTACAATAAATTGTATGTATAAATATATGTATAAATTATAAGATTATAATGGTGGAGACAAGGTAGAAATAGCTAGGTGTGTACATGATATATGATGAGTAGATGGAGGTCATCTGAAAGCCTCTTGGGGGATTGGGAATGGTCCACTGCAAAAGTTGAGATTTGAGCTGATTCTTGGAGGAAGTTAGGGGAAACTGAGGTAGAGTTGGGGGCAGAGCATTCTTGGTATGAGGCATAGCTAAGGCGAAAGTATGGAGTTGGGTGACAGAGTGTCATGGTCAAGAAACTTCACGTAGATCGGTACAGCTGGATCACAGAATGTGTGAAGGGGAGTAACATGTGAGAAGGGCAGAAGGATAGGAAGGGGCCATGTTGTGAGAGCTTTCAGGGCTGAACTGAGCACTTTCCATTTGATTCTGGCAGAAATAGGGAGCCCCTGGGGATCACTGAGCAGGTGAGTAACACAGTCAAAGCTGTAGTTCAGAAAAACAACCTTTACAGCTGATTGGTGGATGAATTGAGTAGGGGGAGACTTGAGGTTCCAGACCAACTAGAAGTCTATGGTAAGAGGGAATAAGGGCCTGTACCAGGGTGTTGGCTGTGTGAGTGGGGGTGGGAAAAGGATGCATGGAAGAGATGCTGTGGAGGTAAAAACAAGATGTGACAACAGATCAGATATGTGAGGTGAGTGTGGGAGTGGACGGAAGGGAACGTATAGAAGAGACTTGTTGTGATTCAGTCTTTTCAGTTGTGTCCAACTCAGTGTTGTAACCCCATTTGGGGTTTTTTGGGGCAAAGATCCTGGAGTAATTTGCCATTTCCTTCTCCAGCTCATTGTACAGATGAGGAAACTGAGGCAAACAGGGTTAAGTGACTTGCCCAGGGTCACACAACTGGTAAGTGTCTGAGGTCAGATTAGAGCTCAGAAAGATGTTTTTCTTACTCCGGACTTGGTATTCCATCCACTGCACCACCTTGCTACCCCAGAAAAGATGTCAGTGTATGAATTATAAGATTTGATAAAAAAAATGGCCATATGAGGTGAGTCCAATGGTGTGCTGATACATTTTTAACAATCGACTCTGGAATAATATACGCAGGATGCATTTTAAAACGTAACCTGCATTATCAATATTTTACCAATTCCTGATTTACTCTGTTTGCTGATTTCTGGGATGTAAATGTTCACACTGAAAATTTAGCAATCAGCTTTCAAGTTGCTGACTCCAGGACACCTCTTGATTAGTTCTAGTGATGAGTCAAAGCTGACGTCAAGGTTGTGAGGCTGGTGATGGGGATGTTGGTCACATCAACAATAACAGGGAAATTTAGGAGAAGGGAGGATTCGGGGGGATTTTTCGGCAAGTTTGTTTTCTACAGAAAACCAGAGATATTAATCTTCTTATGGTATCCTGAGCACAACCTCTTGGTCCTTCTCTGTATAATAGTGCAAGATGTCTTCCCTCTTTTTGTGCCAATGACCCCTTTGGAAAACTGGTAAAACTCACTCTCAGAGTGATGTTTTTCAAGGTACACAAAGAAGTATCTGGGACCAAAAAGGAAGCTGTATTGAAATAGAGTTCTCAAAAATATTTTTAAAAAAGTTTATGGACTTTAAAAGGTTAAGACCCCTGAACTAGACAGCAGCTAAACCCTGAGACCCTTGATTACTTTCTATACCTTCTGGTGACAGCTTTATGAAAGAGGATTAATTTCAGATTAATGAAATATGGAGTAGGAGGCTGTTCATGTACATGATATCTGTTGCCATTTGTTCAGAGAGAGACAATATGAAAGGCAACCAAACTTTATTATTTAGGAAGGTTCATTTATTGTCTCAATTATTTCAATGTGAAATCCTTTTGGTAACAGGGTGTCAAAAATTTTTGAAAGACTGCCCTCTAGTGGTCCCTTGTAATAACTACAGCATCCTAATGCCCAGACCTCTTGAAACCTGAGATTTCATAGGGTTTTTAGAGCTGGAAGGATTTGGGAAGTTAACCCTGGAAGGAACTTCAGAGTGTCCTTTGAGCCTCCATGCTGCCATCAAGCAAACTTGAACAAAACCATTCCAGCCAGATGGGCGAGTCTCGTATTGTCCTTAATGTCAATCTCTGCACCGGCCCTTGGTGAGGCAGTGGCTAGAAACCTGGGTTTGAAGTTAGGAGAGACCTTGATTAAAATCTTGATTCAGATGTCTGTGATTTGGGTGACCCATGGAAACTTGCTTAACCTCTCAGCCTTGGTTTCATTATAAAGGGGGGGTTAATAACAACCCCTACCTCACAGGGATTTTGTAAGGACCAACCTAGGTAACAAACACTTATTCAATGTATCCAGTAAACATTTATTAAGTGGCTGCTTTGTGCCAGGCACTGTGCTAAGTGCTGGGGATACAAAAAGAGGCAAAAGGCAACCCCTGCCCTCAACAAGCTTACAATCTAATGGAGAAGGCAACATACAAAAATTTGTATACCAAGCAAGCTATAGAGAAGAAAAATAGGAAATAATTAACAGGGAAGACACTGGAATTAAGAGGGGTAGGGGAAGACTTCCTGTAGGGCATGGGATTTTGGTTGAAATTTAAAGGAAGCCAGGGAGGTCGGTAGTCAGAATAGAGGAGAGAGAGTATTCCAGGTATAGGGGACAAACAGTGAGAATGGCAGGAGTTGAGAGATGAAAGATTTCATCCATGGAATAGCCAGGAAATTAGTGAAATTGGATCAAAGAGTATATGTTGAGGATTAAGGTATGAAAAGACTGAAGTGTAGGCAGGGGCTATTATGTGTCACGTGCTCTGCAAAGCTTTAAATGCTATAAAAATGTTATTGCATAGAAGTGTGAATAGAAAAATTTTACATCTGTATGCCAATTTGTGTCTAATGGTAGCCGTCTCTAGGATGGGGAGAGGGAAGAAAAAAAGAAAAAAATGAAATTTATACAATAACTTTATAATGTATTTGAAAGGAATAGCAAAGTGTGCATAATGGATTTGCAGTTTCCTGTGCACTCAACACTACTATGTTATGGAAATACTTGTTTTATTCCATAAATTTAAAAAGAAAAAAGGAAAAATGTTATTGTTAATAATTTTGCTACTTACTCCCTGTTTTTCTAGTCTTCTTGTACTTTTTCCCCCTGCTCACACTCTGCTGTCCAGCTGCTTGCTGGTTCTTGAGCACACGGGAGTCCATCTCCCGTGTCTAAACGTTTGCCCTTACTGGTCTCTTATGCCTGGAATGCTCTCCCTCCTCTCCTCTGCCTCTTCATTTCCCTGAATTCTTTCACTTCAAACCTTAATCTCCATTTGTTATTCCATGTTAGTGCCTTCCTCTGTGAGATTTCCTTCCAGCTACTCTGTATCTACATGTCTTCTGCATTAGAATGTGAACTACTCTGTCTTCATACAGCACATAGCACAGTGATTGGCATGCTGGAAGTACTTAACAAATTCACATCACCTCTGTGGGACTCAGTTTCCTCAACTGTAAAATGACAAGTTTGTATTACATGACCACTAAGTTCCTTTCAAGTTTTAAGTCTGATTCGCCAATCTCTAAGGTATCTCCCGGTTCTGACATGCTTCTTATTTTGTGATTTATACAACCCATTTTTAATTATCTGCACCAACCAAGCAATGCTATTTACTGAGCATGGGTTATTGATGGGGTACTATCCCATCTGCTTTGAGAGAAGCAGAGAAGTGCAAGATGAGGCTCATGTCCTCAAAGTGCCGTTAATCTAATTGTAGAAATAGGTGTAGACAGAATAGTCATTGCTATCGGGAGGGGGATTGTCTGAACTTAACATTTCATTGGAATGGGGAGCTGCTTGGTGATGAAACTCCCTCTATCAATGTGGATCCATAAAGTTTCAGCAACCTCCAGTCTTTGACAGATGCTTGAGACACTGAGAGGGTAAGGGATTTTACAAGGATCACACAGCTGGTCTAATTCAGATATAGGACTTGGAACTGGGTCATCCTGATTCTGAATCTGGTTCTCATTGTTAATAATCTGCTAATATTTTTAAAGTGCTTTACAAATAGTATCTCATTTGAGTCTCATGCCAACTCTATGACATAAGTGCTTTTACCACACCCATTTTACAGATGAGGAAACTGAGCCTGAGAGAGGTTAAGTGACTTACCCAGGGTCACATGGATAGTCAGTGTCTGAAGCTGGATTTGAACTCACATTTTCATGACTCTGTTTCTAGTACTCTATCCACTATGGCAGGCTGCCTCTCAATATAATATTTACAGTACTGTGCAGTTCATGAAACATGTCAAATGAATTTTTGTAAATGTGACAGATCTTTAGAAGAGGAAGAAATTACTTTTGCTTTGAGGTTTCAGGGTAGGTTCACTGTGGTAGATGAGTTCATAACGAATCTTTAACAATAAATATCTATAATGTCTTTTCCAGTATCATCTCTGGAAATAAAGGAAGATTTGTCAATCTTCTTCAGAAGCTAGCTGAATTCCCTCCTCTGCTTTTTAGATACAGGTTATTTTCATTTGGGAAATTCTAGTAATATTCACTACTGACGTCCATTTAGAGAAACAAGGAGGGAGGGGTAGGGTTACCTTCGGTAGGATACTTGGTTTCTTTGAACTCTAGCTTGACCTCAGATGATGTCTTCTGCTTATCCTGTAGACCTTGGAGCTCTACCTCATTTGTTTGTCTAGTCTTTTGGCACCTGGGCATGCCTGCTGATTTAGGCCTTATTTGTTTATACTTGGTGTTCATTACTCTAGTAAATGGCCCTCCTGCTTCATCCATAAACCTCTTTCTTGTAGCTGACTGTCCTAACTGCACCTTGGTCAGTACCATGGAGATCTTTTGGCCATGGTGTCTGGACTACCCTGGAACTAGTAATGTGAAGAATCCAGTGGCCTCTGGTGATTTTCATGAGAAGAGTCTGAATTGCATTTTGTGCTACAATGTGAGTGGATCTTTACTTCAACAGTTTGGGATTAGTACCTATGAATACACTTGTGTTTCCTTTCTACTGGTGGGAATATGGTAATATATGGTCTTGCTGTTATGTGTACTTATAAGGAAGCTTTTCACTTGAAAGATATTTTCCTGAAGAGAGTAAAGCTGTACAAATGTATTAGAATAATGGACCCCAAGAAATTCTTCCTTAGAAATTGGTAGGCAGGGCTAGTGCTCTTTGAAAGAGGAAATAGGGAATTCAGAGTTTGAAAAAGTCACCTAGTATTGGACTTTTTATTTCAAGTCAGTGAAAAAATTCAGAATGCTGGACTCCAGAGGGATGCATACCAGCACCATTATTGGGAATCAAGATGGTGACTCCGTATGGCTGTTAGACCTGGAGTTTCCACACTGGAAATAGATGGGATTAGAGGGTTCCAGTTATATATAACCAGATTAGGGGGTCCTAGAAGACAATACTCCTTAGTGTGAGTAATTCAGCATTTCTATAACTTTCCATAAGGTGATCTTCTATAATTTTGTAACTTCTTCTTGTAATTGTGAGCAAACTGGAAATTCAGTTCAGCTTGGGTCTGCTAAGAGGAGCAGGTCATCTGCATGGACAAGACATGAGCTGATGGTGGAGGAAGTGAGAATAAAGAAGAGGAAGTATTCTCCAGGAAGGTTGGGTTGTTTTTTATTCTGGAGTGGGGGAGGGCAATCAGGTTAGCATCACTAAGGCTACAGAACAGAATTAATGAACAATGGGTTAGGAAGGATTTGGGATTTTACCATCTTTCCTTCATTGCTTGGAAATGACAGCCTGTCTCTTCACAAAATCTTTCTTCAAGTTGACTTTAGTTGGCCTTACTACAACCATCACAACAATACTTTTTTTTTTAAAAGAACCAAGCGAATGCTTCTCTCTTTTCCCTCTGTATAAATAGACATCCTAGCTGACCAGACCTGCTTTGGCAATTCTCTTCTTGCAAAAACAAAACATCTGGTTGTCTGGTTTCCTTATCTTTTTGTCTGGTATTTGTTTCTTCCCACTAGAGTCACTTAAATTTTTCACACATACTGTGTTGGGTAATTTTAAGAATTTTAATTATAGTTTATAAGTTCAGGAAAAATGATGGTCAGCATATCAACAAGAGAAGTGGAAGGACAAAGAAGATAAAACACAGGCAAAGACCCCCAGCCAGTTCTAACAGTCTGTAATTGCAATCAAGCCTTTCTCAGAGCATGATTTAGAACGCATTAACTGGGTTGGTGGCCAACCAATTTGGGTTCTTGTCTGAATTTTTTACTGACTTGCTGTGTGATCTTGGACAAATTCCTTTCATTTCTCTGGGTCTCAGTTTCCACATCTGTAAAATGACAGGATTAGAAGAGATGCTTGCATAGAATCAATCAGAGAGCAGTTTATCAAATACCTACTATATTCCAGGGGCTGTACTTCACATGGAATGCAAACACAAAAAGCCAATCAGTTCTTGTCCTTGAGAAGTTTATAATCTAGCCAAAGGAACATAGTGCCCTAGAACCCTCAAAGGTCTAGTCCATATACGATCTTTCATGTCCAAACAGTTCTAGTTCTTTGCTTGAAAGCATCCAGGCTTGGGGAACTCATGATCTAACCAAGCCTCTCATCCCACTTTTGGACAGCTTATATGCTCAGGAAGACTTTGAGATCATCTTTGCAATTTCCTTCTCTTAAACCTAAGCACCCACTCAGGGGCCAAATGAAACAAACCTAATCCCTCTTCCACATGATGGTCCTTCAAAAACTTGGATGAAGCTACTCTTTCTGGGCCAGTTTTTCCTCTCTTCCAGACTAAACATCGCTAGTTCCTCCAGCTTTACCTCATAAGGAAAGGGCTCTAGTTTTTTCACCATCTCATCTGCCCTCCTCTGGATCTGTTCCAACCTTTTAGTGTCCTAAATGGAGAATGTCCTGAACAACATTCAGGGTTTTAGGTTCTTTTAAAATTAATTAATTTATGGAGTAAAGCAAGTATTTCCATAATATATTATGATTTTAAAACTGCCAGTCTATTATGTGCAACTTTTTTTCCCACCCCCACCCCACCCTAGAGATGGCTACCATTAGATACAAATAAGGGTCTAATTTTATATAATATATAAATTATTTATACAATTTATTTATATTTTATATTTATTATATATATTTAATTTAATATAATTATTTATATAAATTATATAATATATAATAATGTAAAATTATTCTAAACACACTTCTATTTGTCAGCTCTTTCTTTGGATGCAGATAACTGTCTTAAGTTTAGAAACACAGGTAAAGGAGTTACAAGCTTAAATAACTGACAAAAGGGGCACTAATTCATTTTTTAGAACCTTGTGGTAGCAAAGAACTGGAAATTGAGGGGGATGCCCATCAATTGGGGAATGGTTGAATGAGTTGTGGTATATGATTGTGATGGAATAATATTGTGGTATAAAAAGTGATGATCTTAGAAAAACATGGACTGGCACAAAATAATGAAGAGTGAAATGACCAGAACTGAGAGAACATTGGATATAGCAATAGCAATATTGTTTTAAGTTTAAGCAAATATGTTATTTTGACTATTATAAATATCCTGATTAACTATAACTTTAAGAGAGCTAGCTGAGATACAGAGGAAAGTACTCCAGGCTGGCTGGTCTACTAATAAGCTGTGATGCTTGGGGTAAACTATTTTTCCACTCTAGACCCTGGTTTTCTCCTCAATAAAATGTGCATTAGTCTGGATTATCTCCCAGGTTCCTTTCACTTCTAACATGAGACGCAGCATGGAGCAGTGGAAGGAGTGCTGAACTTTGAGTGATGGGATCTGAGTTCAAATTTTGATTCTACCACTTGCTGCCTGTTTGAGCTTGGACCACTTAACCTCTTTGAACTTCAGTTTCTTCATCTGTTAAAAGGGGAGATTGATTGATTGATTGATTGATTTTTGCTTTTTAGAGGGTGGAGGGCAAGGCAGTTGGGGTTAAGTGAATTGCCCAAGGTCACCTGGCTAGTAAGTGTGTCAAGTGTCTGAGGTCAAATTTGAACTCAGGTCCTCCTGACTCCAGGGCTGGTGCTCTATTCACTGCTCCACCTGGCTGCCCCTGGGAGGTTGATTTAGATGGTGTCTACAGTCCTTTTCAGATCCAGCTATATGATTCTATTGTTTTATTATTTTTTTAAAGGCCTATAAGCTGTTTGTTAAGGGGGCTGATAGAATCTCTTCTTCCTCAGGAGTTATGTTGCTGGCATGGCTACCCTGTTTGCTACAAGATTGAGACGACATTTTTGTTTAAATTTTCAAATTCTAGTGAAAACCAGGTGAAGAACTTATTCCATGAGTGCTTAGGAGCAACTATCAAGAGACTCTATTTGAACCCAACTCCCAAAACTTGGGATATTTTTTTTCTTGGTGTGTGTGTGTGTGTGTGTGTGTGTGAGAGAGAGAGAGAGAGAGAGAGAGAGAGAGAGAGAGAGAGAGAGAGAGCGCGAGAGAGAGAAAATGAATTTTGGGGTGTGAGGGTTTTTCTTTTTCTTGGGTATCAGGATATAATGGCCAGCATATCAGTAAGAAAAGTAGAAGAGGATGAAACAAAAGCAAAGATCCCCATCCAACTCTAATAAACTATAATTCAAATCAAGCATTTCTTGGAGTATGATATAGAAAACATAGGCTGGAATGGTGGATAACAAATCTGACTTCCTGTCCTACATTTACCACTAGCTTTCTATGGGATCTTGGAAAATTATTCTGGGTCTCAGTTTTCTTATCTGTAAAAGGAAGGGATTAGAAGAAGCCCATGCATGCAATTGGTTGAAGAGCCTTTTGTCAAGTACCTATTATATGCTGTACTGTACTTGGGTACAAAGACAAAAAGTAAAACACTTCTTGTCCCTGAGAAGTTCATAATCCAGACAAAGGATTATACTACCAGGGAGTCAAGGAAAAGGCAATAATGCTAGGGTGTCTTTTCTGTTCTTCTCTGCCTATGTCTGCTGTTATTTATTTCCATGAGCAAGTCTGGTTTAGGGATTGCTAGGATTATCTGTGGTGGGGGCCAGGTAACCTGGAAATCCCCAGTCTCCCCAGCTCTCCACCACAGAGGTGGCCCAATCCCCAAAGACTTCATCCCTGTAGCTTAAGGCATTGATTCTCTTGTTAAAATAAAAATTCCACTAGGGGGCATCACTTTAAGCTGTTATTGGTCGGTTCCACCTTGCCATGCATGCAAAAGCACATTTTAGTAGGGGGTAGGTTGAGAGAATTTTAATATGGTGAGATAGGTGACCAAGAAGAAAGGAAAAGGCTAGAACCTTGGAAGCAAGATGAATTTTGGTCTCCTATAAACTCTATCTATAAACTTGAAAGGTTACTCGGCTCCAGACTGAGACAATAGCCAAGAAAAAAGGGTAGAGAAGGGGAGGCAAGTCAGAGCTTCACTAAGCTTGGGATTGAGATGGGGATGGCAGGAAGTCTGGTGTGTAATTGAAAAAGGATCAGTGGAAATGATCTTAGGAGAGAGGAATCACTCATTGACAGTCTAGTGTTTCTGGTGTGCCAAAGTGAGTTCAATTTAAGAAATAGTTTTAGGATGTCTGCTGTGTGCAGGGCACTGCTGTGCCAGGCGCTGCAGACACAGAGGTAAAAGAGTCCCTGTATTCAAGTTGCTGATCCCACCACTGCCATGTGGGAGGTAGTAGGGGGAGGCAGATATGATGCGTGTTACACATGTGTGATAGAAAGAAATCTGAAGAGGGAGAGAAAACCAGTCAGTAAAGGGAGTAGGGGAGACTTGGCAGGGTGCAGTTAGCTGAACCTTAAAGAAAGAAATGGGTTCTGAAAGGCTGTAGTGAGGAGCTAGTGCATTCCAGGCATGGATAATGGCATTTATGAAGACATTGAATAATGAGATGAAATGCTGAGATCTGGGGTCAGATCTGAGTATGGAGAGAGAGAGAGAGAGAGAGAGAGAGAGAGTAAGTAGAGTAGGCAAAGAGGTAAAGATAAAAGCTGTGTAAGAAAACTGGAAAGACAAAGTTGAAGCCAGACTTAGAAAGACCTTACATATTGGCAAAGGAGTTTGACTCTTCCCTTACATATACTTGGGAGTCACTGAAGAGGTTTTGGGCATTGGGAGTAAAATTGGCAAATCCTGTACCTTAAAAAGATCCTTTTGGGAGCAGTGTGTGGAGAGTTATGCTAGGGACTCTGGAGACTACAAGAATGAATGAGGCAACAGACCTCACTCAAGGAGTTGAGGACACAGCCCATGTACTCAGAAGAATGATAATTCACATGGATCAGTTGCTAGACACAACCTTGCTGCAGGCTGGAGCCAGGGGCAGGAGCTGCAACTGACTTGGGGGAAGTTAGAAAGAGAGACCATCTTTATGTGGTTTTACCAAAAAAGCCCAGGCTTGCGGGAAGCTGACAGCAGCAAATTGTATGAACTCTTTGTGGAACTAGGATCCCCACTTTCATCCGCATGTCAGACTCTGGAGCTTCTTAACCCTTCCATCCCTGCATCCTTGAATATTAGACGGTCTTGATTCTGTCTTTCATTCTTGTTGCTGTTCAGTTGTCTTCAGTCATGGTTGACTCTTTGTGACCCCATTTGGGGCTTTCTTGGCAGAGATACTAGAGTGGTTTTTCCTTTTCTTCTCCAACTCATTTTTACAGATGGGGAAACTGAGGCAAACAGGGTTAAGTGACACAGCTAGTAAGTGTCTGAGGTTGGATTAGAGCTCAGGAAGAGGAGTCTTCCTCACTAAGCCTGGAGCTCTATCCACTGTTCCACCTAGCTGCCCTTATGCTGGTACCAAGCCCTGATGCTGACTCAGAGAACTTCTGTGTTATTAAATACTATCTTCTACATGAAGCCCTTCTTGCACCTCCCCCTGCAAGCTACTACCCAAAATGGCATTGTATTATTTTGTATTGATTCTCAATATCCTTATATATATACATGTCATCTTCTCCACTGCTCAGTGAGGGTAGGAATGATTTCATTTTTGCCTTTACGTCTGAGTTAAAAAGTGTTTGTCTCTGGCCTCTCCCCTTAGCACTGTGTATCACCACCAGTGGCACTGGCTTTTGTAGTACAGATTCCAAAGTATACCCTTCCCCCTATTCTGCACCACTGCTCCGCCCCCCTACCCCCCCTCAGCACCAGCCTAGAAGAGGACCTTCTGACTGAGACCTTTCCTTCTTCCTTGATCTGGAAGGCTTTCTTTAGCCTCTTTCATGGGACTCTTAGGTGCTGTCCATAACAGGACCCAGGCCTGACTCCACCCAAGGGAATGGGTGGCAGGAACATACTTCTGTGTGACCTAGTACCAAATGAAAGGAATAAACTATAAGCACTTTAGTAGAGAAGGCTAGATTACTTGGAGCTGGGGTTTTTTGGAGGAAGTAGGGTCAGAGTTGAGCCTCAAATCAAATCAAATTTTGGAGTGGCAGAGACAGCAAAGGGTCAGAGGGAGACATTTTCTTAGCCTAACGTGACTTAGGAGGTCGGCAGGAGAGGTCTGTGACACTAGGCCAGGGGCTACCTTGAAAGGCAGTCAGTGGTGGCACCAGTGGCGGATTTTGGAGGTGCCAGCTTTGGGAGCTCACAGCCCCAACAACTGGTCAGAAAGAGATTAAAAGGAACCTTTTGCTGACACTAGGTGCAGCTGGCACTAATTGCTCATCCACAGTTCTGGGTCCCAGTTCCAGGGTTGAGAGGATTGTTTGTTATCCATCACAAGGAAGCAAGGGCTCTGGTCACAGTTCCAGGGCCACGAGGAGCACTAATGTTTGCAGCTACAGGGGACCAAGGACTCTTCCTGGGTAAAAGCTGGAGCAATGACCAGGAGAGCAGTGACCATACCTCACTCAGGATTAGACAACCTTAGAAGCACAGAAAATTTGCTAACCCTAGAACGAGCTCTGAAAATAGCAGCATGAAAAAGCTTGAAGCCTGGCACAGAGACCTCTCCCCTACCTCCAAGTGAGCAGAGACCAACTTTAATATAAAGTCCAAAGTCAAGAAATAAGCTAGAGAATTAAGCAAACAACAACAACAAAAAACTTAATGAAGTCATGTCAAACATTTTTACAGCAAGTTCTCTGTAAAAGGCCTTGTTTCCCAAATATATAACAGATTGAATTAAATTTATAAAAATAAGAGCCATTCCTCAATTATTAAATGGTCAAAGGATATGAGCAGTGAGAATTCAGAAGAAGAAACTAAAGCTATCTATAGTCATATGAAAAATGCTCTAAATCACCATTGTTCAGAGAAATGCAAATTAAACTCTGAGATAGCTTTTCACAACTATCAGAAAAGATAAATGCTAGAGGGAATGAGGAAAAATAGGTATATTAATGAATTGTTGGTGGAGTAGTGAACTGATCCAACCATTCTGGAGAATAATCTGGAACTATACCCAAAGAGCCATAAAACTGTGCATACCTTTTGACCCAACAATACCACTACTAGGTCTGTATCCCAATGAAATCAAAGAAAAAGACCTATGTGTACAAAAATATTGGTAGCAGCTCTTTTTGTGGTGGCAAAGAATTGGAAATTGAGAGGGTATTTATCAGGGTGGAGAATGACTGAACAAGTCATGTTATATGATTGTGATGAGATACTATTGTGCTATAAAAAATAACAGGAGGGGTAGTTTCAGAAAAAACAACTACAACATGGCAACTCCTATATGAACTGATGCAAAGTGAAGGGAACAGAACTGGGATGTCAATGTATATAGTAACCACAATGTTGTAATGATGTTTAACCGTTGAAAATTTAGCTACTATGATTAATACAGCAATCCAAGACAATTCTGAAAGATTCATGATGAATAAAAAGCTGTCCACTTCCAGAGAGATAACTGATGAATTCTGAGTGCAAAATGAAATATCATTTTCCCATTTTCTTTCTTTTTCTTTTTTTGTGATTTGACTAATACGGAAAATGTTTGTATGATTTTACATGTATAAATATGTACAGATTTACTATAAATTTATATAAATTATATATGTACATACTGTGGGTGGGGAGTAGATGGGAGAGAGGGAGAGAATTTGGGAAACAAAATGTTAAAAAGAGTGAAAATAAGTAATAATTAAAAAAATAACTATGCATAAACAAGATAGAGGAGATAATCAGAGGGAAGGTACTAGAAATAAGAGGGATTAGGAAAGACTTCTTGTAGAAGATGGGATTGAGACTTGAAGGAAATAAGGGAAGGTAGCTGGAGTTGAGGAGGAAAGGAGTTCTGGGCAGAGATAGAAAACAGCCAGTGAAAATGCCCAAGGTCAGGAGATGGAGATTCTGTTGATAGGAACAGTAAGGAAGCAAATGTCGTTGGATTGTGGAGGATATGGGAGGGTATAAGAATTAAGAAGACTGAGCATTCGGACAGAAAGAAGTTTAACCCATGGCCTTGATGTTGATAAGGATTCACGGGACAGGAACTTGAGAAAGTGAGCTGCATGTTAAAAAATTAACATATACAATAAGTGGCGTAGGAGTGTGAATATTATGCTTTCATCCAGACATGGGTTCAAATTCAGCCTCAGACACTTACCAGCTATGTGTTGCTAGGCAAGTCACTAAAGCCTGAAAAATAAAGGTGTTGGATTTGATGACCTCCTAAGGTCACTTCCAACCCTAAATTTAAATTTATTATCCTGTGAAGATTTTTGCATATATGTGTGCATGTATATGCATATGCACACACACACATATGAATATATGCCTATACACATTTATGTACTATAAAATGTTCCCAAGTTTCATATATGTACACATACACATATATACACGTATAGGTTTGTTTATAACATATATTTGCCAGCATACATTTATGTGTGCATGCATTTTATATATACATGTGTGGATATATACATGAATATACACATATACACATAGATTGTGTTGTACATGCACACAGGACACATGTTACACAACACACGTGATACATGCACATACTTGTGCGCACATATAGAAGATACATGTATGTTTACCTCTAAATCTACATGTATGTATACATTATGTACACATATAATATAATATATGTGGAGGGGGTGTGCCCTTGACAAGGGTTATTTCTTTGAAATACACTGAAGGGAATTGGGCTGTACTTCCTGCCAAGCATTACAGTTATACCAAGTATGCAAGTGCTGCTGCCTTCTGCTAAAAGGTGAGAAAAACACCCTGAGTGGTAGGATCCCCTGCCCCTCTCAGCTTGGTCTCATGTTGATTTTGTCATAAGTGTGGTAAAAAAAATTTTTTTTAATATACTGGGACCTTGGGAAGCTATGTGATCATTTAAAACAGAAATGTGGCATGTGTTAACAAAATGAAGAAACTGAAAAACTGTTCAGGAACTTTGAGGAGGGAGTGGCAAATAAGTAAGGAATGGAAATAGAAATCAGAGTGCTTTTGATAAACTAGAAAAGCTGTTAGTGCTGGCATAAGTTGTGAAGGAGATAAGTGCCAGGTAGTGGAGTAGAATATTTGTGATGCATGTCTCTGGTACAGAGTGGAGACTGATGGAGAACAAGTAAGGTGCAGAAAGAGCTGGAGGGTCATGGTGTGTAACAAGTTGGTTAGTGATTTTGACCAAAAGTTGACATTAGGAGTACGGCATTAAGCCTTGGAGATAGAAATGTTTGGTGTATGTAGCTTTGGTCACACAATTTTTACAAGATCCAGTCCAGTTTTGGGTAGGATCATGGAGATATGGGAGAGTAATTCAGGAACCACATCAGTTCCACTTAGAAGGCTCACATGGCTCTCTGCTTTGACGGTATTAATAGCCTGATTGGTCTAACTGCTTTTGGCGTCACCCCTGTCCAACCCATCCTTCACACACACTCACACACACATATGAATATATTCATATATATTCATATATATATTCATATATGAATATATATTCATATATATCTGTCAAACTAATCTTCCTAAGGTATGTTTTCCCTTTCAAAAACTTTCAGTGGCTCTCTGTTGCATGCAGGATAAAACACACAGTAGCCCCTGTGCAGCTAGGTGGCACAGTGGATAGAATGCCAAGTCTGGAGTCAGAAGACCTGAGTTCAAATCTAGCCTCAATTACTAGTTGTGTGACCTTGGGCAAGTCACTTAACCCTGTTTACTTTGGTTTCCTCACCTGTAACATTAGCTGGAGAAGGAAATGGCAAACCACTGCAGTATCTCTGCCAAGAAAATACCAAATGGAGCCATAAAGAGTTGTATACAACCGAAACTACAGAGCAATAGCAACAAAGCCAGCCATTTAAAACCCTCCACAAAATGGATCCAGATTAACTTTCTGGCACAATCTTACAGTAATCTCCGTTATAATAAATACTTATTGACTGACTGATTGACTGACTAAATGCACTCTAACAGCTGTTCTCCAGGGCTGACATACTGCTTCTCCCCTCTCTATTTGCACAGGCCTTCCCCCAGATGTCCTTCCTCTTCAGCTCTGCCTTGTATGCTCTTCATACTCCTCTAAGGGTAGGCTTAGTTTCCACCTCCTCCTTGAAGAAACCTGTGTGCTGTGAAGACTTGGTTTGACTGGAAGGTCCCAGCTCGGAAGATGCAAATATGCTAAGGCTTCACTAATTCAAGAGACCTATATCTTCCCTTTGATGCTGTGGCACAGTTTGCTGGGTCTCTTTCCCTCATTCCTTATTGGGGAATCCAGAGGATACATTCATTGCAACGGTCCAGACCATTCTACTGCCTTGCCTCACCAGTGATGGGCTACCAGCAAGAGTCTCCTATTAGGGCCATATCAGCTCTTTATCCTAAAACTCTATATAAGCTTGTTACCTAAGCTTTGAGTATTTGTGTATAGACTTTTGAGGTCCTGGGGTTTATTACTGGCTCCTTTCTGAGATGTGTCTTCTGTGAATTTCTGGGTGTCACAGCTGCAATTCTTCTTTATTTGTGGCTCCTGTCTATAGCATCAATTCTCAAAGTGGTCTGGGGACCCCTTGGAGTCATTGAACCCTTTCATGTGAGTCTGAGATTAAAACAATTTTTGTGATATACTGAAGCATTTTAATGTCTAATACAGTAAATATCTATAGACATAAAATACATTTTTAAAAAAGCTCTTTGGGGGTCTTCAATAACTTTTAAGAATACAAAGGGATCCTGAGACCAAAAAGTTGAAGAACCACTGGTCTATAGTATCTAACAGACAGACAGACAGAGACAGAGAGCAAGACAAAGAGACAAAGAGAGGGTCAGAGAGACACAAAGAAAGATGGATGGATGGATGGATGGATGGATGGATGGATGGATGGATGGATAGGTAGTAGATAAATAGATAAATAGATAGATAGATAGATAGATAGATAGATGGATGGATGGATGGATGGATGGATAGATAGATAGATAGATAGATAGATAGATAGATAGATAGATAGATCTAGATGCAAGCTTCATCCTCCCTTCTCCTTTTGAATTTAGAGCTCTTTTTATTAGATTGTAAGAGATCTAGTAAATACATTCTTGCCAGCCTCTGTTAAGTATATGCTATCTCTGGCTAGGAACCTGACAACCCTGTATTGTCAGCTATGATTCAGAAATACAAATGCCACTCTCAGACAATTCTTTACTTCCCAAATTAAGTTTTCTCTTCCACATCCATCACTTTCAATGGGCAGCAGTGAACAAAGTACAACCCACATCCCTACAGTCTTCAGTTTCTTGCCCAGAATCATTTGCAATATTTTGGGGGTTCCTTATAGAAGTGTTATTTGTGTCCATGTGAATGACCAGAAGTGAGTAGTTGATATACATTTTGGTAAGTCCTGGGAATCTCTGTGTTCTGTCTTGTGTACATGCCCCAGGAAGACAACAGACCGCTCTATTATTGTTACCAGGTTGACAAAGTACATAGGAGCAGGGAATCACCAAGTACTACTACTTTGCTACATGTATTATGCATGTAGTAGAAGATGGGGTTCTGGAGGTCAGGGGCTGTGTCATTTTTAACTCTGTGTCCTAGCACAGTACCTGGAGCATAGTAAGGGCTTAACAAATGTTTGTTAAATTGAGTTGAGATTGATTTCCTCTCCCTTCTCCCCTCTTACTCTTAACTGAAAATACCCCTTCCTCTTCACATTTTATTCACAAACTTTTGCCTGGGTCTCTCCTATCTATCACACCCCCACACTTGTAACTTAATATTGCAGTGAATAGGGTGCTGTACTTGTAATCAGGACCTGAGTCTGAGGACAGCCTCAGATACTTACTAATTGTGTGACCCTGGGTCAGTCTGTTCACATTTCCCAGGCTCAGTTTACTCAGCTGTAAAATGGGAGCTAATAATAGTCCCCTACATCACAGGATTGTTGGGAGAATCAAAAGGGATTACATACATAGAGTGTTTTAAGAACCTTACAATGCTACATAAATGCGATCACTATTATTATTAGATTCCTTATTGCTTCTATTTAAGACCCTCTACCCTTAGTAAAATGTAAGCTTTCAGTCATTTCTTTATCCTCAGCATTTAGCACCGTTGCTTTGCCCACAATAAATGCTTTATAAATGCTGAATTAGATTGAACTAAAATGATTGTAGCTTGGAAAAAAGGAATGGTATCTGATAACTTGATTGCTATTTTCAAATATATGAAGGATTCGCATTATAAAGATACTCTCTGTTTGTTTCCTATTTCTGTAGGGAACTAGACAAGAGGAAGTGGTCTTAGGGAGCTCAGTTAAACATTAGGAAGAAATTTCTCACTGTTCTTTTGGCCTTAGGGATTTTTGAATCCACCCCTCCCCTTATACAGATGAAGAAACTGAGGCCCAAAGAGTTAATATTAATTAAACAGGCAACTATAGTAAGTTAGACGATGAGAAGGGGATAGGGCTGAGTGAATGTTGCTGTCTGGCTACAAGGTGGCGGGTTGGATCTTCCACCTGTCTGCATCAACATTTCTCTGACTTCACTTCTTCTCTGAAGAAGGGGAGGGAAGTGGCCTGATGAGAAGCAGACTGACCAGTTAGTTCCTTTTATGACGGCCCTCATGGTGTATGTGTCCCCTCTCCACCCCACACCCCACTTCTCTCAACCAATTATGGTAGTTCCTTTTCAGGGCACACATTAGGTGTCATGATTAGGTCCTCAGTCGTGTTTAATAATTAGTGGATAGAGAGAAGAAATTTTTTTCTCCTTCTTGTCTCCTTTTCCTACTCCCAGGCACACGTGTCAGGTAAATTTATGGCCAGGATATGAGGAATCCGTATAGAGATTTGTGTATAGAGACTCACACCTTAAACTGCAGAACTGGTGACTTCTGGTAATGTTATTATGCTGCTGTCTACTTGGGTTTGTATTGTCTCTTGGGACCTCAAGGCCTTTGGGCTCTTCTCTGTCTCTACTTTCTGGTCTTCAGATTCTTCTGAAGTGTTTGCTCCTTTCTGATATAGTCTGTTGAGGTGTAGTGACTGGTAAGCTTTTCTTTAGCAAGAGAGGGGTAACTCTCTTAATGCAGACCTGAGGTCATCACACTCAGCTAGACAAAGAAAAAAAGCCTACAAAATTCCACAAGCTGAGTATCTTCTCTTTTTCCTTTTTGCTCCTGGTACTGATATAAGGTCCCTCTCTTATGCCAACTATCTGACTTGAGGTTAAAAAGTTCCTTTAGAATGGCTAAGTGGCGCAGTGAATAGAGTACTAGCCCTGAAGGCAGGAGGATCTGAGTTCAAATGTGACCTCAGACACTTAACACAAAACTAGCTGTGTGACCTTGGGCAAGTCACTTAACCCCCAATTGTACTACTTTCCCCCTCCAAAAAGCAAAGCAAAAAAAAAAGTTCCTTTAGCTCCTTTTAAATACCTGATTTATAGACTCTACAAAAACTCCAATGCAGTCCCAGAAGAACCATTGGAAGTTGATGAGATGAGGTTCCCTTTGCCTTCTACAATGCTCTCTGACTTGTTCTTGCCCCTAGGTTTTACCTGTATGCCAAATGATTAAGAGAAGCTCATGGGGCCATTGACCTCCACTCTGCTCAGCATTCCTGTCTTAAAAAAAAAATTAAGCATTTTTTTGGGGGGGGGAGGGCAATTGGGGTTAAGTGACTTGCCCAAAGTCACACGGCTAGTAAGTGTGTCAAGTATCTAAGGTCGCATTTGAACTCAGGTCCTCCTGACTCCAGGGCCAGTACTCTATTCACTGCACCACCTAGCTGCCCTGATTCCTGTCTTTTTTATGCATATCTCCAAATAATAAAACCACTGACTTTTTTGTGATACATGATGACCAGCACAACCCTCACTGGTCTCCTTACATTTAGATTAAAATAGTCCCAAATATGTTAATGGGCAGAAGGAAAATCAGCCTGTAATAGCACTAGTTTTCTTATTTTGTGAAAAAAAATAGTTGAAGTAGGTGACTTTTAAGCTCCAGCTCTAAATCTCAGCTCTGGCACTTTCATTAACCTTAAAGGTAACATAAACATGAAATGTTATTACACAGAGATGTCTCAAGTTCAGAGGGAAGCAGTTGAGCAAGCTTACTTTGGAAGGACTTGGGCTTCTTATTTTTGTGTTGGAACCTGGAAGCTTGACTTGTGTTGTATTTTCTGCTTAATTCGATTGTGGTGTTTGGGTGTGATCTTTACACCTTGCCTCATGGCATAGTCTGTAGCTTCAATGCTGGAGAGCCTGTGGCTGTGGTTGTGTTTCATCACCTCCTCCCACTGCCAATACTTACATTCCTCCTGACCAGCCTCCCAAGAAGCTAAAGTGTCAAGTTAAACCCATGGCCACGTAGAGCTGTCGTATGATGGGAACAGTACATCCCTAGAAAAGCTGAGGGTAGGAACATCGCAGCCTTCACTCGGCCCTCCAAGTAGTCTTGGGTATGACTACAAAGTAGATTGTTTTACGGTCTCCAGCTTCCCTTTTCTGTGCTTTCTCCCTCCCTCCCATTCTTCTTCTCCTGGGCTCCATGCCCCTGTGAGCCATCATTCCCATCCATCTGTCCAATTCTGCTCCTAAACCTTTTATTCACACTAAGATATAAATTATTGAATCTAGTCAGCCAAGCACCTACTATGTTCCATGCTATGTGCTAAGCGCTGGGAATACACAAAAAGGCATAAAATAGTCTCTGCTCTCAAGGAACTCACACTCTGATCATGCAGACAACATGCAAACAGCTGTGTACAAGTAAGATAGGTTAAGGATGAAGTGGAGATAATTGTACGGGGAAGGCACTAGCATTAAGGGAATTCGGAAAATGCTTCTTGCAGAAAGTGAGAATTTTAGCAAGGATTTAAGGGAAGCCAGGAGGCTGAGATGAGAAGGGAGAGAAGTTCAGGTATAGTCAGGAAATGGAGAGTCTTGTGTAGAAAACACCAAGGAGTTCACTGGATGCTGGATATGTGGAGATAAGGAGAGGTGAATTGAGAAGTACATCAGAGGAAGCCTTTGGCCCACAGGCTCAGTTTTTCAGTGAAATATGAGGGAAGGGGATGGCTAGGTGGCTCAGTGGATAGAGCACCGGCCCTGGAGTCAGGAGGACCTGAGTTCAAATCCAGCCTCAGACACTTAACACTTACCTGCTGTGTGACCTTGGGCAAGTCACTTGTGCCCAACTTCCCTGCCCTCCCCCCTCCAAAAAGGAAAAAATCAACAACAAGAAATATGAGAGAAGGTTCTTGACTAAGAAGGTGTGGAGGAGCAAGATTTTCAGCTATGAGAGGTTTAAAGAGGGATGAAAAGTCTTCTAATTGCTGAAGAGATGAATGGAATAGTGAGTCGATTAGGGATTATAAGAGGATTGCCTTGCTGCAGTGAGGGCCCGGGTGAGATAATGTAACAAATTGGTAGTGGGCCCAGACATTCTCCAGCTTTGTGCAGTAGCATGGGAGTAGGAGTGGAGACAGTAGATGTTCTGAAGACGCCAAGGCCAAGGTTTGGTAGGGGAAGATTGGTGAGAGGATAATAAGCATGAAACTCGGGAGAACACAGTATAAAATTGAGCTGGTTTGCCAGTGGGGTCAAGATGCGGAAGGGTGTAGCCAGTGTATGGGGTGATGGCCTTAGAAAAAACTGAGTAGTGGGGTTACTGGAAGACAACTTGAGGCAAAGAAGGCCTGTAGAGTGGGATCAGAAAAGGGAATTTTGGAGCTCATGGACTGAGAAGTGAAACATTTGTAGTTGACATATTTGGAGCTTATAATATTTACAGATGATAAATAAAAAGGCTGCCTAAGCCCTTTCCTCACACAAATCCTGTGCATCTGTTGTTCCAAATAGAGAGCCAGCAAAGAAGGGATAGCCATTGTGTTAAGCAGAGGCACTGAGATCCAAACAATTTCTGACAGTCTTAAATTAACCTAATGAATTTAGGCCTAACAGGGGAAATTTTTTTTTTTAACTTTAGGTATATAAAAAAAAAATCAATTATATAAGACTTGATTGGATAATAATTAGGTGAAAAGGACCTGTTTTGGTTTTGGGTTTTTTGGGTTTTTTGGTATTGTTATAGAAATCAACAGAGTGATATAACAACTAAAAAACAAACATGATCTTAGGTTGCATCAACAGAAGCCTAATGCCCAGGAGCAAGAATATGATGCTAGTAGGCGATAGTAAATTGTGCTCTGCTTTGGTTAGCCCACATTTAGAGTCTTATGTTCAGGCCTGGATACAGCATTTTAAGGACACTGACAAGCTCAGGTAGCTAAAGGAGAATACCAGGAAGGTGAAGAGACCATGCCCTAGGAGGTCTAGGTGGAACTTGAGGGAACATTTCAGCTATCTTCAAATATTTGTAGGACTGAAAGAAGAGGGACTAGTATTGCTTTGTGTGGTGTCAGAGGACAGAAGTAGAACAATGGGAGGCAGATTTCCTTGGCTATGAAGAACAGTTTCCTAATGATTAGAACTGTCCAAAAGAGGGATGGAAATTAGTGACTTGATGTGGAGATCTTCCAGGGAAATCTGGACAACTACTTGTAAGAGATGTTTGCTGGCTCTCTACGTGGAACAACAGGTGCACAGGATTTGTGTGAGGAAAGAGCTTAGGCAGCCTTAAAATGCTGTTGAAATGTGAGTTATTATTGTTGCATTATTATTAGGTAGTGAAATTCTAGGACTTCTTGTTTAAGAGAAAGAGTTGTCTGGAGAGGCAGGGTGATAAAGGGGAAAGATCTTTGGCTATGGAGAGGGCTCTGATGCTACCTGTACCACAATCAGGGTAAGTCACTGACTCACTGGGTTTCTGCTTCCTCTTCTGTGAAATAAGGGAGTTGGATAAGATGACCTCTTGAGGTGCCTTCCAGCTGTAACATACTATGAGATTCCATTTCCTGTGAACTATGAGTCTTGAAATTCTTGAGTTTATCAGGGACTCCTCTTCTCCCAAAATTTGGTCAAGTCACACCAAGGTCAGAAGTTGAAAAATATGGTTCTAGAGGATACTAGACAACAAGCCTCATAGTCTCTGCTGAGGTTTTCAGCCCCTTACCAGCACTTTTCTTGTGGCTTGAATTTCTAAGAGAGAGAAATCTGTGCTTGAATCTATAATCTCATTGGTGTCAGCAATCCTGCTAAACAATGTAACTAGAACTCCTATTCTCATTCTGTGAAATTCTTATCCAGGCCCTCCCATAAATTCCCCTCATGGGGCTCAGATCGACTGGGGGTCCTTCTTTTAGGTAATGGCTTCTTAGTGTGGTTTGGGAAGGGTAAAGGGCAAAAGGCAAAGCGTTTATTAGATTCCTGTTACGCACCAGGCATTTTGGGGGTGTTTTACACATATGATCTCATTTGATCCCCACAACAACCCTAGCAGGTAGGTGGGTGCTATTATTATCCCCATTTTACAGATGGAGAAACTGAGATGGACACAAGTTAAGTGTCTTGTCTAGGGTCACCTAATTAGTTTGAGCTCTGCTCCCCAGGGTGGAAGGGGTACGGCCCTGGCTATTTACCTGGTTCTGTGCTGATGTTGCCCTCAGGCTCATGGGGGACCCTTGGGGGTGGGGTAGGATGGGGGTAGGGAGTGACTGACTCTGCTGGAAGCCATAAGGGTCTGGCAGCTTACCTTGCACTGAACCTGGATCCTACTTCTGGTATGCTGGCGTCTGGTGTGTGCTGAGGCTGGGGGGGGTATTTCTGCATTTCCCACGGGCTACACTGGTAGTCTGGCTGCTGGCAGCTGCTTGTTTGACCAGAGCTATCAGAACTGGAGTCTGTCCATTGCCTTGGCTATATCCCTTGGCACGTGGGGGTCCTGGTTAGTGTTAACCTGCTCCACCACACTGGGACCCAGGATCTCCCACTGGTTTGCTGAGATGCTTCCTGTCCTCCACTGCGTTCCTCTTTTACCCTAGTGAGACTGACCTTTATTGCCCATCCTCCAAGTTTCTTCGGCCAAAAGATTGTTCCGCCCCATCTTTTTGCTGGCTCTGTTGTTCTGGTGTTTGAATAATTAAATTAAATTCGGTTTATTAATTGGCTAGACATTTTCCCAAAGGCAATTCTGTTTAATTCAGAACTCTGCACATTGTCCATCTGCAGCATTTGTCCATAATATGTCCAGAGTAATGGACTGAACTATATGGGTTACCCATCCAAGTGCATAGCATAGGCTGGACCGTAGACCTCCTTTATCCACTGGATTTTTCCTGTATGTGTGGTCACAACAAACTCTTCTGAGTGATTCTGGATCTCCTTTCGGAAACGTGCAATATTCTGGGACTTGATGCCACCAGCGCAATGTCCTCCCCAGTCAGGAGTATTGGCAGGACCACCGAGTCCGGATGGAAGTCTTCTTGTAGGTGGATGTGGTGATATGTCTCCTTGATGGCAGCATCTGATGCCTCTGACGTTCCATGCTTTGTCAGTATTGAGGGAACGCTGTTTTCAGACAGGGGTTTCTATTGTATCTCACATAGCTTTGACATGCGTAAGAGGCATTTTATTGGAACAGAGTCTTTAAAATGGTGATTCGCCCCTACTGAATCAGACATTTAAAAAAAATCATCAAAATACCAGCCTAAGAGAAGTGGCATGGCAATAGTGAGTTAGAGAGTTAGCTTAGATGCAAGAAGATCTGAGTTCAAGTCCTGCCTGTCACACAGGTCTCTAATTCCTTGTTACCTTATGCAGTTCTCTAAGGCTTATGAATTCTTTTAACTTTGGCCCTTTCAGTGCCAATCTCTCCACTGTCCCTTTGAGATCGAGGCTTTGGTCTCAAAGCATTGTGGGATATGTAGTTTAATAACAGCTAAATAATATCTCCATTTATATATTTGCAAAACACTTTCCAAATATTATCTCATTTTACCTTCACTTCAGTCCCAGGAGTTGGGTGCTATTATTAGTCCCATTTAACAGATGAGGAAAAGAGACAAAATTTAAGTGACTTGCTCAGGGTCACACAGCTAGTAAGTATCAGAGGTCAAATTTGAACTCAGGTCTTCCTGACTCCAGGTCCAGTGCCCCTTCCTAGCTCTAGTTTAGACCAGTCTCCCAAGGGCTATGTCTCCCTAACCACAGAACATTATGGAAATGTGTCAGACTGGACCTTAGGAAAGCTTATTCTACCAGAATACATTCAGAAACAATACAAACTCTCTGATGCCGGGGAAATTCTGCTGATCCTAGTTGTCCTAAATAGTGCCTGGGGTGGTGTGAGCCTAGAGGATCAGTCAAAGGTCAGGAGTCTGGAATTGGGTTCCAGGTCAAGGGTTTAAATTAGGCCCAGGAATGTTGAGAACACTAGGTCTGAAGTCATGGGAAATAAACAAGAAGGACACAATGATTTGCGGTCTGCACTTGTGATTACCATTTGTAAAAACCTTTAAAAATTTGTTTTCTTTTGAAAAATGAACTTAACAAACACATACATGTCCGTTTCCATTTCAAGGGAAGACCAGAAGATTGTAAATGAAGCTAAATCTTACGTGCAACTAGATTCTTTTAAAATATATACTGAATTTTAATTGAACCCGTTAGTTACCAGGACTGCCATATCTGTCTGTCTCTTTGTCTCTTTTGTGTGTTTCTAAATGAGTCTTTTATTTTTGTCTCCACTGTCTCCTCTCCCCCTTCCCTACTCTTCTTCCTTTCCTTCTCCTCCTCCCCCATGGCAAATAAGTAAAGTCAAATAAAGCAATTCCCCACAGTAACAGTGTCTGAAAGTGCATTTGTTCATCCCCTCTTATAACTTGCAGTCTCAATGACTTCCTTGGGGGCACTGAGATATTAAGTGACTTGCCAGTCACTGTAGCTGGTATGTCAAAGTGGAATTTGAAGTCAGAGCTTTCTGTCTCAAACACCAGCCTTCTCCACTATGCCATGCTGCCCCCCTTCCCCCCAGATATGAATCCTATTAGAAAATATAGAAATAATGTAGAATGATAGAAGAAAACATAGAAAAATCGAAAAATCCTCTTAGAAAAACACCCCAACCAAGTCTGAGGTATAGTGTGCTTAACCAGCCAAGGACAAGTGTGACCATTGGCAGAAGTCCAAACAACAGACCATTAGTCAGTTAGTCAGTTCCTAGAAAGGGGGTTGGGGTGATGAAGGGGAACTCTTTTTAAATTTTTATTTCAATTAAAAAAATCTATTTCCTCTCCCTTTCATTTCCTTCCCAAATTGAAGAGGGTAGGGGAAGTACCAAACTCATATAACAAATATTCATAATCAAAATGTAATGAATGAAATAAATATAGAGATAAATTAATAAGTAAATCAATAAATGGATGAAAAATAGGCAAAGTCAAGCAAAAAAAATATCCTCATTGTCCAAGTATTAAAAATAAATGTCTTATTCTAATCTTGAGCCTGTCATCTCTCTGTTAGGACATAGATAATATGGTTCATTTTTAGTCCTCTGGAATTGTGGTTGGCCATTATTTTCATTAGCATTCATAAGTCTCTCAGAATTATTTGTCCATACAATGTTTTTGTTATTGTATACTTTGCTTCCCTGGTTCTGTTTGTTTTACTTTGTATCAGTTCATGTAGATCTTTTCAGGTTTCACTGAAATTGTCTCTTTCATCATTTCTTATGGCATGATAATATTCCATCACATTCATTTACCATAGTTTGCTCAGTCATTCTCCAATCAATAGGCACCTCCTAGTTTCTAATTCTTTGCCACTATTTAAAGAGCTGCTATGAATATTTTTGTACCTTTTTTCTTTAATCTCTTTGGAATAGAGTCCCAGGGTAGTATCCTTGGGTCAATGGGTATACACAATTTAAACACTTTTTAGGCATAGTTCCAAATAATTTTCTAGAATGGCTGGACCATTTCACAGGTCCAGCAATACTGCATTAGTGTGCCTGATTTCCACATTTCTTCTAGCACTTGCCATTTTCCTTCTTTGTTACCTTTTCCAGTCTAATAGATATAAGGTAGAGCTTCAAAGTTGTTTTAATCTACATTTCTCTATTTGTTAGTGATTTGGAACTTTTTTTTTTCATCTTGCTATTGACAGCTTGGGTTTTTCCTTTGAAAACTGCCTTTTCATATCCTTTCACCATTTATCAATTGGGGAATGGCTCTTATTCTTGTAAATTTGAATTAATTCTTTATGTATCTGAAATTACTTTTTTTTTTTGCTTTTTGGAGGGGGGAAGGCTGGGCAATTGGGGTTAAGTGATTTGCCCAAGGTCACACAGCTAGTAAGTATTAATTGTCTGAGGCCAGATTTGAATTCAGGTCCTCCTGACTCCAGGGACAGTGCTCTATTCATTGTGCCACATAGCCGCCCCCAGTTCTTTATGTATCTTGCAAATGAGTCCTTTATCAGAGAAATTTGCCAAAAAGTTTCTCCCCACTCCCCCCTAGTTACTTGCTTCTCTTCTAATTTTAGTTGCATTGGCTTTAACATGTACAAAAATATATAAATTTTATGTAATCAGAATTGTCCATTTTGTCTTCTATGATTCTGACCATCATTGTTTGGTCATGAATGTTACTGTTATCAATAAACAAGACAGGTAATGTCTTCCTTGCTCCTCTAATTAGTTTTTGGTATGACAGGGAGTTCTGATAGTCATTCATGAGACAGTGTGAAAGAAATACTGGTTTTGGAGTCAGAGGACCTGAATTCATGTACTGACAACGATGTTTGCGTCCTATGTGACCATGGGCAACTCACTTAACCTCTTACTGCTCCAGGTACATCTGTAGGATTATAAATTACGTATTATTCTATCTGACCCTAGAGGGCAGAATTAAGACCAAATGAACAGAAATCACAGGGAGGCAGATTTGCTTCTCATCTCATCTATAAAATGAATTGATCATATTTAACAATATTTATAAAGTTCCTTCCAGGTAATCCTGTAAGGGTCAGTGCAGTACATCAGTAAAATAAGAGGTAAGAAGGAATAGTAACAAGATTTCAAAGCAGCACCAAGGACTGTGAAACTGGAAGTGACCTCAGAGATCATCCAGTCCTTTTACAGGTGAAAAATCAAGGAAACAAATATTTATTAAGCCCCCACTATGTATCAGACATTGTGCTAAGTACTTTACAAATATTAAGTCATTTGATCTTTGCAACAACCCTACGAGGTAGGTACTATTATTATCCCCATGCTATAGTAGGGCAAAATTGAGGAACACAGAGGTTAAGTGACTTGACCAGAGTCACAAAGCTAGTAAATATCTGAAGCAATATTTGAACTCAGGTCTTCCTGACTCCGCACCTAATGCTTCATCCATTGCACCACCTAGCTGCCCAAGGACAAGTTGTTTCATTTGGTCTAATTATATTTCAATTCCAAACCATGTTTGTTCTCTTGGTAGAAAGCTGGGGCCACAAAAATTCTTTATTTCACAGGCTTTTATTGATTCTTTTTCTTTGAGGGGGGGAGAGGCAGTGGGGTTTAAAGTGACTTGCCCAGGGTAACACAGCTAGTAAGTGTCTGAGGCCAGATTTTATTTCAGGTCCTCCTTTACTCTATCCACTATGCCATCTAGCTACCCCTATTGAGTACTGATGGAAGGAAAAATTTCTTCACAATTAGTGCCATCGAGGATGTGGAATGGGGCTGTCACTGGAAGCCTTCAAACAAAGGTTGAATGGCCATTTGCTGGGAGTAGTGTAGAAGCCATTGCATTCTTGTCCTGCTATTGGCTGAACTAGATGGTCTCTGATGTAGAAATTCTTGGACTCATTCAGGGTGGGGCAAGGAGTCAGAGAGAAAAAAGTCATCAGGGGGAAAGGCAGAGCCCCTGTCATTGAGTTCAGGTAGGAACACAGGTCCTAGGATGATTGAGGTGTTTCTGGGATGCTACCCTTCTTTCTTTTACCCTTTCATGTGTGTATGTTTCCTAATAAGACAGTCTTGTGGTTTATTTTTTGCTTTAACTTCCACAGTAAAATGATGTTGACTTGCTATAAATTTCCTTATCACTAACCACAGAAACCTTGTTTGTCAGTTTCTTTCCACACACCCCAATAAAGAACCCAAGTTGTGTTCTTAGTCTAATTTAACATTTATTAATCACCTACTAGGTGGTAGTTTCTGTAACATAGTGTTACTCTTTGTTTTTGAGGAAGATCACAAGGTGGCAGAAAGAAGGCATGCCTTAGAGTCAAGAAGACCTAGGGTCTAGTCTTCCCAGCTTTATGATCCTGGATAAGACTCAGTGTCCAGAGAAACTCTCTAAGTTGGAAAGGAATTACCAACCTACCTTAGTGGAGGAAGTTTCCATAGCTGGAGCTTCCCACACTGATGAAATTACAGTTTCAGACTGAAAAAAGACCCAACAAACCAAACCAACTTTGATTTGCCTCTTCACCTCCTGAGAATGCTAACTAATCCCCATCAAAAGGGATTAGAACTGCAGAATCATATTAACACCGGAAAGGCTATGAGAGATCCTTGTTGGGAAGCAATATAACACAGTGAGGGAAAAGTACTAACTCACGAGTCAGAGGAACCTGGTTCAAATCCCACCTCTAATATAAAAGAAAAGTCCATATAAGCTTGAGTGAATTACTTAATCTCTTTGGGCCTTAGTTTATTCATCTTGTAAAATGAGAGACTGGACTGGACGGTCTCTTTTTGTGTCTATGGTCTAGCCACGGGCCTGCCTGGGGCTTTAGATTTTGAAGTAATCTCAGCCAGAGGTGGTTTTACCCATTAGGAAGTTTTTCTTCATTTCAAATCTTCCCTGGAGTTCTGACTCTTTGGTCCTGGCTCTGCCCTTCAGGACCAAACATAATGATCTTATTTGTCCTTCCTGGTGAAAATCACTGCGATGCATGGAGTCAGACCTGAAAACCAGAAGACCAACTCTGATGGGAGCTGTGTGACTCTAAGCAAGTCACTTTTCTCCTCCGGCCCCAAGTTTCCTCATCTATAAAATGAAGGAATTGGTTAGATAGACTCTGAGGCCTCTTCCAGCTCCAGAACTATGACTGTATGACATGTAAAATGGGGATAATACTTTGAATCTCTGCCTTGTTTTGAAGCACTTCCTTTGTAAGCCTTAAAGTTCTACACAAAGAGCCAAGATGGCAGAGAAAAGGCAGTGACTCGTCTGAGCTCTCCCTAAAGCCCCTCCAAACACTTTAAAATAATACCATAAAACTTCCCTGGAACAGTAAAACCCACAAAAGATAGGGTGAAATAATTTTCTAGTCAAAGACAATTTAGAAGGTCAGCAAGAAAGGTCTGTCACAATAGGGTGACAGCAGAATGCAGTCCAGAGCAGGTCATGCCAACACAGAAGAGGCCCTAGCAAACCAAGAGCAGGCCTTGGGAGTGACTGAATCAGCATCAGTGGCAGCAACGGGTGCTTCCAGAGCTCTCAGACCATAGAAAGTAAGGGGGTTGAGCAACTGATCAGAAGGAGATTACAGGGGTCTCTTTGCTGGCACTGGTGGCACCCTCTTGCTTTGCCTATATTCAGACTTGGGTCACAGTCCTGGGTGGCATTCCTGGTGCAAAGAGGAGCATTACCAGAGCAGAACTTGTGGCAGCAGTGGAGGGGGCACCCTTCCCACATTTCCAGGTCAGAAAAGAGTGCTTGTGGTCTGTCACAGACCAGAGCACAGGTCAGGAGAGTAGTAAACACACCTCGCCTTAGATCATACCACCTTGGAGGAACTAGAAACTTACAGCTCCCTAGAAGTACCTAGGAAAACAGCTGCACAAAACCCTTAAAGCTTGGGACATGTGTCCTCCATCTTGGAAGCAGAGCCTTCCTTTAACAAAGAGTTAAAAGTCAAGAAACAGACTGGGAAAATGAGCAAACAACAGAAAAAAATTCTGACTATAGAAGTTACCATGGTGACAAGGAAGATTGAACCTCACACTCAGAAGACAACAAAGTCAAAGCTCCAAAACCAAAGCTTCCAAGAAAAATATGAATTGGTCTCAGGTCATGGAAAAGTTCAGAAAGGATTTTGAAAATCAAGTAAGAGAGGTAGAAAAAAATTGGGAAGAGAAGTGAGAGTAATACAAGAAAATCATGAAAAAAGAGTCAACAGCTTGGTAAAGAAGACAAAAAAATACCGAAGAAAATAGCACCTTAAAAAACAGAATAGGCCAAATGGTAAAAAGAGGTACAAAAAGCCAGCAAGGAGAAGAAGACCTTGAAAAGTAGAATTGTTCAAATAGAAAAAGGGGTACAAAAATTTACTGGAGAAAAAAAAAACCTCCATAAAATGAAGATTTGGCTAAATGGGCAAAAAGGCATAAAAACTCAGTGAAGAAAATAATTCTTTAAAAATTATTATTGAGCTAATGATTTTATGAGAAACCAAGAAATAACAAAGCAAAACTAAAAGAATGGAAAAAAAAGAGAATGTGAAATATCTCATTGGAAAAACAATTGATCTGGAAAATAGATCCAGGAGAGATAATTAAAAAATTGTTGGACTACCTGAAAGCTATGATTAAAAAAAGAGTCTAGACATTATCTTTAAAGAAATTATCAAAGAAAATGCCTCTGGAAGACCTGAGGGTAAAATAGAAATTGAAAGAATCCATTGATCACCTCCTGAAAGAGGTCCCCAAAATGAAAAATTTCCAGGAATATCATGACAAAATTCCACAGCTCCCAGGTCAAGCAGAGAATATTGTAAGCAACCAGAAAGAAAAAATTAAAGTATCATGGAGCTACAGCCAAGATAACATAATATTTAGTAGTTTCTACATTAAAAGAATGAAGGGCTTAGAACATGATATTCCAGCAGGCAAACCTACTCAGCAAAACTGAATGTAATCCTTCAGGGGAAAATGATATTTAATGAAATAGAGCCTTTCAAGCATTTTGAATGAAAGGACCATGTACTTTTTTTTTTCAAATTTATTTTATTGACTTGTTTGTTTACTTTTAGTTTACAAGATTCAGTTCCAGAGTCACTTGAGTTTCAGATTTTTCTC
>CM053597.1:36441780-36469117 GCA_028646575.1 Pseudocheirus occidentalis | reverse complement strand
TTCCTTCAGAATTAGATTGGAGCAAATGGAAGCTAATGACTTTATGAGAAATCAATACACTATAAAACAGATCCAAACAAATGGAAAAATAGAAGGCAATGTGAAATATCTCCTTGAAAAAACCACTGACCTGGAAAATAGATCCAGGAGAGACAATTTAAAAATTATTGGACTACCTGAAACCCATGATTAAAAAAAAAAAAAGAAAACTGTTACAATGGAGGGAAAGAGCAGGAAGGTAAAAGGGAATGGGACAACCTTATTCTCATTGAATTTGGCCTAAGGAAGGAATAACATTCACACTTAATTGAGTATCTTCTCCTACAGGAAAATAGGGGAGAAGGGGATAAGACAGGGGATGATAGAAGGGAGGGTAGATTGGGGGAGACGGTAGTTAGAAGCAAGCACTTTTGAAAAGGGATAGGGTTAAAGGAGAAAATAAAATAATAGAGGGTGAGATAGGATGTAATCAAATACAGTTAATCTTCTACAATATAACTACTATGGAAATATTTGTGTAACTACATATGTACAGCCTATATTGAATTGCTTATCTTCCCAGTTGGGGTGGGTGAGGAGGGAAGAAGGGAAAGAATCTGGAACTCAAAGTTTAAAAACAAATGGTTAAAAAATTGTTGTTGTTTTTTTTTATATGCAACTGGGAAGTAAGATATACAGATCCATCTTGCCCTACTAGAAAGCTGGGGGAGAATGGGAGAGGATATAAGAGAGAACAGATTGGAAGAAGGGGTAGTCAGTAGGCTTGCTATTTTGGAGTGTGTGGGTAGGGGAAAGATGGGGAGAAAATTTGTAACTCAAAACATTGTGGAAATGAATGTTGAAAACTGAAAATATATAAATAAATAAATATAAAATATATAAAATAAATAAATTGGGGGAAAAAATAAAAGCATTTACTAAGGAAAAAAAGAGATCAGGAGTGGAAAAAGTCTAAGAAGCCCTACAAACTGACCCTGTGGAGACAAATTAAACACAAATGTACACAGTCAATCTATCAACAAGCATTTATTAAGCCCTTATTATATAACAAGGGATACAGAAACAAAAGTGAAACAGTATCTGCCCTCAAGGGGCTTACATTCTTCTTGGGAAGATAATACGGATGTACATAATTGGAAGACTATACATAACATATTGACACTATAATATGAATTAGACACTATCTATTCAACCACACATCTACATATGTATATATCTTCATCCATCTCTCCATATATCATCTATCTACTATCCATCTATATACATATCTATTTATCATCTGTCACCTATCTATCACTTATCTATCATCCAGTTCAGCTGTACATCTGTCAATTACTTATCATCTAAACATATACCTCCCTATCCATCTATTTATCACCTATTACCTATCTATCCACCTATACTTCTATCTCTCTCTCTATGTATCTGTCACCTCTCCATAAGCAGGGCCAGGCTTCGGGGACTAATGGGTAGCTCCTGGGAATTCAAGTCTCCAAAGATATTGTAAATCTGTATAGACAAGAAAGTGTGTGGCCAGACCAGCTCCAAGGAGGTTGGAACAGATGACACTGGAAAAATGGGAGCAGCAGGGATGGTGGAGAAGTAGCTGGAAGTAGTAGAGAGTGGGACAAGAGCAGTACCAGTTCTACAAGGAGAATTGATGACAGTGGAAGTTATCAAAGAGATATACAGATATTTTCTGATGGGTCGTGTTGAATTGTCTATGAGGCTAAAGCTCTGCCCCCATTGAGTTGCCTTGCACTGAATGTGGAGAAATAGAATTGTCTTTATGCTTCCCCTCTTTCTCCACTTTGTCTGGGGACAGCCAGGGTCCATTTTTCAGCTTGGTTCCTTATTCTGTATAAATTTTTTTTTTAGCTGACCCAGTTTTACTTCTCATAAGCATCTGTGGTTGACCTAGACCTGGGTATTTCCATGTGTGCTTCTGTATACAATTGTAATATTTGGGTTGGGGGAATGGCTCTCATGGGTTTCTTTTATAAACTAGAACTCTCCAGTTCTGAGTAGGGGGTTAACATATCCACCTGGGGACTGTTAAGTTACAGTTAAGTGGTGGGGGTTTTTTAGTTTTGTTTTTTTTTTTTGAGGCATCCAGGGTTAAGTGACTTGCCCAGGGTCATATAGCCAGTAAGTGTCTGAAGCTGGATTTGAACACAGATCCTCCTAATTCTAAAGCTGGTGCTCTATCCACTGTGCCACTTAGCTTCTCCTAATTAAGTGTTTTTTAAATGATCCTCTGACTTCCAAGTAGTGAAACCTTGAGACTTCATCTTGGGCCTCACTTGGATTTCTCTTAATGTTTCTTGACTGTGATTTCTTCATGTTGAATAGAGTGGACGGTGTCTTCCTAACCTTCTGAAGAAGGTTTCCACAACTGTATTTAGGATAAAACTGTATATATACAAATAACAACCAACTTGTCAAATTTGTTGCCCCTCTACATCTCTTGTTAGCCAAAGAGTTTCAACTGTGTTGTCAATGATGCTGTGAGCCTAAGCTTTGAGACCAAAGTAGTATATGGGAGTTCTAGTGCATGTATCTGATGGACAAAGATGAAATAATCTCAAAAAGTGTTGGGGAAGAATAATTAAAGAGATGAGTTGTTATCTACTGACCTCTAGGACACTCCCCTTTCCTCAATGAGATTACCACCTGACTCACAGTGTTTCTTTCCTCCTCAACTCTTATCTTCATACTAGAGGACTTTGGCATATACATTGAGAAGATGGTAGCCACCCAGCTGAACTCTCTTAACATTCCCTTCTAAATAACTTTAAATTATGCTTCAAACCAACTTTCAGAGGATCAGAGCCAACAAAAGGTCAGAGTGAGACAGTCTTCTAACCCAAGAAAACTGAACAAATCAGCAGGAGAATTGTGTGGCACCAGGGTGGAGGCCTGTCCAGAGACCATACACACAGTTGAGACAACAGCAGCCACAGCAGCAGCAAGAGCTTCAAAAGTTCTTAGCCCAGAGATGTTAAGGTGTTGAACAATAGGTCAGAAAGAGATTGTGAGAGACTCTTTTCTGACACTGGGTATAGTTGGTGCTAATAGGCAACTCTATTGCCTGTAAGTAATTCTGGGTCACAGTTCCAGGGAAGAGAGGAGCGCTTGGGATTAGTCATCAGGAAGCAGTGACCTTGGTCACAGCTTGAGTGCCAAGACACAAGTTCCAGGGCACTTTTGGGTGCAGAGAACCAGGGCTCTTCCTGGGTAAAGACAAGAGCACAGGCCAGGAGAGTAGTAACCACACCTCTCTCAGGATCACACCACTTTGGAAGCTCAGAAAACTTGAAGTACTCCAGAACTAGCAGCATGAAAAAGTCTGAAGCTTGAGACATAGCCTCCCCACCCTCAGGTAAACAGAGCCCAACTTTAACATAAAGTTCAAAGTTTTTAAAAGAGGCGGGGCTAGAAAATGAGCAAACAACAACAACAAAGAATTTGACCATAAAAAAACTACCGTGATAACAGGGTAGACCAAGACACAAACTCAGAAGAAGGCAACAATGTGAAAACAGTTATAATCAAAGCCTCAAAGAAAAATGCTAATTGGATCCCAAACTAACAAGAATTCTCATAAACATTAAAGGAGATAAGGATGATAGAGGAAAAATTGGGAAAAGAAATGAGTGATGCTAGAAAATTATGAAAAGAGAACTAACAGCTTGATAAAAGATGCACCCCCAAAAAGTAATGAAGACAATAATACCTTAAAAACACAATTGCTCTAATGATAAAAGAGGCACAAAAATCCACTGAAGAGAACTCCTTAAAAATCAGAATTGACCTAATGGAAAGGGAGATACAAACTGTCATAGAAGAAAATAATTCCTTAAAACTTAGAATCAGAGAAGTAGAAACTAATGGCTTTATTAGATATCAAAAAACAATAAAATAAAGTTAAAATAGAAGAAAATGTGA
This sequence comes from Pseudocheirus occidentalis, assembly GCA_028646575.1. Taxonomy (NCBI): domain Eukaryota; kingdom Metazoa; phylum Chordata; class Mammalia; order Diprotodontia; family Pseudocheiridae; genus Pseudocheirus; species Pseudocheirus occidentalis. Next base: position 36,465,169 of record CM053597.1, on the reverse strand, counting down.
ACTATCTCATTGGAAAAACAACTGACCTGGAAAATAGATCCAAGGGAGATAATTTAAGAATTATTGGATTACCTGAAAGCCATAATCCAAAAAAAAAGCCTGAACATTATATTTCAAGAAATTATAAAGGAAAAATTCTTTGATATCTTAGATCCAGAGGGTAAAATGGAAATAGAAAGAATCCACTGATTATTTCCTAAAAGATAATCCAAAATGAGAATTCCCAGGAATATCATAACCAACTTTCAGAATTCCCAGGTCAAAGAAAAAATACTTTGAGCAGCCAGAAAGAAACAATTCAAATAGTGTGGAGCTGCAGTCAGAATTACATAAGATTTAGCAGCTTCCATATGGATTAAAGAATCATAGAGCTTAGAATGTGATATTCTAGAAGACAAGGGAGCTAGGATTATAACAAAGAATAACCTACCCAGTAAAACTGAGTGTAATCCTTCATAGAGAAAAATGGATCTTTAATGAAATAGAGGACTTTCAAGGAAACCTGATGAAAAGATCAGAGTTGAATAGAAACTTTGACATTCAGGCACAAATTTAAGAGAAGTATAAACGGGTAAATCTGAAAGAGTAAGGGGCTCAATTAAGTTGAACTGTTTACATTCCTATATGAGAAGATAATAAATATAACTTCTAAGAACTTTATCACTAGAAGGGCAATTAGAAGGAGTCTACATAGAGAGACATTATGGATTTGAGTCAATTATGTTGGAATGATCTCCCCCCAAAAAATGAAGAGGTGAGAAAGAGGGATACACTGAAAGAAGGAGGAAGAGACAAATGGAATGGGGAAATTTTTCTCACATAAAAGAGGTGCAACAAACAATAGAGAAAAAGGTCACAGAAATACCATTCCCTTTCATTCATATGACCAATTCTTGAGCCGTTGACTCTGACTTGAAGGCATATGAGTCTTAGGGAGAAAGAGAAGTCCAGGCTCAGACACACACACACATTTATATTTATATGTACATACATTTATACTCACATCTACATACATGCATACACACACACTTATAATTAAAATCCAGTCTCTCTCCTAAAACCAGTCTCACAACATAAATTGCTTACTTCATGTTTCTGAGCGGATGTCCCTTAGACATTTCAAAACCAACATGTCCAAGCATAACTTATTTTCTTTTCCACCAAAGCCATCCCTCTTCTGAACTTCCCTATTACTTGCAGAGGGCACTAGCTGTTCTCCAGTTGCCAAGGTTCAGACTCTGGATAACCCTTCACTTCTCACTCTCAGTCAACCAACATAGATAGCCTTTTAGTCAACAAGTCTTGTCGTGCCCCCTCCCCTCTTTGTCTCTGTCTCTCTCTCTCCAACATCTCTCACTTAAATCTGCTCCTTTCTATGCACACAGTCATTGCCTTAGTTTGGGTCCTTCTTATCTGTCTCCTGAACCATTGGAATACTTGCCTAATTGGTCTCCCTTCCTCACCTCTATCTACTTCAATCCATCCCCCATACAGTTCAGATCATATTATCCCCTGCTCCATAAACTCCACTAGAAGTCAATATCACTTACTCTGTTTAGCATTTATAGCTCTTCATGCCTTTCCATTGTTGTTACACCTTTCTCCTCTCCTCTTACTCTTCAATCAAGCTTGATTTCTCTGCTGGCTGCTTCACATACTCCATCTTCAATCTCTGTGATTTTGTCCCAGCTGTCCTCCATACTGAGAATGGCCACCCTTCTCACCCCTACTCCTTAGAATCCCGGGTTTCCTCAAAGCCTCAGATCAAGAGCTACATTCTACACTTGTTTTCCTTGGTTCCCATTTGCTTCTGGTTGTTTTTACTCTGGCAGGTGCTTTTCAACAATGTTTCTCTCTTCCCTATTCCCACATGCCCTCCACTGAATTGCTATAAATGGATCTCCCTTGGCCATGGCTGAGATGATGATTAATTCTGGTCTATTCTCTGTGTCTCTTAACTGATTCCCCCTCCCCACAATTACAACTGCATCCCTGGTGCCCTGTCTTGCCCAGCAGAGCACAGCAATCACTCTGGTTTTTAAAGAATAAACTTTCCAAAAAAAGAAAGAAAGAAAAAGAATTAACGAGTCCAGAAATTTCCAGATTTTATTTACTTCATATTCAAGGAATACAGGTAAACAAATGATTAAGAAACCAAGACTTGTAAATACAAAAGATTTTCAAGATATTTTTAATGGCCTGCCAACATCCCCCAAATTTCAAAACCAATCTGTTTTAACAAGAGCTGCTTCTTTTCTATTCAAACAAATCTTATTATTTGCCAGTAGAAACTTCTATATCATTTTTTACTATAGTATTTCTTCCCCTCCTTAACCTCCTTCACACTTAATAAACGTTAAAAGTTGTTAAAGCTATATATCACCTTTACACTAAACATAATTTTTTATTACTAATCTAGTAAGCATCATTAAACACATTGGGATGCAAACACAATTTTGGAAAAAATCAGTTACGTGAAAAAACATTAACTTTCTTTTTTTAGTGTTTTTAGAAGAAAAACGTATATATTAACTGTAACTAAAGAGTAACAACATCATCCTATTTGTTTCTATGTTCTCTTCTAAACTTTGTTTTTTGCACGTGTATTTTCCTTATCACTCACTAAACATTTATTAATTGATTACTACTACATTCTAGGCACTATGCTAGGCATGTGTCAAACAAAGACAATGAATGAAAAATGGTCCCTCACCTCGAGGAGCTTTTCAGTAAAATTGTATTTTCAGCAGTCTGTGCTGTTTGATATTTACTAGCTAGATACCTCCACTTAATTAAAATGATGTAAATTGAGAAACATACTTTTTTCAGTTCTGCTGGAGTTGGAGCCACCCTCAGTTTCCTCCTCTGTAAAATAAAGGGGTCATACCTAATGACCTCTTAGGTCTATTTTGGTCCTAAATACTTTATTTTCTAATTCTTTTCCAATACTTTAATTTCTAATCTTTCGTACCCCTGTCCTCCCCTCCTTTTTTCTGTCATAAGCCACTCTTTTGCCTCTCTGTATTCTCTTTTATTTACCCCTGAATAAAGTCTGATCTTTGGGGGGAAAACAAGTCTAGTATGAAACCTGGGCTTGGTGTGATAACTGTCATCAGAGTTTTTCTGTGGCAGTGGTTTGTACTCTCTACTGCTACAGAGGCTGAGGCTAGTGGATCACCTGAATTTGGGAGTTCTGAGCTACAGTAGGGCTAAGGCTAATAATATGTTCAAACTAAGTCTGATAGATGAGCCCCCAGGGGTGGACATCCTCTAGGCTGTCTACTGATATGCAAACAGAAAAGGTTATAGTTCCTGTACCAATCAGTATTAGAATCAGGCTGAATGGCCACCATACTTCCTGCTGGGGCAAGATAAGAAGACCCAATCTCAAAAAATAAAAACAAAATAAAATATTAAACAAAAACAATGTGTTGCTCCCATTTTTTATGCTGCTATCAAAAAATTATGCAGGGACCTTTTTGGATGCATTTATTTTTTGTAATAAAGTTTATTAATCAGTCTTCCTCTCCCCACTCCCCACCCCCCAATTCTAAGACACTGTGGCTTGGGTTTGAATTCTGTTTCTGATCTACTGGCTCGAGGACCTTGAGGAAGTCATATCTCCTTTCTGGGCCTGTTTCCTCATCTGTAAAAAGAGGCATCACTAAATGAGATGTACGATCTCTTCTAGCCACAAATCTACCATTTTATGCATTTTCTGTGTGTTCTCATTCTAAATCCTGTTGGGCAGTTTGTGTTCTTTTGAATGAGTAAAATCATAGCCTTGTCCACCAGTCATTTTTATTACCTCCAAATCGTCTAATGGAGCTGACAATGACAAATGCATTGACACCAAAAGGTACAGTGATAGTCAGCCATAATCATGAAATTACAGTGGTCAGTGCAAGCATGAAACCATTGACTGAAGCTGTTGCCTAATGAGACCCACCACTCACTATATAAGGAAAATAAGACTGGGTCATGTGACATTTGGGACAGACCCTCTCCAAAAGGAACTCAGGCAGGTTGAGAACAGACAGGGTCTTCTCAAGGGTGGACCCACCCAGTGAAATCACAGATCCTGGGAATAGTGAAGGATGGGTGTCCAGTAAGTAAAAAATGAAAGTCATCTGAAAAGATAGCCATCTGCTATCTCTGGCAAGCCAACTGGTTTTCTTGTTATTTCTTGTTATTTATATATTGACATATTTCAACACCAACCTCCTCACAGTTTTGACTTCTGAAGGACTTCCTTTTTTTCCCCTTCCTATTGTGCTCCATTCAGCACTTTTTAAAAGTAGGTTTCCTATGGTACAAATATAACATTTTCTCTGGGAAGCAAGGGTTTGGGTCCCCTTCACTGTTATTATTTAATAGCAATAGCAAAAAAAAAAAAAAGGATGTGTTCTCATTCTTTTAGGTCTAGTTTTGAATTAGATTCTACTCAGTGACTTCACAGTTTTGAACCAATTACTTTAAAAGGTCGGCAGAAGTGTCTGGCAATGTCTTATATTCAACTAATTCAATTCAACAACATTTTACTTGCTGGATAAATTAAACTTTGACAAGCATCAAATTAAATAATTGCTGTGTGCCAGGCACTATACTGAGAACTTAACTGTATCACGGTTATTTCAAGGAAAATCAGCTGTAATTCCTGGTTAACTTGGAGAGTCAAGAACCCTCAACAACCCCACCAAAGAACCCTTACCCCACCACACTCTCAACCATAACTTCTTGATATTCACACATATGTCAGATGTATAAAGGAAAAGGCTGGCTCTTAGTGGGTAATGAGAAATGGTTTATTTACAAGCATGGCATGAAAAATACATTGGGTTTAGTGTCCAGTGACCCAGCTTTGTATTCCAGTTCCACCACCTCTGTAGCTGTATGGCCTTATAACTCCAATTCTGCTACTTTCTAGCATGTGGCCACATAAACTCTCTTAGTTACACTGTCTGTAACATGAGTCACTTGAAATAGTGGTTAGAATGCTGAACCGAAGTCAGGACAGATTTGGGTTCATATCCCATTTCTGACACTTATTAGTACTAGAAGAAGTAGGCTTTATTTCTTTGGAAAGGTCTCAGAGAGGTGACTAGGTGGCACAGTGAACAGAGCACTGGCTCTGGAGTTAGGAGGATTCAAATTCAAATCCAGCTTCAGACACTTAACACTTACTAGCCATGTGACCTTGGGCAAGTCTCTTAACTTCAGTTGCCCTGCCCTCCCCCCTCCAAAAAAAAACATTAAAAAAGGAAAAAAAGAAAAAGATTTCAGAGGGCCAGCTGGGTGGTGAAGTGGACAGAGCACTGGCCCTGAAGTCAAGAGTACCAGAATTCAAATTTAGCCTCAGACGCTTACTGGCAGTGTGACCCTAGGCAAGTCACTTAACCTTCAAAATAAAAGGTCTCAGAGCTAGGTTAGAAGATCTAGATGAAAGTAGTGTTAATAGGTTGAGTAACTAGTCTTTATGGAGAAGTTATTCTGTCCCCAGAATTGGGCTGAGTACTGTAGGGCATGGACCTATTTGCCCTCAGGGAACTTATGTAGCTTGGGAGGTCAAACCAAGAAACAAGAAAGTACTTTGGGAGGAAACAAAGTACTCCATCAAGGGCTATGGGAGCATTAAGTGGTCAGAGAAGGCAAAGATTGTCATGGACTGGAGTGGCCAAAAGATCACCATTTGGGCATAGAGGATTCAGATACTCAGAGGAAAGTAGGAAGGACATTTTACGCATAGGAACAACCAAGGAAGAGAAGTGGAAACGAACGTGGTTTATAGATGGTATAATGAAGAGATGCATGACATTATGTGGGTATGTTCATAATAATAACTTATCAAAATATTTATCTATAGGTTTACTGGTGAAGTCTATATGATTTATTTCATTTGACCCTCAAAATCCTATGTGTTAGTAGAGCTAGATAGTAGATAGTAGAGTGTGATTAGATAGTAGAGCTCTTACACACTTGTTTTATCAATGGAGCAGTGGAGTTTCAAAGACTTTAAATGACCCACTCTTTTTTTAAAATTTGATTAAAAAATTTTTTTCCATTAACTTATTTACTTTTAGCTTATAACATTCAGTTCCACAATCACTTGAGTTTCAATTTTTCTCCCCTCCCTTCCCCCTCCTCCCCACCATAGCAGTGTGCAATCAGGTATAGGATCTGCAAATACTTTAACATTGTACAATAATAGTCTGGTTATGTAGAAGGGTTGTAACCAATGGAGTGAACAATGGGAAAAAAGAAAGAAAACCAAACATGAAAAAGAATGGTAGCATGTAGATTGCTTCAGTCTCCATTTAAACTCTGGTCTTTCTAGATCTTTCTCTGAATGTAGATATCTCCTTCCATCCTGAGACTTGTAGAGTTGTCTTATACCTGTGCTTTGCTAATCACATAGCTCAAAAGACTCCAAACTGAAATTCAGCCAGGACTTTCTGCCTTCAAATAAGTCTAAGGCTCTACCTACTACACCACACTGCCTCAGGGTATGTTGAAGGGTGATGGAAAATTAGTTTGGGTTATGAAATTGGGAACAGATTCTTTGGAGGACCTTGAGAGCTTGACAAAGGACTTTGGACTTGGTTCAGTAGGCAACATGGAGCCCTTAGAGTTTCTTTAAGCTAGGGAATAGCATGTGAGAGTGATGTTTCATCTAGTGGTGGTACATAGGCATGATAGAAGAGGGGAGAACCTGGGCATAAGCATGCATGCACAGAAGGGCTGAAACCTGTCTCCCTCTTCCAGTCTGCCACAACTCCAAGAGTTGTGAGCAGGTATGATTGCTCTTCTCCTTACATAAGGTGTTTTCTTAGGGGAATTCCCATTCTTGTGCAACGAAGCTTAGAGAAGCTGTTCTGAGGTGCCTTTCAGAGAAGGATTGAACCATCTCCATCACTTGTAAAGCTAGTAACACTGACACTGATGATAGTACTTGCTCGTTTTTGAGCATCAGGTGAGAGGAACTGAGTGCGGACATCTTGGTCACACAGGATGGACAGGCATTTCCTATATAAGTGGTAAAGGTATTTCCTGAATTTTTCCCCAGCAAAAGCATAGATAAAGGGATTGAGGCAGCAGTGAATGAAGGCAATTGTTTCTGTCACATTCATTGCAAGCCTCAGGTCCTTCTTCAGCTCACAACTATCAAAGAGGTTGTAGTATTTGAGTGTTTCCAAGAAGATCATCACATTATAAGGTGTCCAGAAGAGGAAAAAGACAACTACTACCAACAAAATCAGCTTGATTGTCCTTGTTTTTTTGTGGTTTTTGCAAGAAAATATTGTCCTGATGATTCCAAAATAACAGTAGCACATGATGAGAAGTGGGACCATGAAGCCAAGGAAATTTGTTTCCACATTCTGGAGTACGGGCCAGATATCCTGAAGAACATCAGGGTAATTACCCAGACACTCATTGTCCACTTGTTCAGTGAACATGAACTGGGGAGTCGCAACAAGGATGGCTGCTGCCCAGATGCCAAGGCTGACTACAACACCATGTTGGACTGTCCTGCTGTTGAGGGAGTGGGCTGCCAAGACTATGGCCACATATCTGTCAATGCTTATGATGGTGATAAAGAATATGCCGCTAAAGTAGCCGATGAAGTAGAAGGCAGTGATGAGCTTGCATAAGGCATTGTTGAAGCCTTGCTCGTTGAGTACATAGTGGGTCCAGAAGGGAAGAGTTGTGACAAAGAGCAGATCTGATAATGCCAAGTTGAGGAGGTAAATGTCTGTGATACTTTTATGTTTGTTGCTGTTGGTGAGTGCAAGGACCACCAGCAGGTTCCCCACCAGGCCAAAGGCAAAGACAAGGGAGTAAAGAGTGGGTAAGAAGATGATCCCAAAGTCTACGACATTGCTCTGGTCACAGGCAATGGGGAAGTTATCATAGTTGTATGTGAATGTTGTTGATTCAAAGCTTGTTTCAGTCATGGTGAAGGAAACTTCAGGAAGATAACTGAGGAAATAAAAGAACAATCACATTAACCAGCAGAAAGGGCAGAATTCTGTAACTGACCAAGATTCCTATTACGACAAGTCCCAAGTTAGGTCAGACTCCAGGTTTTCCACTTAGGTCCTTAAAAGTAATCATCACAAATATGCCTAGTCAAGCAAAAAAATTCTAGTGTTGGTGGTGTCCAAAATATATATGTCTCCTTCTGCATATTTTTTGAAGGGGGGAAGGCAAGGCAATTGGGGTTGTGACTTGACCAAGGTCACACAGCTAGTGAGGGTGTCTGAGTGTCTCAAGTGTCTGAGGCCAGATTTGAACTCAGGTCCTTCTAATCCAAGGCCAGTGCTCTATTCACTGAGCCACCTAGCTGCCCCTTCTTCTGCATATTTAATCCATTATATCCATCAAGTGGGAAGTCGAAGGAGGAGGGAGAGATAACAATACTTGTTAATAGAAAAAAATTAAAATTAAAAGCAATTGTGAAATCTGCCCTTCTTTTTCTTTTTCATCAGCATAACCCTCTATACCCCTTTTCTCTGAGTGTTTTTTCCCATTCTTCACCTTAACTGAACCTTGACTTTCTCAGAAGTGGGACTGCACCCCTTAAACCTTCTATAATGGAGACTCCATCTTGTTCCATTTCTTGGGTGTCAGAAGAAGCAAATCCCTTGATCCTTGTAAATCAGAGAGCCAGTTCACATAATTCAGGCCCAAGATGACTTCTCCCTATCACTCACAATATTCATTTTGACAAAGTTCAGCACAATTGGCAAAACCTCACTTCCCTTTGATTGCCTCCTGTTGTATGTATTTTTTGGCTTTTTTTATTTCATAAAAGCTTTGTTTTATGTGTATCTTGTATTTATGACATCACCTTAAATTTTGTATACAAAGTCATCTCTTGTAACAAAGATTTAAAAAGAGAGGGAGGAAAAGCGCTTCAATGATATCAATCAATACATCATCTTTTCAATTTTTTAAAAGAAGAGATGAAACATTATAGAAGGTTTAAGGGGTGCATTCCCACTTCTGAGAAAGTCAGGGTTCACTTAAGTTGAAGAATAGGAAAGAACACTCAGAGAAAAGGGGTATGGAAGACCATTCAGATTACCCAAAAAGAAAAGAAAGGTAGATATTACAATTGCCTTTTAATTTTGACAGAAGGGTCCATATACTTCGTTTCTAACCTAGAGAATAATTTTGTGGGTCAACTTTCCCATAATCCATTTCTGTGCAGTGATTTTTTTTTGTCAAGACCTGAGCATACATAATGATTGACTTTGTCCTGAGAAACATTTGTCAAGAGATAACCTCCACTTTCTCTCTTAACTCTCTACTCTCTTCTGAACCCTGACAGTCTGACTTCCAAACTTATTATTCCAGTGAAACTGCCCTTTCCCAAGTTACTAATGATCTGTTAGTTGCCAAATCCAATGGTCTTTTCTCAGAACTCATTCTTCTTTACCCTGTCTTCAGCCCTTGATGTTATCAATCCCACCCTCCTCTCTCTACGTCTTTGATGACTCTTTCTCTGTCTCCTTTGTCAAATGCTTGTCCATATCACACCCTCAAAACATGGGTGTCCCTCCTGGTTCTGTCCTGGACCCTCTTCTCTTCCCCTCTGTTTCACTTGATGATCTCATCAGTTCCCATGGATTTATGGCAGTGATTCTCAAGTCCACCTCTCCTACCCCAATCTCTCTGCTGATTTCCAATCTCACATCTCCACTTGTCTTTCAGACATTTCAAACAGGACATCTAGTAGACAGCATAAACTTAATATGAGCAAAACAAAACTCAGTATCTACCCTCCTAAGTCCTCCCTCTCTTCTCATTCCTTTCCCATTGCTATAGAGAGCAGCACCATCATCCCAGTCTCTCAGGCTCACAACCCAGGAGTCCTCCTGGATCCCTCACTATCTCTCACCTCCATATTCAAACTTTTGCCAGGGCCTGATGATTTCACCTTTGTAAAATCTCTTAAATGTGCCCCCTTCTCTCCTCTAACAATGCCACCTCTCCTACTACCTTCCCCCATTGCAAATTAGCATGGTAGACTAGTAGTATAGCTTAGAAGACCTGAGCTCATACCCTACCTCAGATACTTTTTCAATCTAACTCTTCAATCCTTGGTAAATTGATTGACTTCTCTGTGACTCAGTTTCCTCATACGTAAAATGAGGGGATTGGACCTGATGACCTTTAAGGCCCTTTCCAATTCTAAATTTTTGATCACATGAAATACCCTTTTAATGAGCTATTCTATCTTTGGCTTTGACAGGTAATGTGGTGGCCATGGAAATGGCTCTAACCTTAGAGTCAGAAGTTCTGGGTTTGAGTCCTCATACTCTGAGAGCCTCATTTATGAAAGAGACAAAAATATTTGTGCTCCCTGGTCCAGAGGAACATTCTGAGTAAAATGCCTTATAAACTTTGAGCTATTTCCATCTTAAGGGTTCAAGGAAAGCAAAGTGGGAATGTTAAAAGAGGGTTTGGACCAAAGGAGAAGCCTTAGTGAGTAATCCTATTCACTCACAAATGCATTAGACAAAGTACCTCTCAGGGAAAAGCAATTTAATTGAAAAGTAAGAGCCCCTTTCCAAGTTATATAAGAAAATGTAAAAAAATCAGTCGTGTCCCAATTCATAATTGGTGAAAGAATATGAACAGGCAGCCCTCAAAGGAAGAAATCCAAGTTATCTCTAGTTAGATGAAAAAAAAACTGCTCGATTCACTAATAATTAGAGAAATGCAAATTAAAGTAACTTTGAGGTTCTACCTCATCTGTTAAATTGGCAAAGCTAACAAAGTTGGAAAATGACAGCTGTTGGAGGTCTGCCCTAGAATGGACTCCTAAATGCACTGTTGGTGGAGCTATGTAACAGTTCAGTCATTCTGGAAAGCAATTTGGAGACATGCTCCAAAGATCATTAAGCTGGTTAGTAGTACTAGGTCTTACATTAGTAAGGCTAAAATATTGGCTTGGGCTTGTATTAGTTGAAAAACCATATATGATTTGGGGTTTGCATAAGGGATGGTGAGGAAAGGGTCTAGAAAGCCAACCCAGATCAGTTAAGTCTTAATGGGTTTAAGTCTTAATCAGAGGGGTGGCATGGAGGGAGTGGATGGACCAGACTGCCCCTGGAGCCAGGGAACAGTCACTCAAAATCCAGGCTGGTAGTGTCCCAAACCAAATGTTAATGTCCTGCCATTTTTGCTCTTCTGATCATCCTTTGAGTACATTTCCTGTGACCCAGTGAGACTCTAGCACAGTGGAGGGAGACATATTTAATCAGGAGTGAGTAATTTAGGGCGTGACCTAGGGCATCTTGAATTTTCCCCTCTTTCTGTTGCTTTTCATATCCTTTTATTCCCCAGCATGCTCAGAGTGGGTTGTTAGGTCAGCCAGAGAGCCAAGAAGGGCCAGATTCAACGGCCAGTTTTAAAGCTTTTTTTTGGTTACCTCCTGAATTAATTTTGGATGAGTTGGGCGAAATTGGACAAGATAATAAAAGCAACAGTAACCCACATTTCTAGAGCATTATATGGTTTACATGGCACTTTCTTGACAACAAACCTAGGAAACCACACTGACCTATTTGTTCCTCTCACATGACTCTCCATCTCTCATCTCAGATTCCCTGTGCCTAGAATGCTCTGCCCCTTTGCTTCCCACTTCTTAGCCTCCCTGGCTTCCTTCAAGACTGAAATATAGTAATACTTCGATAAGCAGGCATTATCTCATTGGAGTCTCATATCAGTCATGTGGGGTAAGTGATAGTTAGGTAGATTGCCAGGCCAGGAGTCAGGAAGAGCTGACTTCAAGTCCAACTTAGTAGCTGCATGACCCTGAGCAAATCCCATAACTTGTTTGCCTCAGTTTCCTCATCTGTAAAATGGGGACAATAATAGCATCTACCTCCTGAAGCTGTTGTAAGGATCAAATGAAATACTAGGTGTAAAGCACTTAGCATAGTTCCTGGCAGACAGGAGGTGATATATAAACATTAGTTGTTACTGTTATTCCCCTGTAGCAGATGGGAAAACAGACTGAGAGAGGTTAAGTGACTGGCCAAAGGTCACACAGCTGGCTTGTGTCTGAGAAGGGATCAGAATTCAGATTTCCTGACTCTGTGTACAGTGCTTTAGTCCCCACCCCAAGCTGTGGTAAGTGGCATAAAATTGGAACTCAGAATGAAGTGGGAGCCTGGAAAGGGAAGGAGCTAGGACCCGGGACTCGGGACAGCTCCCCAGAGGAGGTATCATTCAAGCTGAGTCTTGGACAACAGACAGATCTCTGGGGAAGTAGAGTAGGAGGAATTCCAAATAGATCCAATAAATGTCAGTCCATTCTTCAGTAACTGTATATTTATACAAACTTCCTGTTCTTTCTCTACCTATTTCCTCAATGTGGCATTTCATCTTGCCTATCCTAACCACAGTATTTTCACAAGATGTGATTTGGTGTCTGATGGGTTCTCTGAATGTGCAGGATGATGATTTCTTGGATGCTTCCCCGTGTGCTCTGAGAACAGTCCTTCATCCTCTCCCCTCAGTTTCCATCCTGGAATTCCATTCCATTCCATTCCGTCACCCCTCAATTTCTGCCTCCAATTTATCTTTTAAAATAGCCAACTTTCAATAACTCGGAATTCTGAAACTTCCCAGACTTTCTCTAGGCTCAATTCCCAGCTCATTAAGTAGGGATTGCCTAGCTTTATGGTGTGTGTGTGTGTGTGTGTGTGTGTGTGTGTGTGTGTGTGTGTGTATCAGATCTATGATCTCATTGGCACAGGGAGCTCCCAGGGAGGAACTTCCTTGAATAATATCCATCAGAACCTGTTCTACAACCTCCAGGAGAGCACGGTATAGTAGATAGACTATTGAACTGGGAGTGAGGAAGATAAGAGTTCAAATCCTGCCTCAGACATTTACAATGTGACCCTGGGTAAGTTGTAAAATTGAGCCTTAGTCTCCACCATCTGTAACATGGAGATAATCATATCCCCTACCTTTTGTCATGAGGATCAAATGAGTTACTGCCTTGAAAGCACTTTGCAAATCTTAAATGCTGTATAAATGCTAGGCAGCTATTGCTAGGAATTCTTCTTCTTACAGTATTACATACTACTACTATTATTATTGCCTAGGGCACTGAAAGGCAAAATAATTTACAAAATAATCAAGTAGGTGTCAGAGGCAGGATTTGAACCCTGGTCTTTTTGCCTCCCAATACCAGCTCTCTATCCACTACACTTCATCATTTCTTCTTGCACCCCAGATACTCTAGGTGCTAAAATGAGCACCAGGCTCTTAGGGCTAGCTAGCAATGCTCCTCAGTTCTCCCAGCCATCAACTCTGGTATTTCCCCTCTTGTTGGACAGTTAGGGTAAACTAACATTGCTCATCATCTCAAATAACCCTCCTCAGTGCCTTAGTTTAGAAATGGAATCACATTCTCTTACCTTGAGGCACTTCCAAAGCAAACGGCTTTGCTGGCAAACCAGTTCCTGTCATCAGCCCAAACTTCAGAGGAAAAGTATTTCCCTTTTCTTCTCGCTATTGTAGCAGCACCCTTTGTGAAGGTAGCCAATGGGCTGTCTGCAAGGAAATTCACAATTTCCTGTGAGGTACTTTCTCTGAAAGCAGCTCCCATCTAAGACTTAGAAAGGCTATAGATTCTAGGAGAAAAGTAAAGCAAAAGGATGAGATGTTGGCCAGTCTTTAGGCATCAGTGAGCAAAAGCATGGCATATTGCAGGAGTGTCAAACTCAAAAAGAAAAATCCATATGTAAAAACAATCCTGTAAACTGCAGCTTAATTGAGAAAACTGCATATTAACATCATCTATGTTCTACTGTATTTTTATTTTGTTAAATAGTTCGCAATTACATTTTAATCAGGTTTAGCCTCAGTTGTGGGCTAAACATGGCATGAGTCAGGAAGACCGGTGTTTGAAGCCTGCCTCTCACACATACTATCTGTGGGACCTTGGACAAATCTTTCTGGGTCTTACTCCTCTGAGCCTCTGCTTCCTCATCTGTAAAAAGAGTGAGTTGTACTTGATGAACTCTAATTCCTTCCAGCTCTGAATCGCTATGATTCTATGAGCCAAGGAAAGTTCGGATATACTTGCTCATTTGAAGGCAGTGCTGCTTCTCTTACGCTGTCCTAAGCTTGCTGTGACTCTTTCAGGATATCCCTTTTCAGTTGACCCTACTCCTCCTGCATTAGGGTCTTGGTGTCTGGAATCTTTCTCTTTCCTTTGGAATGGGAAGGGACGCAGCTTCTACAATAGGAGGGAGTGATGCCATACTCAGCTGCCTGTGCCCTCAGCCACCTATCTGCTTGCTGTCTGGTCCCACTAGCTCCTAGTTGCTGTCCTCCTCCATCTACTTACCTTCTCTGCCAGGGAGATCTGGGTTACTCCAGGATGGGAAAGTCAAATCACTCAAACTTTCTGCACCTTAGTGTCTTCATCTGTAAAGTGAAGGCTATTGGAATAGATGGCTTCTCAGATCCCTTCTGGTTCTATGATTCTTTCAGATCATGACTAAAGCCAGGGTAGTTAGTTGTGGCAATGGAGAGAGTGCTAGTTTGGGAATCAGGAGCACCTGAGTTCAAATTTGACCCCCTTACTAGCTGTGGCAAGTAACTTAACTGGGCAAGTCACTTAAGTCCATTTGCCTCAGTTTCCTTATCTGTAAAATGACCTGAAGAAGGAAATGGCAAAAACACTCCAGTATCTCTACCAAGAAAAACTCAAATACCATAAAAAAAAGTTAGACATGACTAATCGACTGAAAAACCAAAAAAGGTCTCCGTGACTCTTCTCATCCAGGCTTGACATTTAGATACCCTGAGTGAAGGGGTGGTTGTAACAAAATTGTGCTATTATTTTTTGTGTGTTTCACTCATTCCACAGATATGTGTAGAGGGCAGCCTATTATGCTAGCATTGTGCTGAGTGATAAGAAGGATTCAAAGAAACAGGTTAGATGGTTGCCTTCAAAGAAATAATCATCTTGATAAGAATCCTAACTCTGAAACTTCAGTGTCTTCTCTCTGGGAGATCACACACGCACACACACAGCTAAAAAGTTAAATAATGCGAGCTCATGTTGGAGACGTTCTGAGTAAAGAGTTTAAAATTAAATTCCATATGATGTTTAATAAACATTCATTCAGTGTCTACTGTTATTGATCAACAAGCATTGATTTAACACCTACTATGAGTCATTGTGCTTACTACTGGGGACACAAAGATAAAAACCAAATCATCCAAGGTTCTTTATGCATTGGTGAAGTCAGGGGAGCCTTCTTGAAGGATACCAGCCTAACGTGGTCTTGAAGGCTGAGATGGGTTTGGATAGAGTTGGAGTAGACATCGTTTTTATAATGGCTTTAAGTAGATAATGCTTTATAAAGTAATTTCTATTTAGCAATCCCGTAAGAAAGGTGGCTTAAATATTATTACCATTTGGGGGGGGGGTGTTTTAGAGGAGGGGAAGGCAAGGCAATTGGGGTTAAGTGACTTGTCCAAGGTCACATAGCTAGTAATTGTATCATGTGTCTGAGGTTAGATTTGAACTCAGGTCTTCCTAACTCCAGGACCAGTGCTCTATTCACTGTGCCACCTAGCTGCCCCTTTAACCCATTTTTAAATGACAAAGTGAGCTCAAAGATGTTCATTGATTTGCCCAAGTAAGTCACTATGTTAAGAAAGCCAAGACTTGAAACCAAATCTCCTGACTTAAAGCTTTCTATCAGACTCATGCTGCCTTACAGGGACACCAGAAGCATAAAGACAAGGAGAGAGGAATCAGCCGGGCATGTTTGAGGGATCCCTGAGTAGAACAATCTGATTGGAGCAGAGGGTTCCCAATAAGGAACACTGGGATGTGAATTTAGAAATGATGGGTTCACAGATTTAAAGGCAGGGAATTTACAGACGGGGAAAATGAGGTGCAGAGGTTAAATGATTTGCCCAAGGTCATGAATCTGGCAAGTGTCTGAAGCAGGATTTGAAGCCACATTTTCCTGACTCCAAACCCAATGCCCTATTCACTGTTCCATCTCCTCTCCAATTTGGTACCACATTGCTGAGGAACCTTCACCACCAAGCATAGGAATTTGGGCTTTTTTTATTGGCAGTGGGGAACCATTGAAGGTGTGAGAATAAGAAAATGTCACTAATGAGTTGTGTGGCCATATGCAAGACACTTAACCACCATGAGCCTCAGTCTTTTCATCTATAAAACAGGAATAATATAAAACACAATCATGAATGTAAAATGTTTTTTAAAAAACATTAAAGTTCTATATGAATCTACCCTTTAATTATTATTATTGGTCTAAAAAGACTAATATGGATGAGGAGGAAAGAATGGATTGAATCTGAGAGCCTGGGACAAGGAAAGAAGGGAACAAGTATTTATTAGGCACCTACTGTATGCTAGGAACTGTGCAAATCATTTCAGAGAAATTATTTCATACAGTCCTCATAACCAGCCTGCAAGGTAGATGCCATTATTATCCCCATTTTGCAGTTGAGGAAACTGAGGTAGACTCAGGTTTAAGTGACTTGTGCAGGATCACACAGGTAGTAAGCATGTAGGGTCTGATGGGAGCTCAGGTCCTCCTGACTCCAGTGCTATCCACTGTAGCTGCCCCTTGAGAAAAGGCGACCCCCAATATGTTTGCCACTCATCACTCAGAGCAAACTGGTCACAGATTGGCCTCCAGATGGCTTCTCACCACCTCCCCCTGATAGGCAGAGGGATACCTGGGAAGTATTGTTAATAGAAGTAGCTATGTGACCTTAACCGCATTTGCAGGCTCAGGATGAGCAAGCATCACTGTGGTCTAGTGGAAGGACTGGCCACTGGGTTTCAAGTCAGAAGACTTGGTTCTGCTTGTGACCTTGGAGAAGTCACTTATTCTCTCTCTAGGTCTGTTTCTTCATGGAAGATTTGAATTAGATGATGTTTAATGTCCGGGCTCTCCTTCTTATAATCCTACAGATCTAAGAGTTATTGCTTAGGAAGGATTGATAGGGCACAGTGACAGTCTGTATATTCAAGTGAAGAAGAAAGAATATGGGATAGCTATTGGACATCCATACTTGCTCAGTGATTGATAGGAGACAAGAGTATGCTGGGTGATGTCACCATGCAGAAACAGGGCTCACCTCCAGGAGCATCACCCAGAATTTCAGAACTAGAAGCAACCTCAAATGTTCTCTTCTCTAGATCAACTCATTTTTACAGATGAGCACACTGAAGCTGGAAGGAGTTTAGGGACTTGTTTCAAGTCACATAGATAGTAGTGGCAAAAATAGGACTCAGTTGAGGTATTCTGATTCCTGTCTATCAAATAATGCCTTTCAGGCCTGGGGTCAGGAAGATGAGTCTTCCCGAGTTCAAATCCAGCCTCAGATGCTTTCTAACTGTGTGACCCTGGGTAAGTCGCTTAACCTTGTTTCCCTGTTTCCTCATTTGTAAATGAGCTAGAAAAGGAAATGGCAAACCACTCTAGTATAGCTGCTAAGGAAACCCCAAATGGGGTCATAAAAAATCAGATACAACAACAGCTGTCAACAAATAAGCAGAGATAGAATCTCTGATTATACTAAAGTATTACTAGCATTAAACTCTATCCGCAAAGGATGTTAAAGCAACTTGTGGAAAGGACTTTTACTTTGACTTCTATTAAATATTTCTCATAGATTTCTCATAGAAATTCAAAATTCAATTTAACAAATATTCATTCTCCAAAAGGTGGAAGAAGTGACTCAGGAAAACACTATTTATATAAGATTCTTGAAAAGAGGAGGAACCAGCCTGTGATCCAGAAATAGCATGTAGCTTGAGGGGAAGGTCTGTCTGTCTTAGACTTATAGCAAAGCCAGGTAGAGCCTGACATGTTGGCTTTGGGGAGAATATAGTTCAAAGAATTCAGAGAAAGTTTGGGCAAATTCTCATGGATTGTGGTTGTTTAGGAAAAGTAAGTCCCTGTGCACAGACATGGGAAATTCTCAAAAATGAAATTCTGGAGACATAAAGAAAAACAATTCTCATAGGGAGGAAAAGCAGTTACCTGAAGAGGCATATAAATGTATAGGGAACTCATCAGCCAACTGTGATTTTAAAAGAACATATAGAGAAGACAGAAGCAAAGGAAGTAACAGAGGATGAATAGAAGGATGGTATAAGGAACATGAAGGATCAGAACGACCTGAGGTTGGTTGGGAATGATTAAAGATGACAAAAGGAGTGAAGTTTTAAAAGTCCTACTGGGGGAAAGAAGGGAAAAGGAACGTGACGGATGGAAGGTAGATTAGACAATGAAAATGCAAGTCTGAGAGAAGGCAAGACCATGAATTCCATTTTGTTCTTGTTTTCTTGGCTAAGGAGAATGATCTTTGACCAGGAGAGGATGGAACAAAAATGGAATAATAGGGAATTGAAAGCAAAAATAAAGAGACAATTTGTTATTGTTTGGAAGTTTCTGACTTCACCACCACACTTGGGGTTTTCTTGGCAGAGATGCTGGAGTGGTTTGCCATTTCTGTTTCCAGCTCATTTTACAGATGAGGAAACTGAGGCAACAAGGTTAAGGGTCATATAGCTAGGAAGTGTGTGAGGTCAGATTTGAACTCATAAACATGAGTCTTCCTGATTCCAAGCCCAGGGTTGTATCCACTGCACCACCTAGATGCCATTATTCACAGGAGGCACTTAGCAAATGCGGAATGAATGAAAAAACACCCCTTTCCATGCAAATCCTATGATAATAACTTTTAAAAGTATCATCTTTTGAGCCTGTTAATGGTTTGCTCTGTGCGCTTTCTTATACTATGAATTTGTTTAGCTCAGAAATTGTCAGTGTGGTCCGTGGACCCATGACCTTTTAGGGGATCTGTGAAGTCAAAATGATCATTATTATAAGACTGACATTATTTACATAATTCACACAAATAAAAATTCTTTGGGTTTATACATGATGTTTAAGAGTATAAGGGGCTGTAGCAGCAAGCACCCTAGCATACCTAGGGCAGCTGCTAGCACAGGTTCTTAGATCTGCTTTTCTAAAGGAAAGAACTCAAAATGGGTTAACAATCTTACTTTAATCAAATGTATATCATTTACCTAGTTTAGGGGGAAAAGTCAGCACCCTGAACTTCAGAGAATGCAAACAGAAATTACAAGCAGACAAAGAAACAGATCAGCAGATGGGCTTCCAACCGTCTGACCATTGCATCCATACCTATTCAGTTACCAGAGAGGGAAGCACCAACATCTGGGTTTTCAAAGTGGGGTTGGGGATTGAGGGATGAGGTAGGGGTGGGGGTGGGGGTGGTGCTCAACAGCTTCCTGGAGTCTCATCTGGCCAAATCTCACAACTCTTTTGAAAGTGAGCCCCAAAGTAAAACCTCACATCAGGATATATATGGCCTTCTCCTGGATCAGAGAATTCCACAGCCTTCTTAACCCACTGCCCAATCACAAAGTAATAAGGCGTGGACATTCCTGAAGAACAAGTCTCCTGCCACAGGCTCCATGTGACCACATTCAACCTATTAGGGGGCAGAGTATACTTTGTAAGGCTAACAAAGGGCCTAGGGGCAAGAAAGATCTTCAGATTCCCATAATAAGGGCAGCCAGGTGATACAGTGGATAGTGTACTGGCCCTGGAGTCTGGAGGACCTGAGTTCAAATTTGACCTCAGACACTTACTAGCTCTGTGATCTTGGGCAAGTCACTTTACCCAACTGTCTCTAAAAAGGAAAGAAAAGAAAACAATCACAATGAAAATAAATAGGGGTGGCTAGGTGGCTCAGTAAATAGAGTGCCAGCCCTGGAGTCAGGAGGACCTGAGTCCAAATGTGACCTTAGACACTTCACACACACACACACACACACACACACACACACACACACACAAACTAGCTGTGTGACCTTGGGCAAGTCACTTAACCCCAACTACCCTGCCTTCCCCCTCCAAAAAGCCAAAAAAAAAACCCAAACAAATAAATAAGAAGAAGAAATTTCTTTAAAAGGGGAGAAAAGAGTATTAAAGGGGTCCTGAGATCAAAGAGTTTTGAGAACTGCTGGCTTGACCAATATCAGGGCTTTTAATAGAGGATTGGTGACAGGTCCAACCAGGTGGGTAAACAGCAGAGCCACAACTGTGGCTTTCTGGGGCTAAGTCCAGTACTCTTCACCCACACCATGGTGACTACAACCTGGAGAAAGGAAGTGGCATTGGTCAGCTTTGAGGTAGTTTTTCACCTCTCTTGGAACCTGTGGATTTGCCAGCCTGTTGTCTCCCCAGTTATGAACTTTGTGCACCTCCTTTTGGAAGGGATGTGTACTGCGGTCCTGGGTCATTTCCTAAACTATTGGGTCTTGGTTTTATCAGCTGAAGAAAGATACAATGGACTTTCCCATTGACTTGTCTTCTTCCCCCTTACCTAGGTCATTTGAGTGTCACCTGAATGTATTTTCTGATACATTATTGGTCTCAGCTGGATGTTGGCACTTTGCAAGGCACTTTGAACTTTTCTTTTGGGCCTTGGCCTCTGTTTTGTTTATATTTCAGGGAGGCTGTGAGCCTGGTGATGTGGACTGTCTGCATCCCTACAGAGACCAAGCCATCTACCATGTCTCAGCCTGTATGATTATTTACCAGATCTTCCCATAAGCCACCCAGGGAGACACTCCCCACTTCGCTGGAGGCTTTCCCCTGGTTCTTTCAATCATTCTTGGGCAATAAGGCTGCTCTGGAGTCTGTTTGTTACCATCCTCTGTCCTTGTTCAGCCATAAACACCTTTGGTGATATCTTTTAGGTCATTTCTTTTGTCCAAGTAATATAATGATGATGATGATGATGATGATGATGAAGATGATGAAGATGATAGCTCACATTTATATGGTGCTTACTAGGTGCCAGGTACTGTGCTAAACACTTCACAGATATTATCTCATTTGATCCTCACAATAACCCTGCAAGGTAAGCACTATTATTATCCCTGTTTTACAGATGAGGCAGAGGTTAAGTGACTTGCCCAGGATCACACAACTAGTAAGTGTTTGCAGTTGGATTTGAGCCCAGGTCTTCCTGACTCTGGGCCTGGTGCTCTATCCACAGCTCCTCAGCGAGGATACATTCTGCATCCTGTGCCATTCTATTGCCTTTTGGGTTACCTGCTTTGGACCATTGAAAGCATCCCTTTAATCTCCTACATATGATCCAGGCTTTATCCTTCTGTTCAAGTTGGTGCTTGGTTTGTTTTCCATCTATGCCATCTGTCTAAAATAAATGTACAGATGTACCACCTCAGTCCATTGCCCATCCATTCACACAACATGGTCTAACCAATATGGGATCTTTATCCACATTGCTTTTATAGTATGGATTTTTATAGCTTAATCTGGTTCTGCCAACTTCTTACTAGCTATGTGACCTTGGATGTATTAATTAATTTTCAGTTAAATTCAACAAATACTCATTCAGTGCTTAGTGTATGCTAGGTACTGGGGATACAAATAAGAAAAACATAGTCCCTGACCTCAAGGAGCCTTCATTCTAAGGAAGCTAGGGAAAGGTGGGGAAGGGGAAATTCAGACTAAGATCTATGGGTAGCGGAGTGAGCTAAAAAAAACTTGGGATGCAGTTTAGTGTTCCACCCTTCAGTTCTCTAATTAGAAAGGAGAAGAACCTCAGGGAGGTGGAAGGTGCAGAATATCAAAGGCGAGGTTAACGAGCATGATGAGATTTCCAGTGACTAGCTTATTCTGGGAAAGGCATCTTATGGAGTTCAGAAGAAGCTGAGCTGTAGTTTCATCAAATGTAAAATGAGAAATTTGGACTCGTTGGCCTCTTAATCCTGTTCCATCTCCAAATCTGTGCTTCTTTCATCTTTCAGTCTCTTTCAAATAATCATGGATCCCACTGAGGAAGCCTTGTATTTGAGGGCTCAGTGGTATCTCCCAGTGGAACAACTAGACTGGAATCTCACAGTTAAGATGGAGTCACTCTTTGATTTGGCTTTTATTCAGGATATCCTCCTTGACTTTGGTGAATACATTTGGTAAGTACATATTTCCTTTTTTTCCTATGCCTAGCAACGTTCCTACTTGGCAAGTGGTTGATCCAAGTCATGTCTCCATTCAGATCTTTTGTGGACTCTTGGATGACTTTAATATGTATATGAAAACAGTTTGCTGAAGACAGAATTTTGCTTCGCAAAGTAACTTTTTCCCCTCTGGTAATACTAATAATATTCTATGTTTTCTAGACCTTTCTGTCAATTGTATCATTTGGCAGAGGGAGAGAAGGGAAAAACCACTTACACAGATGTGCAAGGCTCTGTGCTAAGCACTTTTTTCGTTTACAGATTTGTCTCATTTGATTCCTGAAAGGTAAGTATTTTTAGTATTTTTTTTTACATTTTACATTTTACAGTTGAGGAGACTGAGGCAAACAGAAGCTAGGTGACTTGCCCAGGGTTACACAGCTAATAAGTATCTGAAGCTAAATTTGAATTCATATCTACCTGACTCTAGAACTGATTCTAACCACTGTACCATCAGATGCAGAAAATCATCCATGAAAAAACCTACCTGCTCCTGTCCTATTTTTCATTAAGGAAGCTCTTTATGTTTGTAGAGTCTGTTCTCATAAAAATTTTATATATATGAAAAAAATAAATATGTTGTTTAGTTGTTTCAGTTATGTTCAACTCTTTATGACCCCTTTTGGGGGTTTTCTTAGCAGAGATACTAGAGTGGTTTGTATTTCCTTCTCCAGCTCATTTTACAGATGAGGAAAGTGAAGACTGAATGAGGTGGAGAGGGTGTCACAAGGATAGTAGGAGTGGAACCAGGTCTAGAACTCAGATTTTCCAACTCCTAGCTTGATTTCCCTTCGAATAGACTCAATTCTTTTTTTTTAATTTTTAAAATTTGTTTTCTTCTTTACATCATTCAATTTCATTACATTTTTGAATTACAAATTTTCTCCCCATCTTGCCTCTGCCCCAACACTAAAACAGCAATCCCACTGTAAAGCCCCTCCCCTGCTCTGCTCTCTTACTTTCTGGTAGGGCAGGGAGGGTCTCCCTATCCCAGGCCCTGTATATCTTAATTCTTAGTTGCAGAACTTTAAATTCTAGATTCTTTTGATTCCTCCCTTGTCACCCTCCCCCACTGGAAGGACAATCAATTCAATACAGGCTGTGGATGTGTGATTATACAGGACATCTTCATATTGGACATATTGTGACAGTGATCATCTGTCCCTCCTTCCTATCCCTCCCCCCCACCTTGTTCTGTTCTCTACCCTGTCCCTGTCCCTTTACTGAAGTGTGTGCTTCCAGCATCCCTCCCCCAGACCCTGCCCTCCCCTCCAT
>CM053597.1:36422954-36441280 GCA_028646575.1 Pseudocheirus occidentalis | reverse complement strand
TCTTCCCAATTTTTCCTCCACTTCTCTTATTTGTTTTTCAAAGTCCTTTTTCCGTTGATGTATAGCTTCTAGGCATTCTTCAATTGTCTTGGAAGCATTTGGTGTGGGAGTTCTGAGTTCTGGGTTGTCTTCCTCCCTTTCCATGCTTTGATCGACTCAATTCTTTATACAGTTGGAAAAAAAAAACAATTACATAATGAGTTCTTCGAGTGGAGGGGAAAATGTTGGAATGGTTTTCCAAGTGAAGTATACAAAGTATGGATCCTTAGCAATCCTTGCACTGTTGGTGAGAGGGAAGACTGTCAGTGTCTGAGGAAGGCCTGGTAATTCTGATTTTCCCTGAAGTTAAATTTAAAAATTAAGAAAAACACACCCAGTAGATGTCACCCTTGTCCCCCTCTCTTGCAAAAAGACTCTGGGTGAAGGGAGTTTTTCTAGAATTCTTTCTCTGAACAGTTCTGCTGTCTGCATCAAGTGTGTGAAATAAAACAAACATGAAATGCATATTTAATACACATAGACCACTGGGGAAACCTTGGACCCTAGTAAAGGACCTGGAGGGGAAATTGCAAATTTCTAAAAAATCAAGGGACTTGGTCAGCTCTTTGAAGCTTCACTCTATTCACTCATTCCTGATGAATATACAGAAACCACCATCAGGTATCATCTAGAAAGGGAGGTTAGCTCTGCGGAAAAAATAAACTAATGGTATGAGTGAGAAGACAACGGTGCTCAGTATCTACTTCCTGAAATGAAAATATTTTAACTTCTTGACTTTTAAAGAGTTGAACTTTTGTCCTCTTCCCAGAAGAAATGCTCGTGAATGCCCTTGATTCAATTCAATTTAGATTAATTCAGTTCAGTTCAACATATATTTATTTGTCCCAGGTACTTGCTAGGTGCTGGAGGTGCAGAGACAAAATGAGATCATGGCTGCCCTCAGTGAGCCTACAGTCTGTTGGGTGAAGTGTTTGATCTGCTGGACCAACCCAACAAATATTGTTGTCCTTCTTATTCACTCTTTGCCCCCAAATAAAACTACAAAGGTAACACTTCTCTGCAATTCTTGGTTTATGTGTGACTTTTCAACCAAATAGCACAAAAGAGATTGTTAAGGTCTTACAGTATATCCTGCATGTGTAGAAATGTCATATATTTCAGGACCTCTTTTTATTCTTTTCAGTGGCAGGGCACATGATGGCCCCATGTTTGAGTCTGAGAAGACATTGCCAAGGACAAGGGTTGTCTTGGCAAACACTGGAGTGGTTTGCCATTTCCTTCTCCAGCTCATTTGACAGAGGAGGAAACTGAGGCAAACAGAGGGACATGGTGTGCCCAAAGTCACACAGCTAGTAAATGTCTGAGGCCAGATTTGAACTTATAAAGATGAGTCTTCTTGACGCCAGACCCAGTGCTCTATGCACCTGGCTGCAGTCTCCTCTTCTCCGAATGACTGTTTGGCAGCTCCAACATGCTTCCAGCACCAAATTTCAAGTCAGGGATCTAACCTAGAGCCTAGATAAAGGAAGGTAGGAATTTCACAGAATCACTTAATTATAGCATTGAAAGGGACATTGGAGGTCTTCCAGTCTAGTCTTCTTGTTTTTTAAATGCAGAAACTCAAACTCAGTGGTCAGGTCACTTGCCTCTGGTTGCACAGTGATTAAGCATCAGAGCTGGAGCTTGAACTAGGCTTCCTGACTCCATGACTAGAGTTCTTCCTCCACACCATGTGGCCTACAACAGCTCTTTGTAATTTTATTTTTCTTCTTTGGAGGCAATTGGGGTTGTGACTTGTCCAGGATTACACAGCTAGTGTCTGAGGCTGGATTTGAACTCAGGTCCTCCTGATGCCAGTCCTGGTGCTCCATCCACTGTACCACCTAGCTGCCCCTACCTTGGCCATTTTCATATCATTTTTGCATGTAGTATCTCATTTGAACATAGCTCTTGGGTTTCATAATTAGACCATCTAATCCAACCTTCTCATTTTGCAGATGAGGAAACTAAGGCCCTGGGAGCTTAAGCCTCAGGCCCCAGCTTGAAAGCATAGGCATATCCGAAACTAGAACCCAGATCTCAACCCAAAAGTTTCTCTGTCTCATGCTGTTAAATCCAACACAAATACTTCCTATAAACCGATGCCTGAGTAATCTGTTTACTCCTTAAAGATCCTTTTAAAAGTCCTGTGTTTTACTTATGTGAGCATACAATTTGATGATCTTTCTACATTATTGCTGGCAGGAATTTATGTGATATGATACAATGAAAGAGGCAGTCGATCTATAGGACTGGGCTGCTGTTGTATCCCTCTTTGACACTGGGAAAATTATGTTGCTCTGACCAAGAAGGCTTTGAACTGAAAAGGGCAAGGAAGGAAGAAAATTGCCCCAACCCAGTTGTAGAACCATAAGGAGTATTGGGAATGTTGACACATTTGGCCCCTCTAAGCACACCAATAAGTAGCAGTGATCCCTTGGCAAGAACAAATAGTAGGAGAGTGAGCCAGTAATGCATTGATGAGGGAAAAAAAATCTAAGAAAAGGACCAACAATAAAACCCACAGCCTTAGATGTTTGTGCACTGTGCAGACGATGGGAGAAAACAAGATGAACTTGTCTCTAATTTTTCCGAACATCCTAGAAGAGGGGTAACCAAGGATGTGCTAGTAAATATATCTAACAACCTGACTCTCCAGAAAATAAATATATACACTTTTAAGTTTAACCTGTCTTATTAATGATTTCTTCTCTCAACACATAATTGACACTTCTGTGCAATCAACAAAACAATAAATTGAACCCTGATTTGTAGCTATTGCTGATTTCTGAGGTGTAAAAGCTGGCACTGAAGATTTAACAATCATCTCACAAGTCAGAGCTGAGTGGAGCCAAAATGGCAACACAGAAGCAGGAAAACTCTGCATCTCCCACATAATCTTCTCAAATATCGATAAAATATGACTCTAAACAAATTTTAGGGCTCCAGAACTCACAAAATTACAGAAAAACACACACCCCGCTGAAGGCAGCTTGGTGGGTGGGACAGGAAGGGCTCATTGCAGCATGCTGGGAGCCAAAACCAGCCCAGCCTGAAACCGGGGCTTGGCCCTGGGGTTGCCAGGACAAGCCACAGCTGGAGCATTCAGGAGAGTGGATCAGTGGCAGCTGTGGTGATTTCCAGAATTATCAAGCCATAAGACATAAGAACTAAATGAAAGGTTAGTAGAACTCAGCTCAATTTGAGGGAGAAGATCTGGCCAAACTGCTTACAGGGCAAGGAAACAGCAGAAGCAGTGGCCCTGCAGCAGCTTCCACATGGCTGCTTCAGAAGCTCCCAGCCTACAGACTGCAGAGGGGCCAAGCAATCATTTGGAAGTTAAGTGCTCTTGCCTTGAGCTGCCTGGATCAGGATTATGGTCTTGGGTGGTGGTCCTGGGGTGTGTTTTCAGTGAGCCAAAGCTTGTGGGGGCTGCAGCGGCCTCCTAATAGTTCTAGCAGCTGTGAAAACCCCAGTGATTTGGGACAAAGTGCTCCCCTCTGGAAGCAGAGTTCTGCTGAGCCCAAAAGTCAAGTAATTGACAAGTAAGTCAGAGCTGGCTCCAGCACACCTTTTGGGGGTAATTCTCTTGTTCTGCCAGGTATTGTCAAACCCAGTGCACCACAAGTTTATTGGGGGCCTGTACTCATAGATTCTTTTGGTCTTGGACATTGAAAGCCTGGAAGATAAGCCCCGCAAGGCAAAAATAAAATTTTACTCCAAAGAGAGAAATATTTAATGGGCATCATGAAGCATGGGGGGCTGTTAGAGGAATTCCAAAATCAGTAGCAAAAATACTATCAAGCAAATGAACAATGGGGGATTATTAAAGTTCTCCACACACAACTTGGACTATTTCTGCCTTTCCAATCTTACCTTTTACCGCTGTCCACACACTCAGTAATCTAGACACACTGGCTCGCATACTTTTCTTCAACCATAATACTCCGTTGTTCATCTCTGTGCCTGGAATGCTCTCACTCTTTAACCTAACAGTTCCTCTGTCTTTCCTCAAGACTCAGTTCAAATGCTATCCTTTACAGAAGGCCTTTCCTGGTCTCCCTAACTGCCTTCTAATCTAAAATCACCTTCTCTCTATTCTCTGTGTAACTTGTACCTATTTCTTTCCATGCTCTTTCCCCCATTAGATTGTAAACTCCTTGAGGTCAGGAGCTATTTATGCCTTTATTTGACCTGCCACACTTAACACAGTGCATGGCCCATAGTAAGAATTTAATAAATTCTTGTTGAAGGACTGATTATATAAAAATGACTGCTATATAATGAAGATAAGATATTTAATGAGAATTCTGGAAACATTGGTTGTTGAATCATTTTGGTCATGTCCAGTTTGGGGGAACCCATTTTGGATTTTCTTGGCAAAGATACTAGAGTAATTTACCATTTCTTTACCCAGTTTATTTTATAGATTTTACAGGAAACTGGAGTAAGCAGGATTGAGTGACAATTATTCCTGGTGAAGGGTTACCTCTCCTCGGCTAGGATTGGTATATATTAGTAGAAGGTCATACTGGAAGGAGCTCAGGTTTTGGAGTCATAAGACTCGGGTTCAGATTCAACCTCTGATTCTTACTGGGTGTGTGACTTTAGGCACTTCCTTTAAGATCCCCAGGCCTCAGTTTGCTAATCTCTAAAATCAAGTTGGACTAGATGGTCTCTTAGCTCCTTTCTAGCTAATCTAGAATACTATATAGCAGTCTTCTCAGACTGGACATGACAATTCCTGGGGGCTACATATTGACTTAGAAAATCACATGCTAATATTATCTGTGTTTTGTTGTGTTTTTATTTATTTTTGAGGAATGTTTCCCAGTTACGTTTTGATCTGGTTCTGGTCATGCTTATGGACCCATGAGCTGCACATATGACGTTTCTGCTGTACAGTATCATCTTGACTTTCCAGCTTTGAGAGAGGAAGAGACAGACAGACAGATAGACTTCAAAGATACCCTTCACTCCTTGGCTCATCTCTGTGTTAGAACAGCCTATAATGGAGAGTAACTTTGGACTTTATTCCCTTGTTGTCACCAGAAGAGAAGAAGTCACAGAAAGTCAGAGAGGAACCAAGGGGCTATTGTTCTAGTGACCAGCAAAAAGAAAGACAGTGAGAGGAGAAGATGGCTCCAAAAGACCTGTCTGAAACTCTCTTCCATCAGGACAAATAAGGTCAAATGCTTCTACTCAAGTGCGTTCTTGTTAGGACCCAAGGCTATCCTTTAACTTTTTCTTATTTTGCCAGAAAGTAGCACAATATCTCCTCCCTTAACAATTGCCTGGTGGTGATAAACCAGGGGAATGCAGTCCCATGTAATGAATATTCAGTTTAAATTTAGTCTATGTACTCACTGGGGACAATAACACAGAACCAACATGGTCCATTTCTTTTTAAGATAGGAAGTTGCTCCCTCCATCCTTGTGGTTCACCAGGCACAATTTTTGCTGACTGAAGTTAATATGAGAGATGATATGATTCTTTGTCATCCAAACAACTAAAAGGGGGTCATTCGGGAGTTGTGATATTGCCAGAGATGATGGAAAATTGTGGAGGACTTCTTACAAAACTCAGGAAGGTAAATTTGACTTTCTAGCCATCAATGAGACTTGGTAGAATGGGACCTGCAATTAGGGTTTGGCTCTGGAAGGGTATTCTTTATTTTAAAAAAAGATAATAGATGTGAGATAGTGGAGTGGCAAAGTAATAATTAAGTAAATATTTTAATTAAGTAAGCAAATAAATAAAAATAATAGTTATGTTAGGAAATCCAGGAACCTGATAGAATGCCTTATTCATCTATGTATATATGTATACATATATATATATACATGTATATATGTGTACATGTGTATATATATATATATATTCATTTATGTAACAAGTATATTTATACTGATCCCATAGCCAACTCCAGCAAAACTGAGAGGTTCTGCTCTGTCCCCTCTTCCTGTCCCCAAATCCCTACCCCCTCTACTAAAACTTCTCTGATTCCTCCAACCCAAACTGATTTGTCTTCTTTGAACCCCAAAGACTAATTAAGAGAAAACAAAATAATATGAAGAATCAGAAAGCCTTATTTTAAATCCTACCTTTGTTACTACTTGTATAACCATTACCTGACCTCTATCAACTTTAGAAAGTATTGTCAAGGTCAGAAGGTTCTCTGGTCTTGTGACAGAATGGTCATTGCCCAGCCTTTTATATGAACCTAAGACCTCAGATCTTGGGCAGTTTACAGCAAACCTGATAGAGAAGACTTTCCCCTATATCTAACAGACATCAAGATCAGGGTGAGGGTATTGAGGCAGAATCATCTGATGTCCACCCACATCTTTCACGGAAGATAGGGCCATAATGGACAGCTGATTACTAGAGTTTCAGAATGTGAATTGTACCTTCTTTGGAAAAAAAAAGACTCATTAAAAGACTTTTCTCAGTTTGAGTCAAAGGTTCCTCTGAGACCATTTAATTTTCCATTTAGAATGACTGGCTTTCTAATACATATATGTAAACATGTGCATATACATATATATATATATATATATATATATATATATATATATATAGATGCTGCTATTGACATATACATTGCATTTCTTAATAAATGAATAAGATTTGCCAGGGGTAGGGAGGAAGATAAGTGGCTATTTTCAAAGTAGCTTAGTTAGCTCTTCTCCCAAAAGGTACATTTCTGTGAAGCAGAAATACTCTCAAACTCCAGAGGTCACCTAATCCACCCCATACCTAAGCAGGAATCACCCCTGCCACTTCCTTACTGAGAAGTCACCCAGCTCCTATTTGAAAAGGAAAGAAACAAGCATTTATTAAGTGCCTACTATATGCCAGGACCTAAGCTAAGCATTTTAGATACCTTCCCAAAAATCTTAGGAAGGGGATATCGTTAAGCCCATCTTACAGTTGAGGAAACTGGGGCAGATAGCAAGTAAGTGACTTGCCCAGGGTCACACAGTTAGTAAGTATCTGAGACTGCTGACTCTAGACCCAGGGCTTGATCTACCATACCCCTTGGCTGGCCACAAGGCCAAGTGATGGAGAATGTATTGCCTCATAAGGCAAGTGTATTCTATATGTGAAGAAGCCTTCCCCTATCTTAAGCCAAAATCTTCCCCTATGTGCTTTCTACCTATTGCTCTGGAGACAACCAATAAATTCCAAACCCTGTTTCATACATAGCACTTAAAACACTAAAAGTCATCTATCTTGTATTCTCTAAGTTATCTCTTCTCCGGGCCTTGGGAGGTGGGGACAGGGCACAGTCGTTCAAATCTTTTATGATGTGATTCCTATGCTACTCACCAACCCAATCCTTGAACCCAAAAGAGGGAATTAACATTTCTTCCTGTTAATTTTAATATTGTTCATTTAGCCATTTGTCTTATCCTATATTAAGATCTCTTTTGTTGTGGTGGTAGTGATGGGTGATGGCAGAGATCTTGGTTCTGTCATCCGACGGTTAGCTGTCCTTTCCAGAAATGTATCGCTGGAAAATCTGATGGGTTTGTAACAGTGATCACTAAACCAGGAGGGCACTGCCTGGAAGAGACCACTGTGTGGACGGCAGACTCGGTAAAAACCACACCATGACAAGAGAAGAAGACATGGGTGGGCTTACAGCGTCAGATACATGTTCCCCCTCCAAATGGTGTCCATTTATATGTCTTCCCAATGTATGTGAACTCTTCTCACTCATAGTATTTTTATTTTGAGGGAGCAATACCATGACGGAAATATTCCATCACCATGCTATTTGATTCTCCCCATGCTATCTGATTAAATACCTTTAATTTGAATTGTGTTAGCTTATTGAACAAGGAATAGAAAAGGTATCAGTGGAAGCTCATGTATTATGTTGTTGGGGTTTTTTTCCCTGAGTAGATAGAAAATCATAGAGTATCTTGAACCTTCAATAGCCTTTTCTTGGGGTCCTGTCAGGTGCTAGAACTCCCTTATTGTTCAGGACAGTTAACGTTTTCTAAGTAATTGTCTGCGAATTAGAAAAATCACTGCTCCAACTTCTACTCCTAACATCACTTCAGGATGGCTATACATCACATTCTCTAGTAGAGTTTCCCAGACTTATTTGGCCTACTACACCCTTTTCAAATGAAAAAAAAAGTTACTCAGTGCTTCCCTAGAAATCTTTCTTTATCCCTTTAACAGTTTTTTTCTGAAATTTGCATAATTTCAAAAAATAAGTTTTTGAAATGATGCATTTTCAATTTATTAATTTACTGTAAATTTGTAGGTTTTTCCTGCATTGAAATTTTGATGATGCCATATTGCTTCATGTAACTATATGGTATCATATTGCAAACAAGTCATTACATACACATATTCTTGCAGATGCATTCTGGAACTTCTGACAAGGTGCAACACACTCACCTGCCAACACTTGCTTGTTAAGACCTGTTAGCAGACTTGACCACTAATGGGTTATAACTTACATTCTGTGTATTTATTTGGAAAGTAATGTAATACTATGACATTAACTCTACAACAGATGAAACATGTACAAATGGTTTTCCAAAATTTTCTTATCTTCTTTCCTTATGCTTCTATCACTCCCTTATTTTTATTCAGTGCCCTCCCCCAGTTACACCCAAGGCTACTACTGCCCCACCTGGATCATTCCAGTGCCCCCAAATGGGTGGTATCACCCACTTTGGGAACCTATGCTCTTTTAATGTATGAAAGATACAGGTCCTCTGGGAATGTGAATTGACTAGCATTCAATATATGCCTTTTAGCATATTGAAAAAGATCTATGGTAATCACATACTTCTAGAGATTTTTTGATACAGGAAAACTTGACTTCTATTCCAAAGCAAATAAAATAGAGGTAGAAGTAACTGCCTTGTGGAAGTATTGAGCTTTCCATCCCTTTGTCTTCATATTTATCTTCAAGGAGAGTCTAAAAGAACATGTGTCTTGGGTGATCTATAGACCCAAACATATTCCATAGTAAGATTCTTCAGTGAACCTGCTTTGCCTGAGATTAAGACATTTGATGAATGTGTGTCATTACTGAAAGTACACAAAATACCCTTGGGCTAACAGTTGGGAGACTTAGGTGCTAATCTTGATATGCCTCTAACTTGCTGTGTGATCTCAGGTATTCATTTCACCTTTATTGGCTGTAGTTCCTTTGTGTGTGAAGCAACAATAGAAATGGTTACAACCCTAAGCATCATAGCATTGATCCTATGATAGAGGTATATTGTGGCCCAGTATGCCAAACCAAGAATATCTAACTCAGACACCTTACTTTTCTGTGTGACCCTGGACAAGTCACTTAATCCCTGTCTGCCTTGGTTTCGTCAACTGTAAAATGGGGATAATAACACCACCTACCCTTGCAAGGTTATTGTGAGGATCATATGAGATAATAGTTGTAAAAAAACAATACTTCACAAAGTGCCTGGAATATAATAGATAATTAAGGTTTATTTGTTTCTTATCTCTCCCCCAACCCTCAACAAGGATAACCACCTAAAGCAGGGACTAACATTTTATGGCAAATAGTAGAGGATTATTATGTTATATATTATATATCATATATTATACATATATATGTGGGTGTGTGTGTATATATATACACGCACACATATATACATATATGTGTATATGTATATATATGTGTATATACATATATATATATACACATACATACATATATATTGGTTTCTCCATTATAGAGCTATGCCCTTTCAGCATTATGATTTGGGGAATTTCTTAGACAACATATAGTAAAATTACTTTGCATGTGACATTTGTCATTTATCTTCCCTTGAATGTGGTAAGTTTGACATTTATAAAGAGCCTTGATAAAATCTACCTAGTAAGTCTTAACTACCACATGTCATTTTATTTTAAAATTAAAGTGTAAATGCTACTCATAATATGAAAGTAAAACACTCTTGCTGGTTGGGTCTTCTATGAGAAGACAAGAAATAACAGAATAACTTAGTCATACCAATGTATAGTCATCAAATGATAGATGATTAAACCAATACTCACTGACTCAAAATTTCACAGTGTAAATTCTGTAAGAAAATCCCCTTTGAGAGAATATTCCATTTAAAATCCATCCAAATAAAACTTGGTAGATGTCATATTCAGGTTGCATTATCTGACCCTGGATGACCTTTGGGAGCAATAGCAAAGTACCATGAAGTACTTCAGTCCTTGCAGCAGTACTTATGCATGGCCATAAGTGACAGACAGAAGTTACTTGGCTATAGTATAGCAATATTTTCCATGTGGCTTCTCTGAAGTCCATTGCCAAAGTGGTTAAGGTGATAACCAGGCATTCTTCAGGATTACAATGAGCAGAGTTGATGCTGCATTATGATGTGGAGCAAATACTGGCAAGCTGAATCTTTCATGAAGCCTCTTCTAGAGGGGACCACTAAAAAATTTCCAACAAATGTCAATGGCATTCATACTATTAAAAATCCCAACTACAGAGCCATAGAATCATCATTTTGGGGTTGGAAGGGACCATAAGGATCATCTAGTCTGACCCCCTCATTTAACAGATAAAGTAACTAGATGAAGTGATTTATGTAAGGTTGTACAAACAGTAAGTGGCAGAGCCATCATTAGAACCTAGGTCCTCTGGGTCCAAATTCAGTATTCCTTCCATGGTGCCATGCTCTCTAAAAATGTCAACAGATTTCTGAGAGGATTTTGAAAGGAAAAAGAGAAAGCCAATGTCATTCATTCTAAATTCAGTGTTTTCACTAATTCACCTGAAAGCTAGAAATGTTTCTATACTTTAAAGACAAAACCCTGAAGAACTTAATCATCTAATGAAACTATTAACACATACTCAGTGAGTTATAACACTTGTGTCCCAATAATAATTCCTGATGGTAAGGAGACTATTTTGAAACTGACACAAGCCTAGCATGAGAGGCAGAGAAATTTTGTGAATAATTTGATAAGAGCTTACAAATTAAATTAACATCTCTTTTGTTGGTTAGTGACTTCATCTCAATAGTAAATGGAGGGGAAGATGGCAAAATTATGTTAGAAAATATGACTCAAGAGAAAGAACCAAGAGAAAGAGCCAAGGTAGGCTAAAATGAAGCCTCAAGCTTCATGAATACTTAATTTCTTCTTTGAGAAATGCACTAGTTGTGGCAAATATCAAATAACAGCACAAAAATGAAATTCGTTCTATTTTCAGAGGAGACCATTGGTTGCTAATATAGGAGTCATTTATGAATGAGCTGCCAATATTCAGTCATACTGCTGATTTTTTAGTCCAAATTCAATACCAAACTAGAAGAAGGAATAAATACAAGAAGAATATTGTATGCAACTGTGGCAACTCCATGTGATCTATGTAACCAAACTGTTATAGCTAAAAATGGGAAATGGATAAAAGAACAGATAACAGTACTACCAATTTGACAACTGCAAATAAATTACCATGATTATGAGACCAAAAAACTTAGAACCTGTCTGGTACAATGGAAAGATCACTGGATTTGGAGTCAAAATACCTTTGTTTAAATTCTGTGTCTGGTCCTTACTACCTGCAAGAATTTTCTTTTTTCTTTTCTTTTCTTTTCTTTTCTTTGCTTTTCTTTTTCTTTTCTTTTCTTTTCTCTTCTTTTCTTTTCTTTCCTTTCCTTTCCTTTTTTTGCTTTTTGGAGGGCAGTTGAGGTTAAGTGACTTGCCCAAGGCCACACGGCTAGTAAGTGTGCCAAGTGTCTGAGGCTGGATTTGAACTTAGGTTCTCCTGACTCCAGGGCTGGTGTTTTATTCACTGTGCCACCTAGCCACCCATCCATTTCTTAATCTATACAATATGGGGGTCAGGCTGGATGATCTTTCAGGTCCCTTCCGGCTCCAAACTTATGATCATAAAATTCTTCCCCATCCAAGAGATATGACAGCCAAGGCCAATACCTATTTAAAATATAAATTAATTTGTAAAATTTTATGGAATAAAATTGTAAGTGTATGTGATATTGACTCTTATGAGATAATAAGAAACAATGGTAGCAAAACTGAATTAAAAGAAACAAGGTGAGAGAGAGCTCACTAAGCAGAGTCATCTCTAGGGCAGTTGAGAGAAACTGAGCGACGTGTAACAATTAGTTGAAAAATCTAGACGCACCATAGAGGTTTTTATAACAGACTTTTCACTATCAATGACAATGGAATGACCTCATTTCAACGTTAACATCAGACACTCAAATGGGCTTTTGGAGGAAATGGAAATGGCACTGAAGAAAACAAGAATGAGAAGGAAATCTGGACCAAAGCAAGTTTACTCAGAAGAGCATCCATGTTGAAGGTTATGCCAGATTGAGGGATTAATTCACAAGCTCTGTGAAAGAGGAGAGAATACCAAATGTTTTGGGGGAAAAACCAGAAAACCTTGTATCTCATTATTATCAACCACAGTGACAATTACCAACCACTGAGAGCTAACTGCCAATCTGTAAGAATGCCAGTCTCTATGAATGTTTTTGAAGATAACATGCATGCATTGATTATATCCTTGATGAAGGCGTGTGAAAGGGACACACAGACTTTCCCAGCTGATATTTTACAGCAAACCACATCTTTATTATTACACAGTTGACTAAAAGATGTCAAGATTACAACATCCCACTTGTTGCTTG
This sequence comes from Pseudocheirus occidentalis, assembly GCA_028646575.1. NCBI lineage: Eukaryota > Metazoa > Chordata > Mammalia > Diprotodontia > Pseudocheiridae > Pseudocheirus > Pseudocheirus occidentalis. The sequence continues at coordinate 36,428,563 of CM053597.1, read as the reverse complement.
GGGTTGTAAACACAAAACAAAACAACACAAAACTATAAGCTCTAGAGTGAATGCTTTTTAAAATTTCTTTCTCCAACATGATGTCTCCCACACATATGTCAAAATTATGCAAGATTTCATTAAAGAGAACATTGTACTGAAGCCTATCAAGTCTCCATCTCCTATTCTGATCTCTTTCCAGTCCCTGCATCACCAACTTTCCTACTGGACATTCCCAACTGGATGCCCCATAGGCATCGGAAACAACACATTCACAAATGAATTCAATTTCTTTTCTTCCAAGCCCATTTTTCTTAACTTCTCTTTTCTTTTCTCCCAAGGACACCACCGTCCTTCTAAGTCACCTAAATTTGCAACCTTGATAATAGTCCTTGACTCCTCTTTCATTCACCCTTCATACGCAATCAATCAATTGCCAAATCTTGTTGTTTCTAACATCATAATTTCATTCACATCTATCTCCTTCTCTCCATATATAAATTCACCACCACCCCAGTTAAGGTCCTCATCATTTCTCACCTGAATTATTATAGTAACCTCCTATTTGGTCTCCTGACGTCAAGCCTCTCCCCCTTCCACTCTGTCTGCAACACAGCTATCAAAGTAATTTTCCTAAAACTCAGATCTGACCATATCACTCCTCTACTCAATAAATACATAAATAAATATTAATAGCTCCCAGTCTCTTCAAGGGGCACATATAAATTCCTCCGTTTGATATTTGAAACATTTCACAATGTGACTCCAACCTACCTAGCCAAATTCTCTTTTATTTTTTCCTATTTTTCTATGTGGCACTCCTCCATTGGATATATCTGTGCCTTTGCATTGGTAGTCCCAGGTGCCTAAAATGTACTCTTTCCTCATCTTCATCTCTTAAAATTCCCAGTGTTCTTTCAGGCTCAGATAATATGAAGTAATCTGCAGCTTGCCCAGATATTCATGTCTTCCTCTCAAATTCACTTTGTATCTATTTTGTATGTGGTGTGAACCCTACCCCCATAACACTCCAGAGAGGGATTTACAGGAAAATATGAACAAGAATAGGACAGAATAGGTAGGTGTGTTTTTAGTTTGCATCTTTTGGAGGGAGTACTCACATTTTGAAATCACAGATCCATCAAAACATTGGGGTTTTGATACTCAGAAGCATACCTTGCCAAATCTTGAAAGAACCTGGTCAGTTAGACTAATTAAAAATGCCAATACAAAAATTCAGTTCAGATAAGTTGGATGAGAAAATTCAGATTAGCTGTCTTTCATCATGAAAGTCAGTATACTATAGTGGATATATCACTGAGCATAGAGTGACTGGGTTTGAATCCTGCCTCAAATACCTACTAGATTTGTGACCCTGGGCAAGTCCCTAAACCTTCCTGTGCCTCAGTTTCCTCATCTGGAAAATGAAGGACTTGATGACCTCCAAAATTTTTTCTAGCTTTAAGGCTATGAATCTATGGTCAGTAGTTTCTTATACTAGTATATATGATGAGTATGGGTCCAATAACTGCCTCCCTGCTTATTGCATTCTGTCTCAGAGCAGGAGGTAATGAAGAACCCAGGCTTCTCAGCTCCACACTAACTCTGGCACTCAAGGCTCACTCATTCAGTCACTCACTCATGTGCATGCTCACTGAAGCCCTTCCTCTCTTGAATCATACTTAGCTTAGTTCTCTCATTCAGTACTCACTTTCTGCTCCCTTGCAGCATCAAGCTTTTTTTCTTTCCTTCCTAGTCACAGGCTAGTCTTCTTCCATGTGATAGCCCAACATCCATCCTAATGGGCACCATGCACTATGTTAGGTGCTGGGTTGTAAAAGACACAAATAACACAACTCCTGACCTCAAGGAACTTAAATTCTCTTGGGTAGGACTGGTGATAGAGTGAAGAAAATCAACGTGATGTGTTTTCAGTTGAGTTTACTAAGTGACAAGATGGGGCTAAAGAGAGAGCAGTAGAAAGTATGCTAAGGATATTTGAGGAGACAGATTGCACAATGAGCTCAGGTGGCACCTAGCCTTAACAAAAGATTCTGAAGAGCAGAAACAAAGATAGTCGGTCTTGATTCCAAACATGATGGAACTGGCCTGTGTGAATGCAAAATGGAACCTAGAGTTCAGGGAGCAGCCTGAATTCTAATGTCTTAGGAACATAAAGTATTGTATAAATATATGCTGGAAAGATAAATCAGGGACGGACTGCAAAGAGTGCCAGACTAAAGAAATAGTACTTTTTTTCCAGAAATACTGTGGAGCCTCTAAAGAATTGTAAGCAATTGTTTTGGTAGCTATGGGAAGGAAGAATTGGTAAGGGGGAAAATGGAGACAGGGAGACAGAAACCGGCATTGTTATAATAGTGTAGGATAGAGATGATGTAAGGCAGAACCAGGGTGGCAGTAGTAGGAATGGTTACCTTGGCAACCATATAAATTCACACAGACTAGCAAAGATCTTTGAGGACATTAAGAGTGGGCACTTCTGTTATTTGTGAAAGTCAAGAAAGTCTAATTTGAAATTGGAAATTCCAGTGTTGCCTTCTCAGGATACCACATCAATGCCATCAATATCCACATTACTTAAGATATGGGGCTTCACAACCCACATTGCACCTACCCCCCAAACCAAGTCTTCTTAGGGCTGTTTGATTTCTGCCATGTCCTGCTTCTATGAAAGGAAACCATTGCTGAGCTACCCAACAACCTCAATCTACCAATCATTAAGCATTTATTAAACCCCTGCAATGGGACAGGTACTGTATCGAGCAATGAGGATACAAAGACAAAAGTGAAATGGTCCCTGCCCTCAAGGAGTTTACATTCTACTGAGGGTGATGAATATGAACATATATAGGCAAATACTATCAATGTACATATAATATATGAATGTATATGTTGTGTCTATAGACACATATATACATATACATACACATACACACATACAAAATAGCTACCACATAATTCTCAAGGGGAAATGCTCTAGCTGTTTGTGTATCAGCAAAGGCCTCGTGGTCAAGATGGTGCTAGAACTGAGTCTTGAAAAAAGATTTGGATTCTATGAGGTAGAGATGAGATGGGAGTACTTTCCAAGCATGGAGGAAAGGCAATGAAAAGGGACAGAGACTGGTGCTGAAATGTTGTATGTGAGGAACTGTAAGAAAGCTAGTATACCTGGACTATGGAGTAGGCTACAATAAGGCTGGAAAGATAAGGTGGAGTCAGCACATGAAGAGCTCTTAATGCCAAAGACAGGAGTGTGTACTTGGTCCAGTGAATAAGCATGGTGATGATGAGTAATAGCTGGTATTTCTATGGTGTTTACTATGTGCGGCACTGTGCTCAGCATCTGCCAATTACTATCTCACTTGATCCCCACAACAATACTGGGAGGTAGGTGCTGTTATGATTCTTATTTTACAGTTAGGAAAACTAAGACAAACTGAGGTTAAGTGACTTGCCCTGGGTCATACAGCTAGTAAGTATCAGGGCCCAATTTGAGCCCAAGTCTTTCTGACTCCAGGTCTAATGCCTAATCCACTGCACCCCCAAGCTGCTGTGGACTTTATTGAGTAGAAGGGTGACCTGGTCTGGCCTGTACTTTAGGAAAATAATCTGACCAGGATTGTAGAGGGTGGATTAGAAAGAAGGGAGACTTCAGGCAATCAGTAAACATTTCTTAAGCACCTACTGAGTGCTAGGTACTGAATAGACAAAGAGAGAAGGAGAAAGAGCAATCAGGAGGCTATTGCGGTAGTCCAGGGGAGAGGTTGATGTTTGTCCTTTATACTTGAAGGAACCAATGACATCACAATGTTGTGGTCAGGGTACAGTGTGTTTGACTGTGGCTGATCATTCCAATATGAGCTTGGAAGACTCTATCACAGGTCAGACACAAGCAGTCTGAGCCACTTTTCAAGGCTGCTCATCTACCTTTGGTTGTCCACCTGTCACCTGACTCTCACCTGTGGGTCCAAGATGCTTGCTTAGCATGCACAGCAACCATACCCCAGTCAATCTCAGTAGAGGGCTAAACCAGGTTAAGAGTAAGTGATAGACATCAAACCCATTAGTGAGTTAGGGGGATGTCTACCCTTAAGCATGTGAAAACCTCCCTGGTAGAATAGGTGGATGAGAACAATTTGTTCCAATGGGTAATGAAGGTGTGGGAAGCAGATTCTGTGGAACATTTAGAAACTGGTTAGACATCAAAGATATCAAAGTCATCCATTGCCTCCCAGGCCATTGCTAGTCATCTTGACTTTTGTCTTGCCACTGGACTTTGATGACTTGGGAAGAGAGAATGAAGCCAATGACTTTGTGTAACTCTGCTTCACTTAATCCAATTTCAGGCACATCATCCACAATTCTATTATTTTTGTAGGTGAGAGGTGATGAGAGCCTGAACTAAAGCTGTGGCTCTGTGAGTGTAGAGAAGGGGATGATGCATGTTAATGATCTAATGGAAGTAGAAGTGCCAAGATTAAAAAGCTGATTGTACATGTGGGGTGAGAAAGAGTGAGGAAGCAGAAATGATACTGGGATTGCAAAGCTACCATGGAGTTGAACAGTGGTGGTTTTTGGAATGTGAAGAAGACATTGATTTCTGAATCTGAGCTAATATGTTATGAACTAGAAGTCACTGTTCTTACCATTAATGCTTTGTTTATGGGGGGAGGAGCCAAGATGCCAGCGTAGAAGAAGCAGAATTTCACAGCTCCCACACAGCCACCTTAAATGCCCAGAAAATATGACTCTAAACAAATTTTAGGGCTCCCAAACTCACAAAAACACAGAAAACACATCTCTGGCTGAAGGCAGCTCAGCAGGTGGGGCTCATTGTGGCAGGCTGGGAGCCATGACCAGCCCAGTCTGAAACCACAGATCGGCCCCAGGGCTGGGAGAAGCTGCAGCTGTAGTCTACAGTAGAGTGGACTGGCAGCACCAGGGGCAATCTCCACATTTATCAAGCGATGTAAAAGAAAGCTAAGAGAAAGGTCAGTGGAATTCAAGCTAAATTTGGGGGCGGGGGAAAGCAATCCACCTGAACTTCCCCTAGGGCAAGAAAGCAGTCCAATCTGGCTGCTTCAGAGCTGCTGGCCTGCAGACCACAGGGGGGCCAAAGCAATTGGTCAAAGGCCAAGGGCTCTTGCGTTGAACAGCCTGGATTTGGATCATGGTCTTGGTTGGTGGTCCTGGGGTGCACTTTCAGTAAGCCAAAGCTGGTGGGGGCTGCAGCACCCCCCCAATAGCTCTGGCAGCTTTGAAAATCCCAGCGATTTGGGACAGAGCTTTCCCCCCTGGAAGCAGAGTTCCACAGAGGTAAAAAAAATCAAGCAATTAATTGACTGGCCAACATGAGGCAAAGGAAGCAAACTAAGAACAGCAATAAAACACTAGAATCCTTTTTGGGGGACAAAAAGGATCAAAGCATGGAATGGGAAGAAGACAATACAGTCAGAACTCCCACACCAAATGCTTCCAAGAAACATGAAGATTGCCTACAAGCCATAGATCAACTTAAAAAGGACTTAGAAAACCAAATAAGCAAAGTGGAAGAAAAATTGGGAAGAGAAATGAGAATGATGCAAGAAAGAGTCAACAACCTGACTGAA
>CM053597.1:36406724-36422454 GCA_028646575.1 Pseudocheirus occidentalis | reverse complement strand
CAATACCTGCAACTAGGAATTAAGATATACAGAGGCTAGGGTAGGGAGACCCTCCCTGCACTACCAGAAATTTAGAGAGCAGACCAGGGGAGGAGCTCTACAGTGGGATCACTGTTTTGGGGTTGGGGTAGGGGAGAGACGGGGAGAAAATTTGTAATTCAAAAATCTCATGAAAATGAACGATGTAAACAAGAAAACAGATAAAATTTATTACAACTGAAAAAATAAGTAAATAAATACTTGTTGATGCTTTTTCCTTAGGATATGATCCTAGGAGTAGACTCACTAAGCCAAAAGGTATCTTTTTATCTAATAATGCCAAGTTGCTGGATGAAGTGGCATGGGATCCTTTCTTTTAAAAAAATCAGCTAGGTGGCTCAGTGAATGGAGCACCAATCCTGTAGTCAGGATGCCCTGAGTTCAAATCTAGCCTCAGACACTTGACATTTACTAGCTGCAGGACCTTGGGCAAGTCACTTAACCCCAATTGCCTTGCCTTCCCCTGACCCCCCTCCCCAAAAAGATCAAGGTGATGCAATGGTCAGAAGGCCAAACTTGGAGTCAGGAAGACTCTTAATTCTCCCACTTATTCAGCAGTGTGATCATAAGAATTATTGGGAAGCTTAAGTGAGATAATCAATTTAAAGTGTTTTGTAAACCTGAAAGCAATATGCACGTGCCAATTCATTATTGTTATTCCAAAAGAGGAAGTGTGGTGTAATGAATAGCGCTGGCCTCAAAGCAGTGATTCTGAGAGGAGATCATGAGTCAGGTACTTAGAAGGACCCCAAACTCTCAAAGGCTTGTGAGTTAGCCAACAAGAATAATCAGGTGTAAGATCAGAGACCTAGAGATCTGGGGTCTCTATTGGGGTATGCATCCCACAGTCTGCCCACCTGTACTGCCGATGGGACTGTATTGCTGGGGAGCTACAAGCCTTCGTGACTGTGAATAGTAAATTAACAGGCTAACATCCATTAAATAACATTGATAGATGTTGGAAATATTCAGTTATAATTTTTAAAAAAAACACTAAAAAGAAAACAGGAATTGAAGGGTTCTTTCTCAATGCAATAAAAAAAAATCAACTTGAAACCAGGCAGCAATACAGGAAGAAAGGAATATTAGAATCAATTCCACTAATTGTAGCGACCCAAAAAAGGGGGTGATAATAACTTCTTCAGTTGTTTTTTTCCATGATGCCACAGTGGTTTTTTAGAACGTCTATTCCTTGATATTCTTACCAACAAAGAGGAACTAGTTATTGACATAGAGAAGAAGAAACCTTGGGGGAAGTTACCCATCTGTCTTGGGGTTTACAATAGAGAAGGGGAGCCCAGCCAGGCCTAGTCTGATATGCGCTCTAAATTTGAGGAAAGCAGATTTCAAAGGGTTTATAGAAAGGAGAGAGAAGCAGGATCACAAAATTCAACTAGGTGGCACCATACCTGAAGTTAGAAAAACCCGAGTTCAAATTTGACTTCAGATGCTTGCTTGCCCTTTGACTCTGGGCAAGTTGCCTACTCTGTGTTTGCTCAGTTTCCTCATTTGTAAAATAATATTAGCAGCCGTCTCCCAGTGTTGTTGTGAGGGTCCCATGAGATATCTGTAAAGTGCCTGGCACATAACGAGGGCTATGTCAGCTTTTGTTGCTGATGTTGAGCTGTTCCAGTCACGTCCAACTCTTCATGACTCCATTTGGGGTTTTCTTGTAAAAGGTCCTGGAGTGGTTTGCCATTGCCTTCTCCAGCTTGTTTTATAGATGAGGAAACTGAGACAAACAGGGTTAAGTGACTTACCCAGGGTCACACAACAAGTAAGTGTCTGAGGTGACATTTGAACTCATAGTATAGAAAAAGTGTGTGTATATGTATGTACATGTATGAACATACATGTGCACATAAGTGTTTGTGAGTTTGTATGTATACCTGTGATTTCTTAAGTATAGAGAACCCTGGATGAGAAAACTTTCCCTACTAGTACAGATCATTCCCCACTCAGCAATTAAGTGACTTAGGCAGGGTTGCGTAATCATAGTATGAGAATCAGTGAGGGAACTCAGGTCTTCTTATCGCGTAGGCCAGCTTTTTATATACTACGCCAAGCTGAGTCTCATATATTTTATACGTGTAAATGTATATCTAGAGGTAATTAGGTGGCACAGTGGATGGGCCTGGACTTCAGGAAGATCTGAGTTCAAATGCAAACTCAGACGCTCACTAGCTGTGTGACTGTGGGCAAGTCACTTAGCCTCTGTTTGCCTTGATCCACTAGAGAAGGGAATGGCAAATCACTCCAGTATCTTTGGCAAGAAAGCCCCACGGCCAGCATTAGTGCATTGCAGTACACAGGATCACGAAGAATCAGAAATGACCAAACTATGAATCACAGGAATAATTTCCCACTCTGGGTCGCCTTGCTTCAGTTACAGGTCTTTATAATCTAAGCAGCGGAGTCAAAGTTGGATAAAAACACTGGGTCCCATATTAACTTAGAAAACCACAGATCAATATTATCTATGATGGACTGCATTTTCTTTTATTAAACATTTTTCAATTACATTTTAATCTGGTTCAGGCTGAACTTGGGTGTTTTGTGTGCAGCTTATGACTGGGGTCCATATGTTTGACCTCAATGAGTTAGAGCAAAGAGTCTAAAACAACACTGAGGCTTTGAACTTTCAAGCAGGCCTGCTTGATAAAAGGAGGAGAATTTGGAGAAAAGAGAACAAACCTGTTTTTAGGTAAGTCTGGCTTGAGGTGTCAGTGAGAGGCATTCAGGAGTTAGCATTTCTAGCAGCTGTGGATGGAGGTCTCCAATTCAGAGGAGTGGCTGGAACTCAAAGGGGTGAACTTTGTGATCTCTGAGGCCCTGAGATCTCAGAGAACTCTATGATTCTGCGCTTCTCTTTTTATTACATTAGCAAAATCTGCCCTATTAGGAAATTCTGCTCTCTCATATCTGTTCTTTAAAGGACTTTGACCAGGAAATTATACCCAGGGCCAGGCAATTAGCTGCTCAAGGGCTACAGTTACAAACCTTAATTTGATGAGGTATGCACTGAAAATCATGACAACTAGAAAATGAGCAAAACAAATTCCTGTACTGGTGATGTCCAGAAATATGTGCCTCATTCTACAGCTTAAGTTCATCACCTGTCAGGAGTGGGTAGCATGCTTCCTCATCAGTGCCCTGGAATCCTGGTTGGTCTTTGCATGAATCATAGTTGCCAAGTCTTTCAAAAATGTTTGACTTTCCAGTGTTATTTTTAGAGAATTCTGGTGTCAAGATGGTGGAGTGAGGCAGGAACTTCCAGAAGTGGTGAAGAAAGGATGCTCATCATCATGGCTGTTATTCAATATCGTGCTACAGCAATAAGAGGGGAAAATGTTGAAGGGATTAGTAGAGGCAGTGAGGAAACAAAACTATCGTTCTTTGCATATGATATGATGGTATACTTAAGATCCTAGAGAACTGACTAAAAAACTACTTGAATAATTAATAATGAATTAATTGTCCTGCAAATCTACAAGATACAAAATAAACCCTCATAAATCACCAGCACTTCTATATATTACAAAGTTCAGCAGCAAGAAATAGAAAGAAAAATTCCACTTAAAATAACCGTAGATAATACAAAATACTTGAGAGTCTACCTACCAAGACAAAATTTTGCTTGTGTTAGGATAACAAGCCCATTTTTTATAAGTTTGAGGGTGAACGATGAAAAAAGGAGGAATCAGTTGAGATATATTAGATTGTGAGTTCTTTGAAGGCAAAAACTCTCTATCTCTCGATCTCTCTCTCTGTCTCTGGCTCTATCTCTGTTGCTCTGTCTATCTGTCTCACACACACACACACACACACACACACACACACACACATTCCCAACACTTAGCACAGTGCCTGGCACATAGTAGTTTCTTAAATGTTTATTGATTGATATATATATTTGGAATCAGAAGATCTGGGCTTGATCTGACAATATTGAGCCCAAACCCCCTAATGCAACTCTCCAGGGTAGGAGTTCTTAAGTTTTTTCTGTGCTATGGACCCCTTTGTCAGTGTCTGAGGAAGCCTATGGACCTCTTCTCAGAATTGTGTTTAAATGTATTAGATAAAATGCATAAGATTACAAGGAAACCAATTTTATGGAAATAGTTATCAAAATATTAAAGAAACCAATCATAGACCCCAGGTTAAGAACTCTTATGCTAAAGGTTTTTCTTCTCACCAATAGTTTAAAAATATAAAAGAGAACCTATAACAAACAAGAGATGTAATCTCTCTAGTTGTGGAAAGGTACATCTGGTAACCTGATCTTTATGACAACACAAATAATTCAATGGTATGGTCCAAGCACAAGTTCTTTTTTTGATCTCTTCTTACTGCTCAGTACCCTGCAACCACAAATATATCTCCCACACAGGATATATTGACCACAGGGTACAAGGTCATGTTACAAGATGTGTACTAAGGATGTTGTTTTTCATTTGTAAAAAGTTCTCTGCAGAACCTATAATTTTGTGACTCTTTAAAGCAAAGATCCACCACCTAGTAACCTATAAGTGAAAGTCAATTGTCTAGCAATTCCTAGGTTCTACCAGGGATCTTTGGCAGAAGAAGCAGAGGGACCAGGAAAAAAGTAAAGATGGAAGAAAAAAAAGGAAAGAGGGAAGGAGAAAAGAATGAGTTAGAGAGGAGTCAACAGAGAGGAAGGAAGAGAAATAGAAGAGAGGGGAAGGAACAAGATGAAGAGACAGAGAGAGGATAAGAGGAAGAGGAGAGGAGAGGGTCAAAGAGAGAGAAGAAGGGTGAGAGATAAAAGGAGGAGAAAAGTTGGAGGGGGAAAGAGAGAGAGAAGGAAGAAAATGGAGAGAGAGATGGAAAGAGGGAGGGAGAGGGGTAGAAAACAAAAGAGGAACAATAGTTGAGAATAAAGTTTGATTTCTAGTCGGATTGGACATTAGAATCAGCCAGACACTGTACTTGGTGTCCTTATTCCACTCCCACTCTTCATAGCATATCTTTTTCCTCTAGCCATTTGATGAATATAGAAATACAGAGAAGGTTGTACTCAAGATTTTCTTAAAATCACAGCAAGTGCCAGACTTCTCATTCCAGATAAACTGGTTTAACATGGGGCAACCAAAAGTCCTACTGGTAGATCTGCTGAGTTTTTTTTAAAGAATGCATCAGTTTACTGTAGTTTAGTCAACCAAAGACAGAACAAGGTAGGAAAAAATCAGGGACCTTCAATCCGGTGCTGGATCTGGCTGGTTCGAAGGTTACAGAGGTCCTGCATTGTTCATAAAAATGATCTGTGAAGCCCATGGTGGAAGACTTTAGTATACTTTAAGACTGAAGAGGTCAATAACGGTAGTGGTGAAGATGGCAAATTTGCATGGTCACCTAAGCATACACTGGAGTAGCTTCTAATTTTAACTAATTAATCTTACTTGTTAAGGAGTGGTGCCAATTATTTCTAGCTGTTAAAGGAGTACAAGTTCCACTGGTGTCTTCTCATTTCCAGTCCCTCAAGACAAAGTCCATATGGCCTCTCCCTAGTTGTAGCTTATCTTGTCAAATCCTTAGCCTTTCACTGAGGCTGAGGGATTTGGAAAGGCTAATGTAACCACACAAATATATGTCAATCCTTGTTTTCTTTTGAACCAGCAGAGGTAAGGTTCTCATAGAAGATGGCAGAAATGATAGTAGCATCTTATCTCACACAGAACCTCCTGCTGTTCTCTCCTGTTTCTTATATATAGGAAAACCTGCTGATTTAATTAATCAGTTTTATCTCTTAATGATAATGATCTCAGATGAAATGTAGACTGTTGCTTTCTCCTGTGGGTACAGTCGGAGGATCGAAAGATTCTAAGCTGAAAAGAAAGAACCTTAAAGATCTTTGGGTCCAATACTCTTATTTTACAAAATAGGAAACTGAGGTGCAAGGATATAAATGACTAGCCCAGGTGGCAAGTTGAAGAGCCAAGATTCCAACCCAGGTCTTTTGTCTCTCAATATACTCCTATTGATCAATCCCTCCTTTTGTCATAGTTCAATACCAGACTCAAATAGAATGGGCTTGTGGTCCCAACAAAAGCAGCATTTCTTATAGGTAGCATAAAGTTTGTATTCAAGGGAAATTCTGAATATCCTATGCAATGTGTTGTAATGTAAGGAATACTGGATTTGGGGTCAGAGGATGCTAGTTCACACTCTGGTTCCATTTTTTTTTTACTATGTGTGACCTGAGGCAAGTCATTTTATAGGGGAGTTTCTTTACCTATAAAATGAGGGGATTGGACTGAGTTAATTCTGGTAGATGAATGTAATGGAATACTATTGTTTCATAAGAAATGAAAGAGGTGGTTTAAGAGGAACATGGGAAGAGTCATACGAACTGATTTATAATGAAATGAGTTGAATAAGAACAGCAATTTATATGCTAGAAATATCATTATCAAGACAAACAATGACCAACCAAGATTCCAGGTGACTGATGATTCTAGGTAGCAAGCATGCTGCCCACTCCTGACAGAGAGGTGATGACCTTAAGCTATAGAATGAAGCATCTTTTTTGGACATGGCCAATGTGAGAATCTGTTTTGCTTGTCTATGCATATTTGCTACAAGGGTGTTGTTTTTCTTTTCTCAGGGAAAGTGGAAATAGGAAGAGAGAGAATGGGTAGTTGCTAATTGAAAAAATAAAAAGTAATAAACTTTAAAATAAATAAAGTGCAGGAACTGAAATAAATCATTCATACTGCCTCTTCAAGCTCTAGATCAATTAAAACTCTGATCCACAAGCAGATTATCTACAGTGATCTAGCCTCTTTTTCACCCTACATCCCTGGTCAGTCTCAGGGCTGCTGGGAATAGGAGAGAACTTGGGTTGAGGCTAGTTTGGGGGGAAGGAGGAGGTAGATGAAATAAGGATAAATGCATCTTACTACATTTCAAAGTCAACCATAAATGACAGTTGTATCCTTACTTATCTTACCTCCATCTTTCTCTATATGCTCTGACACCTCCAATTCATAGCTGATTCATCATGGGAAATGCAGAGATACAAATCTGTGTCTTGAAGGAGGTGATATGAGCGGTACTGAGATGTTGCTTCAGGAGGGGGAGAGACGAACTTTCTCACATGACATGGTCTTCAGTCTCTTTACTATGCTGGTTTCATCCTGCAGAGGTAGGTAGGGTTGCAGTAGAGTCTCAGGCCCAGAGTCAGCAAGACCAGAGACCAAATCCAGCCTCAGACACTTATTAACTATTCGACCTTAGGCAAATCACTTAACCTCTCTTTGCTTCAGCTCCTAATCTGTAAGATGAGCTGGAGAAAGAAATGGCTAGGTGATGTAATGGATGGACTTCCAGGTCTGGAGTCAGGGAGACTTATCTGGCCTTAGACACAAATTGTGTAACCCTAGGCAAGTCACTGTCCCCTGTTTGCCTCATTTTGCTGCACTGCAAATGAGATTTTATTTTGTAAAAGTATTTAGCACAGAACCTGGAAGACAGTAGCTACTATATAAATGCTTATTCCATTCCTTTCCCCCACTTCCTGTATGCTGCCCGTCTTATGAGTGTCCCCAAAAAGAGGTGCCTATCACTAAATACAATACTAAATACAATACTATCCATGTGGTCCAGGAAGGCAGAGAGAGAAGAGTGGGATTTTCATCTCTTTAGTCCTTGACGCTGGGCCTCACTTCATGCAACCCAAGATCGTGTTGGCTTTCTTGGTTGTGATACCTTACTTTTGACTCATATTGATTGAGTCTGCAGTCTATTAAAACCCTTAGTAGAGCTTTCAAAGGGAAAAATCAAATATTTGCCATATGTCTTTCTTCAAAAGCAAAACTTCCTCATGCTCTTTACTGTCTCCAGTACCAGGAGCTTGGACAAACACTTTGTATCCTTTGAAAGAAAAAAGGTAGGAACATTCATAAAGTTACAATGTTTCACAAGATATAGTCAATGCTGAAGGAACATGAAGAGAGTGGAAGCCCAAGTGTTTGATCTGTGTGTTCTTTATCTAGCCAGGAATACTATTTGAATTTCCAAAAGATTTCAGAGAGATAATTCTTGAATTTTTCCCCCACAAAAGTATAAATGATAGAGTTGATGCAGCAGTGGGTGAAGGAGATGAACTTAGTTATTTGGGTGACATGGGTGAGTTCCTAACTCAAGTCACACCCATCCAGGTTGTGCGGGTTGTGTAGGGAACTCAGGAAGAGCATCATGTTAAAGGGAACCCAGAAAAAGAAAAGTACTACCACTATGATAGAGGACCAGACTGATGGCCTTGATCTGTTGGTAGTTCTGAGCCCTTCAGGTGCCTCAGGATGTTGGCATTGCAGTAAACAAGGATGCTGTGTGGGATGATAAGAGCCAGGATGTTGACTTCAAAGAGGGTGATGAGTTTCCACTCAGTAGTTCTGTCATCATGGAAGGGTGCTCTCCTCTGAAGATACCTGGTAAAACAACAGCAAAGGAACAGAAGCTAAAATGGCTGCCAACTACACCAGGAGACTGACAGCCATGCCCTTCCTGGCCATCCTCACTTTCAAGGCATATACTTTTGTGGATAATGACCAGATACCTGGCCATTCTTGGTGTCAGAAAGGGGAAGGAGAAAATGAAGAGCCCGTAAGAGATGGCCACATTCAGCAGGTACATGTCAGTCATACTTCTCAGCTTCTTACAGGCTACCAGAACCAGAATGACCAGGACATTCCCCAGCAGCCCAAAGACAAAGAGGAGGCAGTAGAATAAGCAAGAAGCAGAGACCTGGACTTCTGAGTGAATGCACTGTGGCAAGGGCAAGCTGTCCAGTCTGGGTAATAGTCTTCTGTGGTCATGGACACACTGGGCTCCAGGGTGTAATCCATCCCAACTCTTGATTTTGCATAATCTTAGTTTTCCAAGACAGTATGTAGATCTTCAGTCCTCTCTTTCCTAACTTGTACTGTCATACTAGTTCTCAGTTTTTCTGAAACAGTTTCCAGTGGAATATATTTCCACAGTATGGACGTTTGCTATAAGCTAGATTTATATTCAACCACTATTGAAGGTTGGTTCCTCTCTTGTTCTCCATTCCCCCCTCAGTGGTGTGCAGCATTTGGTTTCTCCTTTTTAATACCTTACATCAAGTACCTGTCAACCTGACTCTAATCTCTTCACATCCACATCTGTAGTCTTTAGTCATAGCTCCCAGCACTGGTAATCCCTAGTAGCTTATGGTGCCATGGATAAGAGGCAAGAGTTTACAAAACGTCATCCAGGTTAAAGTGCTCCCCACCACCCTGAGTCTGCTGTTGTGCCCCGCCCCACAGGATCAGAGGAAGGATCTCAAATAATGGTGATGCTTTTTACTGTTCCTTTTGGCCATGAGCAATTCCCTGAAGTTGTCCTATGCATCCTTCACACTGTGCTCAAGGTGTGATGGCCTCTGTTCCAGTTCCTTAATTTTTCCTTCTGCCATCTTCTGTTTCTCTAATAGTTGGTTGTGAATTACTTCCTTGGACTGAAGAATAAAAGTTCTCCCTACAACACCTTCAAACACAGGCAGAGCCAAGATGTTGGAGTAGAAGCACAAACTTGGCATGGGCTCTGACTCTAACCACCACCAATACCTGTAAAAAATGATTCTAAACAAATTTTAAAGCTACAGAACCCACAAAGTGACAAAGAGAAACAAATCTCCTGCTGAAGAAAGCCTGGCAGGCCGACAGGAAAGGTCTATGGTAGCACACTGGGAGCTGAGCACAGTCCCGCAGGAGCTCTGTGGTTCTGGCCCCAGGGTGGCTCCTACTAGCAGTGGTCAGAGCAGACTTCAGGAGAGTGAATAGCCAGCAGCTGTGGTGGTTGCCAGACTTCTCAACCCATAAACGCCAAAGACAAAGTAAAAGGTCAGAGGGGATGGAAGAGCATGGTTTAGCCCCTACCTGCAGGGTGAGAAGTGGCTGGAGGCATGGTGGCTACAGCTGCCACATCATGGCTGCCTCAGAAGCTCCTGGCCTGCAGATAGAAGGCGGACCAAGCCACCATTCAAAGGTAATCACTATTGCTTTAACCTGCTTGGATATGGATCTTGCGTGGTGGTCCTGGGATGTGTGGCCAGTTAGCCAGACCCTGTGGGAACTATAGAGATAGCACCCGCCTAATAGCTCCAGCAGCTGCAAGACCCCTAGCAATTTGGGGAAAAGCTCTCTCCATTCTGGAAGCAGAGTTCTACCATGGCAAAGAGCTCAAAAGTCAAGTAATTGGCTGCCAGTATGAGCAAGCACAGGAAGCACAGACCATAGAATCCTTTTTGGGGGGACAAAAAGGATCAAGGCATGGAGTGGGAGGAAGACAACAAAGTCAGAACTCTTACATTAAAAGCTTCCAAGAAAAATATGAATTCATTACAGGCCATGGAGGAGCTGAAGAAAGATTTTGAAAATCAAGTAAGAGAAGTGGAAGAAAAATTGGGAAGAGAAATGAGAATGATGCAAGAAAATCATGAAAAGCAAGTCAAGAGCCTGCTAAAGGAGACACAAAAATACACTGAAGAAAATGACACCTTAAAAAATAGACTACCTCAAATGGCAAAAGAGGCCCAAAAAGCCAGTGAAGAGAAGAATGCCTTAAAAAGCCAAATTTGCCAGATGGAAAAGCAATGCCAAAAACTCACTGAAGAGGATAACTCCTTCAAAATTAGATTGGAGCAATTGGAAGCCAATGACTTTGTGAGAAATCAAGACACTATAAAACAGATCCAAACAAATGAAAAAAAATAGAAGGCAATGTGAAATATCTCATTGGAAAAACCAGTGATCTGGAAAATAGATCCAGAAGAGATAATTTAAAAATTATTGGACTACCTGAAAGCCATGATCAAAAAAAGAGCCTAGACACCATCTTTCAAGAATTTCTCAAGGAAAATTGCCCTGATATTCTAGAACCAGAGGGCAAAATAGAAATTGAAAGAATTCACCGATCACCTCTTGAAAAAGAACCCAAAAACTTCTAGGAATATTATTGCCAAATTCCAGTTCCCAGGTCAAGGAGAAACATTAAAAGCAGCCAGGAAGAAACAATTTGAGTATTGTGGAAACACAATCAGGATAACACAAGATCTAGCAACTTTTACATTAAAGGATCAAAAGACTTGGAATATGATATTCCGGAAGTTAAAGGAGCTAGGATTAAAACCAAGAATCACCTACTCAGCAAACTGAGAATAACGTTTCAGGGGAAAATATGGTCATTCAATGAAATAGAGGATTTTCAAGCATTCTTTTTTTTTTTTTTTTTGCTTTTTGGAGGGCAGTTGGGGTTAAGTGACTTGCCCAAGGTTACATGGCTAGTTTGTGTGTGTGTGTGTGTGTGTGTGTGTGTGTGTTAAGTGTCTGAGGTCAGATTTGAACTCAGGTCCTCCTGACTCCAGGGTCAGTTCTCTATTCACTGCGCCACCTAGGTGCCCTTCAAGCATTCTTGATTAAAAAAAAACCCAGAGCTGAACAGAAAATTTGACTTTCAAATAAAAGAAGATAAGCATGAGAAGGTAAACAGGAAAAAGAAATCATAAGGAATTTATTAAAGTTGAACTATTTACATTCCTACTTGGAAAAAATGATCACTGTAACTCATAAGACTTTTCTCAGTATGAGGATAGTTGAAGGGAATATATATGTGTGCATATATATATATATATACACACACACACACATACATATGTATGTATATGTAGGAGGGATGTAGGAGGGTGTATGTGTATATAAATATATGTGAGTGTGTGCATATGTATGTACATGTGTATATAAACAGAGGGCACAGGATGAGTTGAATATGAAGGGATGATATCTAAAAAATAAAATTAAGAGGTGAGAGAGGAATTTATTGGGAGAAGGAGAGGGAGAGATAGACTAGGGTAAATTATCTCATATAAAATGCAAGAGAAAACTGTTACAATGGAGGAGAAGAGCAGGAAGGTGAAAGGAAATGGGACAACCTGATTCTCATTGAATTTGGCCTAAGGAAGGAATAACATTCACACTCAATTGGGTATCTTATCCTACAGGAAAATAGGGAAATAGGGGATAAAAGGGGGTAGGATAGAAGGGAGGGCAGATTGGGGGAGCAGTTATAAGCAAACACTTTTGAAAAGGGACAGGGTCAAAGGAGATAATAGAATAAGTGGGGGCAGAATAGGATGGAGGGAAATATAGTTAATCTTCTACAACATAACTACTATAGAAATATTTTGTGTAAATACACATGTAGAACATATATTGAATTGCTTATCTTCCCAGTGGGGGTGGGTGAGAAGGGAAGAAGGGAAAGAATCTGGAACTCAAAATTGTAAAAACAAATGTTTTTTTAAAATTCTTTTTCTTTACATGCAACTGGGAAATAAGATATACAGACACTAGGGTATAGAAATCCATCTTGCCCTACTAGAAAGTTGAGGGGGCTGGGGGAGGTTATAGGAGAGAACAGATTGCGGGAAGGGACATTCAGTAGACTTGCTATTTTGGGGTGGTGGTAGGGGAAAGACAGGGAGACAAAATTGTAACTCAAAATCTTGGGGAAATGAATGTTGAAAACTAAAAATAAATAAATAAAAACAATATCTTTTATAAAACAGGCATTTAATAAGTGTTGACTGAATTTAAAAAAAAGCTTATGGCGCCATGCCAAGAAAACTTAAATCACAAAAACTTCATACAGAACATTTCCATGCTAGGTCTTGATCCAAAATCCACTCTTGGAAACATTTTTATCTGATTGACCCTTTAGAGTAGAGTTAGTGTGGTATGGTGGGTAGAAAGTTAACCTCAAAGTCAGGAAGAACTGAGTTCAAGTCTAGCCCTTGAGGCTTATTGGGTCTGTGATCCTAGGCAAGTCACTTAACCCTAGCCTTTGGCAGGAGGTCTTTCTTGATCTCCTCCCCTCTTGCCCACTCAGAGGCAAGTCATACAGAAAGCCCCTTGGTCTTTAGTGTGCAAAGGAAATGGTAATTCATTTCCTTTAATGTGTTTTCCCCATTAATAAAATCCTAACATTTCTAATGTTAAACTATTTGGCAATGTCAAGGACTTTGGCAGTAAAGAACTTTTTCCCCCAAGTCTTGATCAAGCAGCTAAGACTCCTGGGGAAACAGATGTTACAGAAGTGGTTGCCAGGTCCCATCTCTGCATCTGATTCCATGCATGCTGGCTGTGGAGACTGGGCTAGAAATCCGGCTGTTCCTGGAAACAGTCTATTCCTAGGCTTTTGGGCTTAGCATCCTGGGCTAACATTTGAGTCTGAGGGGATGTGGTGGCAGTAATTTGACTTGCCCATAATATGAGGTCTCCTGTCTCTCTCCCTTATGGTGCCTTGCCTCTTTTCCTAGGTTTCCTTGACTGGCCTATGGGTGACAATTGGTTAGTAGTTGGTGGGGAGGGTAAACCCATCAGCCACAGGGATTACTCTTCTGGATGATGGCTGCAGGGGCTAGGATAGAAGTAGGACCAGTGTTCTGAGGGATGATGCACT
The DNA here is from genome assembly GCA_028646575.1 of Pseudocheirus occidentalis. Lineage (NCBI taxonomy): Eukaryota > Metazoa > Chordata > Mammalia > Diprotodontia > Pseudocheiridae > Pseudocheirus > Pseudocheirus occidentalis. Next base: position 36,408,912 of record CM053597.1, on the reverse strand, counting down.
TATCCAGGGTTCCTGAGATTATCTGCCCATTGCTGGCAATTGACATTTATGGTGGTGGTGAAGATGGTTGCTCCGGGTTCTGACATATGATGACCATGTGATCCTAGGCAAATTTTTTAACCCTTCAGAGCTCTAGGCAACTCTCTACAACTATCAGTTTCAGAGAAGTTGGTATTGGGAGATGGAATTGTCTCACCTGGGAGTTCCCTGTACCTGTGAAATCGGTTCATTCTCTGTACTTATCTATGTGAAAACATTTAAAATACATAGCATGTCACAAAAGTCAGTCTAATAGCTTAAAACAGTATTATTAATTTTGGGGACATCCTGTATAACTATGTGATAAGAATTAATATAATCTTCAAAAGAATAATTTACCTTACTGACCCTCCTCTTATGCAGAAAAAAAAATACTTTTTTTTTGCAACATCTGAACAAACTCTCTTTCCAATCCACCTACAGAATAGGGATATTTTAACAAATATTTATGCTAGGCTGAAACCCAGGATAGAATCCAGGGGATGTCCTTGATGGTAATGAGCATGGGAATGCTTAGAGATTTCACTCCCCAGCATCTTTGGAGTGGCCTGAAGGCTCAGGCTCTGAGATCTGCAAGGAGGATTCTCATCCCAAGTCTCTCAGACTAGTGGATGAGCAAAGAGCATTGCTGGTTCCAAGAAGCTGACTTGGATATTAGGCAGGTGGAGGGGAGAGGGACTTGAAATCACTCCACAGAGGGCTGTAAAAGAGATAATACCTTAGAACTGGGGGAACTTAAACACTCTGGAAAGAGATTCTGACTGCCCAAAGCAACTTTGAAAGAGCAAGCTTGTCCTTCCCCTTCCCTAAGTGGCATTTCAGTTCCGTTCCTATCACCTCTTTCAAGACACAAGATTTACATTGCTATTTCCCATAAAGAGTCAATTGGAGGTATCAAAGTATAAAGAGGAAGATGGAGGTAAGACAAGGAAGGATGCAGATGTCATTTATGGTTGACTGTGGAATGTAGTTAGATGCAATAACCCTTTTCTCGTCTACCTCCTCCTTCCCCCAAAACTGGCTGAAACCCAACCATCTCTGTTCTGCCCTATTCCCAGAAGCCCCCGGTTGGGGGAGAACAGGAATTCAGATCCCGCGGACAATTTTCTTGTTTTCATTGACGTTAGGAATGGTTTCGTCCAATTGTTGCACTTTATTGTTAAGTTTATTCTTTCTTGAATGCATTTTATTACTTCTTTATTTCTTAAAGTGAGGCAGGAGGCCCAACAAGGAGGGGCGGGCTCGGCCCCTCCCCACCTAGCTGTAATAAGAGCTCCAGGCTCATCCCATAGTGGATCTCGTAGTCCGATAGCATCACGTGATCCTTGAAGACCGCGTACCATTTCTTCAAGACAGTCTTTTGCTGGGAAGAACCCGGCAACAAACTTGTACAAAGGTGTCGCGTTGTGAAAAACCTACTTGTTGGTTCATACTGGTATCCCCAAAAATTTGCATAAGAGGCATAAAAACCACTAGTGAACTAGTTTACTTTTTAAATTACATTTTATTTTTAGTTATGAATTTTCTCACCTCCACTTCCTTCCTCACTGAGAAATCAAGGAAAACAAAACCGTACCACAAACAGGTAGAGTAAAACAAAACATTTCTGCATTGGTCCCATCAAAAAGAACTGTGCCTCTTTCTCCACGCTGAGCCTAAAACCTCCCTTTCTGGAGGTGAGTAGAACGCTTTTATCCTTTGTCCTCTGGCATTGTGGTCTGTTACGTCATCCAAGACTTGAAGAGTTGCTTGTTATTGTATAAATTGTTCTTCTGTTGCCCTTCACTTCCCTTTGCAGCGGTAGACAAGACTTGCCCAGTTTCTTGGAATCTGTGATTTGTCCCTTGCACCTCCTGTCGGTACTTTAGGGCCGCTGGAAAGCCGATGAGACACGCTGTTAACTTTGCCCTTTTAAAAAAAGTTATTTTATTAGCCTATATACATACATACATATGTTTTTTAAAGGGAGGCAGGGGGTGCAACAGGGAGGGGCGGGCGCGGCCCCTCCCCCCCTAGCCATAGTAGAGCTCCAGGCTCATCCCGTCGTGGATCTCGTAGTCCGCCAGCGTCACGTGGTCCTTGAAGACCGTGTACCATTTCTTCAGGACTATCTTGCGCCAGTGGGTGCCCGTCTGGGCCGCGATCAGTT
>CM053597.1:36384227-36406224 GCA_028646575.1 Pseudocheirus occidentalis | reverse complement strand
AATTGCTTCCTCTTGGCAGCCTGTAATATTTTCTCCTTGATCTGGGGACTCTGGAGCCTGGCTATAACATTTCTAGGAGTTTTCTTTTGGGGATCTTTTTCAAGAGGTGATTGGTGAATTCTTTCAAGTACTATTTTGCCCTCTGATTCTAAAATATCAGGGCAATTTTCCTTGAAAATTTCTTGAAGGATGCTTTCCAAGTTCTTTTTTATGATCACAGCTTTCAGGTAGTCCAATAATTTTTAAATTGTCTCTCCTGGATCTATTTTCCAGGTCAGTGGTTTTTACAAGGAGATATTTCACATTGCCTTCTATTTTTTCATTTGTTTGGATCTGTTTAATAGTATCTTGATTTCTTATAAAGTCATTTGCTTCCATTTGCTCTATTCTAATTCTGAAGGAATTATTGTCTTCAGAATGCTTTTGAAATTCTTTTTCCACCTGAAAAATTTGACTTTTTAAGGTATTCTTCTCCTCATTGGCTTTTTCGGCCTCTTTTGCCATTTGAGTTAATCTGTTCCTTAAGGTGTTATTTTCTTCAGTCAGGTTGTTGACTCTCTTTTTATGATTTTCTTGCATCATTCTCATTTCTCTTCCCAATTTTTCCTCCACTTCTCTTATTTGGTTTTCAAAGTCCTTTTTAAGCTGATCTCTGGCTTGTCATGTTTCTTGGAAGCTTTTGGTGTGTTATCTTCCTCCTGTTCCATGCTTTGATCCTTTTTCTCCCCAAAAAAGGATTCTAGAGTTCAGTTGCTGTTCTTACTTCGCTCCTTTTTCTGCTCAGTTGGCCAGTCAATTACTTGATTTTTTAGTTCTGTGAACCTCTGCTTCCAGAGGGGAAAGCTCTGTCCCAAATTGCTGGGGTTTTCACAGCTACCAGAGCTATTAGGGGGCTTCTGCAGCTCCCACCAGTTTTTCCTCACTGAAAACGCACCCCAGGACCACCACCCAAAACCACGATCCAGATCCAGGCCACTCAACACAAGAGCACTTAGCCTCTGAACAATTGCTTGGCACCTCTCCAGTCTGCAGGCCAGGAGCTCTGAAACAGCTACCTTGGAGGCATTGGCAGGGCCACAGCTTCTGCTGTTTCTGCTGCTTCCTTGCTCTGGGGGCAGTTTGGCCGGACTGCTTTTCTCCCCCAGATTTAGCTGAATTCCACTGACCTTTCACTTTGTCCTTATTTCTTTTGGCTTGATAAATTTCTGGCAGAAACATCCAGAGCTGCTGATGATCCGCTCTCCTGAAGACTCCAGCTATGGCTCTTTCTGGCTGCTCTGCGTCCAGGCCAAGGTTTCAGGCTGGGCTGTTTTTGGCTCCCAGCCTGCTGCAATGAGCCCTTCATGCTGAGCTGCCTTCAGCAGGAGATGTGTTTTCTGTATTTTTGTGAGTTTTGGATCCCTAAAATTTGTTCAGAATCATCTACCCAGGAACAGTCTGTGTTCTTTTCGTCCCCAGATCTCCATGTATTATTGTATGTTTCCTCCTGTGAATCCCCTCTTTCTGGGGTCCAGAACAGGTCCAGGTTTCCCCCAGGTGAGTCTAGATGCTAAGTCTAGATACAGAATCATCATTTGCCAGAGGGAGGCAAAGCCTCAACCAGTTTTTCCAAATGTTTGCACATCAATTAATCCATCAATAAACATTTATTAGGTCCCTTCTATTGCCAGACACTGTGCTAAGTGCTGTGGAATACAGAAAGAGGCAAAAACAAAACAAAAAACAAAACTCAGCCCCTGCCCTTAAGAAGGTTATAATCTAATGCGCATCATGCAGAAGCCATCCTCTTTCTTCATGGCTAAATGAATCCCTTGAAGCCACAGTTTGCTTTTGTGATTTTCATTTGCATCTGATCATTTTTCACAATTTAAGATAGAAAGTTTTAAAGTTCCCAACTAATGAGAACTCTGAGAGCTGGTGTGGGGCTTCACTAAGCTGACCATTTGGTCCAGGGCGAGACAAGATTGTCCATGTTGAATAATTTACACGTCTTTTCTCAGAATGCTGTGCTTAAAGCAATGTGACAGTCTAGAAAAGCTATTTCTTATCCACTTCATAAATAGTTAAAGGATATGAACAGAGTTTTCAGGGGAAGAAATCCAAGCTATCAATCATCATTTTAAAAAAATGCTCACAGTTGCTAGTAGAGAAATACAAAATGAGGCAATTCTGAGATTCCCACAAGATTTGCAAAGTTGACAACAAAAGACAATGACAAATGTTGGAGGGGCTGCAGGAAAACAGGCATAATAATACACAGTTGTTGTGTATTGGTGCAGCCATTGGGGGAAACAATTTGGAAATGTTCCCAGAAGGCCAGTAAACTGCATACCTTTTAACCCAGCTCTACTGCTACAGGATCTATACACCAAAGATTCAAAGAAGGAAAGGATACGTGTACAAACATTATAGCAACTCTTCTTGAAGGGACAAAGGAAACTAAGGGAGTGACCATCAATTTGGTAATGACTGAACAAGTTATAGCATGTGAATATGATGGATAATTATTTTGCCATAAAATAAGGTGAAGAGGATGGTTTCAGAAAAACCCAGGAAGACATGTATAAACTGATGCAGAGTGATGTGAGCAGAGCCAGGAGAACCATTTATACAACAACAACATCTTTTATTTTTCCTTTCAGGATGGGGGAAAGCAGGGCAATTGGGGTTAAGTGACTTTCCCAAAGTCATATGGCTAGTAAGTGTTAAGTATCTGAGGCTGGATTTGAACTCAGGTCCCACTGACTCTAGGGCCAGTGCTCTATTCACCGCACCACCTAGCTGCCCCTAACAACAACAGCATTGTAAAGACAAATAGCCTTAAAGACTTAAAAACTTTAATCAAAGCAACGACCAACAATGATTCCAGGGGACCAACGATAAAGCAGTGATCTCCATCTCCTGACAGCTCATTGTTATTGCTGTTCAGTCATGTCTGACTCTATGTGGTCCCATGGCCAAAAGTCCATGACGTTTTCCTGACAAAGATATTGGAGTGATTTGTCATTTTCTTCTCAGTGTGTTCCGATGTTATTGAGGAGGAACTGAAACAAATAAGCGTTATAAGGGACTTGTCCAAGGTCACACAGCTACTCAGTATCTGAGGCCAGATTTATGATTCAGATCTTCTGGACCCCGGGTCTAGTACTCCATCCACTATACTACTTAGTTGCCCCATATATTTTTAGATATGACCAATGCAAGAATGTTTTTGCTTGAATATGTGTATTTGTTATAAGGATTTCGTTTTTCTATCCGGGACAGTGGTGGGATGTGGGAGGCAGAGAAAAAATGTTTGATAATTTTTTTAAAATTAAAATAAGTTTTTTTTTAATTGTTAGTGGCATTCAGGTAGGATCCAATAAGTTGACCAAGAGATTACCAAACCTTCTTCTGCGGTATTTAGCCTGGAGATTGTTAGCACTTTCTAACCAGCTCATTAGCAGATGCACCGTGCATACAATCATGGAGGACACACCCGGGAAGAGTGAGAGATAAGCTTCCAACCTCCCCAAGATTTCAGCACCATCCACCATTTCACCTTATTGATAATATAATACACCAACATGTAAAAAAAAATGGAGATGCCATCTAAGAGATAAATGAAACAAGATGCAGGTGTGATTTGGAGCTCTTTGATGAAGGCAAAGAGCTATTGAAAAGGAGTGAGTCACTGCTTTCTGAAAGGCCCGAGGCTGTCACCCCAGAATTAAAAGGCTCTATCACCCCTATGATGGACATGCCAAAGACATTCAGAATGAATATCACTAGGGATCCCACAACGGTGAGTCCCTATGTCATTGTATCTGAAGATCTAAAGAGTGTGAGACATGGAAATGACTGGCCATCTCAGCCCACAGTACTGAGAAATCTCATCATTTTCCCTTGGTCAGCAGACCTTTATCTCTGGCAGACACTACTGGGAGGTGGGCACTGAGGATCTCTAGTAAGTACTGCAGAAAGAGGAAGACAGCTCAGTACTCAGCTGAGTACCTGTATATGCTTTGCTATGAAAAGAGGGGAGATGATTTTTACCTGGTCACCCAACCTGGATTAGTTTGCCAGCAAATAAAATCCCTGGGCCTATAATTGACATATTTGTTCTCTCCTCTTCTACAATGCTTCAAAGCCTCCCTCATCTATGCTTGTCAAACCTGTCTTCTCTTCTAGTCCCCCACTACTAAGAACAACGTTTGGGCCCATGACCATCTGTCCAGTGGAATTCCCAATCTGTGGGAATGGCTATCTCTGAGCCTGAGCATTCTTTTGTGAAGGAACACCTTGAAAAGTCAGGTTCACTGATTACAGTCACTGTAAACACAATAGCCAGCAGCACAGAGAATGGAGACATCTTCACCCTCTGCCAAAGATCAGCCCCCTACCAGAATCCAAGGAGCTAATTTGCTGACAGGTGTAAGACTGCCAGCTCAAGGGCATCATTCCCAAGTATGTTGACTTGTCGTCACAATATTTATTATCTATGCTTTATTGTATTTTTAATTTATTTCATTAAACATTTGCCAGTTACATTTTAATCTAGTTCTGGCCTCACTCCCAAGTTTTGTGAACAAGTTTGACACCTCTGGCCTGGGCTCCCTCCACTAGACACCTTAGCCAAGTTGACATTATATAACTATATTATTGTCTAGCTTGCACCTCTGAATTTCCCTGACAATAGTGTGAGATACTTTTTTCAAATACTTTACTAAATTTATAAGATATATAGAGAGAGCATTCCTCTGGTATGCCAGTTTAGTAATTTTCTCCAAAAAAAGAAGAAATAAGGAACAGATTTTTTGTACCTTATTTTTGTGCCTTATTCTGTGCCAACTTTCTTGAGATCATTGCTTCTTTTTCTGTGTAACTATTTAATAATCAGCTCTAGAATTTTACTAGTTCAAAGTCAAATTCACTGGCCTGTAGCTCAGGCATTCTACCATCACCACCACCACCTTCGTACCTCTCTCATTCTCTCTGATCTTTCAAAGATCATTGATGGTGGTTCAGCAAACACATCTACCATGTCTACTGGAAATTTTAATGTTGAACTTCTCTCTCTCTCTCTCTCTCTCTCTCTCTTTCTCTCTCTCTCTCTTTCTCTCTCTCTCTCTTTGTCTCTCTCTCTCTCTCTATCTATCTCTATCTATATCTATCTATCTATCTATCTATCTATATATATATATATATATATATATATATATATATATACATAATATACAAGATAATCAGGGTTTCCTGCTAAGTCCCGAGTCTCTCATGAGAAGGTCTTTCAGAGACAGTTTGGGTTGCACATCTATACATCTCTTCTAAGATTTTGCCACGTAACCCTGAGATATTTGGGGAGTCAGGCCTCAGTAGTATAAATTCAATTAGAGAACAGCATTCTAGTTACCTTCTTCAGAACCTGCTCCAACTTGTGTATAACCAATTGATACCAACTATAGCATCTCAGAAATACCTGTTTCTAGAGCCAATTTGTAATATTTTTTTGATTGGCACTTTGTTTCTTATATTCAGAAATTCTAGACAGTTTTTATGTGTTATTTCTTACATTATGGTGTTCAAAGCATTCTGTTTTTGTTTGGTTTTGATTGTCAGATCGTTCTGGGAAACCCACAATTCGCACGGCTTTAGAGATTAATATGTTTTATTGATATAGGGATTAGGGATTAGCCTTCTTTGGTATTAATTCATTAATTTGTTACCTTGTTAGACTTCTTGGTGTCTTAGCCTGTGAGGATAGCTTCAATTACATTACTTCTTAAGAGTAATGATTATTTGGGGGAGTTTTGAGAATTTGGGAGGATCAGAGAAATATCTAGCCTTCCATCTTGTGGGTCATGAGAAGTCTAAATATCTATTTCTAAGAGCTAGTAATCACAAGGGGAGGCACACTTGTAGAGAATCATGAGCTACATAGCATTAAAAGGATGCCCCCAAGCCCTCCTTGTTAGCCCTAGAATCCTAAGGAGATCTAGCAGCCTCCTTCTGGGGACCCAACGTGCTAGGGAGAGTAGAGGTTGAAATATTCACCTCAATGTATGTGCTATAAATCTAGGACTTTACCCCTAAACTCACTTTATGAAGAATTTATATAGTACAGGGAAAAGTGATACGAACTTACCCTTTTCAAGATCCTGAACTAAAAAATGACAGCTAGGGAGGTGAAGAAAGTCCCCTTCACTTTTAGCCCTCATTGTTCTCTTTCAAGGCGAATTGTGGTCTTCGTCCATCTTCCCCCCAGAGTACAAATGTATACAAAAGTGATTTATAGATGTAAATGTTTGCCTCTTTCATGCTCTGGCAAAATTTCAAGAATGATATATTTAGGGGTACACCACATTTCGACTGGAAATAGTCCAGTTTGAAAAAGATGGGCAATTTTAATAGGTTCAGTTGTAACTAATAAAAAGTAGGATAACACACTCGATTGAGTATAGAAATCTATCTTACCCTGTAGGAAAGTAAGAAGGGAAAAGAATGGGGGGGGGTGATAGAAGGGAAGGAGAATTGGGGGAGGCGGTAGTTAAAAGCAAAATGTTTTTGAGGAAGGACAGGATAAAAGGAGAGAGCATAAAATAAACAGGCAGGAAATAGGATGAAGAGAAATATAGTTAGCAGTTGTAACTGCAACAAATAAAAGATACTGAGATGTTCATCAGTATATAAAAAAACCAGGAGAGTGCAGCCTGCAGAGACACTCAATTTATCTATGGGCACAGATTAACTCTTCCCCATCTACTCATCTACCTGGACAAAGAGACTTGGAAGTCTAAAAAATTGGGGAACTTGGAACCCCGGAGATGGTTGGTGATTATTAGTCTTATGGCCATAGACTAATTTTGACCGAGAGGTGAACATTTTGGAAATGTACTAGGTGGTCATCGTAAATTCAGGTGATGTCTCAAACCAAAGGAATCCAGCCCTATCCCAAGAAAGATTACCCAAAGACAAGGCTAACCTTAAGGGCGTTGGCTTGCTAACATGACACATGGTTCTAATATCTCATTGTGAAAGTGTGAGGCCTCAGGGCCGTAGCTTTCCTGGGGTACAATCGGAGAGGGTTTTTGTTGGTCCTATGATGGTGGTTTCATTCTTAAAGGACACAGCAATAACCCCTCGAGGGAATGCTACTGAGCCAGAAATAGAAAGTGGAGACCATGACTGCCCTGTAAGGAGCAAACCAAGACTAGCTTCAGAGTAACATGCCCAGTATAGATACATGCACAATATAAGGATAGCATGAGTATTGGAAAGGCCTTAGAACCCAGAAGAATGAGAAGATTTAGTAGCAGCTTCGCTCCCTAAGTATGTGCCTTTACCCTAATGAACTCTTTCCCCTGAGGATGCAGTTGTGGCAAATCAAACCCCAGGTTGATCAGAAAAGTATTTTGAAGTAATCCATGGGGGCTCATGAGCTATAATATTCATATAAGAATATGAAATACAATAGGAATTCACAGAGTATTTTAAACCTGGACTAGTTGTCCCCTAAGAAGCCCAAATTGAGGATAGGGGTAATATCTTATCGATTGATTCTCCAGAGATTGATCTCCATGGGTAATTGCAAGCTAAATACAAGTCAGTCATGTGGCCCCAAAGTACTTGCTCCCCAATATAAGCCCAAGACTAAGACTGACTTTCTATTATTTACCTTCCATCAATGCACGAGACTCTCACTTCTCTCTTCCTACACCCACTCTGTTCTACAGCCTCTTCCATTCCTCCCACTTCCCTTTCTTGTCTCTGTCCTGCTTCTCCTACAAACCATTTCTAAAGAAAGGATTGTTGGTGATGAGCCAACAGAAAAATGGCTTTCTGCCATGTAGTATTTGACAAAGATACCTTTGTCCTCAGTGCCTAGGAAGCTATAGACTCCAAAAAAGGGGCATCTGTAGAATTTGTGGAGAAGGTCGGAAGTGGTAACCCTCTGAAATGGAGGCCAACAAAACTTAAAACAGATAGGATCAGGGCGGCTAGGTGGCACAGTGAATAGAGCACCGGCCCTGGAGTCAGGAGTACCTGAGTTCAAATCCGGCCTCAGACACTTAACACAAAAAACTAGCCGTGTGACCTTGGGCAAGTCACTTAACCCCAACTGCCCTCCAAAAAAAAAAAAAGCAAAAAAAGCAAAAAAAAACCCAGATAGGATCAGTTAAACCCCACGAGTAGTTGACCCTGAGAAACATCTGGAGATGTATTGTTAATGAATCTTAGCAATGAATCTAGAGAGGCTCCTTAAAAAGAAAAGATATCAAATTGTGACTCATGCCATGTGATAGGATTTTATATAATATATGGGGCAGCTAGGTGACGCAGTGGATAGACTTCCAGGCCTGGAGTCAGGAAGACCTAAGTTCAAATCTGACCTCAGACACTAGCTGTGTGACCCCAGGCAAGTCACTTCACTCTGCCTCAGTTTCCTCATTTGTAAATGAGCTGGAGAAGGAAATGGCAAACCACCCCCAGGATCTCTGCCACAAAAATCCCATACAGGGTCATGAAGAGTCACACATGACTGAAATGACTGAACAGCAGTGTAATATTATAAATATCTAGCATTTATGTAACATTTTAAAGTTTGCAAAGCTCTTTACATACACTATCTCATTTGATTTTCACAACAACATTGCCATAGAGTTGCAATAATTACCCCCATTTATCGGATGAAGAGATGAGGATGAGAGATTAAACGCCCTGCCTAGAATCAACACAGCTAGTTAAGCTTCGGAGGCAGGATTAAAATTCAGGTCTTGCTGACTCTAAATCTATCCACAAAACCCCCCTAGTGATCTGCATAAGCAAAAATGCTCGACATCCTTGCATGTCTTTCTTAAGGAAGTGCTTTAATTACGAAAGTTTTGGTGACTACTAAGTATTTGTGACAGGGATTTCTAATAGTACTTCTTCCTTCCCCTCCTGGAAGAGCTACAAGACGTTAGAGAGACGGGAAGCTGTGTGCAGGCGTGCATACCCTGCACACCTCCAACTTTCCTGTATCCTTTGCCTTTGAAGAGATTCCCACCTGCCGTTCTGAGCCATACTTTCCTTATGGACAGTGGAACGGGTGGCCACTTGCTGGATGTTTATTGTTCATCTTGCTGCTACTGCCCCTGAAGCCCAAATTGGTGCAGCAAAGAACAAGTTAAGCCATCCTAGGAAGCTGTGGTGATTGGTGAGTAATGCAGAAAACCCAGTGTGGAGATTAGAGTTGCATTGGAGAAATAGACCAGCTATCATATACGAGATCATCGTTTTAGGAGAGACCAAACAGTGAATCTCATGAAAACTTTACCCACTGCTGGGTTCTGGCTTCTAGCCCCATTCTTCCTTCTCCTGTTTCTCTGATTATCAAGACCATCTGCCAGGCAACTCCTGCTCCTAATCCTTCTCCCTATGGGAAGAATCATAAGAAGGGTTAGGAAGATCTGCAGGAAAAATGAGTTAGGCAAAGCAGAATTTCTGCAGTTTTTCTATTCCAACAGTTAGTTATTCATCTTGCTGTGTTTTAATAGTTAATGGCTAATTCTCTGAATGCAACTGATCAGCAAGAGATTTCCTAAATGTAGGGAGACGGTATTGTCTAAGAGCATGTAGGTGAAGGTCCCCTGCTAAGAAATGGGTATACTTGTCATTGAGAAAGTAGACAAGTGCATTAGACCACTTGACCAGTCATTTGAAGTTTGTGTCATCTGATGGTCAAAATAGCTTCTACACTCCCCATCTAAGTGATTAAGTGACTGTTTTTTGTAGGCGGCATGTAGTAGGATATGAGCCAGGTATGGACCATTATTCCTACAACAACATTTACCAACCATATGCACCATCAATAACATAGTCACGTATGGGAGAGAGCAAAAGAGCCCATTCATAGGATTTATAGATGTAAAGGACCTTACAGAAAATCTAGTTCTAGCCATTCATTTTATAGATGAAGGAAAAAACAGGGAAATGAAGTGATCAGCCCACAATCACAAAGACAGAGTGAGAATTTGAATGGATCCTCAGATATCAAATCCAAGGCTTTTTTCACTCAAACACTTGAATCAATGAGTGTTTATAACACTGTTCCCAAGAAATCACAGTCTGATTCTAATAAATGGTATTGATTTTTAGACCAAAATATTTCAAGAACAGAGGAAGACAATGTATCAAGTTATCACAACAGATTCCTACTGAATCACTGACTGTAACAATATCTGATTTCATTTCTCTAATTCTTTTTGAAGGAGCTCTCTGGGTCTTCCAAATTCAACTGGTCACCTGGACACTCCCACATTAGAATGTTATTTTGATAAGATCAAGAAAGAATGAACTCAGAGAAGGGGTTATTCGTGGCCACCTTGGTGGGAGACAGAGCAACTATGGCTTTTTCTCACCTGGCCTTTAGAGGCAATTCAGTAATCCTGCCTCCTCCTGGCTATAAAGGGGAGCAGTGAAGGGATGGGTCACGGCTTTGGTGTACCCACTAAATTCCAACCACCAATGCTTATGTCATCAGTTCTTTTGGCTTCCATGGCCAATCATTCATTTTCTCATAGTACAAACAACTGAGTCATCATGGCTCAAAGTTAGCCTAACCCATGCCTGCATGCTGTCATTTACCCTCAAGTCTGGCAGGAAATATCCGCACGGGCTCCAAAGACCAGCCTCAATAGATGATCCATACCCATTAAGTGAGGCTCAGTTGAAAGACTTGGAAGGAACATAGTGTAATTTCATGATGTGCCTAATGCCCTGGTCACATCACTCCTCTGCTCAGAAATTTTCAGAGTAACTTTTAACCCTCTATTTAATTTTATCATGTGGGTTACTTTCAGATATGCCATCAACCTACCTGACCAGTTCTGCCACAAACTGCCCATATCTGACCTTTGACAAGAAACTTAACCTGTCTGGGTAGCAGTTTTCCTCAGCTGTAAAGTTAACTATCTGCCTCTTTGCGAATTGGGGTGTGGGATGGAGAGGGAATGTGATTAGAGGAACATCAAATGAGAAGAGAAAAGGGGAAAATGCTTAAACTGAAAGAGGGAGATTTGGAGCTGATTCCCCACATAAGTCTGGAGCAAAGGAAAGAAGAGAGAAATAGGGTCGGCCCATCCTTTGTTCTCTTTTCTGCCTCTCATCGTACAGTAAATTAAACCAAGGAGCACCATCTGTGGCCCCTACTGTGTTTGAATTTTAAAAAATCATTGAAAAGCATTTATGTGTATACTTTTGTGGGTTTCTTTTTTCAAGGTTTTTTAAAATTGTTTGAAGGGTACAAAATTCAGAAACGTTACCCCAAACAAAGAGAGAGCTATAGAACTAATCCCCTAGTACCATTTGGAAATCTTTAGGAATAGTAATGTGACCAAACTTTCATGAACTGATTAGCTGCCATACTCATATACCAATAATGGTTTTTGCCATCGCAAATAAACTCTTCGTAATATATATACAGATACCAACCTAGATAGTCTGAAAGCAGGTTGTTGTTTTTTTTTAAACCAGGAAATTGATAGCTACTGAAAGTCTACTGGGAACTTACTGATGTGAAATTCATTATCAGCTTTTGGAGTTTGGGACCTGAAACATCTTGTCACCATAGTTTTGAGGCAATGGGTAAGGAGCACAATGTATATGGTTTACTTAGATTTTAGAAAATCTTCTGGTAAAATATCTCATACTACTCATGTGGAGAAGATTGAGAAATGTGAATTAGACAATTCAAAATTGGATGAGTTTAGAGTTGATTGGAAGGCCAGACTCAAAGAATAGTTGTTAATACTTCAATGAAAACATGGCAAGAAGTCTCCTAGTGGAACATCTCTGAGATCTCTACTTGGCCCAGTAGAATTAACATTTTTATCAATGACTTGAATAAAGGCATAGGTAGCATGTTCATCAGATACGCAAATGACACAAAGCTGAGAGAGATAGCTAACCCAGGCGATGAGAGAGATAGAAGCCTAAGGGATCTTGAGAGGCAAGACCTTTGGGCTGAATCTAATTAAATGAAATGCAATAGAGATAAATGTAAAATCTTACATTTGGATAAAAAATTCAGTTTCCTCAGTGCCAGGTACGGGAGACGTGGTTAGACAGCTGTTTGTCCGTAAATGATCTGGGGGCTGTGTATCCCAAAGAAATAGAAGTGGGAAAAGGAGCCGTATGTACAAAAATATTGATAGCAGCTCTATTTGTGGTGGCAAAGAATTGGAAGTCAAGGGGATGCCCATCAATTGGGGAATGGCTAAAGGAGTTGTGGTGTGTGAATGTAATGGAATACAACTGTGCAATAAAAAATGAGGAGCAGATGGACTTCATATTTACCCAGAGAGACTTATTAAAATGATGCTTAATGAGGAGAGCAGAATCAGGAAAACATTGTACACAATTACAGACACATTGTATGTATGATGACTAATTTGGATAGACAGACTGTGCTCCTCTCAGCAATGCGAGGTTAGATGACAACTGCAAAAGACTCATCATGATGGAAAGGGATATCCATAATCAGAGAAAGAACTAGAGTCTGCAGATTGAAGCAAACTCTTTGCTCTCTCTTGCTTGTGTTTTGTTGTGCTTTGTCCCTTCTTCCTCATTGTCCACCCCTTTGGTTATAATCCTTTACAACATGACTGATGTTCACCATGAAGGTATTTGTAGAACCTATATTTGATTACATGCTGCCATGGTGGGGGGAAGAAGAAGAGGGAGAGGGGGAGAAAATTTGAAACAAGAGATAGTGGAACTAAATGTTGTGAACTAAAAGTAAATGAATACATTTAAATTTAAAAAAAAGATCTGGGGGCTGCAAGGCCATTGTGAGTGAGTGATTTAATGAGAGAGTTAACAAAGCTAACAAAATCTTGGCTGAGATTAAAAGTCACTGCTTCCAGGAATGAGGAGGTCCCATTAAGCTCTGCCTGCCCTTGTCAATCCTTATTCAGAGTAGTTCTGGGTGCTGCAGTTGAAGAAAGGGCAGGATGGGGAAGGACTTAGAATCCATGGTATATGTAAACTGGAAGGAAGAAAATGCAATTGCTTAATCTGGAGAGGAGAAGACTGGGGAGCTATGGTAGCTTTGTTCCAGTATTTGAACTGGGAAGTGGGATTAAAAATTATTCTAAAAATTATTTGGGGGTAGCTAGATGGCTCAGTGGATAGAGCACCAGTCCTGGAGTCAGAAGGACCTGAGTTCAATCTAGCCTCAGACACTAGCTGTGTGATCCTGGGCAAGTCGCTTAACCTTGATTGTCTCAAAAAAATTTTATTTTGTTTGGTCCTAGAGGACAGAATTTTCCAGAAGTGGAGTGAAAAGCCTAGAGAAATGCTGGGTCTCTGAAGCTCTTTGAATAGAGCCTGAATGAACACTTACAAGATGTGTTATGGGGGATTCCCTTTGCTTCTGTATGGGACTAGATGGCTGCTGATGTCCCTTAAGCTGTCAAATTCTTTGATTCAGAGTGTAGTTCAAGGTATGAGCTTGTCAAGAAAAAGGAACTAAGGTCAGGCTGGAATGATCTTTTCTTGTTAAAGCCATCCTGGCTTCCTATTTCCTTTCTAGATGCTCAAAAATCATCTCTTTAATAATCTGTTGTGACCTTTCTCCAGGAGCCAAAGTCAAGCTCATTAGAGTTGCCTTTTTTGAAAATCAGAACACATGCCCTTCCTTCCCCTTTCCTGCAATGCCCCTCCTGCTTAGGGTCAACACAGAAACTCTGACCCGCTCAGTTTCCTACCCTGCCCACTTGGCCCCTCTTTGGGCAGTAGGGTGGTCCCCTGCTCCTCCAGACTCTACTATATAGGACTAGGACATGGTGGGGATACCCCAATGGCTTTAAGCTGCTTAGTAATACAGTTCAGAACACCCCATTCACCAGTTTCAGCCACATCAATGGCAGGGGTTACAGGTATATGCTACCATACCTGGCTTCATCCTCATTTTACAGATAAACAAAAACCAAAATTGAAGCCTATAGACATTGCCTAATGGCTTTCCTTTAGATAAGGAGAGAGCTCCTACCCTTTTCCCATTATACCCTGCATATGCCTCCTGCTTGAAGATGAAGAAGAAGAAAAAGCCACAAAGCAACAAGCAGTAGCAGTCAGCGCAATCCCACTCATCAGGAGTATGCCCTAAGGGAAAGACAGTGATCTCAGACTGTACTATGAGGGACAGTTTTCTCTTCTCTGTAGCATGGATTCATCATGGACCAATTTCCTGGCGATACACTATTTGCCTGGATGTCAAGACAACCCGGAAATAAAAGAGCTCTAGCACATAATCCGTACGCAGATGGAAATCACCTTCTGGATTTATCCTAAAAGAGCACACAGTAATCAATATCTGAGAAAATATGCCCAGGGATTTAAAAGTCCCAGCTACCTTGCTTCCGTGCCACCACAAGATCCCACATTACCAAGGTAGCTATGGAACACAGCAAATAGTATGTTGAGACTGGAATGAGAAAGACTTGAGTTCTAATGCAGCCTCAGTCATTGACCAGTTCTGTGTTCTTGGACAAGTCACTTTGCTTGCCTCAATTTTCTCAACTGTAAAATGGGGATAATGAGAGTACCTTCTTCCTTGGGTCTTTGTAAGGATCCAATGAGATAATACTTGTAAAGCCCTTATTAGCACATGGGAAGCTAGTTCTTTTTCTTATGTATCCCTTACTAGCTTTGTTTTTGCCACTCCTAGTCTATCATACCATAAAGGTTTGTTTATACCTCATTGCTTAATAATGCGAGTTCTGTGTACGGTCTTAGTCTTGGAAATGCCAACACACTCTTCTGGTGCAGCACAGATGCCTGCTTCCTCCCACTGAGGTAGTTTATCTCTGCTGCTTTCCCACTCTGCTCACAGAGTTTGCACACAATGTGGCTTAAATTTCATAGAAACAGGACTTTAAAAATTGAAATGCGATGCTCTTAACTGCATCCGAATCAGTGGTCACCATGTCAGCAGCAGCAAGTAACCTTAATCACAAAGGAAACCACTCATCATGGTAGATCAAGCATCTACCTTCATAATAGGCAGGAAGTGGAGTGATTTATTCATTTGTTTTTTTGGTGATGGGCAAAACCTGTGTTTATTATTGTAGGTAAACTAGTACTTTCCCCCAAAAATCACCTGATTAGCAGAATGGAAAGGATTTAGTGATCAAAGGAACATTAGAGCTTATCTTATTCCACCCATTTTACAAATGAAGAAAGTAGGAATCAAGACAGATAGGTTCCAATTTTGACTCTCTCACTTACTGGTCTTATTACATGGTTGGTCAAGTCACTTGATTGCTTTAGGTCACCATTTACGCATCTGTAAAATGGGCCAAGGCTGTTAAATCCAAGTACAAAGTGCTCTTTTCAGAAATAAAGGAAGATAAGTTATTTGAAAGGTATTTATTGTTCTTGGCTGGGTTACACTGATTTTAAAAATTCCTAAACTGATTCACAGATTTATCGTAATGTCAGTCAAATTACCCTGGAAAAACTTTCCAAAACTAGATGAAACAACTACAAAATTTATTTGGAAGAACAAAAAAAGTCAACAATGTCAAGGGAAAGAAACCGAAAAAAAAAAAAAAAGGAAGAAGGCATTCATTACCAGATGTCAAACTATGTTAGAAAGCAATAATCATCAAAAGTATTTGGTATGGGTTAGAAAATAGAAAAATTATGATCAGTAGGAAAGACTAGATAAGCAAGAGCCAGAAGGAACTAATCATGATAGGTTAATAGATAGATAATAAATAGAACATTTAGTAAATATTTATTATGTGCCAAACATTGTGCTAAGCTCTGGAGACAGAGATACAAGGAAGCAAGAGAGGGCTTGCCCTCTAGGGATTTACATACATGTTAGTAGGGGAAGATAATACCTAACCAGGAGCTGGAAAAGGAGAGGGGAAGTGGCTTGTTGTGGAGATGACCAGGAAGTGGCTTGAAACCAGGTTGGGAGGAGGAGGTAAAAATGAAGGTTCACTAAACAGAGCCTGATGTTTGATAAACACAATAATACAAATGACTGTGCTAAGGATCCTTCATGTGATAAGAAGCGCTGGAAAAATTAGAAAACAGTTTGATGAAAATCAGATTTAGACCCAGCTTATATACCTTATACTGTCATAAGTGCCAAAAGGATATACATAGCGTAAATATAGTCAGAAAACAGAAGGAAATGTCTTTCACAACTATGACAATATTTGCTTGTGCAAAATTTAAAAGTTTTTGCACAAACAAAATTAATGCATCTAGGATAAGAAGAAAAGCTATTGATTGGAAGAAAACTTTTACATCAGAGATCTCTGACAGAGTTCTCATCTAAAATAGATAAATACATGTAGATAGGGGCGGCTAAGTGGTGCAGTGAATAGAGCACCAGCCCTAGAGTCAGGAGTAGTACCTGAGTTTAAATCGGGCCTCAGACACTTAACATGAAAAAGTAGCCATGTGACCTTGGGCAAGTCACTTAACCCCAACTGCCCTCCAAAAAGCAGGAAAAAAAATACATGTAGATATCTTTCAATATTAAATAGACATATGATAGATATAGATATATGTGACTATATTCATATATCTGTAATTTTTATCTTAGTTCCCTCTGTGGGTATATATGTATATCTCTCTATATGCACATATATGTTTGTATATGTTTCTATGTACACACAGAGATAAAACAAAGATAAGTATGTAAGAAAAAGAACCATTCTTCAGTAGATAATTGGCTAAGATAATAAATCATGGAATTTTCAAAAGAACCACAAATAACCACATGAACGGATATTTTAAATCACTAAAAATGAGAGAAATGTAAATTAAAACAACTATAAAGATCTGCCTCACACCCACAAGATTGGAAAAGATAACAAAAGACAAAAATAGTGAATGTTAGAGGGGCCGTGGGAAGATAGGCACTCTAATGCATGATTAATAGAATTGTGAATTGATGTAACCCACTTGAAGTGATGAAAGCTACTTGGAAGTATACTGGAAAAGGTCACTAAATTGTATATATTCTTTGATGCAGTAGTATAAGTATAATCCATACTACTAGGTATATACCTCCCAAAAGTTAAATATAGAAGGAAAGGTCCCATATATACAAAAGTATTCACAGTATCTCTTTTGGGGGGGGGTATAAAAATAAATTAGAAATAAAGTGAATGCTTTTCAGTTGGGGAAATGAAACAACAAATTGTGATGCAAGTCAATATTATTGTACTCTAAGAAGGCACTAATATTAAAAACCCAGAGAAATTTGGGAAGTTTAGTATGAACCACTGCAGTGAAATAAGTAGAACCAAGAGAACAGTGACCACAATGATAACTACAAATTTTAAAAAAAAAACAAACATTAAAAGACATCAGCAAAAAAAAAAAAAAAAAAAAAAAAAGACATCAGCACTCTGATAGTCACTGGAGCTAGCTTTGATATTCAATCAGTGATAATAAAACTTACCCCCCTCCTTTTGGCAGACAATGGGAGCAAAATGGGGTGGCTACTCTCAAACATGAACAATTCACCCTTTTGTTTTGCTTAAGCTTTATTACAGATGAGGACTTTACTAGAAAAAGTGACATAAATGAAAAGAGTTTCAATAAAATGTAAAATAATATATAGGGGTGGCTAGGTGGCGTGGTGAATAGAGCACTGGCCCTGGAGTCAAGAAGACCTGAGTTCAAATATGACCTCAGACAATTAAAACTTACTAGCTGCATGACCTTGGGGAAGTCACTTAACCCCAATTGCCCTGCCTTCCCCCTGAATGGGGAGGCACTGAATGAAGACTCCCCAGGAATAGGAAAATGCAATATAGTTAAAGAGGAGGGGAGGGATTCTAGGAATAAGTACAGAACTCATGAATCCTCCTCTCTGATACTATTTTTGTTCTCACTCTAAGTCACTATTTTCCCTTGTAGCTACATTCTGAGTTCACTACCTCCACACCTTTTAGGATGTGAGCCCAATCCCCACCCATACAAAAGGGGCGGGGAAGGGACAGCTTAGCCCAGAAGAAGCTTAACCCTTTTTCACTACAGGATGATAAGGGACAGATCCCTTTGTTTGAATTTGCGCCCAAACAAAGCCCTGCCCCATTTCCAATAGGAGTCCAAGGTGGTCCTGGAGCTCACCCCCAGCCCTTTGTCCTCTTCCTGCCGCTGAGCTTGCTAACCAATAGAAATCAGGGACGACAAAAGAATGTGTTCTTATGAGACTCAGGATATAAAAACCTAATCCCGGTTTAGGGGGATGGCTTTCCTTTGCTATCCGGGTAGGAGGAGGGCCCCAATTACCGGGAATTGCTAATAAAGACATTCCTGTTCACCACAAGTATTCCTCTGATCGTTTTTTAAATAGGGTAAATGGTTTTTAACCCAAACACCCCCCTCTAAAAAGCAAAATTTAAAAAAACAAAACAAAAAAACCCATATAATATTATTAAGTGCTTTTCATGTGATGAGTTCTGTGTTAAGTACTGGAGTAGATGCAAAGTTTAGATTAAAAGGGTGCCCTCGTTGGGGGAGCTCTGGTCTAATTGGAAGAAGGAGGAGGGGTAAGCCATTTAAATATATATATATATATATAATTAGAGAGGTGTCAAAAAAAGTTCTATGTGATAGATAACAGAGTAAAAGCAGGGACTCACTTCAGTTCTCTCCCACACCCCTCCAAATGCCTGTAAAAAATGACTAAACAAATTCTAGAGCTGCAGAACACACAAAATAACAGAATGAAACAAATTTCCAGCCCAACAAAATCTGGGAGATTGACAGGAAAGGTCTGTGGCACCAGGCTGAGAGAGGAGCACAGTCCAGCACAGAACATGCCAGTGTAGACCAGCTCCCAACAAACCCAGAGCAGGCCTCAGGAGGACTGAATCCCTGGCAGTTATGGCCATTTCCAGACTTCTCAACCCAAAACACCAAAGACAATTCAGAAGGTCAGTGGGAAAGATCTGTTGGACCTGGGTGAGAGAGGAACCTGGTCTAGCCCCAGCTGGTGGTGGTGACAGTGTTGGCAGCTCCTGTTTCCAGAACTCCCAACCCACAGATAGTGAAGAGATTGAACAGCTGATCAGAGAGATATTGCAAGGATCTTTCTGCCGGTGCTGAGGCAGGATTCTCTTGCTTTGCCCTGCTTGGATCTGGGTCGCAGATTGAAGGAATTAAGGTAGAATGAAGGAATCCTCCTCAGATTTCCAAGACAGAAAAGAATGCTTGTGGTCACTCATAGACTAGAGCAAAGGCCAGGAGAGGAGTAAACACCTCTCCTTTGATCATACCATCTTGGAAGAACTGGAAAATTACAGGTCCCTAGAAGTATCTCTGAAAACAGCTACACAAAATCCCTGAAGCTGGGAACAGTACACTGTCCACAATGGAAGCAAAATTCAACCTTGATAAAAAGTTTAAAAGTCAAGTAATTGGTTGGGGAAATGAACAAATGGTGGAAAAAATTCAGATAATAGAATCTTACTTTGGTGGCAAGGAAAATCAAAACATACACTCAGAAGAAGACAGCAAAGTCAAAGTTCCTACATTCAAAGCCTCCAAGAAAAAATAAATTGGTCTCAGGTCATGGAAGAAATCAAAAAGGATTTTGGAAATCAAGGAAGAGAAGTAGAGGGAAAAATTGGGAAGAGAAATGAAAGCGATGCAAGAAAATCATGAAAAATAAGTCAACAGCTTGCTAAAGGAGACCCCCAAAAACACTGAATAAAATATCACCTTAAAAAATAGACTAGACCAAGTGGCAAAAGAAATCGAAAAGCCAATGAGGAGAAGAGTGCCTTAAAAAGTAGCATTGACCAAATGGAAAAGGAAATCCAAAAGCTCACTGAAGAAAATAATTCTTTAAAAATTTGAATACAGCAAATAGAAGCTAATTACTAGGAGAAATCAAGAAATTATAAAATAAAATCAAAAGAGTGAAAAAATAGAATGGGAAATATCTCACTGGAAAAACAACTGACCTAGAAAATAAATCCAGGAGAGAAAAATGTAAAATTATTGGACTACCCTGAAAGCCACAATCAAAAAAAGAACCTGGACATCATCTTTTAAGAAATTATCAATGGGGAGGGGGGGGGAGCCTGAGGGCACAGCCAAGATGGCGCCATAGAAGCAGCAAGGTTTTGCAGCTACCACATAACCACCTCAAATTCCCATAAAATATTACTCTATACAAATTTTAGGGCTCCAAAATTAACAAAAATACAGAAAACACATCTCTCACTGAAGGCAGCTCAGCAGGTGGGGCCCATCACAGCAGGCTGGGAGCCAAAACCAGCCCAGCCTGAAACCATGGCCTGGTCCCAGGGTGGTCAAGAGAAGCCACATCTGGAGTCTTCAGGAGAGCAGATCAGTGGCAGCTGAGACAGTTTCCACATTTATCAAGGAAGAGAAATAAGGAGTAAGAGAAAAGTCAGTGGAATTCAGCTAAATTTGGGAGAGATAAACAGTCTGGCTGAACTGCCCCCAGGGCAAGGAAGCAGAAGAAATGGCAGCCATCTCAACCAGGTTGCTTCAGAGCTCCCAGCCTGCAGACTGCAGAGGGGTAAAGTGATTGTTCAGAGACCAAGTGCTCTTGTGTTGAGTGGCCTAGATATGGATGGATTGTGGTCTTAGGTAGTGGTCCTGGGGTGCGTATTCAGTAAGCCAAAGCTGGCGGGGGGGGCGGGCAACAGCCCCCTAATAGCTCCAGCAGCTGTGAAAACCCCAGCAATTTGGGACAGAGTTTTCCCTTCTGGAAGCAGAGGTCCACAGAACCTAAAAGACAAATTATTTACTGGCATCATGAGTAGGAAAAGGAAGCAAAGTAAGAACAGCAACTGAACTCTAAAATCTTTTTGGGGGGAGAAAAAGGATCAAAGCATGGAACAGGAGGAAGACAACACAGTCAGAACTCCCACACCAAATGCATCCAAGAAACATGAAGATTGCCTACAAGCCATAGATCAGCTTAAAAAGGACTTTGAAAACCAAATAAGAGAAGTGGAGGAAATATTGGGAAGATAAATGAGAATGATGCAAGAAAGAGTCAACCACCTTACTGAAGAGAATAATACCTTAAAAAAGAGATTAACTCAAATGGAAAAAGAGGCCCAAAAAGTCAATGAGGAAAAGAATACCTTAAAAAGTCAAATTTGCCAGATAGAAAAAGAATCTCAAAAGCATTCTGAAGAGAATAATTCCTTCAGAATTAGAGTAGAGCAAATGGAAGCAAATGACTTTATGAGAAATCAAGATACTATTAAACAGATCCAAACAAATGAAAAAATAGAAGGCAATGTGAAATATCTCCTTGTAAAAACCACTGACCTGGAAAATAGATCCAGGAGAGACAATTTAAAAATTATTGGGCTACCTGAAAGCCATGATAAAAAAAAAGAACTTGGAAAGCATCCTTCAAGAAATTCTCAAGGAAAATTGCCCTGATATTTTAGAACCAGAGGGCAAAATAGTACTTGAAAGAATTCACTGATCACCTCTTGAAAAAGATCCCCAAAAGAAAACTCTTAGGAATGTTATAGCCAGGTTCCAGAGTCCCCAGATCAGGGAGAAAATATTACAAGCTGACAAGAAGAAACAATTTGAATACTGTGAAAACACAATCAGGATAACCCAGGATGTAGCAGTTTCTACATTAAGGAATCAAAGGGCCTGGAATATGATATTCCAGACATCAAGGGAGCTAGGATTAAAACCAAGAATCACCTACCCAGCAAAAGTGATTATAGTGTTCCAGGGGAGAATATGGTCATTCGGTGAGGTGGAGGACTTTCAAGCATTCTTTCTGAAAAAACCAGAACTGAAAAGAAAATTTGACATTCAGACACAAGAAGCATGAGAAGGTAAACATGGGAAAGAAATCATAAAGAACTTATTGAAGTTGAACTATTTACATGCCAATATGGAAAAACAATAATAGTAACTTATGAAACTTTTTTCAATATGAGGATAGGTGAAGGGAATACAAATGTATATATATATATATATATATATA
>CM053597.1:36356260-36383727 GCA_028646575.1 Pseudocheirus occidentalis | reverse complement strand
GAATTGCTTGTCCTTCCAGTGGGGGTGGGTGATGAGGGAGGAACCAAAAGAATCTAGAACTCAAAGTTCTACAATCAAATGTTTAAAAAAAACATATATATATATATATATATATATATATGTATATACAAAATTATTATTATTAAATACATAAGATATACAGGTACTGGGGTAGGGAGACAATTCTGCCCTACCAGAAAGTTAGAGGGGCCATGGAGGAGGACATAGGAGAGAGCAGATTGGGGGAGGGGCTTTATAGTGGGATCGTTGTTTGGGGGTTGTGGGTAGGGAAAGATGGGGAGAAAATTTGTAACTCAAAATCTTGTGGAAATGAATGATGTAAACAAGAAGATAAATAAAATAATTCAACAGTAAAAAAAAAAAGAAAGAAATTATCAATGAAAACCACCCTGATGTTCTGGAACCATACTGTAAAATAGAAATTGAAAGACTCCACCAATCAACCGAAAGAGATCCCAAAAGGAAAATTCCTAGGAATATTTTAGCCAAATTCCAGAGTTCCCATTTTAAGGAGAAAATATTGCAAATAGCCAGAAAGAAACAATTGAAGTATTGCAGAAACACAGTCAGGATAACACAAGATTTAGCAGTTTCTACATTTAGAAATCAGAGGGCTTGGAATATGATATTTCAGAGGTCAAAGGAGCTAAGATTAAAAAGAATCACCTACCCAACAAAATTGAGAATAACCCTTCAGGGGGAAAAATGGAAATTCAATGAAATAGAGGACTTTCAAGTATTCTTGATGAAAAGATCAGAGATGAAGAAAATTTGACTCTTACATACAAGACTCAAGAGAAACATAAAAAAGTAAATAAGAAAGAGAAATCATAAGGGACTTGTCAAAGTTGAATTGTTTACATTCCTACATGGGAAGATGATACTTGTAACTCATGAGATCTTTCTCAGTATTAGGGTACTTGGAGGGCAGATAGATAGATAGATAGATAGATAGATAGATAGATAGATAGATAGATAGATACAGAGGCATAGGGTGAGTTGAATATGAAGGGATGATATCTAAAATATAAAATGAAGGGGTGAGAGAGGAATGTACTAGGAGAGGGAGAAAGGGAGAGGTAGAATGGGGTAAGTTATCTCACATAAAAGAGGCAAGAAAAAGAGGTGGGGAGGTGAGAGGGAATGAGTGAACCTTACCCTTATCAGATTTGGCTTAATGAAGGAACAACATGTACACTTAATTGGTTATGGAAATATAACTTACTCTGTAGGAAAATAGGGGGAGAGGGGATAAGGGGGGATGACAGAAGGGAGGGCAAATTGAGGGAGGGAGTAATCAGAAGCAAAAACTTTTGAGGAGGGACAGGATCAAAAGAGAGAATAGAACGAGGGAGCAGATAGGACAGAGGGAAATATAATTAGTCTTTCACAACATGACTATTATGGAAGTGTTTTGCATGACTACACATGTATAACCTATATTGAATTGTAATCTCAACAAGGGTGGGTAGGGAGGGAGGAAGGGAGAGAATTTGGAATTCAAAGTTTAAAAAATGAATGTTAAAAATTGTTTTTACACATAACTGGGAAATAAGATATATAGGCAATGGGGTACAGAAATCTATCTTATCATACAGAAAAATAGAAGGGGAAGGGGATAAGAGGAAAGGGGTGGGTGGTGAAAGGGAGGGCAGATTGGAGGAAGGGGTAATCAGAACCGCATGCCATCTTGGGGAGGGGGAAGGGGAGAGATGGGGAGAAAATCTGGTGGAAGTGAATGTTGAAAGCTAAAAATAAAATTTTTTTTTAAAAAATGATAAAAACAGATTTCAGAAAAATCTGCAAAGACTTACATGAAGTAATGTCAAGTGAAGTGAGCAGAATCAGAACATTATACACAGTAACAGCAATGATGACCAACTTTGATAGACTTAGCTCTTCTCAGCAATACAATGATCTCAGGCAATTCCAAAAGACCCATGAGGGAAAATGCTATCCACATCCAGAGAAAGAACTATGGAGTCTGAATGCAGATTGAAGCATACTATTTTCTCTGGGGGTTTTTTCTTTCTCATGGTTTTTTCCTTTTATTCTGTTTCTTAGTTCACAACATGACCAATGTAGAAGCATGTTTAATATGATCACACATCTATAGTCTATATCAGATGGTTTGCCATCTTGGGGAGGGAGAGGGAAAATTGTGGAACTCAAATTCTTATAAAAGTAAATGTTGAAAACTAAAAATATTTTTAAAAGAAAAAAAGTAGTATGTGATACCTGGGGGACAGGTTTATTAACAACTAAAGACCAGGACCCAGGTGCTACTTGGGAGTTTTTATTTACACTGAGTGAAAATCTGCTTCTCTCATTCTACGTCGCTTTTAATTCTGCCTTCTGGGATCAAGCATATAATGCTCATCTGTCTTCCATGTGATAGTTCTCCCTGTCTCCACCTACATAGGGCAATTAGGTGGTGCAGTGGACAGAGCACTAGGCCTGGAGTCAGAAATTCCTGAGATCAAATCCAGCCTCACGTACTATGAGCTGTGTGACCCTAGGCAAGTCACTTAACTTTTGCCTGCCTCACTTTACTGGAAAAAGAAATGACAAACCACTGCAGAATTCTTACTAAGAAAACCCCGCAAACAGTATGGTCCATGGGGCCACAAAGAATCAGACACATCTGACTTGCTTCTAAAAATGATCTCTGCAGGCTTTTTAGAGGCAGCTTTTCTTCCACGGGTAGATGTGAAAGCTCTGACAATTTCTGTCTACTATCATGTTATAGTACCAGCAGACTGACAGGTTACCATGGGCCAGAGTTAAAACTGGCCATTTGGGGATCCCAGGCAAGAAGTGTGCCCTCCAATCAACTTTTGGAGACAAATTCAAGTGGGATGCAGAGAGACTTTCTCACCTAAGGGACACGATGTTCTGTGCAAGCAGACTCTAGGACATGGCTCTGTCTTGAGAATAAAGCAATTCCAGATTTCCAGTCCCCTGTATTAAGAGTAGGGAAGACACCCACATTTGGCTACAGTGCAGAGTGGGAGAGAGCAAAATTGGGAAGTGGGGGTGAAGTGGAAAGAGAAAGTTTTCTACTCTAATTATTCTTTTTAACTTGGGTAAGCTCAGTTGTTTCTAGCTATTGAAATAGTACAAGTACAGTCAACCCTCCTAAATTACAGTGTCACAGGACAAAGCCCTGATCACGCGCTCTGACCTATTGACTAATTGGTCATAGATTTAGAGGAGCCTCAGAGGCTCTCTTATCCAGATCCCATGTTCTACAGGGGAAGAAACTGAGGCCCAGAGAAGTTTAAAAACTTGCCCAGGGGCAGCTATGTGGTGTGGTGAACAGAGCACCGGCCCTGGAGTCAGGAAGACCTGACTTCAAATCCAGCCACAGACACTAAACACTTACTACTATGTGACCTTGGACAAGTCACTTAACCTCCAATTGCCCTAAAAAACAAAATGGTTACTATTGGGGCGGCTAGGTGGCGCAGTGAATAGAGTGCTGGCCCTGGAGTCAGGAGGACCTGAGTTCAAATTTGACCTCAGACACTTATTATTTACTAGCTATGAGACCTTGGGCAAGTCACTTGACCCCAATTGCATTGCATTCCCCCTTCCAAAAAGCAAAAAGAAACAAAACAAAACAAACTTGCCCAAAGTCACACCTATAGCAATAGCAAAACAAGACGTTTTCACTCCAAAGCCCTTACTCTTTCTACTCCTCTATACTCTGCCCAGGGCATAAGCCAGTCATGAATTTAGGTGCTTTCTAAGCCCAAATGACCTCATCATAGCAGATGTTCAGCCTTTCATTATAGCTGTTCTGGGGGGAGGGTTGAGGGGAAAACTGAATTTCTCAGCGTAGGCACATAGCCAAGGTCTGTTTGCTGTCAGTTAGGAGTACTGAGGTTTTAGTGGGCGATGAAAGCCTTGATAGACAGCCCCCGAGTTTAGCATGCATATTTCCTGTTGCTCTCTCCCATTTCTTGTCCTCACAGATTTTACTCCACTACCACATTCTTTCCTGTTGTTGATTAAATTTTCTCCCCTTATCACAAAGCTCTCAGGATCAGAGGGAGACTATAATGTTCTTCTGTGGCTCTTAGAATCGGAACCTTGAGCCTTAACTGAATTAGACCAAGAAAGGACCTTATAGATTGTCTGGTTCAGCCCCATCATTTTACAGAGGAGGAAACTGAGCCAAATTCTAGTAAGCAGCAGAACCAGGACTTAAACTCAATTCCTTTGGCTCTGAATGTATCCCTACTGATTCTTCCTTATTTGTTTGGAGTTCACCTAATGACGGGTGCAGAAGGTCTTTGGGATCCTAATGGTATTTAGGATCAAAATATCAAAGCCACATAGATTTAAAGCTGAAAAGGAAATAATTAGGTCCAAACTTCTTGTTTTACAAATGAGGAAACCAGATCCTAGAGCAGCACAGTGACTTTTCCTAGAGAGCCCCAGTAAGGAGCGGGGTTGAGAATTAAAGTCCCGGGTTGTCTTGACTTCCAATTCAGGTCCCTTTCCTGTATTGTGTTTTTAAGTGTGCTGGGTGTTTTGGGAAGAGAAATTCCAAATAATCTGTACAATATCGTATAAACAGAAGGAGGACCAAGGAAATGGAATAAACATTTAGATAGGACCTATATGTGCTGGACACTGTGGTTAGCGCTTTACAAATATCATCTCCTTTGAGATTCGTTAACGGCCTTGAAAGGCAGATGCTGGGATTATCCCCATTTTGCAGTTCAGGAAACTGAGGTTAAATGACTTGCCCAGGAGTTACACAACTAGTAAGTACCTGTGGCTAGATTTGAACTCAGGTCTCTTTGACTCAAGGCACACTGTTCTTGATTTGGACTCAGAGGTCGCGAGTTCCATCCTTACTCTGCTATTTGTATTACGTAGGAGTAAGTGGCTTAACTTTCTTGGCTAGGGGTAAGTTTCTTCCTCTGTTAAAGGAGGTTCTTTTCTTGGATCTGGGGACTTAAAAAAATTATGAAAACTGCATTTAAGTACTGAGTTCCTTTGTAATGCCATGTATTTTATTTTCTGCATATAAAAGGTTCCATAGGCTGCACCAAACTGGAAAAGGGGCCAGTGTTGTTGTTCAGTAATTTTTCGGCTGTATTCTACTCTTCATGACCCCATTTGGGGGTTTCTTGGCAAAAATACTGGAGTGGTTTGGTATTTCCTTCTCCAGCTCTCTTGACAGATAAGGAAACTGAGGCAAACAGTGTAAAGTGACTTACCCAAGGTCACACAGCTAATATGTGTGTCTGAGGCCAGATTTGAACTCAGGAAGATGAATCCTCCTGACTTGAAGCCTGGCGGTCTATTAAATACATACAAAAATTAAGACTCTCTGGCTCAGTTACTTATCTGGAATCTCCTCTGTTGGGCCACCCAGACAGACTTGAGATTGCTTTCCGTGTTCCTTGGATGCTAGACTCTTCCCTTCTGAGGTGACTGGCCATTTGCCTCACATTATTTATGTACCCATTTCTTTGCATGTTGTATTCCCCCACGGGAACATTCAGTTTCTTGAGGGCAAGGACTCTTTTTGCCTTTCTTTATAAGCCCTTGCACATTGCCTGACTCATAGTAAGAGCCCAATAAATGCTTGTGGACTGGTTGACCAAGTGGTTGTTGGGAGCTGGGTACAGCTCAGATGGGAGGAGGGTCCAGGAGAGCCTCACACATTGGAAGCCCATAAAGGAAGCCCAAAGTCAAATATAAATGACTTTTGCCTCCTTCTTTCTCTAATTTGACCCACATTTTCTTCCCCAGCCCCTGATTCAGAATTGATTCTTGTTAAGGAAAATACAGACCTTCAGTGGTTCTGGGAACTCATTGATACAACTCCTTCCTGAAAAGTTACAGACTCAGGTTGCAACCCAGCCATGCCCTCTCAACCTGGGGATGCTCCTCCCTTTCCATCCTGTAAAATGTTCTCTCAAAGAGCTACCCCAAACTAGCCAGCTATGAGGATGCTAGGTGGTACAGTGGAGAGAGTGCAGGGCTTGGAACCAGAAGGACCTGAGTTCAAATCTAGCTTCATATACTTTCTAGCCACATGACCCTGAGTAAGTCATGTGACCTTAGCCTGCCTCAGTCTCCTCATCTGAAAAATGGGGGTAATTATGTTATCTACCTTCCAGGGTTGGTTTGCGGATTAAATAACATAATTTTTGTGAAGTACTTAGCACAGTACCTGGAAGATAGTAGATGCTATATAAATGCTAGCTGCATTATTATTGTTACTGCTATTATTCAACGTGGCTGCGTTCTGGAAGATTTTTCACATCTCTGCCCCTACAGCACAACCTCCTCTGCTGGCTGACCTCTTCCAGAACGAGTACCTGCTCTGCTAGTTGAGAGAAATGATGATTTCTTTTGTATGTCATTAACTAATTATTGGATTAGGAGGAAGGTTTTTTCCCCTTTTTCTACATCCTCATCCAGGTAATCAGTGAGTGGGGGAAATCTTTCTCAAAGACTTATCCAGCCAGAATGTCTAAGATTTTTTTTTAATCTAAGTTTATATAAATGGGTAGATTATTGCTCATTGTATTTAGTCAGGCAGGTTTGGGAAAACGTGGGTTCTCCCTTTTGTCAGACAGGTGATGTGGACATTGATGTCTCTTTGACCTAGAGTTGGGTGCTCAATGTCATGTACCTCAGGATCCTCATTGGAATATACCCTGCCTCTCATTAGAATATTCATTCT
Source organism: Pseudocheirus occidentalis (assembly GCA_028646575.1). Classification (NCBI taxonomy): domain Eukaryota; kingdom Metazoa; phylum Chordata; class Mammalia; order Diprotodontia; family Pseudocheiridae; genus Pseudocheirus; species Pseudocheirus occidentalis. Next base: position 36,376,994 of record CM053597.1, on the reverse strand, counting down.
CTCATTAATTGTTAACTAATCACAGTTGATTGTTATCCTCAGGAATACCTGCTTTTTTAAGGGCTTGTAAGTTGTGACCCCACCCCCATGAGGGTCTTTGGTATTTCAGAGTGCCACTGACTTCTTTTATTAACAAAATGCTAATGTTGCTAATAAAATTATTAATTACCCAGGAACTATGTCTCTGGGACTTTTCAAGCATCACAGAATTATTAGTTGGCTTTTAAATTACACGTTATTTCTTGCATTTTAATTACATTATCTCATGTGATCCCTTCAACAACACCAAGAAGTAGAAGCACCCACTTGCATCGTTGCACATGCTTTGTTATTGTCATTCAGTGGTGTTTTACTCCTTGTGACCACAGGAACCACAGCATGCCAGGCCCTTCTGTCCACCACTAACTCCCCAGATCTGCCCAAACTCATGTTCAGTGCTTCTAAAACACTTTCATTGCCTAGGAGGAAATTGAGGGTCTTCAAGGTTAAATAACTTGCACAGAGTGACACGGTAGAAAAGGATTGTGGATTCAGAGTCAGAGGGCCTGGATTCAAATCCCACCTTTGAAATATGCTACTTGTGTGACCCTGAGTGAATCCATTTACCTCTCTAGGCTTTGTTTCCTCATCTGTAAAATGAGCCAGTTGATCTAACTGCCTTTTAAGGTCCCTTCTGGCTCTAAATCTATAACGCTATTATCTCCAAGTATCTGAGCAGAATCCGAACCTAGATCTTCAACCCCAAGTCCTGAGCTCTGTGCACTAAGCTAGGCTTCCTCTTTTATTTCTTATGTGCTGGTCCATATTATTTGCTGCAGTCAATCCATCTCCAGCCTGCACAACTCCACCGAGTCATTCACAATTTTAATTCTTCAGAGACTGCGGTATCCCATGATTCTGCAGTGATATAGCGTCCCCCAAAGATTGCTAGCATTAAGAAGGTAGGATTTTGTGAATGGGAGCAGGTTGGGAATCACCCTAAGCCAGTGGTTCTCAACCTTTCTAAAGCTGCAACCCTTTAATAGTTGTATGTGGGAGTGTCTGCATGTGGGCAGACCCACCTGGAGACGAACAGAGAAGGTTCCTAAGACCATGAGAAATATGTGTTTTCAGATGGTCTTAGGCAATCCATGTGACCCCTGCGAAAGGGTCGTTCAATCCCAAAGGGGTTGCAACCCACAGGTTGAGAACTGCTGCCCTAAGCATTGTTTGATTTCCCAAATGTGCTCCAACCCTGTTTTGTGGGCAACTTGGAGGCTCAATGGACAGAACGTAGGACTTGGAATCAGGAAGACTTGAACTCAAATCTAGCCTCAGACACTTACTAAATGTATGACCCTGAGCAAGTCACTTATCCCTGTTTGATTTGGTTTCCTCATCTATAAAATGGGATAGGGAAGGAAAGGGCAAACAACTAACATCTTCCCTGAGAAAGGGGTCATGATCCAAACGAGATCTCAAAGAATTGGTCACTACTGAACAACAACAAAATCTATTTCTCATTCATGTTCAGTTCTGGGCCCAGCTCATTGTTCATTTATGTGACTTGTCTAACATAGATGTATTTGTCCATCCACTCGGGGACTGCCCATCTAGCTGGCATATGACTAGACATAATCTAGTCATTTTTCTTTTGTTTGGCTTGTTCAGGATGGGCTGTTTGATTGATCCCAGAAGTGTTCTGGGCTTGACGAAATCACAATAGAATCCCCAAAAAGGAGCAATGGGGGCACTTCCCTGTCTATAGCAAGGATCCTTTACCTGTGGTCCTTGGATTCCAGATTTCATAAACTTGGGATCCCCGAACCCTGAAACTTAGATCTTTATTTCAATAGAATTGGTTTCTTTCGTAATTCTATGTATTTTATTTTGTACATTTAAAAACATGATTCCGAGAAGTCAAGAATAGACTTTGTCAGACTGCCCAAGAATTCCGTGATAAAAAAGGTAGCCTATTGGGATTTCTTTTACTCAGACTCTGAACAGGATGCCAAAGGCCTTACTTGATAATACAGTAATAATCCGAAGATTGCTGAGCAAATTTGTCTCTGATTCCATCTATTTACAAATTATATATAATCTTAACCTATATATGAGAGACATCTTGTTGAAGGAGAGACCTTCTAATTGTATCTTGCTCTTTTGAATTGAATACTTTTAAAATAATTAATAAGCAATAAATACAGGGGATTTTCATATCTTTGTACTTTTGAGTTCATAATGTGACTGTGACCTGCTATAGAAAGTCAGTTTTGAAAGCCTTTCTGTTTTCTTCTCAGACTTTCAAGGATACCCTTGACATATATATATATAGACCATTCTCATATAGAGTCTGGATAAGAAACTGGCATATAGATCAGCAGATACTGCTACATTCTCAATTGTCTCCTTAATAAGAATACTATACATTATTCTTTTATTGTCAAGTATCTTTCCTTTTTTCAGATAAAAATTGATGTCTCCATGCTTTCAAAATTGTGCCCCTCCAGCATTGTTCTCCTATGGGAGTCCTGGTGTGGTTCAGTTACTCTTCTTCACTTCATTTTCTTAACTTCTATTTCTATTTTTTCATCAGGGCTTGGGAAATTAGAGTCCAATTATAATGTTTCCTCTGTCATAGGTGATGAAAATCGATGCATATAGAAATGCTAGGTCTTTCACATTTTTTGGTCTCCTCCCAGGAGACTGTATAAACACTCTTGGGATAATCAGGCTTAGAGGAGTCTCATGACAAGCTTTTTACACACAGGCTCATTTTCCCCTCCGTCTTCTCTCTTTATCATGATGCTGTTCATGTTGTTCAATCACTTTCCACCCTATCTGACTCTTCATGACCCCATTTGGGGTTTTTCTTGTCAAAGATACTGGACTGGTTTGCCATTTCCTACTCCAGCTCATTTTACAGATGAAGAAACTAAGGCAGACAGGGTGAAGTAGCTTGCCAAGAGTCACACAGCTAGTAAGTGTCTGAGACCAGATTTGAACTTAAGAAGATGAGTCTTTCTGACTCTAGGCCTGGCACTATACCCACTCTACCACTTAGCTGCCCCATTATTGCTTATACTCTTCTATAACTTATCTCCACAAAGTTCTGCAGATGAATTTATGTTATAAATTCCAGGGAAGTATGCATATGAATCTAGGAGAAGGTGATAGGAAAACTTTGAGTTGCCCTTTTGAGATGAAGAATTTGTCTTATAAGAAAGAGTTCTTTGAGACAGTGAAGGTTGCTTTCTAGAAAGTCTAAATTCTCTTTGTTCTATTGGGGTTGGGGACGAAGGGGAAGGGGAAGGTTTTTTTCTTTTTCCTGTAGCATTTTGAGTATTACAAAGCATTTTTAAAAGTTGTTTTTTCAGTTATCACACATTTCTTTTTTTCTTCTAAGCCCTTCTAACAAATATGCAGTCAAGTAAGACATGTCCAGAACTATGTGTTTCACTCTGCTAGTGAGCCCGTGTCCAACTACCTATTGGACATTTGGCATTGAATGTCCTGCAGACATCTTAAACTTAATACGTCCCAAATTGAATTCATCATCTTTTCCCCCAAACCCTTCCTCCTGCTAAATTTCCCTCTTCCTCTCCAGGGCACCCTATCCTTTCAGTGCCCCATCCTCATAATCTAGATGTCATCCTCAACTGTTCTTTCTGTCTGTCTCTCTGTCTGTCTCTGTCTCTCTCTCTCTCACCACTCGCCCACCCCCATATTCAATATGTCACCAAGGCCTGCCCATTTTACCTTGGGAACATCTATTGAGCATGTTCCCTACTTGCCTCTGACACTGCTACTGCTCCTCAGAGTGCTTCATTTTTATTATCACATAAATTGTCCTACAGGATCTCTTCATGTCATTCCCCATGAGTTCATATAAATCTTTCCAAGTTTCTTTGAAATTGTATCCTTCATTCAATTTCTTACAGCACAATAGGACCCCATTACATATGCAAAATTTTATTTATCCATTCTCCACTTGATGGGCACCCCCTTAATTTCTAATTCTTTGCCACCACAAAAAGAGCTGCTATAAATATTTTTGTACACATGGGTCTTTTCCTCTTCCTTATTATTAAAGCTTCTAGAGTTTGGACCCAGGATTACTCCTTAGATCTGGGACAGGAGCTTTCTAACTTCATGATTCAACTATTGTAGGGAAGATCTGGTTAGACATTGTACTGGTTTGTCTGTCTGAACAGCATGTAAACTCTATTAGCCTCAAAGAGTACTATTTTTTATGTTTACTTGTACAGCAATTTCCCTGGCAGTATAACATAGACATGTGTTATAAGAATGATAGCAAATTCCCTAAGAAAAGCATCTTTATTGAACTGACTCTCCTACTGTAAAAAAAAAAAGTTCTCAGTATCTGTAACAAGTTTCTTCACTTCTGTCAGGTTCATAGGGCTGAGGATATTTTAGCAAACAAAGTTTCACATTCAGTCTTACAGTTTATTGAAAACAATGAACCATTTATTTGCGTGGTAAGTGAAGTATACTGTTCATCACCCATGTAAAAATTCATAATTCAGAGTATTTTAAAGTCTGAAAGCATCTTAAAAACAAGACTCAACTCAGACCTTTAAGCTTACTTTCTGTTGTTTAGGAAAAAGAGTAGGAAATGACTTTATCTGTTTGATATGACGCAGCTGCCGGGAGTGTAGATTCGCACATGCTCACATACATATATATATAATGCATTTCTCCTGCAGCAGTATCACTGACTGGAAATGAATAGTGCCCACTTTGAAAGGTGAGTAGTTTTTCATAAGAATGGTGTGGGTATGTAGAATAAGTCTGTCTGGCTCAGACTTTGCTGTACAGGAGGATCAGTGGTTAGATTGGATTTTTTTGACCATCTGGTCCAAACTTCTTATTTTTACAGAAGAAGAAACTAAGGCCCAGAGAAGTTGAGCAATTTGTGTCAGATTATACAGGTTGTGAGTAGCAGTGCCAGGAAGGCTTTCTCTTTAGTAACAGAAAAAAAATGAATTTAATAGATCCAGGATAAGTATGTGATAAAAATCTGACATTCATTCATGTTAAAGATATAGTTATTCTTAACACAATCAAAAGAATCTATTTTACATGTAATTGGAAAAAATAAAATACTATTAAATCAATTATTAATATTTTAAAATAAAATACTATTAAATTAAATAATTATTAATGCTAAATATTAATAAATAAAATCCTATTAAATTAAATAATTGTTAATATTAAAATATTAATAATTAAATGCTTATCTTTTAGACAAGAGTCAAAATAATAAATATGTCATGAAAAAACATTTAGAAGCATCCCACAGAATACCAAATTGCTCAGGTTTTCTGCATTAGTTAATCTAGCATTATTTTCACTGACCTTGAAGAAGGGAGACTGGTATTGCCTTCTATATAACTGAGTCACTATGTAGGTTACAACTGATAAGAAAACACTTTAATTCAGGTGAGTTTTTTAACTGTTTTTTTAAATCTGTGTAGTTATTTTCTGTCACACAAAATTATGTAGGTAAATGTTGTATACATAACCTTATTAATTTATTTCAGTTCATTTGGGGTAGTTATTACTGTATTGTATTACTGTATTTTATATATATGCACCATCAGGTCATCTGCAAATAATGATAATTTGACCCCATCATTTCCATTGTTGTCTTCCAGTGTTTTTTTCCTGTCTTATTATAATAAACAGCATTTTCAAAACCGTGTCGATGAAAATGACAAAAGTAAGCACCCTTACTTAATACCTGTTTTTAATGGGAATACCTTTTTTTCTTTTTTGTTTGTTTTTGGAGGGCAATTGGGGTTAAGTGACTTGCCCAAGGTCACAAGCTAGTTTTTGGGTAGAGTGTCTGAGGCCGCATTTGAACTCAGGACCTTCTGACTCCAAGGCTGGTGTTCTAGTGACTGCGCCACCTAGCCACCCAGTAATACTTCCAATATTTCTCCATTGTATATAGTAGTAGCTGTTAACTTAAGAGAGATATTTTTTGTTGAGTTGAGGAAAAGTCTCTCCATTACTATCTTTTTTAGGGTTTTTATCAGTAATGGGTATTGGATTTTTCTCCATGGCTTCTTTCTGCAATGGCCAATATAATTTTGTTTCTTTTTATGTTGATAATTTTCCTGATGTTGAGGCAGACGCACATCTGGTATAAATTCTACTTGGTTTTAATGATACTTTTTAATGGTTGCTATGTTTGCTAGCTATTATTTTAGTAATTTGCTTTTATGTTCATTAGGGAAATTGTTCTATGATTTTTTTTTATCAGTGTTCTCTTTGCCAAGTTTTAGGAGAGCACCGTATTTCCCTCATCAGAGACTGTATGTAGCATTACATTTTTTCCAGACACTAGTCTAGTGCAGAATTTCAAAGACAGAGTTTTATGCTCAGTGGCTCTAACCACAGGGTTTAGTGAGAACATCCAAATTGTTGCGGTACATACTTGTTGAGAAAGGGTACAGTGACTAATGCATTCTACCTTCCTTCTGCCTGCTAGGTCCTCCAACTTTATCACTTTCGGGGAAATGAAGCTACACACCTAATTGCTACCAAGAAAGATGACTTTATTCAGCCATAGTCTGCCCTCCGGCTAGCCCATGATTTTCTTTCTTTCTTTTTTTTTTCTTTTTGGAGGGGAGAAGGCAGGGTAATTGGGGTTAAGTGACTTGCCCAAAGTCACATGGCTAGTAAGTGCTAAGTGTCTGAGGTCATATTTGAACACAGGTCCTCCTGACTCCAGGGCCAGTGCTCTATTCACTGCTCTACCTAGGCAGCCCAGTCCATGATTTTCAACTGAGGTTGATAAAGGGAGGTGAATTCTCTTTAATATGTACCACTTAGGGTAAGCCAATCTCAACTCTGGGGGCAGCTAGGTGGAAAAAATGAATAAAGTGCGAGGCCACAAGTCAGGAAGACTCATCTTCCTGAGTTCAAATCTGGCCTCAGATGTTTACAAACTGTGTGACCCTGGGCAAGTCATTTCTTTGACTTCTGTTTGCCTCAGTTTCCTCATCTGTCAAATGAGTTTGAGAAGAAAATGGCAAACCAATACAGTATCTTTGCCAAGAAAACCCCAAATGGGGTCATGAAAAGCCAGACACAACTAAAAAAACAACTAAACTGAAATCTCAGTACTTTTGGATAGAACAGCAATGAGCAGGTTAGATAAAGCTAAACATAAGACATAGGAAGAATTCTGGGTTTCAGAGACTGCACTCAGGATTACACTCAACAGTTATTCTAGCTGGCTCTACGTACATGTTTCCCCTCTACTTTTTCTGGGTTATCTTTTTCTGATCTAATCAGTCTGCATCACTCCCCTTTAATAAATAATCTAAGCAAAAGGGGTTATTTGTTCTGGTAAGGTTTGAAAATTTTCACTTCTAAAACCATCCGGGCTAGAATTTGTTTGTTTTTGGTAAACAGCATTTTATTTTTCCCAATTACATGTAAAGATAGTTTTCAACATTCATTTTTTATAAGATTTTGAATTTCAAATTTTTTCTCCCTAAAATGATAGAGGTTATACACGCTTTGATCTACATTCAGCCTCCATAGTTCTTTCTCTTGATGTCAATAGTATTTTCTATCATGAGTCTTTTGGAATTGCCTTTGATCCTTGGATTGCTGAGAAGAGCCAAGGCTGTCATAGTTAGTCATCACGCAGTGTTGTTGTTACTGTGTACAGCACTCTCCTGGTTCTACTCACTTCACTCAGCATCAGTTCATATAAGTCTTTCCAGGTCTTTTCTGAAATCTGCCTGCTCATCATTTCTTATATCACAATAGTATTCCATTACATTCATATGCCATAGCTTGTTCAGTCATTCCCCATCAATAGTCATTTACTCGATTTCCAATTCTTTGCCACCACTAAAAGAGCTACTAGAAACATTTTTGTACATATAGATCCTTTTCCTTTTTTTATGATGTCTTTGGTATACAGACCTAGTAGTGGTAGTGCTATCTCAAAGGATATGCGTGGGTTGACTGCATAGTTCCAAATTGCGTTCTAAGTTATCTTGGGCTGGAAAATTGTTTCATTCCATATTTTTGTGGATTCTGTTGCTCCAGAATTCTCTTGAGCACCAGTTCTCAACCCGTGGGTGATGTTCAATTTGTAACAATGAAAAACATCCTGCATATCAGATATTTACATTACAATTCATAACAGTGGCAATGAAGTAGCAACAAAAATAATTTTATGGTTGGGGGTTGCCACAACATGAAGAACTATATTAAAGGGTCATGGCATTAGGAAGGTTGAGAGGCTTGATCTAACATTGTTTCTGAGGGAAACTAGAGAGAGCTCAGGCAGCTTCCTGGCTCCTCTGAGCCACCTTGGCTCTGCCCTGTTTGTTTTCAAAGACCATTCATTCATAACTGGTTTGGTTTCTCCCTGTCAGATTGGTCTGTTTAAGTTAATTTCCTGTTAAGTTCTGGTAATTCAAATTTTTGTAGATAATCACTGAGATGCTTTAAGTCTTGTCACTCCTACAGAGTGTCTGGTAAAAAAAAAACCTTGTTTTGTGTGGTTGCAATCGTTCCTTTTTCATTTGTAATTTTGTTGATGTGCATTTTCCTCACCTGTTGTTTTGGTTTGCTAATAGTTTGTCAAGTTGTCGGTCTTTTCCTTAAGCCATCTCTTGGTTTTATTCACCATTTATTCCTGGGTTTATTTGATTTTTTCTCCGTTTCCTATTCTATTTATTCATGCTATTAGTTCCATGATCTTTCCTTTTCTTTAAAAACAACAAATTAACTGTCCCTCACTTTCATTCTTCATGCAAAAGTTGAATAAATGACCACCTCGGGTATGCTGGAGAGGACATTACTCTTCCTGGGGTGCTGGAACTACATGATTTCTGCTGACAGGATTCAATGATTATTGCCTTCTTCTTTATCCAGTGTCCTTAGATCTGCAAGTTTAATTCATTTCTTCCCTTTCACGCTAAAAGGAGACACTGTGACACCAATTTGTCTCCAAGAATTGCTTTGGCTGCATCCCATCGATGTGGACCTGTGGCATTTTTAGCATTATCTCTTATGTATTATGTTTTCCCCTTGATTTCTTTTTTAAATATGTTAGATGATTTTGAGGGAATGCATTGAAGCTGATTAATTTAAGTGAATTGTTGCTGATCAAGTTTGATTGAATGTATTGAAGTTTAATGGTGTGCATAATAAATCATCTAGATACTGATAATACTGGTTAATAATACTGATTCAAAGTATTGAGGGGGTTAGGAAAGGTGAGACTTTGCCCCCACCAATCCTGACGGCTCAAAGTAAAGAGGAAGCAAATAGCCAAGGACAAGGGCAAAAGAACCGTGTTTCTCACTCTGAAGGCAGCTTCTCTCTGTCATCTCAAAGGTCTCTCCAGCTCTGAATCCTATGATCCTTTAGTCTAAATAAGTGGTCATAACTACTGTCGGTTCTTGTTGTTCAATTGTTTCAGTGGCATCCAACTCTTTGTGATCCCGTTTGGGATTTTCTTGGCAAAAAAGCTATAGTTGTTGACCATTTCCTTCTCCAGCCCATTTTACAGATCAGGAAACTGAGGCAAACAGGGTAAAGTGACTTTCCCAGGATCACACAGCTAATAAATGTCTGAGGCTGGATTTGAACTCAGGTCTTCCTGACTCTCGGTCCTGTGCTCTGTCCACTGCACCACCTATCTGCCCTCTTAGACATTTCTAACCAGATAGCTCATAAGCATCTGAAACTCAATCCATTTAAGACAGAACTCATCATCTTTTCCCCCAAACCTGCCATTCTTCCAAACTTACTCATTACTTTCAAGGACCCCATTATCCTTCCTGTCACCAATTTTATAACCTAGGTGATATCCTCACCTTTTTACTCTCCCTCACCCATGTAGTTGCCAAATCTTGTTTTTACCTTTATAGACCCCTTGGATTTGTACTCCTCTCATATAGTCACCTCCCTAATTTAGGGCCTCACCATCTCTCACCTAGACTATTGTAGTAAACTCCTGTATTTGGTCTTCCTGTCTCAAATCTTTCTCCATTTCAAGTGCTCTCTTAAAGTTTAGCTCTGATAGCGTCACCTCCCTACTCAGTAAAGTCCAATGACCCCCTACTACTTCTAGGGCTGAATACAAACCTCTGTTCAGCATTGAATGCTCTGCAAAGTTTGGCCCCTTCCTACTCTTACAGTCTCATGCATTATGGCTTTACACCCACTCTGTGGGCCAGCCGTGCTGACCTCCCTGCTGCTCCAGAACCCTGATTCTCCATCTCCTCTTTGTGTGGCTCTGTACCCCTGCTGCCTCCATACCTACAATGCTCTCCCTTCTCACGGCTGCCTTTTGGAATCCATGGCACCCTGCAAAGCTTAGCTCAAGCACCTCTTTCTCCATGAAGCCTTTCTTGATCCACTACAGCTGCTAGCGTCCTCTTTCCCAAAACTATCTCAAATTCATTTTTGTATATATTTTGTTTCTGTACATACAGAATGTGACCTCCTGGAGGGAAAGGACCACTTTCCCTTTTGTTTTTGTAAACCTAGTAAGTATCCCTATGCCTGGGACGTGGTAGGTGTTTCAATGATTACTGCTTGGCTGCTTGGCTGATACCATACGTATTGGGGCAGCTAGGTGGCACAGTGAATAGAGCACTGGCCCTGGAGTCAGGAGGACCTCAGATACTTAAAACTTACTAGTTGTGTGACCTTGGACAAGTCACTTAACTCTAATTCCCCAGCCTTCTCCCCTAAGAAAAGAAAAGAAAAGGAAAGAAAAAAAAGAAAAGAAATGAAATGAAAAAACCATAGGTATCATGGGAGCTAGTTAGAAAAAAAGATGCTGTTGGGAACTGAGAACCAAAGCTCGGCAGGGAAATAGTATTTGCCTTATTCGTTTTCTTTTTGCTGATATGGTATCATGAAGCTCCTGGGTTTGCTATGTCTGTGGTAGATGCTGGGCTTAATGGGAAATTTCCAAGTTGCTTGATGTTAAGAACCTTCTTTTATGAAAAGACTGCACAGAAGTAAATATAATGCCCTCAAAAATAGGAAAGAACTTATTTTAGGAGAATCAAAAAGAGGGAAACAATAGCATAGACCAGGGGTGGGGCCCTGGGGCCTCAAGTCCACATGTGGCCCTCTAGGTCCTCAAGTGCGACCCTTTGACTAAATACAAACTTCACAGAACAAATCCCCTTAATAAAAGGATTTGTCCTGTAAAACTTGGACTCAGTCAAAAGGCTGCACCAAGAACCTAGAAGGCCACATGTAACCTCAAGGCCGCAGGTTCCCCACCCCTGGCATAGACAGTTACAGAAAAGGAGAAGAAAAAGCATCAGTAAGATCTATTGTGGTTTTAAAAAAATTATAGTTACAGGCAAACCCTCCCCTCTCCCCTTGTATTTCAGTTAAAGAGTTGTATTGCGACAGTTTTTCAAATTATGAAGAGGAAAAATTGGTTTAATAGTTTTAAGGGGCCTGAGCCAGAGTAGCAGGAATGTAGGGCCCAGGGCACCAGCTCAGATCTCCTCTCTCCAGGACTGCTAAGTGCTACTTTGAGGCTTATCAAAGGTTTAAGAGAATTTACCTGGTCCTGAACAAGTGGCTAACAGCTAGGGCTATGAAAGAATTTACAAGAAATTTTCTCATTCTTGCCTAACTATTGGAGGATGGGGGTGGGGAAGGAGCACAGGGTGAGGGACTGCTGGGAAAATTTCCAGCAAAGATAGTCCTGACAGCTTGGAGATGGGGTTTTGTCTGCCATCCATGGATCTGACTCACTAGAGAACAAGAGAAAGGTGTTGATCATCCCTAAGCGTGGACTGTCTTATAAAAGAGAGATAATAATTCCTTAGAGGGGCTAACAGCAAGGGCACACAAATCTCCTGAAGGATTTTGTAAGCCTAAAGGAGACTTTAGAAGAGACATCTAATACTTTTGCTCATTTCTGTCCCTCTGGCCCCGGTGTTGTAACCTTATATCATCACCATCACCACTCATGTTAGCTTTAAAGTTTACAAAGCATTTTTCTTCCAACAATATTAATGCAAATATTATTATTTTTCAGATGAGGAAGTGGAGACTTTAAAAAGTTAAGTGCCTTACCCAGGATCATATAACTAAGAGTCTGAGGTGGGGGGGGGGGGTCTGAATCCTGGGCTCCTAGCTCTAAGGCTGGCACTCTAACCCACTACGAGGGACTCATCAAATATTTGACAAACAGGTGTCTTGGAGAATCTAATTTTTAAAAAAAGATTGTGTGTTGTCTGATCAGGTTACTGAGCTGGGATGGATTACACCTTGGAGCCCAATGTGTCCATGACCACAGAAGACTATTACCCAGACTGGACAGCTAGCCCTTGCCACACTGCATTCACCCAGAAGTCCAGCTCTCTGCTTCTTGCCTTACTCTACTGCCTCCTCTTTGTCTTTGGGCTGCTGGGGAATGTCCTGGTCATTCTGGTTCTGGTAGCCTGTAAGAAGCTGAAAAGCATGACTGACGTGTACCTGCTGAACCTGGCCATCTCTGACCTGCTCTTCGTCTTCTCCTTCCCCTTCCTGACACACTACACTCTGGACCAGTGGGTCTTTGGGAACACCATGTGTAAGGTCATCTCAGGGGTTTATTACATCGGCTTCTTCAGCAGCATCTTTTTCATCACCATCATGAGTATGGACAGGTACCTGGCCATCGTCCATGCAGTCTATGCCTTGAAGGTGAGGACAACCAGGAAGGGCATGGCTGTCAGCCTCGTGGTGTGGTTGGTGGCTGTTTTAGCCTCTGTCCCTTTGCTGGTGTTTTACCAGGTATCTTTAGAAGAGGGCATCCTCAAGTGCTATTCCTTCTATGATGACAGAACTACTGAGTGGAAACTTATCACCCACTTTGAAATCAACATCCTGGGCCTTGTCATTCCACTCAGCATCCTTATTTACTGTTATGCCAACATCCTGAGGCACCTGAAGGGGTGTCAGAACCACCAAAAGATCAAGGCCATCAGGCTGGTCTTGGTCGTAGTGGTGGTATTTTTCTTTTTCTGGGTTCCCTTTAACATGATGCTCTTCCTGAATTCCCTGCACAACCTGCACATCCTGGATGGGTGTGACCTGAGTCAGAAACTCACCCAGGCTACCCAGATAACTGAGCTTATCTCCTTTACCCACTGCTGTGTCAACCCTATAATTTATGCTTTTGTGGGAGAAAAATTCAAGAAACATCTCTCTGACATCTTTCGGAAATACAAACGTCATTTCTGGGTATACAAGGAAAGTTATTACTCCCAGGAATACACAGACAGGTCATCTGTACGCCACTCAGCTTCCTCCACCACGGATTATATTTTGTGAAGCAGGATGGTCCTGGCCATAGCATAAAATGTTTGTATGGGATTCAGGGATTGCAGGAAGGAAGCAGGGGAAGAAGTTTTGTTCACAAGGAAAACACACATTTGCTATCTTCTAGTCTCTCCTAATGTGGATTAAATACTCTCTTCCTTTGCATCTTCATTTCATACAATGCCATTTGCAATTTTCTGGATATTCCCTGGTTGATGCTTTCTTTGGAGGTAGGAGGATAGTTAACCCAAACTAAATTCTGGTTGTGTAAGTCAGAGTGTGCCAAGGATTTGTATAAGAATCCTTAATTTGGAGATGGTCATCTAACCAGCAGGGCAGGTATCAAGAGGCATAGATATTGTAAACACACTAGACTGGGGCTCAGAAGAAGCTGTTCTAGGCTTGGCTCTGCTGCTAACCAAGTGTGAGACTGTGAATAAATCAGTTCACTTCTCTGTGAACAATTTCCTATAACCTCCCATGCTGCGTCCCTAGTCTGGAATGCACTACCTCCTTAACTCCCTGTCATGGAACAATCCCCGACTTCCTTCCAAGCTCAGCTTGTGGACCACTTCCTTCATCAGCCACCTCTCCAGATCCATTTTACCCCCTTCCCACCAACTTGTTAATATTCAGCCATGTTCTTGAAATAACTGAATATTCCTTTTATTTACTCATATGTGTAAATGTTGTAGTCACCAGTATAATGTAAACTTCCTGTGGAGGGTGGGGAGTGGGAGACAGTTCACCTTGTATCCCCAGTGTCAGCTTTAGCACTTTCTCATGCAAATAGTAGGCAATTCTAAAAGAAAAAAAAATTATTGAATTGAATTGAGAATATGGGTTCTTACAAAAACCACCAGTCATTATGGCATAAAGAAAAAAGCAAGTGTATTCCCAGTGCCTCAGAGGGCTTTGAAGGAAACTCAGCCACCTGCCCTCAGAAATTCAGAGCTTGGCTGAATCCTGGGCACTGCAGTCCTCCAGACTACCATGTCATTAAACTCTAACCTAGTTCTGGGTGGAGTTCTCACAAACTGGAATATTTTTTTAAATATGACTGAGGGAAAAAGGAAAGGCTGGTAGTGACTGGGGAAAAGGACAGAAGGAAACCCTTGCAGGGGTTTTATACTATGAGTTCTGAGCACAGAAATTAAGCAGGGCGGGCTGGTCCCAGCAGCCTGGCCTCCACTCTACAGAACAAAGAAACAAGATGGAATTGGATGTAAAGGTTTGCTAGTTCAAAAGGTGACCACTTCTTGACTATCAACTTAAGTACATTTAAGATTTAATTTCCACCTTGGAGTCTATCTTGAATAGACATTTTTAATGTTTTTTTTCCTGTGTCTATATGCAGCTTTTGTTGATTTTTTGTATTAAAAAAAACATGATCAAAACTTCATTATGATGCATGTCTGTATATTAATTTTGTGCAGGTAAGAGGGCAAAGGAGGATGCCTGTAACTACTGGAAATATACAAAATTTAATCAGGACAAAGAACTGGATTCAGAATGGCTGGCATTTTCTGGGTTCATATCTGGCACTTTTTAAACCTAGTTTGGGAGTTCTGAGCTAAGCTTGTGATTGTGATGTTTATTGGTTATTGATAATGATTATCTAAAATAGTAAAGAGAAATGATTCATGTGGAACAGAACCAGTTCACCCCTAGGCTAAAATAAGCCATAGTGGTAACCAAACTTGGGTGTGGTTTAGGGTACATCTAGGGAAAAACACTCCATGCTTCTGAATAGTGGGAGAAGAAAGAGGTGGTCTGGAAGAGTCCAAGCCCCTTCCTCCTCTTTGGGAGTGGAGGAAGGGAAAGAGCAAGAACTAATAGAGACTTTTATTTTAAAATTTATTTTATTTTCAGTTCATGGAAAAAAACAAGCTTTTCCACTACATGGTACAATAAAAAAGATGATTGCATGAAACATGAAAGTGCAAATCTACCACGTACGACTTGCTATTCCCTCCAAATATATAACAAAGTTACCATGTAAATTTCTTCCTCTCCCTCCCCCACCCTAGAAATGGCTTTCATTATATACAAATAGGTATATACTTATATGTATATATGTATGTGTATGTATGTGTATATATGTATATATACATATATGTTGTTCTATATATACTTCTGTTTATCAGTTCTTTCTGCGTGCAGTTAACATCTAGAGCCTTTTAAAAATTTTTCAAATTTCTACCAAATAGCCAAACTTTGTCTCAGAATAGTGCCTGCATGGTGATAAGTGAGGATTCATATGGGATTTCAATGAAGGACCTCTCATACTTACTAAGTCACTTCCAAGGCTGAACCCACTCCAGGAACCCATCACCTTCTCAGGAAAGGAAAGAAAAACACAAACAGAGAGCAGAGGACCAGGCAGGAGCTCGCCTAGTTAAACTGGTGTTCCATGCTGCCCACCCATTCTCCTTCATGAAGAGTCCAGACACACTCTTGACATGAGCAGAAGCAAGAGCCCAAGCCAAATGTTGTCTCTTCTTTTAACTGATGGAAACCCCCACATCTCCCCAACCCATTCCACTCCATGCTGACACAGGGAGAATTGAAGGACCACTCAGGGCTTGCTATGTTATGGAAGAGCAAGCATCAAGTGCTCCCAATGCAGGACCCTTGAATGACCAAAGAGAGCCCCAGAACTCCCACAAGGTTATCCTGAACCATGAAGGACAACTCTAAGTTGGGTGCTCCATGGGATGGTCCCTCCCTACACTCTCCTCTCAGTTACACCATGTAACAGCATCATATGTCCAATGCATTTTTCCTTTGATCCTGTATAAGCCATCAGGTACTTTTAGGGTTTCAAAGTTCATTTATTTTTTTGTTCTTTTGTTAAGAGGGCAACAAAGGAATGCTGATCCATTAGACTATAAATTCTTTGAAGACTGGGACTGTCATTTGACTCTCTTTGTGGTACCTGGCACTTAGTAGGCCTTAATAAATGGTTATTTAACTTCTAGTTTTAGATGGTTAGTGGGGGAGCGACACTAAGAGGCCAAGTGATTTGCCTGTCTATGGTCCCACAGCCCATATCTGACAGAATCAGATTTAAATCCAGGCCTTCCTAACTCAGAGGCCAGCTTCCTATCTGCTATTCTCCACTGCCTCTCTCAATCTAAAACATAAATCAATTTTTCACATTCAGAAAACTTTCAGAAGTCTATGGTAGAAATAAACTTTCATTTTAAAATATCTTTCAAGTCTGAAATAAAAAATAATTACTTCCTAGTACCAAAAAGAAGACAGTTTATTGTCTGGTTCAGAGCGGTAACTACAAGTTTGAATGTACTTGAATGCCCGCAGACCAAGTGAAACTGCAAGATGTGAAAAGAACAGTTTAGATTTGACACAGTCATCTCAGAGCCCTTCTTCCTTCCCCCTCTGCAGTTAGTCAGTGCTGTGGGTCCTGACACAACACGAGTAGCTCTGATGGTTGAACACCCCACCTTAGAGTCAGCTACAAGCAGTCGGCGTGGGGTAGAGGCTCTGGCTTGCCCACATGGCACCCTTTGAATACTGCCTGAGTTCTTGCATTTCTGCCAATTCTGGAGAAGAGTTACCCTTATCATTGGGTGGAGGGGGGAACAAAGGAGGTCTGCCTAGCCTGGGATATGCACTGGAAGACCTAGGAGGGTAGATTCAGTCCTTACTGTATACCAGTTTAATATTTCCGGGCACTAGAGTTTGCAGAACTAAGTTTGTAGGCTTAATGAAGTAGGGAGAGATTTTTTATTTGTATGACTTTTTTGTTGGTGGTCTTCCCCTGATGAAAGTCTCATGCTCTTTACCCCATGATCAAAGGCTTCACTGAAGTGGCCCAGTGATGTTTTGTTCATGGTCCTAGAGGAATGGGACTCTAGTGTACTATATGTGTCCACTCAGGAGTGTGTGATCATCTGGGGACATTCCATTCAAAGAGGGGCCATTGAGCAGGGATCAGAGGTCTGTGAGGAGAGAAGTGGCTCCCAGACTAATGCCTGAAGAAAAGCTGAACTGAGACCAGCCGTGGCTAAAATCAAGGAGGGAGGGGGTGGCTAGATGGCGCAGTGAATAGAGCACCGGCCCTGGAGTCAGGAGTACCTGAGTTCAAATCCGGCCTCAGACACTTAACACAAAACACTAGCCATGTGACCTTGGGCAAGTCACTTAACCCCAACTGCCCTCCAAAAAAAGCAAAAAAAAAAAAAATCAAGGAGGGAAATAGTCCAGATCTAGAGGCAAGGAGATGTCTATTGGTGGGAGACTGATCAAACAAGTGGTGGTACAAGAATGTAGTGGAATATCACTGTGCTACAAGGAACAATGAATATGAAGATTACCGAAAAGCATAGCAAGACATTATGTGAACTGATGACAAGTGAAGTGAGCAGAACCAGGAAAACAAGATTCCCACTAACTGCAACAGTGTAAACTGAAGGAATAACAAAAGCAAAAATGGAAACTAGATGCTGTGTAATTGTAGTGACCAAGCTTGGCCCTAAAGAAGAGATTTGATACAACTGGGAAATAATAGATACAGGTACTAGGGTATAGAAACCCATCTTACCCTACTAGAAAGTTAGAGGGGTGAAGGGGGAGGATATAAGAGCAAACAGATTGGGGGAAGGGGTATTCAGTAAGCTTGTTATTTTGGGGTGGGGGTAGGGGAAAAACAGGAAGAGAAAAAATTGTAACTCAAAATCTTGTGGAAACGAATGTTCTAGACTAAAAATAAATAATTTTTTTTAAAAAAGAAGAGATTTGAAAATGTCCCTCCCTCACTTCTTTGCAGAGGTGAGGAACAATGGATAGGGAAACTAAGATTATTGTCAGATCTGATTAATGTTAGTTTTTCTGAAGTGAATTTTTTTCTCTCTTTTTTCTAGAATCCTTGGCTTCTCTTCAAGACTCAATCAAATCTTACTTTCTGGAGGCAAATTTTTCTGCTCCCACCCCCAGATTAGTTTTCATATACTATGTACATACATATATATATATTCCTTTTAGAGGTTATTCACGGTTTATGTTCCTCCATAAAATGCAAGCCCCCTGAGGGCAGGAACTGTGTTTTTGCCCTTTTTTTGTATTCCTAGCATTTAACCTGGTGCCCAGTATGCAGTAAGCACTTAATAAATGCTTATTATTATTATGAGGGATGGTTTTCTGGGTCAGGGAAGGGAAAGGAATATATTGCTAAATGAAGGTGATTAAAAGAAAAGTTATCAATTTTTGAAGACACGGGGAGAATCATGAGGAGGGTGGAGTTTGGGGATCTTCTACCATTCTGTCTCAGATAAGAATGTTCAAACAACCAAATTACAGACCATCTGAGTTACTGTAAACTCTATTAGCCTAACAGGACTGACTACTCATTGCCCTTGCCCAACGCCTAAAAGTGCCAACATCATCTTGGCCCTGCCAAGGGCTAGAAATCTGAACCAAGGAGAGGAGACTAAGTAGAAAACTGAATCTCCAACTTGGCAAAGGCATTTCAAATAAGCTGTAATTCCCTTTCACCTATGCAGTTTTCCAACATTGGAGAAATTCTTCCTTTCACAACTTTGAGGAGAGGGTGGGAAACTATTTATTGGTACCCTGTCCTCAAACAGCATACTAGCTTTGGGAGACCATCCTAGCTAACTTCTGAGTGATGCTGGTAGGAAGAGATGGAATTCTGGGAAAGCACATCATCATCATAAAAGCTAACATTTTGTACAGTGTTATAAGGTATACAAAGTATACACATGTAACAATGATTAACTCCTGAACTTCCACTGCCTGAAGGCCATGTGTGTTACATTTCAACCCCCCCACCCCCTTTCAGGATTTTCCTTAGGGAGTTGGAGGGTCTCTTATCACTATCATTGTCTTAAGGCCCCATGGATTGTGTCTCCCCATTTTTAGGAGTCCTAGTATCCCAGTTCCTGTTTACATGACATCTTCATCTGATTCTAAGCTTCTTGAGAGAAAGTCTGTCTTTTGCCTTCTTTTGTACCCTTAACACTTAGCACAGTGCTTGGCACATAGTAGACTTAATAAATGCTCATTAATTGATTTATTAATCACTTAACAGTCAGATTACTTTTATAGAGAAATATTTATTTCAAAGGTATAGTAAGAACAAGTATTATCCCCTCCCCTCCCCCAACTCCTGGGAAGCATAATCTTTCTTATACTACCTAGGTCTTTGTGGGAGGAGAGAGGGATTAGGTTCACCCAGCTTAACTTTGTTCCTACATAGCATTAGTGCCACCGAGAACTAAGTCCAAAGTCTCTGTGGGCTGGCTTTCTGGAACCCTTGCTTCTCAGGGCTTTCCTGTTGAACGGACCACAACATATGACCTGGAATTCTGTGTTCATATATTCCCATGGCTCCAGCTTCTGGGTCAAGGACTCCACTCTCTGCACCTAGAACCAAAAAGCACAAGCTAAGCAAGACTAAAACCTCAAGCCTGTTCCTTAATGCTATTGGACCTAAGCAGAGGGGAAGGTGACCTTCCTTGCCTAGCTTGCTAAATGGTACCCCTGCTACAAGTGAATGAGTCTTTCACCCCTGGATGCTGCAAGAGAGAAGTAGATTTAAGGATTCAATGAGTTTCAGATATCCAGCCTTTGGAAAGCCAATGCAGAATGTCCAGAAAGTTCATACAGGTCCAGTATGAACCAGGTATCCTTTCTCATAGAAGCAGGTCCATGATATCTCCTTCATGGATATTTCTCTATTTAGGTGAATGGAGCATGCACGCTTCCCCATTACTCATGTATTATCTCATGTGATGCTTAAAACAACCATGTGGGGTAGGTGGCATTATTATCTTTACTTTATAAATGAGGAGCCTGAGGCTGAGAGAAACTGACTTAAATCACACAATAAATGTCTGTGGCAGGATTTGAACTGAGGTCTTTCTGACTCCAAGTCTATAACTCTTTGTTGGTTGCCTAATCATAGATGAGTTAGGTCCACAGAAGGTTAGTGTTAGGATCAACTGAAAGACATTTGACATTCAGAAACCTGTAAGACTTGACCAGAGATTTCTGGGGTTTGCCAGTTTGTGCCACCAAATTATACATCCCCACCCCCAACCTCCCTATCATTGATTTTTTTTCTGCTTTGAAAATCCCCTTAACTGACTTCCTTCTATTACATGGATCCCCCACAGTCAAGCAACTCATCCTAAGACCATAGGTTAGAACTGAAAGGGACCTCAAAGCTCATGTAGTCCAACCCCTACATTTTATAGATGAGGAACTCAAACCCAGAAGGGTGACTTCCTGTAAAGCCAATCAGCAGTAGATTCCTGAGAGAATGCTACTGTGAACAGCTTTTAAGATTTGGATTACACAGTATTAGTGAACACTCTGTTTATTCCATTACAAAATCAAGATTCAGTACAATATTCACAGCATCAACAAT
>CM053597.1:36290152-36355760 GCA_028646575.1 Pseudocheirus occidentalis | reverse complement strand
ATAAGCAATAGCCAAATTATTTTAGCTATGGCACAGACAAGAAGCTTTAGATGACATTGTTGTGTTTCCACATCATATAATATTATTCCTAATCTGATCTGGGATGAGAGGAGTCAATAGAAAAACTCCAAGGCTTTAACAAAATTTTCTCAAATGTTTTAGGTATATTCAACTTTCCTTAAAATTCTAGGGTGGTCACAACCAAAAATTACAAGGAAATGCACTTTACAGATCTCCAAATTTCAACATTTCAAAAATATTACAACACTCGGGTCACAGTGTCCCATCCCTAGTCTTTTATTCTTTTGACAATATAGTTTCAAATTTTAACAACATTTAGGAATTTATCCTGCTGTCTTTGCATTATGCCTAACTTTCCACTGAATTGCAATATACCACAAAGATTTACCATGACCCACATACATAAATGAATTACCATTCTAAATTTCCAATTTGTACTAGGACCCAATTATTGTAAATCCATTCTTAACCGATTTTAAGAGACTGATTTCTCAGTAAAGCTCCTTCAGAGGCTTGAAGAAGCAACCAGTACCCCTCCCCCTTCCCTTCAGCATTTACTTACAAATTCCTCTCTGCAACCCCACCTACTCCACCACAGCATGGGCCTTTCAGACTCTTTCAGACCATGTCTTCCACTTACAACCCATTCCCCGGTATGGGGGGGGTCAGCTTCAGGGGATGACTCCCAGGGAAAATCTTGGAGGGAAATGCACACACACATAAAACACAACCACGAACAAAATTTAACACTCAACAATCAGAAAACAGCACAGTTTCCCAGAGAGCATTCCACGAACTGCTTCTCAAGGGGACATGAAAACAGAACACAAAATTCACAAGACACCAAACATAGAAACATAGGACACAGGACACAGGACACAGGACACAGGATACAGGATACAGGCTCCAATCCCCCAGCGTCCCGGGGTGGAGCAGTGAGGGCGAGTTTATGCTGCGTCCAGCCCCACACTCTCACAACAGAGGAGTACTCACCAGGACAGGATACCTTGGAAATAATTTGGACGCTCTCCTGGAGTCCCTGGAGGTCCCGGAGCCAGTGGGATCGATCAAAAGATGATTAAGCAGCCACCCCTCTGAGTCTGGATGCCTCTGGGACCACCCAAGAGACGTGTGGTCTGGTCAGGAGTTACAGAGCCAAAGGCTGATCTCGATGAAAACCCCCAAGTGAGCTAGACACCGAGAATAATCAGAAACCGAGACCAATAGTCAACTCAGAAGGCATCAGTTTATTGCTGGCCAGCGGCAGCCCAGGAACAAGTTCTTGGATCTGCCCCAAGCCTTGGTTTCAGCAGAGTTTATATAGTAACAAATTCTTACAATATGACAGTTGAAAGGGGTTAAAATAAAACCACTGTGTATATTTGGCTGGGGGGAAAGAGCACTCTGGAAAGCCCCCCTCTCCTTTTTACCAGAATGCAGGTGCAGGGTGGTATTGCATGTGAGACAGAAAGGAGCCCAAAAGCAAACTGCCTTCCTTTTAGAAATCTCGATCTTATCTTATCAGAACACAGGCACAGGTGAAGGGGGACCACACAGAAGATTTCACTAATTTCAGGGTCCAGTTAGCACTCTGGCCTCAAGTTTCAGGGCTGTCCAGCACACAGTAAACATTTATTAAGCACCTACCCTATGCCAGACACACTGCTAAACTTTGGGAATACAAAAAGAGGCAAAAGCCAGTCCTGCCCTGCAGAAGCTTAACTATCTAACTATTGAATTGAATTTTAGTCACTTTTGGGTGTAATTTGTGCTTTTTTTCCTTGTAGGTGAACAACAGAGTAGTGCACACAGACTTTTACATGAATAAAAATCCTATCAAAGTAGTACTGGTCATGGAGTCCACTCTCACTAAAGCTGTGTACTTTTGACACCTGGTGGAAGAAAATGAGGAGGTGGAGGATTTTCAACACAGAATAATTTGTTTCTTCATTAGCCTTGTGCTTCATACTGTGTGAAACACTGACCCTCATGTTCGTTGGCTGGAATCTTCTGTGGAGGGGTCTAGGACTGTGCGCATCCTAGAAGGCACATGGGAGTGAAAACAGATGTGAACTAAAGGCAGGGCTCTCCCTATAGGAGTTCTTTCTGTCAAAAGATAAATTTGTCTAATTGATTTTTTAAAATTTATTTTCATGTTTCTAAGACTTTTTTTAAATGGACTTGAACTTTTAATTCCTTTTATTAAAAAACAGCTAAACCTTTGTTTGCAGAGTCATTTTAGATTCCACCCGCCACAGGAGGATACAGAGAAAGGCAAAAGCAATCCCTGACATCAAGGAACTCACAGTCTAATGGGAAGGACAAGTAAATGACTGTATTTGTATTGATATGTGTGCATATATATGCATATGTGTATATTTATGTATATATACATATACACATATTTATACACACAGTTTACGGTTTACACAGGGTGTTTCAGCTATTAAGCCTTAAAACTGTATGAAGACTTTTGGGTACTGTGATATATACCTGTGTGTGTGTGTGTGTGTGTGTGTGTGTGTGTGTGTGTGTGTGTGTGTGTATACATGTGTAGATAATAGAGAATGAGGAGACAGGGTGAAGGGAAAGGAGGGAGGGATGAGGGAGAGAGGGGGAAAGGAAAAGGAGAGAAGGGGGGAGAATGAGAGAGGGAGGGACTAGGGGAAAAAGTAAATGGAATGTAATTTTAGAGAAATGGGTGAGGAAAGCCTAAAAGTTAACATTCACATGGCACTTTGTTGGACATTTAGATAGAGCAATGGATAGAGCAACAGGTCTGGAGTCAGAGAGATCTGAATTCAAATCTTCCCTCCCATATTTCCTAACTGTGTGATCATGGGTAAGTCACTTAAACTCCTGTTAGCCTCAGTTTCCTTACCTGTAAAATGGGATAATAGTGGTATCCACCTTCCACGGTTGTTGTAAGGCTCAAATGAGATAACATTTATAAAATGCTTAGCACAGTGCTTGACAGATTGTAAGTACTATATAAACATTAGCTGTTGCTATGGTTTGTAAAGCCTTTCTGATATAGTGGCTCATTTAATCTTTACAATTACCCTGTGAGTTAGGTGCTATTATGACATCTAGATTTTACAAATGAGAAAACTAACAAAAAGTGATGAGACTTGTCTAGGGTCACAAAGGTATTGAGTGTCCAAATCAGGATTCAGATTCTCATTCCCTTTTTTTCAGCCTCTTGAGACACACACCTCTACCTTAACTATTCTCTCCTTCTTTCTTTTAAAATTGCATTATCTATTTTTCCTCTTTTAAAATAGTATTACTTATTTTTAACATTCTTTTAGAAGATATTTTTTGAGTTCCAAATTCTCTCTTTCCTTCCAAACCCCCGCTTTCCCCAGCCCATTGAAAGGTCTGGCAATATATCTATTATACATGGGAAATCATGCAAAATATTTTCCATATTACCCATGTTGGAAAAAAAGCAAGAAAAATGAAGAAAATTTAAAAATTATACTTAAATTTGCACTCAGCATTCATTAGTTGTCTCTCTAGAGGTGGATAGTATTTTTCATCATGGGTCCTTTGGAATCATCTTGTCCGAGTCGCTAAGTCTTTGACAGTTAATCATCATTGCAATATTGTGTTACTGTGTAGAATGTTCTTCTTGTTTTGCTCACTTCACTTTGCATCACTTCATATGAGTCTCCCCAGATTTTTCTGAAACCATCCTGCTTGTCATTTTTTACAGCACAATAATATTCCTTCACAGTCATATGCTACAACTTGTTCAACCTTTCCCCAATTGATGGGCAGGCCTTCCATTTCTAATTCCACTTAGTTATTTTCTAAGGCCTCACTCAGGCTCCAGTTCTTCCATGAAACTTTCCTAGGCAGTTTTAGAGAACAGTGGTTTTTCCTTTCTTTAATTTCTGATAGCATAACTTAGCATTTGCTATATTCTGTTCTATTCTCAAATTCTTTCTTAAGATCATAGGCTCTTGAAAAGGACTGAAGCTAAGGAATCATCTCATTCAATCCCATCATTTAAACAGATGAGGAAACTGAGACATAGAGGTCACCCAACTAGTTCTAGGTCTGGACCTGCATTCACAAGCTTATAAGAGCTTTGTCTGCAAAGAAGTGGAACTGTTATATCAGTTCTACCAGTTGCAGACTATTAATTTTTTTTATGAAAATGCAGAAAAATGTGATTACAGATGTAGAAAATGGTCCATTTAACTCTTAAGTATTGTTATACAAATGTGATTCTTTGATTCAGTGACATGTCATTAAACATCAGATTTCTGTGCCCTTTAGTAAAGCTCAGGAATGTATACAAAATGGAAAAAAATTTTTTTGACTCTTCCCCTAAACCTTAAAAGAAGAAAATGACAAATATTAGTCATAGAATTTCCTAGCAAGGTATTAATGAAGATCTAATTTTCTTTTTTACATTTTTATTACCTTTTTTTATGTCACTCTTTCCCCCCGAATATCTCTAGTTAGCAGATTGCCTTTTGTAATAAAGAATTTTAAAAGGAAGAGAAAAAAAAATTTAGTCAAATTAACTAACCCATTAAGAGAGTCTGATAGGATATATAATCCATGGTCCCTAACCTTTGCACAGAAGGGAGGAAACCATATTTTTTCATTTCTTTTATAATTCCAAATTTGGTCATCTTAATTACATCACCCCTTCATTTTCTGTTCTTTCTCTTGTGATGTGGTATTGTTTTTTTAGGTTCTGCTTATTTCAGTCTGCGGCAGTTCATATAAAACCCATGCTTCTCTGACTCCTTCATACTCAGTATTTCTTATGGTATAATATTCCATTACATTTAAGTACCACAGCTTATTTGGTCAGTCTCTAATCAATGGATATCTGCTTTGTTTCCAGTTCTTTGTGTGACCCTGATGTTCATAGTTTAGTAAAATGGGACTGAAATCTTTGGTGCTTCTTTCATTTTCTGATGTCTCTCACTACTTCATTTTGAGCATCAGGCAAATGGAAAAAATGTATGTTCTGATAGTAAAAATATAACATGGAAGGAACCAATACAAGAACGAAAGGATTTAGTGACTAATTGGATATGGGGTAAAGGTTAGGGGTGGGAAGGGTAGCTTTTGATTTATGAATCTGTATTTTCACATATCTTTTTTTTTGTATGATAGCATTTGCCATAGAAGTATAAAGGGGTGATAATCTCCTTTAAGTATCTCTGAAATTAGCCACATTGTTTACTCATCATCCATAAAAAACTTGGGTGGGTGGGCTTGAAGTAGGCTAAGGTTTATGGAATGTCCTTTCTCCTTGAAAATGCCTCCCCCACACATTCTAACAACCAAAGTTTTCTTGAGATTAATTAATTATCTTATTCAAAATGCAAACATGTCTTCCATTTTGATTCAGCTTCACCAGGAATTTCCTGTTTGGAAACTCCTTCAAGCTCAGATCTGCATCTTCTCAGCTACTTAGTGTCTTAATTTCTTGAGGTGATAAAAGGTTAAGTGACTTTTTCAGGGTTGTACAGCCAACATGTGTCTGTCCAAGGTATGACAGTTGTTCAGTTGTTTTTTTGAGTTGTCTGATGCTTTGTGACCCCTTCTGAGATTTTCTTGGCAAAGATACTGAAATAATTTACCATATCCTTCTCCAGCTCCTTTTACAGATGAGAAAACTGAGGTAAATAGGGTTAAATGACTTGCCCAGGGTCACACAGCTAGCATCTGAAGCCAGATTTGAACTAAGGAAGATGAGTCTTGGCTCCCCGCCCTGCCTTCTATCCATGTATGACCCAGCTCTCCAAGGTCAGACTTTAATCCAGGTTTTATTCATTCCAAGGAAAATTTTCTAACCGTGGTGTCGTAGAGAATTGTTTTAATCCCATTTCAGGCTTTATTGCTACCAGGCATTGTAGAAATGGAACTTTTGGAATTGACGGTGGTGATGGAAGGGAAAATATCATATTGGAGAAGGTAGACAGCTGGTAGAGGCAGGTCAGGTACAAAAGTGATGATTGCATGAGGACACTGGGAACCCGAGGACTAAAAAACCATACACATTTTATTTAGTGCCTACTACGTGCCAAACCCTTTAGAAATATCACGCCATGCCATCGGATCCTCACAACAGCCCTGTGAGGTAGGTACTACAGGTATTCCTTTATACAAATGAGGTGACTTCCCATGCTCCGACGGCCTCATCCTTGGCTGGTGGGATCTGAAGCTGGGGCTCTCCTGATCCAGCACGCCTTCCTTTGGAGAACACCGGCCCCGCATCACGCCACCCCGTCATTGCTTGTTGAATGAATCTTGGGTGTGACAAAATTTCAATGTGCCTCTCATTTCCGATGAACTTAGAACCAGATGAGTGGCCCCAGGGATTTATGAAGAAGGGCGTTACTTCCTCTAGGAACCTGTTACTAGGTCTTCCCAATTCTTCCACAGTCTCCATCTCCAGGATGGCCTGTAGAAACGGGTCACGTGCACTCCACGGAAGGTAAGCTCCCCACGGGCAAGGGCTGCTGGGGCTTCCCTGTTCATATCCTGAGGCTGGTAAGTTGTATGGCTTTGTGCATTTCTTTCTTTTCCTTCTCTTTTTTTTCTTATCTTCCCTCTTCCTTTCTTTTCCTACTTCTTTTTATCCCTTCCTTTGCCTCAAGCCTGCTTCATAATTTAGTGCGATTCTTTAAATTCCGCGGCGCGACTGCCAAAGGCCAGAGCATCGCGCGCAGGCGCAGGACGGTGTTCCCCAGCGGCGGGGGCGCTCTTTTCAGCGCACGCGCACGCACAGACGCGGCGCCGTCCGAGGAAGAGGGAGAGAGGGAGGGAGCAGCCGATTCCCTTTCCTGTTGGCCTCCGGTCTAGGTCCACTGCCTCTGGAACGTCGCTGTGCACTGCTCTGCCCCCTGGTGGCTACCGGCGGCGACAGAGGCGCTTCGCTTGAGGGAAGCACTTCCTGCACTCGCTCCGCCCACTGTCGGAGGCCGGCTTATATAAGGACGTCATTTCCGCCCATGTTCCCTTTCCGCGCTACCCCGAAGAGGGTTCCATACGGCGTTGTTCTTGGTCAGTGTTACGCGCTCCTTGTTGCGTCCCTGCGGCTGCCGCCGCTATTGGCAGGGGGAGAGGCAGGAGGCAGGCGGCCGCAGGGGCCAGCGGGGCGGTGGGGGTCCCACCCCGGGCTGACGCTGACGCCGCGCGGGCCTCAGGCCGCTGGAGGGCTGGCGCACGTGGTGGCTCCGCCGGGTCGGGCCTCCTACCTTCGGCGGGGAGGGGTGGTTCACGGGCGCCCTCGTCCCGGACAGGGAAGGGCAGAAGGGCCGTGTGCAGCGGGGAGCCTCGCAGCGCCCTTGCTTGCTCTCCTGGGGTCCCCCGCCCAGACACGGCTCGAGCAGCCCCCGATGGCCGGAGGAGGGAAGCGCCGCTTCAGGGTCTCGGGATCCGGGCCTGGGGTGTGGGCAGCGACCACCCCGCGTGTGCAGCCCGGCACCCATCACTGCACAGCGGCCGCTGGCGTTCCCCCGGTTCGAATGCAATGTCATTTATCGCCTAGTGCCGCGCAGGTTTCGGGGGTAGGGGTTGAGTACCCGCCAGAGGCTTAAGTGTTTACAAATACGGGTCAATTCTTAGGACGTTATTAAGGAATTAAAGGGTGTCTCTCTGGGTTGTGGAAGCATTTTGACCATGTGGGTCTGCAGGCCACCCTGGAGAACCATTGGTTACCAAACTGTCAGCAGACCCCCCCCCCCCCCCCAACGTGCCGGTGCCCACGTTCCCGTAGCCAGGGTGTATGGGGGAGGATTTGAACCCTGGACCTGCTGGTGGTAGCTGTAATGGAGAATTGGTGATAAAAGGGGTTGAGACGTTTCCAGAGATGGGAACAACCACATTGCTCAAGTTCATTCTGCTCCTAGGCTTATTAGGAATTTCTAGTGGATGGGCACTTAAAGGACGGATATCTTAAAAGGCAGCCTGGTACCAGGGATTTTAATTGACTTTCTGTTCTTTCAGGTTTCCGTCGTAACTTAAAAGGGAAACTTTCACAATGTCCGGAGCCCTAGATGTCTTGCAGATGAAGGAGGAGGATGTCCTCAAATTCCTTGCTGCAGGAACCCATCTGGGTGGCACCAATTTGGACTTCCAGATGGAACAGTACATCTACAAAAGAAAGAGTGATGGTGGGTCTCTGACAGTAAAGCAGGTGCTGCCCAGGTTGGGAAACTTGACTTATTTTTTCCTAATGTGTGACTTTCCTGGGCATGCAGTTCTACCTTCTTAAGAAAGTGGCTGGGGGGCATTGATGCTCACAGGTGACTTTTGGAGGGAGTGTTCTGATCTGTTTAGACAAGAGTAATAGTAGTAATAAGCTCATGTTCAATGGAGTTCAAGGTGAGTGTATTTTCCCCATTTTGCAGATGAGGGAAGACTTAAGTGCCTTCTCTGATAACATGGAAAGTAAATATTTGTGGGGTGTGGAATTTTGAACCAAGTTTTCTCCAAATTTATCATTCAGTAGGCAAAACCATTGTGTATATTATTTGTGGCAATTTAAAGATTCTTAGATTTTCAAGTTCAGCCTGTGATAGGGCTGAATATCTTCCCATATTCTGGTTTATAAGTGTGCTCACTTAATTTTATAAATTACATTTACATGAAGTCAATATCTGTTGTTGGGTCATGTTCCACTCTTTAGTCTTGTGACCTTGTGGACCATCCTGTTCATGGATTTTTTTGGGCAAAGATAGAGTGGTTTGCCATTTTCTTCAAAATTATTAATTTAGCAATTTGCAGAAGGAAAAAAGGCATTGCAGTTATAAACATCCTCAGGTTTCATTCTTGATTTAATGTAATTTCATCATTGGTAAATTCCTAGATGGGTGAACATGACATTATGTCTTTGACCATGTGATCGCTTGCATTTGGGTTGTTGGGAATAAGCGTTTATTTAGTGCCTACTGTGTACCTGGTGCTGGTACATAATGTAAGTGCTTTACAAATAACTCATTTGATCCTCATAGCCCTGTTAGGTAGGTGCTGTTATTATCTCCACTTTATATTTGAGGAAACTGAGGCACTTAGGTCAAGTAACTAGTAAGTATGAAACTATTTGAATGAAGGTCTTTCTGACTCTAGACCCTGTGTTTAATAGGTATTGCAGTAGCTTTTAAAAAATTGTGCACTTTTCCTCATATTTGAATACCTTGAAATAGTTTAGGATAAATTATAAGTAATAGTATGTAACTGATGTGGTAAGAGCTTTGCAGTTATTATCACAAAGGCATTGAAAATAACAAAAGACACCACGTTGCAGCTCTAATCCAGCTGATCAGAGTATACTTGAGGTTGTTGGAAGTAGAAACACAAGCAAAAGACATTACTGTTTGGTTAATTCTACCTGCACATTATTAAAACCCAGAGTTTAGGCCAGTTTTGGGCCAATGAACTTCTGAGTGTCGGAAGTGTGCCACAGTATGTTGGCAGGATTTTCGCTAACACCAGTAGAGCTTGTCTCTGTGACTGGAGTTTGATAGTAGTCACTGCCACATGTCTGATCTTAGGAGGGATGATCTTAGTGTTACATGTAAGTTGGTTTTGAGAACTTGGTTCTGCCCTCTGTAGGCATCTACATCATTAATTTGAAGAGAACTTGGGAAAAACTTCTGCTGGCAGCTCGTGCCATTGTTGCCATTGAAAACCCAGCTGACGTTAGTGTCATCTCATCCAGGAACACTGGCCAGGTATGTGGGACTGGGACTGATGAGTCACAATAGCTCTTTGGGCACATTCTCCTTTGATCTTCACAACAGACCTAACAAGGTGAATGGTACCAATGAAGTGACTGGGACTCTTGACATATAGGTCACTGTTGTCGCTGGAGTGTTCAGTCCAGCACTCTTACATGACTAAAGTGTTATAAGTAGACTAGAGATAGCTGGGAATCTGTAGGTACACAAAGGGTGTCTTGCTCTAACTTGTTGGTCAGTTGTTAGTGATGTCAAATTATTTATAATTTCTAGGGGTCTTTGGATGGTGGTTTGCTGTCATGGAATTGTTTCAGTCTAATGAGTCATAAAGTTAAGGGTAAATATGAAAAGATGAGCTAGCGAAATGTAAATAGAAAGAATTTGGTGACCCTTTATTTCTAAATAATATATATTCCAAAACAAGTTCAGAGCCAGGCACATTCCATCTTGAGGAGGTCTAAAGAGACATTACAAAACTGGAGAGGTAACTAACTAGAATGGGGGGGAAATTGTAAGTTCATGTATTGTTGGTACCCTCACCGTTGACCTCATTAATGTTACACAATTGGTATAAAGTTGCATACAGAATTGAAATCTGGGGCCGTTATGAGACTCATAAAACCATTAGAATTTATATCGGACTAGAATTTACTTACACATTTGTGTTTGTTTTAATCTGTGAGATGAGTGATAATAACAAAACTACAAAAAAAACCCCAAACCTTAGGAAGCCGATTCTTGATTGAATTGAAACATCCCTTTCAGCTAGATTTTTTTTTGTAGTTCATTGAAAAGCATGAAAAAATTAGGAAATTCATCATATCTGCTTGCTTTTGTACTTAAAAGATTTTTTCAGTAATATATTTTTGTATGTAAGGCTTTAAAAAATTGCCTTTGGTGAGCATTTATCCTAACTGGCCTCCTTTCCCAACAGACAGTCCAGCAGAACAAATAACGTGGGTTTCTGGATTTTAAGTCCATTGCCTCTGGCAGGATGTGGGTGGTATGATTTAATAATATTCAATTCTGGGGACTTAAGGTTATCATTGACTTCTAAAGTCTTTGAAGTTTTCCTCTAATGTTATCATTGTATAGGTTCTTGTTCTGCTCACTTCATCTTGCATCAGTTCGTAGAGGTCTTTTCAGTTTCCTCTGAAACTGTCCATTCTGTCACTTCTTAGGGCATAATAGTGGAGATTATTTCTGCATGATGATAGGAAATAAAAATGTGGGAGAATATTTTTGAAGTTCATTACCAAAGAGAGAAACTTCAGCTAATTAGGTGTATGTCTTATGTCTTGTTGGGGAATATAGTTTAGGTCTCACGTAAATCTTTGCTTCATTTTTTTATGTCTTTAGCGAGCTGTTCTGAAATTTGCGGCTGCCACTGGCGCCACACCTATTGCTGGACGTTTCACACCGGGCACCTTCACTAACCAGATTCAGGCAGCTTTTAGGGAGCCTCGTCTCTTGGTAGTCACTGATCCTCGGGCAGATCACCAGCCTCTGACTGAAGCATCGTATGTTAACCTCCCAACCATTGCACTGTGCAACACAGACTCCCCACTTCGCTATGTGGACATTGCCATTCCATGTAACAACAAGGTATCAGCCAAGGTCTTGCCATCACTTTCCCCCCCACCCCCAGTTTGGTCTTGGGGTGAGGGGGAGTGCACATTTATATACTGTGACTGCAGTGTGCCAGGCACTGTGCTAAGCTCTTTACAATACAAATCGTCTCCTTTGATCTTTAGCCTTGAATTAGCTTTTGGGAAGAGCTCATTGGACAACATTTTGCACACTGTTAGAGCTTGGAGCTGAGGCCAGTTGCTGGCCAATGAACTCACAAGTGTAGGTTGTGTGCTATATTAATGGCAGGATTTTCGCTAACACCACAAGGGCCTTTGTGGTCCCATGAGTGGAGTTTGATAGTATTCCATGCAACAGGTAAGATGCTTTTAAAAGAAGAGTTCTAAAGGAATAAAGAACTGAAATAAACCTAGAGGAGGTGTTAGGCAACCTGGGATAGAGAGATGGGGACCCAAGAAGTGCCCAGCTTTTGGGCCGAGCAGGCATTTTTCTGCACCTTTTCCTCTTCTCCCTTTGTTATATTATTTCTTAGCCTCTGCTGTTATTAAGGTTCCTTATCCTGACTGAATTAGCAGATGGATAACAGATTGGTTTCAGGTTCTCTGAAGGGTCCTTTGTGTACCACACTGAGCTTTGAAATAGACCACAGGTAGATGTTACATGTTTTGTTTTTGTTGTGGAGGCCAGAGAAAGTATGACAGTGGACACTTGTGAAGTGAGGGTGCTACCACAATATTTGCTTGATTCTATTCAACAGTGTGAATTTTGCAGGGCGCTCACTCTGTGGGTCTGATGTGGTGGATGCTGGCCCGTGAAGTCCTACGCATGCGTGGTACCATCTCCCGGGAACACCCATGGGAGGTTATGCCTGATCTTTACTTCTACAGGGATCCAGAGGAGGTAACTTAGTCATGTTCACTGTATTCACTATTGAAATTGATTGTGTGTTCTGGGTCCTATAGCTCTCAGTGAATGGAAATCATTTTCTGGAATTAAGAACTATCACGTGCTGTTTTGCTTAGCAATAATCTGAGAATTGTTTAGCATATATAATAATGTGTATGTCCCTTTTTTTTATTTTTTTGCCAGATTGAAAAGGAAGAGCAGGCCGCAGCTGAGAAGGCAGTAACAAAGGAGGAATTTCAGGGTG
Organism: Pseudocheirus occidentalis; assembly: GCA_028646575.1. NCBI lineage: Eukaryota > Metazoa > Chordata > Mammalia > Diprotodontia > Pseudocheiridae > Pseudocheirus > Pseudocheirus occidentalis. The sequence continues at coordinate 36,343,283 of CM053597.1, read as the reverse complement.
AATGGACTGCACCTGCCCCAGAATTCACTGCTGCTCAACCAGAGGTGGCTGATTGGTCTGAGGGAGTACAGGTCCCATCTGTGCCCATTCAGCAGTTCCCCACTGGTAAGTGTTGGGGTTAAAAAGCATCATAATTAGTGTATTAGGACATGAAGAATGGGGAACCTTGATCCTGCTGTGTTTAGGATACAAATCTGGTGAATACTTTTGCAAGTATTTTGTAACACAATGGCTATTTCCTTGAGTTGGAGAATAGTTGTGTTCGAGATTTAGAAAATATCATTACTGTGTGGTTCGTGTATGTGCTCTTATTGGGGTATTTTTCTTTAGAGAAATGTTTGTTGAACTAAAAGGCAAGTGTGGGATGGGGAGGATGCTCTTTGGGAACAGCTCATGAGCTTCCTTTTTTTTTTTTCTATTTGTAGAAGATTGGAGTGCTCAGCCGGCTACTGAGGATTGGTCTGCTGCTCCTACTGCTCAGGCCACTGAGTGGGTAGGAACTACCACAGAATGGTCTTAAAACCCACATGCTCTGATAGTGTTGGAAGAATGCTGATGGAAAATAAACATTGGTTTCTTACATTCTTGGTGTTACTTCATCCTTTTTATTGATTATTCCAACTTTTGCCCCAGGTTTTCACATTTTTAGGAAGAATCTTCCAGAAACTTTGTCCATCTGTCTTAGACAAGTTTGCAAGACTTCTAATGGAATCTCCTCAGTATTTGTTCATTTGGCACAGGATTAACAATAAGGTCAAAATTCGTTTTTATTGAATGATTTGAGGAGACGGTGCCAGAGATTTAGGAGTCTGGCATTGGCATGGACATGCCAGCAACTTCAGTGTAATTAGGGTGTGAATTTAATTCTTTCTGATCCAGTTTTCTAACCTGTATGGTATTCTGGACCAAAGATTGAATGAAGCATCTTGATGCTGGAATTTAGTGAATTTATAACTGCTTCGAATCTGAAAAGGATTAGGGTCAGCCTAATGTTTATCTTCACTTAGTGAAGCATTCAGTACAGTGTGCCTGAGCCAGTAGAGGCAATCTGAAGCCTGGGTGGTTTTGGAAATATCAGCCTGGCTGCCCCATGAGAGGGGAGGGGTAGGATGTGTTTTGATAAGGGCTTGTCTATGACCTGGTCAAACTGCTGAGTTTGTCACTGATGGGCAATGTCATCCTAGGCAATCCTCTTGGCTTCTGTCTCAAGTTTCCCAGTCAGTAAAATGGGGATGGGCCCTACCTGCCAGGGTTATGAAGATTGAATGGAAATGTTTTACCCAATTGCACATATGTAACATGGAAAGTCACTTTGCAAACCTTAACATGAATTCTGAATGCTAGACTAGGCCTCTTCAGAGGAGAAAAAGGCTGAAAGCTGGGGGCTTAAGGAAGTATCAGATGACTCCAAGTGGTATCTTTACATAAGCCATGGAAATGGGGGATGAGTGGAGCTGTTTGGAATTTGAAGCAGAAAGTGGAGGAACAACTTGAATTACAACCTAACTACGCAGTGGCTTTTAGTACCATGTAAGTAAAAGTGACTAAGATTTTAGTGGGGGACGCTCTCAGTCCCTTCAGATCAGTTCAGTTTGCTGTTTCAAGTCTGAAAACGTGGTTGCAGGCTCTTATTGGGCCTGCCTAATCTGTAGAATGATTAGGAGACCCAAAGAAGGTGTGTGTAAAACACTTGAAGTAATCCTGCTAACACTTGGTTATTAAAAGGTTGGGGTGTCCAAGGGCGTTAATTACAATGGCATCTGGATTTAGGTTACTAGTTGTGTAACACTGCAAAATACCCATTTGTGGTCAGGAGGCAGGGTTGTGAGGACCAGATGAGATAATGATTTTAAAGCAAACCTTAAAAATGTAGAAAGGGAAACCATTATTAGAGGCTATTGGTGGCAGCTAGGTGATGCCACCATGTTTATAGAGTGCTGATCCTGGAAATCAGGAAGATCCAGCCTCCTGAGTTTAAAATTGGCCTCAGACATTTGCTAGCTTTGTGACCCTGGGCAGGTCACTTAACTGTTTGCCTCAGTTTCCTTATCTGTAAAATTAGCTGGAGAAGGAAAATGCCAACCATGCCAGTGTCTGCCAAGAAAACAGGATCATGCTGAGTGGGATGTGACTGATGGAACAAACAGGCAGCTGGATTGATCAGTGGACCTGGAGCTCAGATACTTTCCAGCTTTGGGACTCTGGGCAAGACCCTTCATCTCTCTTTGCCTCACTTCAACTATAAAAGTAATGTATGCCAGGTGAGGAATAAGGTGATGTCTGGTCTGAGCTGAAGTCTCCTAAAAGGAGGTTTGGAATTCATGGCCCCAGCATATAGGATTTCAAGTCAGAGGGATTGGGGTTTATATGGATATCTCTTCTATTATGTGACTAAGGGAGAGCTGCTTCTCTGAACCTCTGGTTTTCTCAGCTACTAAAATGGGAAAGCTTAGTGAGATAACCCTTAAGACTTCTAGCTGTAAGTCTAGGATCTATCTTCTCCATGTTACCACTCTGCTTTCCCCACCAGGGTTACTTGGGTATCTGAGAAAAAACTTGAAGAGATAAATTAATTTAGGTTTTACCATTCTGCAAATAGCAAGTGGCTGGAATTCCCATGTACTGAGTCAAAGCTTGAAGAGGTTTTGTGTTTGATTAGTGTGTGGGTGGAGACAGTATCCTACAGGCAATTAGCTTGGTGTCTTGGCCTTTTATTTGCAGGGGGCAATTGGGGTTAAGTGACTTGCTCAAGGCCACATGGCTAGTAAGCGTTAAGTGTCTGAGGTCATATTTGAACTCAAGTCCTCTTGACTTAAGGGCCAGTGCTCTAATCACTGCCTCATCTAGTTGCCCCTGGTGTCTTGTCTTTGAAGAACTAAGAACTCAGAAGTGAAGCTTTCAAAAATCTCATCAGTCTTTCTATAAGATCTGAATGCAGTGCCAAAGAGGACTTTCTATGTTGGGGCTAATCGCTAATTTGCTTTCTAAGCAGAGTTTCTTTGTATGGTTCCATCCTTTTTGACTGGACATAAGAGAAAACTTTCTCCTGATGATAGTTGTCACCAGGGAACAGTTTTCCTCAGGAGGAGGTGGTGGTGGGTTGGTTCCCCATCACCCAGGGTCTTCAGACATGGTCTGCAGGACCATTAGGTAATGAAAGAATTCTCACTCAGGTGCTGGTTAAACTAAATGATCTTTTCAACTCCAAGGTTCTGAGACTTGAAAAATGCAAGCTGTCTGTCATGCCATGTCATGTACAGGAAGTTAAATGACTAGTTCAAGGTTATATATAGCTTGTCAAGTGGCTGGAGTGAGGGCTTTGATAAAAGGACCCATTGTAGTCATCAAGAGAATGCTAGAACAGCTCTTGTGCTGGCAAGGAAGTGGCAATTGAGGGGATGCCCATCAATTGGGGAACAATTAAGATGAGCAGGCAGATTTCAGAAAAGCCATGGAAGACTTACATGTGAATGGATGCAAGATGTGAGCAGAACCAGTAGACAATGCACACAGTAACATCGATACTATATATGATTGACTGAATGATTTAACCCTTCTCAGCAATACAGTTACAATCCAATCCAATTTTAAAGGACTCATGATGAAAAATGCAATCCATATCCAGAGAAAGAACTGATTAGTCTGACTGCAATTGAAGCATACTATTTTCACTTCATCCTTTTTTATGTTTCTTCCATTTTGGTCTGTTTCTCCTTTTATAACATGACTAATATGGAAACGTGTTTTACATAACTGCGCATATATAACATTTAAAAGTCTTACTGTCTTAGGGAGGAAATCTGAAACTCAAAAAAAATGTTAAAAATCTTTACATGTAATTGGAAAAAATACTGTTAAAAAAAGAATGAAAAAAAAAACCCTGCAAGCTCTAAGTGGGGTCCCAAGATTTTTCGAAATAGTCATCTAAGCCCAGTTGAAAAAAATGTAGGCATCATAAATCTCAAAGCATCATATGTTAATTATTAGATGAAAAATCACTTTCTAATTTGAATCTGGTTATTCGTACATGAATATTTAAACAGCTCATGTTTATTTACATGCTGCTTTAACGTTCACAGTACACCTTTATATACATTATAAAATTTGAGCCTCACAACAATGCTTTATTAAATTCATCATTTTCCCCATTTTTTGGAGGAGAAAAGTTCAGATGAAGGACCTGCCCTGGGTCACTGAACCAGGGGATACCTAAGGTTGGTTCCAAACTTGGAAGACTAGTTCTACCCATTTTACTCCGTTGCCTGGTAACACAATCCCCCAGCCCCGAATTGTCCATGAATTAACAACATCCTAGTTCTTTGACCTTTTATTTCAATATGTTTTTAATATCCTTGTTTTTATTCTTTTAGTCAACTCAAAATCAGGAGATAGATCCCTGAGATTATAGTTCGTAGAATATTAAATGTCAGTCTTTTTTAAAGTAGTGGTAATATCAAAGTTATATTTGGCAGATCATTAATGCTAAAGTAATGATTAAACATACAAAATGAACAGTAATAGCCTGGGAAACAATAACTATATGCAATAATGTATGAAATAATATTTATATGCAGTAATACTCTATGAAGAATATATACAGTTAACATGTATCAAATATAAATAGGCAAATTAATTATTAAGCTTCTACTATTCTAGGAGCAAATACTGTGAATGAAACAATTCCTACTTGATGGGGTGGAGAGAAGGGGGTTGAAAGAGGAAAATGAGAAAATATCTCTAGGAAAGAAAAAAATGCAAAATCCTAGCTCCAAGTCCCCATTTGCAATGGGCTTGTTTTAGGGCTGACCTTGTGTAGCCAAGGTGGAGTCATCTTTCTACTGGTTACTAGCTAATATTCTTTGTTAGTCTAAACAATCAAGGAGCATATTTGGATATTTCCTTAATTAATTTCTTAAATTGCAACATCTCAGTCATTTCTGAGCTACTACCCTAGTTTATTTAAATAAAGATATTTTATAAAAAAGCCTATGGGAAAAGGTTATTTCAGAATAAAAAAAATAAACTGGAGAAGTTTCCCATAGGATCTTACTAATATTATTTATACCTATATCTATATATTTCTACTGCCCCCATCCTCCTTAAATAAAGATCAGGGTTACTGACTATGCTGTTTACTAACAGCATAACCAACAATGACACAGACATGGCTATTTACAATATATGGACTGTGAGAAATCAGGCCCCAAATCACCTTTAACCATCATAACATTTGCCAGCTTCTCAGTTCTGCAAATGTAGTCCTACCATTTAGTTCTCTCAAGAGTACCCAATTCCCTTCTCAACAATTCTGTTTCTTTGCAAGATAAACTTTATATTCTTAGCAAATAAATTTTCTTCATCTGTTTTCTCTATACTCTCTTCAGCCATTATAGTTAACAGTTCCCTCCGGAACAATGGCTGAACTCTCTGTCTCCTTACAAAGACAGTTAAACACTGTATACCATTCTGTTGTATCTAATGTGGATCAGATTCTCTCCTGATTTCAAGAAGGGGTAGAGAGATGGGTTCATGGGGTGCCTTCCCAAGGAGAGTTCATTTTTATATTTGTTGTTCATGTTCTTCATGACCCCATTTGGTGTTTTCTTGGCAGAGATACTGGAGTACTTTGCCATTTTCTTCTGCACATCATTTTGCAGATGAGGAAACTGAGGCAAACAGGGTTAAGTGACTTGCCCTGGGTCACACAGCTAATAAGTGTCTGAGGCTGGATTTGGACCCAGATCTTTCTGACTGTAGGCTTGGCAATCTATCCATTGTCACACAGCTGCCCATATGCATGAGTATAATGCCATTCAACAGGGGTGATTTTAGGTTGTAAATACATTGATTTCGACAATCTACAGCAGACAAGGGTACTCCTTTTGAGATTTTCCCTTAGAGATCCAGAGTTTAACCTTAAACTATAGGTTTTTTTTTTCTACTTACAAATTTCTGGGATCAATGAATCTGGGGTTTCTCCAAAGTTATTTTTCCTCCAGATTTCCCTTTTTTTTTTTTTACACCTAAATGGCAGGCCTGTGCCTTACTCAATATAAGGCAACATTCTTATGTGTAGGTACACCCTTTGCCAAAATGGTGTGATTTCAGGCAGGGGGTCCAGGAAGCTTCCTCTGCTTCCTCCAAAAAATAATTCAATGCCTAAAATGATTCCTACAGCTTTAAGTTTTAATCCTTTAAACATTAAGCTCTGTTTTTTGGAAGGAAGGCAGATATGAAGGGACCAGGGTCTGAAGATAAACTTTGCCTAGTTCGTTATTCTGTGCTAATTAGAAGCAGGGAGGGAGGGCAGGTAGTGGTTAGAGTGATGGATTTTTTTTTAAGTGTCAGAGGACTGTCTTGAATCCCAGCTCTGTCACCCACTGGCTATGTGACCTTGGGAAAGTTTCTTAACCTCTCTGGGTCTTTGTTCCCTCATCTGTGAAATGAGGGGTCCTTTAGACCAGAAGCATCAGACTAAGTACCCTGCCAGGCCAAACAAACTGTCCAGTAAGATCTAGACTAGATGAAAATGTAAGTGGAAAATATTTAACGAAATAAATGAAAGTGCAATACAACATAACACAGATAATGTGAACTTGTGACTTTCTAAGTAAACATGCAGCTCACAGTTTGACAGGGTCTCCAAGCTCAGATACTGATTCTCAGGAGCCCTCCTAAGCAGAGAAGTTTGTCATCGTCTTTGCAGCTTTTGGTCCTGGTCAGCAGAGGGCACTGCGAGCCCATTTTTAATCTCAGGTCTGTACCCTGTGGGCACTTAGGAGCAGGTAGTGGGGGGGGGGGGGGAGGAGAAAACCTCATGCTGGAAGCTGTAGGAGCAGCGATGGTGAGGATTGTGGTAGGAAGACTTCATATCTGCCACAGTGATCTCCCTTGGTCTGCATATCAGTCCTGTGAGGTGGGGTGGAGAAGCTGTGGTTATTTCCATTTTTACAGACAGAGAAACTGAGGCAAGACAATTCGAGTGGCTTTCCCAGGATGGGAACTGAGGTTTTCTGACCAGCGTCCTTTCTTTGTTGTTTATTGCTGAGTCGTTCAGCTGTGTTTGACTCTCCATGACCCACAGACCTATATATATTATATATAATTATATGTATTATATATAAAACCCTATAGGGTTTTCATGGCAAAGACACTGAAGTGATAGGCCATTTCCTTCTCCAGTGTGTCCCTATTTTAAGATGAAGAACTGAGGCAAATAGGGGTTGTGACTTTCCCACTGTCACACAGCGAATAAGTGTCTGAGGTCAGATTTGAACTCAGATCTTTCTGACTCCAGACCTGGTGCTTTATTCACTGCAACACAACTGCCCCAGTGTTCTTTCTACTGGATCTTGAATTCATTCCTTAACTAAACTGCTTAGAAAAGTATGTTGACTTTATTTGACTTCTTCCTAGTTTTAGAGAGTTATCTTCAGTCCCCTAATTTTACAAATAAGGGAACTGAGTCTGCTTTCCCCTAAGATAGTAGGTGTCTATGGCAAAATGTGAACCCTTGTTCTCTGTCTCTAAACCCAGTACTGGTTTCTGTGGTGCCCGCCACTACACTACAAGAGCCACAAAAAAGAGGACAACATCTTGGCCCAGGAGAGTAAAGCAGAGCAGTTGACCACACTGAGCCTTCCCAGAGATGCTGACACATTAGCTTTTTAATAAAGAAACAATTCTCAGATAGGACACCCTGAGTAAATCAGTTGTCCCGCTCTCAGATACATGCCAAGTAAATTAAATATATGGCCCTTGACATGGCAAAGACTATCAGCGTCTCTTTAAGGCTGAGTTCCAAGCCGTGGAAATGATCTCCTGTAGGGACATTCTTTAATTAGAGAAATGACATTTTATTTCAAGGTTTGTATCCCGTGGCAGTGACTGGAATGGTAATAATGCCAGTGTTATTAGGAGGCATCCCGAATTGGAAAATATGCCTGCTTGCACGGTAAGCAGCTATCATTCTGAGGGGAAACAAATTCACATCTTATTAAGGCCTAATTGGATTGCCAGTGTCTCCTGCTTCCCCTAGCTTTCCTCTGTGCCTGACCTTTGGCTGCTTTGCTAGGCTTCACTGGCTTTCCGATAGGCTGGGGCCACACGTTGCCTTGCCAAGGCTGGCTTGTGTCTTGTGCCCCAGACCTCCTCTTAAGTGCAGGAGGAGGCATGGATTTAGGACAGACTTTGGAAGCATGATTTCTCTGGCTTGAGATCAGTTCCCAGCAACCACTTGTGAAGCCCCTGCTTTGTGGAGAGCCTGGAGCCCTTCCTCTAGTCTCCTAGATGTGCTGCAGCCCTTCCTCTAGGTCTCTTAATCTAATGCCACCCCCCCCCCCCCAATGTCACATGTGGCTATCCTGGCATTATTTCTATTACTACCTAACCATCTCACCTCCTGTTCCCAGGATATTTTTAGCATCACTTCCTAGGCTAGGCACTGGCTATAATTTGTTAGAACTTATTTACTAGCTCCCTCCTTGTATCTCTCCATTGCCCTAGGGGTAACCCACATTTCTTGGGGGAGGAACAAGGATGAAATATGACACAATTACTGCCCTCATGGAGCTCACAAGCTAACAAGAGAATGCCCTACACATACAAATAACTGTAATTAAAAAAAAAGATGCACAAAGGGAGCAAATTCAACCAATACTTATTCTAGTTGATTTCATTAATTTTAAAATTTAACTATCAATAATCACAAACACTCCATGACACAACTTCTAAAGTTATGTAAGCTTCTACTGTGTACAGCATCTAAATATGTTCATATAGAGGGTGTTCTGAAAGTCTTGGTGCAGCTTTGGGCTCTGTCGATATCTAGATGTATGTACATATACACACATATACACATATACACACATATGTGTGTACACACACATACACACATATATACACACAGCGTCTGGAGCACAGTGGGTGGCTAATAAATCTTCCGTGGGTTGAGGGGACTTTTCGGTATCTTTGGTCACTTGAGGACCCAGTCTTTGGGGGCAGCTTGGCACCTCATACCCTGAGTCTCTGGCTCAGCTCTGCCTCTAATGCTGCATCTCAGCTGTCTCTGTGAAGTGGAGATAACGGGTCACTCTGTCCCACTTCACAGGGACGTTGTGAGAAACTCAGAGCCAAGCCAGCAGCTTCTTAAGGCAAAGTCCTCTGACAAAGGCCAAGCCATAATTGGTTTGACTCTGGGCCAGGTTTTGGACTCGGTTTCTCCCAAGGACAGAAAGACACACTTCACTCTTTGGTAGCCCCCATTTCCTTTCCCTTCCTTTTGGAGGACATGGTACATGCACCACTCGGTTATCTAGGTGAATTGGAGGTCTGCTTCACCATGGCAGGGAGATCTCTTTCTAATGTTAATCTTTTTAAAATTCTGCTTTATTTGTGCAGCTAGTTGGTGCAGCGGATAGAATGCTGGTCTTGGAGTTAGGAAGACTCATCTTCCTGAATTAAAATCTGGCCTCAGACACTTACTGTGTGACCCTGGACAAGTCACTTAACCCTGTTTGCCTTAGTTTACTCATCTGTAAAATAAGCTGAAGAAGGAAAAAGCAAACCACTCTACTATCTTTGCCAAGAAAACGCCAAACAGGGCCACAAGGAGTTGGACATGACTGAAAAACAACTGAACAATAAATAAATAAAAGAGCCTATCTCTACCCTACAGTAACAATAACAAATCTCCATGGAAAGCATCTGGTACGGCGCCTGCACCTGAGGAGGCCCACCCCATCCTGCCCTCGTCATCCCCAGCCACGGGCTTTGAGGAAGAAGCGAAGGCAGGTTATCTGCTCCCTAGGGCCATTCTTGGTTTTCCAGTTATTCAGAATTTGACTTTTAGTGATCTTTTCATTTTTACTGATACAGTCATTGTGCGCATTGTTCTTGGTTCTGTCCAATCTTCTCTTCACCAGCTCATGCAAATCTTTCTTTGTTCCTCTCAATTGCTCACATTCCACCACCAATTTTCAAATGAGCTCTTGTGATGGGCAAGATGGTGCCAATGCCAATGACTGCTTTGGGAATTTCAGCTGATTAAGAGAGCAAGGTCTGTGCCTGTCTGTTAGCTGAAAAGAGTAGCCCAAGATGGTTTGCAACCTTGACCCTAAAGGACCTCTCCCAAGGGTGAGAGATGGCCTGTCAAATTAAAGAGAATATATTCCTTAATATTTGTATTCAGATCGGTGTTTTGTCAGTCACTGAGGTAAATGGCACGTGCATGATTTACTTTGGAGCAACCATGGCCAAATAGACAGTATAGTGCATTGGGAAAAGCACAGGCTTTGGAGTCAGAGAGTGTGGGTTCAAATCTTCTTATTACCGGTGTGATTTTGGGCAAACTACTTATAACCTACCTGAGCCTCAGTTTCCTTATTTATAAAATGAAGAGATTGGACTAGATAATTTTCCAAGGTCCTTCTAGCTGTAGCTTATGAATTTGTGATCCTGTCCCCATTCTAGTATGATCTTTCTATGGGTCATTTCAGCCTGTACATGTCAGTCATCCCTGTTACTTGGTAGAGTGCTCTCTGCACTGAGTCTGACAGCAACGTGGTAAGTATTTGGGAGTGAGGAGGGGCACCGGGCTGCCTAAGAAGGGGCTGAACTGGCTCAGGGTGGAAAAGAAGCACCTCTTGTGCCAATCAGTGGGGTGTGGGGTGAGGTGTGTCAAACCTATGAATCACCGCTGAACCTCACGGGAGGGAGACCCAGTCTCAGAACAAACACACAGAAACAACAATATAATTTTACCTCTCTGGACCCAATTTTTCTCACATATGAAAACATGGGAAAGATAATGCCCTCCCTCCCTATCTCATGAGAGGTTTTTGATGGATAAAATAAGGTAACAGATTGGAAAAGACTTTTTAAAAGGCAAGGTGCCCTTCAGGTGCTGGATAGCTTTACTACTATGTTACTGCATGAACTTCCTGTTTTCATGGAGAGTCTCAGACCAGACAGATAGAGGGGGAATTAAGAATTGTGAATGGATACACAACCTTATGGAGGCCAATTAGTGAGACCCTGGAGGGAACCACAGGGAACTGGGTTTTTTTTTTAGTGGTGTTGCATGGAAGACGTTTGAAATAACTCAGCTGGAGGAGAAGACTTTTGGAGATCTAGCAACATGATGCTGGTGCGGCTGATTACAAATTGGTGATGCAAATTGTGGGGATGGGGGAGTGAGCCAAAATTCTTAGTAGTGAGGTAATTATATTAGAATAGTTATATACAATATACCTAAGAGGGTACAGGGAAGAACTGGTTGTATCCTTTTATATACTGATATGTCTTTACTAAGGGAGGTTCCAGTAGTAAGTACACATAAAAAAAAAGTGTCCAAAATACCCAATTAAAGTGAATGTTTGGGGGGTGGCTAGGTGGCGCACTGAATAGAGCACCGGCCCTGGAGTCAGGAGGACCTGAGTTCAAATCTTGCCTCAGACACTTAACACCAAAACTAGCTGTGTGATCTTGGGCAAGTTACTTAACCCCAATTGCCCTCCAAAAAGCAAAAAATAAAATAAAATAAAATAAAATAAAGTGGATGTTAGGGAGAAGGTGAAATTCTGGTTGATTGTGGTTTTTTTTTACTGACTTGTTTACTTTTAGTTTACAAGATTCGGTTCCAGAATCACTTGAGTTTCAGATTTTTCTCCCCTTCCCACCTCCCACATGGTGGCATACAATCTTGTATAGGATCTGCAAACTCTTTCACATTGTACAATAGTCTGGTTGTATAGGTGTTTTCTTGTTCGCTATTCATTCATCAGAAATCTTTGTTGAAATTCTTTCTATAGTGTATTAATTACTCTGCTTTCCTGCCTTAGTAAGTACAGTTGAATTTATTCTCACTGCTTGGTACAGTAGTAGTTAGGACACTCTATTTGGAGTCAGATGACTTGCGTTCATGACCTTTCTCTGGTATTTACTTCCTATGTGTCCTTGGAGAAGTAATTTGCCACATTTGGGTTTTAATTTGCTCATTTGTGAAAGAAAGAGAGTGTAGGTGACCTCTAAACCTATAACCCTTCTAAACATCCTTGTTTAGTTGTAGATATCAAAGGTGCAAAAAACTGGGCTGAAGTTGTACTAACTTCATGACAAAGATGGAGGTTTTTTTTTTCTTTTTAAGCTGAATTCCTGGAATCAGCTTGTTTTCTTATCATTTGTTTCTTTCTCTTAAATCTTATGGATGATATAATTCCCATTCATTGAGGGTGTGGCAGTGCTTGGGCTTTTTGTTAATTGAAGTTTTTACTGCACTGAAGTCACCTGGGGCTTTTGCCTCTGAAATCCTTCATACCCTTATTTTTTAAGCCTGGCAGTAAAAACGTGGAACCTGCTTTGAGCTAGAATGGAGAGCTTGGAAAAAGAGAAGAATGAAGAGTTGGGAAAGTCATGCCCGTAGCTATTTGGAGGCCCAAGGAAGCAGAATGAAACAGGTAAGAGTGGAGGGTGACTTTGTGAATTTTGAGACACCTGGATGGTTCAATCACTTTTGTGTCTGTGTGAAAAGTAAGGGTTCAGAGCATGTGAAACTATGACGAATGGTAATGGATTCATTGTGTATTCTTCACAGGCAGAAGGATGGAGATCTGGCAGGTTCCTTCTGACTGACAACAGTCTCCTGGCTTTCATCAGTGATGTTGAACTCAAATAGAAATGGGCTTGCTAAACTTTACATAAAGCTCCCTGCAGGTTCCATATTGACTTAGTTTTAAAATATAAAGCTATCTATGTTTCATTGTGTTTATATTTACTTTGTTAAATTTCTCAATTACAATTTTACTTTGTAATTTCCCAATTACATTTTAATCTGGTCCCCAGCACATTTGGGAGTGTTGCCCGCAGAGTGTTTGATAACTGTGGTTTACATTACAGAATTCTCTGATAGAATGGGTCAGGTAGCTCAGGAAAGTTCATATTGCATGCAAGATCAGGAAAGAGAGATTGTGGGCCTGCCTGGGGAAGGTTTCTTTGAGTTTTCATTCATTTATTCATTCAATCCATCATTCATTCATTTATCAAATATTTACTAAACGACTACTATGTGAAGAATATCTTTGCGGAGTGGGAAAAATATAGCCCTTCTCAGAAAACTTGGTTTTTAAATCCTAACTTTTTTTATTTACTAATTTTGAACTTGGGGGGGGGAATCACTTACTATCTCTGAGTCTCTGTTTTCCCCTAAAAAGAAAGATAATAATTCTTGTCCTGTCTACTTCACAGAGTCATAAAGGTCATATGCATATGAAAGTATTTTATAACCAAAAAAAGTCAACAGCTCTTGGGATCAGGAAAAACTTCCTGTAGGAGATGGTACACGAACTCAGTCTTGAAAGAAGCTGGGGATTGTAAGGAGGGGAGGGGAAAAGAAAGAATGCCAGGGATGGGCAAAGGCAGAGGAGGGGAGGGGCAAGTCTGGAGATCAGCAGCTCCACGGCTTTGGCTGGAACAGAGCTCAGAAGTGGCTGAGTCGAGTCTGGTGAGATGGGTTAGGGCAGAGATGGCAGACATTGGCCACAACACTTCCTAGTGGGGTTGGAAGCTTATCAAAATGCAATAGAGAAATAGCTAATAAAATAAATGGAAATATAATAGATACAGATAATGTTAATATGTGGTTTCCTAAGCCAATATATGGCCTGTGGGGATCCTTATGGTTGGTTTAATGACTGTTTCAATTTGAGCTTGACAACACTGGGTGAGCCAGTGTGTGAAGGGCTCTCATCGCCAGATTGGAGTTTATCTTTTATCCTAGAGGTGATGATAGGGAGGCACGGAGACCAGGGAGTGATGTGGTCAGACTAGTGCTTCGGGAAGATTATTTTGGTAGCTCTGTGTGAGGTGGTCTGGAGAGGTAAACCCAGGTGGTCTGGGAAGCCCAGAGACTGGTTAGGAAGTACTTACAATACTGCAGGAGAAACTGCTGGTCTGCTGGAGGAAATGGTGAAAGCTTTCTGTTTGCTTCTCAATTTTTCCCCAAGAACATCCTCCCTCTCTCTTTTTCTCTCATCCTCTCTCTCCCTCCTTCCTTTCCCTTTACTCTCTCTCACCTCAGAATTTTTATACACACATATACATACATAAAACCATATGCATGTGTAGGTATATACCTGTATATATGCATGCATATGTATGAATCATATATATATATATATATATATATATAATTCTTATGAAGTTCTTAATTGAAGCCTTTCTTCCTCCTCTTCTTCCTCTCTTCCTCCTCTTTTTCTCCTTCTCTACTTTCAAGGAGTTTAAACTCTAATGAGGGTGGAAAGTAGTAATATAACATTTACATAGATGAGTAAATACAGGATCATCTGAGGAAGGAGCAAGCACAAGTAGTAGGGGAATCTGACCAAGGTTTATCTCACTGCCAGGAAGGAATCTTGAAGGAAGCCAAGTTCTCTTACAGGAGGGGTGTCTGGGAAAGAATACAGTGTTAGTGTAGAGGACAATTTCTGAAAAAAGTAAAAAAGTCAAGAGATGGGGAACGAAATACCAAGTTTATAGAAGTATAGAGTGTTAGAAAGGGAGAGAGTGGAAAGGTAGATAGGAGCCAGAGGCTGTAAATGCCCTCCACATTGAAGAGTCTGTCTTTGACCCCTGAGACAATAGGGAGCCACTGGAAATTTGTGTTAAGGGAGGGACATAGTCAGATCTGTATTTTAGGGATATTAATGTGGAAGATATGGAGAGGATGAATTGGAGAAGGGTGCAGGGAGACCAATTATAAAACTTTTTCAATGGTGCAGGTAAAAGGTGATGACCCTTAACTTAAACAGTGGCCATATAAGGAGAAAGAAGACAACAAATGTGCTGGAGCTTATGGTATAGAATTAATAAGACTATCTGGATGTGAATGAAATAAATGAAAAAGCATTTGATAAATGCTTCCTTGTGCCAAGCATGTACTGAAGTTTGGCTGGATGTTTCCTCTTCGAGCAGGAGTCTTTTGAATTTTTTTTATTCTCTTTATTCTGAATTTAATGAACACCAAAAAAAGAAATGACATTTCCATATATGAAGGAGAGTAGAACTAGAGGATGATATATGGTACCAAGAATATTTATTACGTACAGTTTTTAAAAAAAAGTAAACCTACCATATTACTTTCAAAGTTATCTTGCTTATTGGTTTTAATTTCTGGACTTAAATTCTTTTCTGTGCATTTAAAATTTGCTTCAATAGCCCTCATATTTCTTTTTTTTGACAACACATCACTAACTCCCTTCTCTTTCACATCCCCACTTTTCCCCACACAAAGAAAAAGGGGAAAAAACCACAATCCTTATAACAAGTAATCAGTGTCAAAGGAAACAAATCTATAATTTTCCACATTGAAAAATGTGTTTCTCATTCTGCATTTTGGGTTCATCACCTTTCTTATCATTAGGTGGTATGATACTTCACATCATATCACATCACATCATATCATATGATACTTCGTATCAATCCTCTGGAATTGTGGTTAGTCATTGCATTGAAAAGAGTTCTTTAGACTTTCAAAGTCATTCATTTACATTTACATTCAAAATCATTATTTTATAAATTCTGATTCTTGTTTTATTCTGCATTAGTTCAGCAAACTTCTCAGGTCTCTCTGAAAAGTCATTTCTTACAGTACAATAATATTTCATTACATTCATGTACCATAATTTGTTCATTTCCCAATGGATGAGCATTAGTTTCCAGTTCTTTGCTACAACAAAAAGAGCTCCTTTAAATATTTTTGTATATGTGAATCCTTTTCCTCTTTCTCTGATTTCTTTGGGATTACAGACTTAGTAGTGTCATTGCCAGGTGAAAGGGTATACACAAGTTAGTGTCTTTTGGAGGATAGTTCCAAATTTGTTTTCAGAATGGCTAAACAATTTTCAGGTTGCAACATTCTACTAACTGTGAGCCAATGTGTCTACTTTCTTTGTCTCTCAGTTGTCATTGAAATATATATTTTTTTGTCATCTTTATCAAAGTGGTAGGTATAAGGGAGAGCCCTGGAATTTTAATTTGCATTTCTCTACTTTTGGAAAAATTTTCATATGAATTTTGATAGATTTTATTTGTTCATTTGAGAGTGCCTTTTTGGGAACTGGGGGAAAATCTTTTCAGTAACTTTCTGTGTTAAAGTTATCTTACAAAGATATGAAAGGAATTGATTCATATTTGTAAGAACAAGAGCCATTCCTCAATACATAAATTGTCAAAGGATATGAATAGGAAGTTTAAAAAAAATCCAAGTACTAATAACTAAATGAAATAATACTTCAGTTTACTAATAGATAAATGAAAATCGAAATAATTCTGAAGTTCTGTCTTTCTTGCTATCAGTCACAAAGACGTCAAAAGAAGAAAATGACAGATGTTGAGGAGGTTATAGGTAAACAGTCACACTAATGAATTGTTGACAAAGCTGTGAATTGGTTCAGCTATTCCAGGAAGCAATTTGGAACTGTCCCTGAAGTTTAATAAACAGTGAATGCTCTTTGATACAGAGACACTACACTAGAATTTTTTTTTTAAAGAAGAAAAGGAATCATAGGAGCAAAAATATTCATAGCAGGCTATAGATAGAAAAAACAAATGCTTGTAAAAGAGATAAAAAATTACTTTAAAAAAGAATTGCTTGTTTGTATCCTTTGATTATTTATTTAAGATTTTCATTTTAATATTTTTAATCAGTTTCTTATGTGTCTTAGATATCAGAGTTTTTCCAAAGAAATTGATTGCAAAATGTTTTCACCTAGTTAGCTGTTTTCTTTCTAACTTTAGCTGCATTGACTTTGTTTGTATAAAACTTTTAAGTTTTTTTAAAATCAAAATTGTCCATTTTATTCTCTGCCATCTTCTTTATCCCTTGTCTGGTCATGGACTCTTCCCCTTATAGTTGCAAAATGTATTTTCTTTGTTCCTCCCTTAATTTGTTTATGGTGTGACCTTTTATACATAGGTCATATCTCCATTTGGGGCTTATTGTTATATGCCCCTCCCTCACTTAAATCCAATTGCACAGCCCTCCCTCACTTAAATCCAATTCACTTGCAAGTCATGCCATCACCTTCCTGATGCAATAGTCCTCTTCCAGAACTAAGGGTGAACAACAACATTGTTATATAAAATGTGAGATGGTGGATGAAGCCTAATTTCTGCCATGTTGTTTTCCTATTTTCCCAAGAGTTCTTCTTGAATAAATGAATCCTTATCTAAATAGTTGTGATCTTTGGGTTTATAAAATACTGTGTTATTAGGTTCATTTTTTTATGTTGAGTACCTAATTTGTTCCACTGATTACATTTTCTAGCAAAAATAAATAGGAAAAAGGAAAAAAAGGTCACTGAAAAAATTTGGAAAAGAATACACAGGGTACAGAAAGAATCAGAGAGAATCATAGACAAGCAAGACAACTTTGAAAGTTACATGCTGAATTCATCATCTAGTTAAAAAGAAAAGCAAGATGCCTATAACAGAGACCCACAGTTTCGTGGAAAATTCTTTTTCTATATATTTATTTACATTTATATATGAAAATGCCTATTTTATTTGATGTTTAAGTTCAGAATAAAAAAAGAAAAATGAGGCAACCCTTTGGAATGATGCTAAATCATTAAATTAACTTAGGTAATACTATAATTTTTTATTATATTGGTGAATTTCTTGAGAATATGGACTGCTTTTTGCCTTTCTTTGTTTCCTCTGAGCTTACATAGTACTTTGCAGAAAGTAGGTGCATAATAAATGCTTGTTGACTGACTGATGATTCAGTTATGAATGGTTAATATCACTCCACTAATTCACTCTGTCTTTGTTTCTGTAAAGAGGGTTTTGTAGTTGTATTCAGAGAGTTCCTGTGTGTTTCTTGGTAGGTGGACTCCTAGGTATTTTATAGTTCTTTGGTTATTGTAAGTGCATTTTTTCTATCTCTTCCTGCTAGTTTTTATTGTTTTTTTTTTAACCATGCAATTTTTTTTACCATGTAATTTTTAAGATAGTCTGTTACATTTATAGTTATTCCTAATATTGAACAAATCTTGCATGACTGTCATAAATATGCCTTGGTTATAACATAAGATATTTTTGATATATTACTTTGGTTTCTTTGCTAGTATTTAAAATTAATTTTTTTTAAAAAAGCCTTGATACATGGTCAATTTTTTAATCGTCCCAATTACAGTTGATAAACATTTGCACTCTTTTCTATTCCCATTCACCAGACATCTATTATGTCTAACTTTTCAAAAAAAATTTCAGATCTCTAACTTTTTTTTTGTCTATCTTTTACTAGATTTATCTAAGTCTGATATAATTTTAATGTATCTTTTAGAAACTAACTATTTTTAGGTGCTATGACATTTGGTCTATATATGTATAGGCATATATGTGTGTGTATACATATATATTAAAACATTGATAATAATAAATTTTCTTTTCAAACTCAATTTTTTTTATTGCCCATTCCAAATTTTTTCTCTCTCATCCCTCTCCTCCCCGTTGAGAAAGCAAAACATGAAAAACCTATTACAAATATGAAGTCATACAAAATCAGTTTCTGTATAGCCATGTTAAAAAAAAACACCCTGAGAAAAAGAAAGAGAATAAAATGTGGCTCAGTCTGCACTCTGAGTCCCTCAGTTCTCTCTCTGAAGGTAGATACCACTTTTCATCACAAATATCTGTAATTGTGGTGGATTACTAAGTTCACCAGAGTTATGCACTGTTGGCAGAGTTACTAAGTCTTTAACATTTATTATCTTTATAATATTGCTGTTGCTGTGTTGTTCTGATTCTGCCCACTTCACTTTGCCTCAGTTCTTGTAATTTTCCCCAGGTTTTTCCTGAAACTATCCCCTATATAATTTCTTTTAGTATGATAGTGTTCCATTACATTCATATATCAAACTTGTTCAGCCATCCTCCAGCTGAAGATCATGTCCTCAGTTCCCGTTTTTTTTTCAATGGGAAGGCAAGGCAGTTGGGGTTAAGTGACTTGCCCAAGGTCACCCAGCTAGTTTTTTGTGTTTAGTGCCTGAGGCCAGATTTGAAGTCAGGTCCTCCTGACTTCAGGGCCAGTGCTCTACTCACTGCACCACCTAGTTGCCACCCAACAGTTTCCATTTCTTTCTCATCACAGAAAAAGTTGCTATAAATATTTTTGTGCATTTGGTTCTTTTCCTTTCCTTTGATTTCTTTGAGGTATAGACCAAGATGCAGTACTGCTGCATCAAAGAATATGCTCAGTTTAATAGCTTTGTACATATGAGTCCTTTTCCATTTTCTTTGATCTCCTTGGAGTACAGACCTTTTAGCGGTACTGCTAGGCCAAAAGATATGTGCAGTTTGGTTGCCCTTTGGGGATAGTCCAGAATGGTTAGATCAGTTCACACCTCTGCCAACAGTGCATAAGTGTCCAAATTTTTCTACCTGCCCTCAGTATTTGTCATTTTTCTTTTCTGTCATGTTGCCAATCTGATGGTTGAGAGGTGGCACCTCAGAATTTTTAAAATGTGCATTTCTCTAATAGTGATTTAGAGCCTTTTTCATATAACTATAGACAGCTTTGATTTCTTACTCTGAAAACTGCTGGTTCATATCCCTTGACCATTAATCAATTGGGGAGATAGTAATTCGTTTTCTATGGTCATAAGCATTAATGCAACTTCACAGTTTACATTTTAAAATCATGTCTTTTTTTATTGTTGTCTTGGCTAAGATGATGACTGCTACTGAGTTTACCTGAAGCACAATAGATTTTGTTCTATGATAAGGGTCAGCCTCCCATATGTCTAGCACTCTCCTCAGCTCCAGAAAGCAGAATAGGAATAACGGAGAGAAATTTTGAAGAGATGGATTTAGAGAAAAAAAAATAACGATTTAAGATGTTCAGAAGTGAAGTGCACTGCTTTGTAAGATAGGGAATTCTCTCTTTGGATGTCTTCAGATGGAGGCTGGGTTGCTGTTTTGGGCGGTGGGGGGCGGGACACAGTTGGAGCGATTTCCATTCAGACAGTGGCTGGGTTAGATGGTCTGTCTCCTCTATACTCAGATTCCATGAACTGATCAGAATCACATTGGTTTAGACTGATGTCTTCTTTATATCAATACTATGTTTCTATGAAGATCATTATGTAGAGGAGAGTTGCAGTCCTCACTGTCCTCAAAGGGTCATTTGTAACCATAAACTGTTGGTTAAACTAACTTATGTATCTAAACTTGTCCCTAACCTACTTATGTTTTCAGCTTGTACAGTTTCTTGGGGAAAATGATTTCTCATTGTGCAAAGAAGGACTTCCTTCAATTTGTCCCCAAACTATTCTTTAAGACTTCTTAAAAACTATTCTTTAAAAACTTTAGGGGCATGAAAAACAGCCTGTTGTAGAGGAGAGGGCATTGACTCTGAAGTCACAGGATGTGGGTACAAATCCCGTCTTTAATGCTTTTTCCCTCTGTGATCTTGGGTAATGCATTTGATTTTCTGCAGCATTAGTTCTCTCCTCTATACAATGAGTGGGGTTGGTGATCTTTGAAGATTCTTCTAGCTTTAAATCTACAATATCATGACACTTGACTTCTAGTAGTGACAAACAACTCTAGGCATTTCTGATTCAGGTATTTAATGATGTGTTAAGACTTAATATTAGACATCAATACTAGTTACACATTTTGTGATTATTTACATTTAGATAAATTAATTTCAATGCATAAAAAGGCATAATTTTTTGGCTACTTGCTCTAAGTTTTCAAAAGAATTCTTTTCCCATTCATTCTCATTCACATTTCTTCCTACGTGGTCGCTGTTAGTATGTTTTGTGTTTCCACTTTTTTTTCCCACTTTGATCTATTTTTTCATTATTTCCCAAAAGCTTTTCCAGAATTCTCCACTTTTTTCATCCTTGTCAGTTTTGATGCTTCATTATATTCCATTACATTGATGTGCCACAGTCTATTCAACCATATCTCTTTATTGTTGAATAGCTCTTTGTGTTTTGCCTTTATAGATTATGATCCAAGTGTTTTTTAGCTTCTCCTTTTAAGCTATTTGGTTCACTCAGGGCTGCCCTTCTATGTAATATATTTTAATACTACCAGGTGTGTCTTTTTCTTTTTTTCCTAATGGCTGTTTCTATAGCAGAGGACTATTTGGTACCAACAGCAGGGTGTCCATCTTAGTCTTCGTAATGAACCCAACTCAGAGACTCTGATGTCAAACTAATGAATTACAAGCTAATGATGATTCATTCTTTAAAAAAAAATACAATGAGAAAGTCCCTTTTCATAGATACAACTCTCATTCCAAAAATAAAAATCAGTGTAGCTTTTATTCATTAAAGGAAAAGTACAAATTGAAGTTAACAAATGGGAAATTAGGAACTTATTAAATGAATGAGAGAAAAGTGAATAAATCATGGCAAATACATCCTTTTGGGACTTTAAGTTAAATGACTCAATTTCCCTATAAATGACTTTAGTGCCAGGTGAATTATTGACCTTAAAATGTAGTTGGATGCTGTGGAAATAGGTAAAAACTATTCAAATGGGAGATTTATTGCTTACCCACTAGTATGGGTACTACTCAAGGTGAACATCTCAGAGTTACATGCCTCTATTGCATTGTCATTTTTCTGGACATTGTTTTGTTTGTGAAGAAAATAATCTCTGTTTTGAAGGTTGGTAGATCTTCATTTGATAGATGCATACTGTGTTGTGTTGCATGCCTTGGTTGGTATAATAAGCAACAGTATAGTGGAGAAAAAGGTTGAATTGAACGAAGACAAGAATATAAAGTTAAATCAATGACTCTGATCAGGTTTAAGGCTTCTTATCAAAAAGAAAATGAAAAAATAAAAGAAGTATTGGGCTTTTAGTTGCCAAATTGTTCAGGAATTAGACTCTGTAGTTCATCAGAAAGCATTGGCTTAATAGATGATTGTGTGATAGAATTAGTTGAAGCCCATTTAAAGCTTGCTGGTTATGGTTACTACATATCAGTGCTCTTATGATGCCGTAGGAGAGGGAGGTCCTCAGAAGTATTCTTGGTCCTCTCAGCCTTCTATTTTGGCTTTCAAATGCCAATGTGCCAAGAGCCTTGCATCCTTCCCACTTGGGAGAGTCACTCTCTTCATCCCATGGTAGAAGTCATTGGGTGAGTCACAATCTCTTTGGACCTTGGTTTCTTCACCTGAAAAATGAGGGATTGTACTTACTGGTCTCTAAATTCTCAAGTCTGTGAATTATGTCTATTTTATATTACTCTAAGGCATATTTGATGTAATATTTTTAAATTGCCTTAAGCTTTTGAAAGACTGCTACCTGGGGTTTGGTAGAAGGGCAATGTAGCTCATTTGAGGGATGATTCAGGAGAGGGACCTTGGGGAGATGGATAGAGTTTGTAACAGGCAGGGAAAGGCTTGATAATTGATTGAGGTCAGGCTATGTTAGTCATCTCTACTTTGGAAATGAGTTGAGAACTGAAGGTGTACGTCCCTCTGAGAGTAAATAGGAACTTGAGTCAGTGGTCCTAAAGGGGACACATGCAATGCTACAAACCTTGTTAGGAAAAGTCATTTGTTTACTCAAGCTGTGAGTACTTTCAAATGTGCTGGCCCCCCTTGCCAAAGAGATCTCTTGGTGAGGACTCAAATTTAGAAAAGAGTAATAATTTCCTAAAGGTAGCTAGGACCTTTTCTGCCCCCTTACCTTTGAATAAGGGTTACATTTGCCTTACAGCATTCAGACAGTTAAGGAATAACTTTCGAATGCAGGAAAAATTGAAAAAAGAAAAAAAAAGCTCTGCACGGCTTAGCATTATCCATTCAGTCTCAATTCCATGTAGAATCAACATTGGGCACAATTGTGAAGTCATTTGACAAACATTTATTGAGTATCTGCTATGTACAAGATACTAGAGATGGAATGACAAAAATGAAACAGTTCCTGCCCTCTATCAGCTTACATTCTATGGGGGAGATGCAACGTGAGCAGATGAATGTGACTCAAGGAAACTTAAAGAGGAAGAGAATATGAACAACTGCTGGGGTGGGGTTCTGGTTCTTGAGGAGAGAAGAAGAAATCAGGGAAGGACTCCTGAAGGAAGTGATTCCTGAGCTGAGCCCTGAAGGAAGAGGAAGATGTGGGTGGGAGAAGGAAATGAAGAGGGGGTGAATGTATTTCTGGCATGGGAGATGGCTGATGTGAATGCATGGAAACAGGACCTGGAGTGCTGGGTTCTCAAAAGTTGAATTCAGCCTTTCTTCTCAGGACAGAGGCTTAGGGCTCTGTGTTTTCTCCCTCCTCTTTATTTTCCTCTTATCTCTATTCCAGTTCTTCCTAACAAATAGATAAGGATCTGAGGTGCTACCTTGAGCAAATCCCTTGGACTAAGGTGTTACAGATGCAAAAGTACCCCTCCTAAGGAAGAGGACCCAGGGAGAGGTCTGCACTGAGACCAAAATGGTGAGCCAGTAGAAAACACTAGATTTGGCATCGACAAGACTTGGGCTCTTATCCCATCTCTGAAGCTTATTTTTTATGTTACCTTGGACAGATCACAACCTCTCTGAGTGTCAGTGTCTTCATTTCTAAAGTGAGGATAACAATGCCTATAGAAGTCATCCTGGAGGGCTGTTGGATGGTGCTCTGTAGACATCATTGTCATTACTCTGGTTTCCCTGGCTCTCTCAATCATAAACTTCAACTGAACAAGCTTCATAATACTGATTGATGACCTTTTTTTCTTTGAAAGACAGAGGTCTGATCAAAGGGAAGGCAGTGATTGATGGGAAATTGCTGCATTGGTAAGTGGGAAGAATCATTGCACAAGCAAAAATCAGACATCTTAAGGGTCAAAAACCAGAGATTAGTAGTGTCTAAAGAAGAAACATGATCATAATAAATATGATCATGAAGCCTGAGGAAGGTAGAGATGCCAGGTATGGCGTGGTTCTAATAGGTTGTTGAGCTTAAGTAAGAGTTTTCTTAGTTTGGTGTATTGATAGTGATAGTTTTTAGAGTTGGGAAGGACTTCAGAGGTCACTCAGTCATGCACCTCTTACAGATGAAAAAACTGAGATTGAGACATTGATTGACTTTCCTAAGGTTATACAGAGTTTAAGTGGCAGGGGCTGCCATTTGAACCTGCATTGTCTGCTCCCAACTTAATTTTTTTTTCCCACAGTACCATGCTTCAGAAGTGCTTTGGGCATATATAGGATTTCATTCCAGCTGTGCTTACCTGGCTTTTCCATATAGTTTTTTTCTGAGCTTCACTGACCAGGAAAACTCTTGCTGCTGCCATGATTTTCCATGGCAATGGCAGACTTTAAGTGGTAGTAAACAAAAATTGAGGTGCCAGTGTGGGAAACACTTTTGGGTTGGAGAATATCTTCCTACTGCCCTTCAGATTTCATTCCATAGGTACCTACCTACTCTAGATATGAAGCCATCCCTAGACCACTGTTAGATTGCAAGCTTTTTAAAGACAGGATCTTAATTTCCTTTCATATCTCCAGTGCTTTGTCTTACACAGGGTACAAACTTACATAAACATTTGTTGAGTGTTCATGTTAAACAGTGGCCACCAAACCTCCAACAGAAGAATGTTAGCACTTCGTTGTCCTAGAGGTGCCATTAAGCCAGACCTGTTGGTGTGTTTCTGATGTAGTGCTGTGCAATAATATTTTGTTTTCAGTCAGAGAATCTAGGTTTGAATCTTAGTGCTGCTTCTCACTCCCTGAATGATCTTGGGCAAATTACTTGCTCTCCAAGAGCCCTGGCTGGGCTGTAAAATAGGAGTCCTGGGCTTGGTGACCTCTGATGTTCCTTCCGGGTCTAAATCTGTGGTCCTGCTGATATGGCAAGTCTTAGCAAAGTGACCACAGAATCCAAATAAAAAGTTTAAGGGGCTTTTAATTTACCAGCTGGAGCTACCTCCACACCAAGTTGAAAGGAGAGCAGTAAATAGCTCAGGGATACAGCATTTTATATAGTATAGTTTCATTGTTTGGAGGTGCAAGTAAGTTGCTGAGGCAAGGGGGGTTGTGATTACAGGGCATGACGATTGAGCATGAAGAAGAACGAAGAATAGGCAAGAGGAGAGTTTGTGATAACATCTGTAGGTAGTGGGTTGTAAGGTAAGCAGAGAGGGTCATAGGGCATGATGATGGAGGAGTAAAACAGATGGAGATTAGATGAATGACTCTAGGCCAGTTTCTTGACTCTTTCTTAAGTCCATGAAGTTTTTCACTTAACTAGCTCTTGGCCACTTCACTGTGATAGTGAACATATAGCCAAAGGCAGTAGCAGAGGGACATAGGAATGGAGAGAGAAAGCATTTTATTTTATTTTATTTTTTGTTTTTTCTTTTTGAAGAGGGAAAGGTAGGGTAATTGGGTTTAAATGACTTGCCCAAGGTCATACAGCTACTAAGTGTTAGGTGTCTGAGGTGGGGTTTGAACTCAGGTCCTCCTGACTCCAGGGCTGGTGCTCTATCCACTGCACCACCTAGGCCCCCCACTTCCCTTTATTGAATAGAATGGTGCTAGTCTACACCATTGAGCTTTTTCTTCTTTAGCCTCAGGAGAAACATGAGATGGATTTAATCTTTCCTGCGAATGCCAGAAGAAAATTAAAAAAAAATGGTTTTGGAAGTCAATTCACAAAATGGTTCTTATCATCACCCCTAGGACTATTTATTTATTTCTTAGAGACATCGATATAATACTCTGACCGGCAGCCTAGCAAACTGATGTAAATTTAACCTTCAGGTCATAGGACAGTGAGTGGCTAATAGATTTGAAAATTCCCAACAATGGAAAGAATTGTTTTTTTGTTTAACAAACAGAGTGAATACAGGGGAAAATCTTATAATTTCTTGTGATTATTTTAGTGCCTCCATCTTTCTGTTTTTACCTGGGTCATTCTGAACTATATGACCTTGAGTAAGTCACTTGACCTCTATGGGCCTGTTTCTCCCCTGTAAAATAAAGGAGTTTTAGATGAGATTATCCCTCAAGTTCCTCTCAGTTACACATTCACTGTTTGAATGAATCTGTTAGTGTTACCCCATTCTATGGATCTGAGCTTGGTCCCTCCCTAATGAGTGAGGGATGTGCTGCTGGTATCACTCCGTCTCTCTCATCTAATCTCTCTCTCCATTTTCTCATCTAATAATAACAGTTACAGCAGCATTTATATAGTGCCTACCATGTGCTGGGCATGGTGCTGAATGCTTTAGAAATATGCTATCATTTGAGCCTCTCAACAGCTCTATGGGAAAGGGGCTTTTATTACCCCCATTTTAGAGATTAGAAACTGAGGTAAACAGAGGTTATGACTTGTCTGGAGTCTCACAGCTAGTAATAATAGCTAACATCTATATAATGCTCACTATGTGCCAAGCACTTTACAATTATTATCTCATTTAATACTCACAAAGACCTGGGGAGTTAGATGCTATTATCCCCATATTACAGATAAGAAAACTGAGGCAAACAGGTTAAGTGACTTGCTCAGAGTCACACAGTAAGTGTCTGACCCCAGGCCTGATGGTCTATCCACTGTACTGCCTTGCTGCTACCTGTAAAATGAGAGAACAGGGTCAGAGCACCTCTAAGGGCATTTCCAGTTCTAAATGTGTGATTGCATGATCCTATGAGTAGATGAATTTAGACATTTCTTTTAGTGCTAGCATTTTGTGAGCTTTGATTCCTTTATTCTGGGATCCCATGGTCTCTTTATTCCATGGGGGTGTCATTTTCTGATTCCATGATTCTCTGATTTTCTGTGATTCTAGGCCCAGACCTTGGCCCATCACATCTTCTCTCTTGGCCTTATATGACACAATTCCACATGTCTGTGATTTTATGTTTTTGCGGTTCCTGTGATCCATCCCTTACTTGCTTGGTCGACTTTTAGTTTCTTCATGTGAAAAGTAAATGAGGGTTGAGCTAGCACTAAATTGCAGTGAGTCTATAACTCTGTGATTTTAGGAAGTCACATAACTTCTGTCCATTCTGCAGGATGGAATATCTGTTCTGCTCAGGACTTATCTCTTCCATTTTAGTCAATCAAAGGTCCAACCAAAGTCTTCAAAAACTGAATTTAGGTAGAAAAGTCCATGATTCTGTAAATCTAGGAATCATATCCAGCTGTATTACTTACTGACCATGAAACCTGGACAAATAAATACTTTCTATTCACCTTTTATTATAACAGCTTACATTTATGAAGCATATGTAAAATTACAAAGTGATATATAGAGATACGTATATGTGTGTCTGTGTGAATATATACATATGTATATTTTTTTCTTATTACTTCTTCACAAGAACCTTGTGGGAGTGAGGAGACTCACTTGAAGTCACACAGGTAGCAAGTAAGTAGAACTGATATTTGAACCCCAATCCCCTTCTGTTTGAGGGCTCTTTCCACTGCATGGTATTGTCTCTATAGTCCAAGATTCTTTCATCCTACAGTTCCATGGTTCTTTGGTTCTGTGGTGATAGTCCTAGATCTGGGGCTAATTGACTGTCAGAACTTGGGTGAATCAGTCACCATGACTTTCTCAGTCTTTGTTCCCTTCTCTGTAAAGTGAGGGGCTTGAGCTAAGCTTTCCCCACTCCAGTTCTGACATTCTGTACCAGTATTTTTCCTGATGTTGTGTGGTTCCTCCCTTCCTTCCCCAACACAGTGATGCTACTTTACCTCTCCATGTATCCCTTTCACCACCTGTAATATGAGAACTAACCCCACCCGCAACTAATATCCCGTGTTTTTGTGATTCCATGGATGCTGGTTTCAGAGGACCTACTTTAGAGCCTGTGGTGATGCCCAATTAGACGTTGATTGTGTTTCCAGAGGCTGGTATGTGAGCTGGCACAGAGTCAGAGCTGTGGAAGGAGAGCAGACCTAATCCTGTACCCCACACGATTTGGGTGCTTCAGGTGAAAACTGAGATGACTGCTTGATATCCCTGAGATGTTAGGGCTGATGTTGGACCCTTGGTCTCTGCTCCCAGACCACTGAGGCTATTTTAATCCCCTCAGATAGAATATAAGCTCTTTGAAAGTGTTTTTTTTTTAGTTTTTGTATCCCCAGCACTGAGCACAGTGCTTGGCACATAATAGGAATTTAGTAAACACTGACCAATTGATTGGTTGATTGATGGAGGAGATAGGGTGGGCTGCTATCTGTGCCGGTGAAGGCAGTGCCTTTGGACTCCTTTTCCTCTACCTTTGGTCACAGTAGGTGTGTTTCAAATAGCAGAAGTTTGTTTCCTCCATGAGTTCATATGCCAAGATAGCCAAGAACGGCCAGTCCCAGGCCTGCTCCCATTTTCCAAGGATGGGAATCTCCAGAAATCCTAGAAGTGTGAGCATTCTCTTTAAACCTAGACCACTGGAACCTGAAGGAGCTAAGAAGCAGACACATAGAAGGGACCAGAGGCAGGTGTGAGTGTGGGAAGGAAGACACCATGACTTTGTTTTAAAATGAAACCGAATCATTGTCCCCTCACATTTCATACTTTGCTGCCACCTGGACCCGGGAGTAACAAAACAAACCCATTGTAAGAAAATGGGATGTGCTCAGTCTAATGGGAAGTTATACAGGGAGCGGGTGATGGGAGGGCAGAGGTAGGAGGGACTCAAACTTGGAAACACTGTTCTCCACTCCAGCTCTCCCTCTAAGTCACTGTCCTGCATTCCCCTTTCCCCTTCCAGGCGATGACCCAGGTTGCTGGAGGTGGGGCTGAAGCTTTCCAGGTAGGGGTCCTCCGGACCTTGGACCAGGGGGTCTGGTTACTGCCAGGCGCAGGCTAGCTGGTAGCATCATTCCTCTGCCAGAGCTAATATTCCTCATGTCCCCCTCTTCTTTCTTCTTGGGGTGGTTTTGATGATCAGATTCTGACTTGTTTCCTTGAAACAAAAAAATTAACGGGAGAGAGGAGAAATAGATAAAAGGATTAAGTAACACAAGAATCCGTGTATTATTCCCCCTTCCTTTTTTTCATTTTCACTCCCTCTTCCCCCTAAAATAACACTGGTGAGGTTGTTCACTCCTAGATCTGTTTGATGAAGTAAACCCCAATGCACTTCCCTGGATGCTCTTGCACATAATTTTTTTGTATATACATTTGCATGTTACATTCATCTTCAAGTCCCATTCATTCCTTTTTATCCATAGCCATGCATTCTCATAAATCTTCCGCACCAGGGAGGGGGGCAGTCCCACCTGCTCTTTTGTCTTTTTTTGTATCCCCAGTGCTTAGTGTAGTGCCCAGCTCATAGTAGCCCCTTTATAAATATTTGTTGTTGGACTGATTACAGATGAGGAACTGAGTTTTGGAACAATTAATTCCTTGCCCATATTGAAAGTGGCAGAGCTAGATTTTAAACTGAGGTCCTCTGACTAAATCAAACACTTTTCCATTACAATGTGATTTTTTCCCTCCCTATAACTCAGAATCTTTTCTTCTTTTGACTACCCGGAGAACCAATCTGTCAACATCCTCGAATTCACATTGCCTCCAGTATGGCCCTCCTCTGTGTAGAGCTGTTCTAGTATAGTTAGTTTTCTCATCTTTGGTTATGTCAATGTTACGTCTACTTCCACTTAGAGTAAATAACATGGACCATAATGTGAAGAGACTGAATATATATATATATATATATATATATATTATATATTCACATAGTGGTTCATATTCATATAAGTGGTTCTACTGTCATTGATGGAAAAGAATAATTTGTCATAGAAATCTTGATGAACCTTTTACATTTTTTCATCTGTTGTCCTTCCAGGCTTATCCTTAAATGCCCTTGGGATCTTCTGAGGCTAATTGGATTCCACACAAAGCTTTCTGTACATTTACTTTTCCTTCCACTACTTTTTGCTATTTTATGAGGTTATTGCCTCATATACTACTCATATTCCAACATTTTCCTTCTTAAGATTTTGCAAATGAGTTTATATCTAAAGCTGGTGTTGCTCTTGCTTGTCATAGTTCTTTGTTTGGCAAGGAAATTAAGTGTCTGTTGACATACTCTCTGCTCTTTTGGGTTTGTTGTGCTGATTAACATAGATTAAGCTTTCTTAGAAAATAAAAATTTTCTATGTTGACTTCTGTTCTTTTATCCATTTTCTACTTTTCAGTATTTAAACACAGTTTAAATAAACTTAAATAAGTTTTAACAAATTTGTTTAAAGAAGTCAGATTGAAGATTTAATTATACATGATGCCTCTTTTTCTCATTCATGTTCTAATTTGGTATTGATTTTGATTCTCGCTCTAATAAACTGGTAGTCTCACTACCCAAAATAGCTGATTCATAAATGATTCTTACATTGGTAACCAGCTATTGTGTGTTAGATTACAATTAAGTTCATTTTTATCATATCAGTTGGTGCTTGCCACCTAGGCAACTCCCAATTCTCTACACAGAGAAGAGCTGTGGGCCTTCTTGTTTTTTATTCCTTGAGCCATATTATCCATCATATTTTTCCCTTCCATCCCGTCTGCCCCTCTTTAGAGCCATTGAGTATTAAATACACATTGAGGAGTATATTGACTTCTTTTTTTTTCTTTTTGGAGGGGGAAGGCAGGGCAATTGGAGTTAAGTGACTTGCTCAAGGTCATATGGATAGTAAGTGTTAAGTGTCTGAGGCTGGATTTGAACTCAGGTCCTTCTGACTCCAGGGTCAGTGCTCTATTCACTGTGCCACCCATCCATCCCACCCCCTCATATTGACTTCTTTATTAAATTGCTCTATTTCTCTATCTTTTACAATGGATGCTATCACAAAAGCTGCAGTCATCTTTATGATGATCTTCGTACAAATTCTCATCAGGCACCACAGTAGAAGATGACTGAGAATTGGTGAAGTGATGTGTCTGTTGTCTTTGAATACACAATGAAACCAACTCCACCAATTCCTTTATTGCTTCTTTAGGGAGAACCTATGAGTCATCTTTACATGTAGGTGCAAGTTCTGTTTGGCTTGTATTTCATTTGTAGCTAAGTCATTGAGGCTAATATGCTTGATTTTCTTTCATCATTATATCTGTGCTTTGGTGCCTTCTGCAGGAGGTCCTTCCCAGTACCCCCAGCTGCTAGTGTCTTCCCCTCTAAGGTTACCTTCTGTCTGACCTCCCTATGTATCTATTTATGTACATACCAATTCCTGTATTAAAATATTCTTGAGGGCAGGGCCTATTTTTGGTTTGTCTTTGTATCCCCAGTTTCAAACACATAATAGTTTCTTAATAAAGATTCTTGATTGATGGGTAAAGGTAAGACATTGAAAGTACCAATAGTAAGTTAATCACAGTCTAAAAATTATGATTCTTGGCACTGCCTGCTACCTTCGTTCTTTGTCAATATTCCAGGACTGAATGCCATTTTGTATTTTTCTTTCTTCCCTGGGTCATCATGGCCAGTAAGTAAAGTAAAAGAAAAGAAATTATTGTAGTGTGTTTCATATTTGATTCAAATGGGAAAGGTGGAATAAGCCAAGCAGCTTCCTAAGGCTCTGACATATCTCTTCATCTGTGCTTTGTTCAGAGGCTATATGCAGAGAGCCCACTCTGCTTTCAACATAAGGACGGTCCTTGGAAAATTAGGATGAGCCCTTTATCCAGGTGTCCATGCACCTAAAAAACCCATCTCTATTGAGCAGTTTTTCTCCCTTTGTTTTAATGTGCTTGTTTTAAACAGGTTTTGGGAGTAGTTATGGTTAAGGCTACAGAACCATGAAATGAATGGCATAGCTGCTTATCATATTTTCTTGGAATTATGCTAGCATTTAGTGTTCTAGGTAAACATCTGCTAGCCTTGAGATTCTATGTTTAGGAATTAGAATAATTTCTGGGGAAGCAGAGCATGAGGACACACTGATTTATCCTTATAAAGAAGGTAGTTACACATGCTTTAAAAAAAATCAGCCTGCTCTCTCTTTCAGGGTTTATACTATGGCTAGCAAAATAAATGGAACTAACCTCTATTTCTTCCCAGCCGGCACATATTTTAATTAGCTCTAGATAAGTTGCAGTGGGATCTTTTGTCCCAAGGTGGCAGGAGAAGGATTGTTTCAGAGTAGTGTTGCCTATCTCTTTTCCACTCTGGGTGCCTCCAATCACCACCTTATTGATTGTCATGGGCTTGGGCTATTTTACTTCATATTCATTCCTAACCTGCCTAAGAATTATTAAACAATGGTTTCCATCAGAGCTGGCTGCCCATCAGGGTTAGCATGGTTGGTTGGTGTTTGGAGGTGGTGGAGAGCCCTGGGTTGACATGGGATGATCAGAGATGTCCTCACAAATTTCATTTACCCCAGCAGATGTTGTCTTATCAAATGACTTTTGATGTCAGGTTGGCACTCTCATGGATTGTAATAATAATCTGTTACCAAGCCATGGTTTGATCCTGTAAATTTCCAGGCTACTCTTCTCCCCATTGAAATGTGAGTGGCTGATGCAAAGGTTCCATTTCTCCTTCCCAGCTGCTTCCTCTTTAAGGCTCTAAAAGCAGAGGGTTGCTCTCATGGAACAAACAAAGGCAGTTTCTGAATAAGCAGGTTTAAGCTTACTACCTTTTCTAGCCTGAGTTTATAATCTACTATGCTTCAGCCAAACTGGCTTGAATTGAACATTCCATTTTCCACGTCCCTGAATTTACATAAACCATCCATCATACCTGTAATGGACTCTCATCATTTTCACCTCTTAGATTTCTTATTTTTCTTCAAGGTTAAACTCAGCTTAGGGGCCACCACCTTCATAAAATTTTTCCTGATTCCCCCCAAGTTGTTGGTACTCTTTCCCTCCTCATATGACCTAGCATTTGCTTATCTATGTGTGTGTTATAATTGCCCAGTAGAATGTCAGCTCCTTGAGAGTAACAACTCTATTCCTTTTTTTCTTTGTGGTCCAAAGTGCTGTGCCTGGTGAGTAGGAGGCAGTTCATAAATGTTTGTTGAGTTGAACTATTACTTTTTCAAAGGAGAAAGAAAAGTGGGGAAAAAAAGCAACTGATTTTCATCGGCTTTTCCTTTAGCATGAAAACAAAGAGAACCCCTGTAGGGAAGCCTGCCAAAGCCTCACTTCAGCTCCCCTACTGTCCTAGTCCCCACAGTCCCTCTCTGTTCCCATGGTATGGAGGAATCATCTTTTTAGAGATCCCTGGAAATTCTTGAGCTGATTTCCCTGAAACCAATACATAAGGGACTAGCTCTGCACAGTGCATTTGAAGGTCGCTGTAAAGACACCTGTGAATGCTTTCTTTTGTCAACAGAGTCTGGAGTGCTTTGCTGGTTAAAGGGAATAAATAAATCAGGTTGTCTGTATTGAAATGTATGGGTAGTTAAGAAGATGAGAGGAGAGAGGAATGTGGAGCAAGAGGGAATCTTGGAGGAATAACAATAATAACTAGCATTTCTATGGGGTTTTACAGTCTACAGAACAGTTTATGAATATCATATCCTTGGGGCCTCATGACAACCCACTGAGGAAGAACTACTGGGATTATTATCCACATTTTCGAGATAGTGAAACAGCCTCTGAAAAGTTGAATAACTTGCCCCTGGTCACACAAATTCTCATGTGTCAGAGACAGTATTGACTCTAGATGTGCTACTCTTTTCCCTGATATAGCTGGGTTCTAATTAGTGGGAATAAGTGGGTACATTATTGGAATTTGCATGGCATATGTCCAGTGGGTTGGAATTGCTCACCATATTTTTCACAATTATAACTTCGAATAGTCTGAATACACTTGACTACTTCAACAGAATTAATTATTCATACTAATCAGAGCCTAGTTATACAATACTCACATTTCAGGGCATTTAGGAGAACCTACATTCTGGCATGTGGTCACTCAAAGACAAGATTAAACGTCTTATGAGGAGGGGGAAGAACATCTAAATGTTTAAATATTTATACTCTTTCTACATCTTAACCATCCCCCTTAAAAGAATGTATCACTACCCTAGCCCCACCCAGTAACCCCCAGAGACTTCCATGCACAGACATCTCCACTCTCTATCCACTCCTGATCTGAATGGGTCCAGAATTGATGGGGAGTGTGGGATCCTAGTATTGCTTACCTTTGTCACTGGTTTGGAGCTGGTTCATATTCTTGAAGCTGTTTGCGAACGTGTCCTGTAAGCTTTTCATGGCTGCGTTGGCTCTCACGCTTTTGCTTGTCTTCTCAGCTTCTCGGAGCTAAGGAATGATGACAAAAACAACAGTAACAACCATAACCACAACCACAACAGCAACAGCAATAGCAATAGCTAGCACCTCTGATGTTTACGCATTGCTTTACAAACAGTATGTTACGTTACTTTACAACAACCCTACATAACACATGTAATGTGTTGTTAACACCCTCATTTCATAGCTGTGGGACTTGAGTCAGAAAGAGGTAATGTGACTTGCTCAGAGTAGATCTGAACTTGGATCTTTCTGCTTCTAGGTCCGGGACTCTTATCTACTGCGTCACCTTGCTGCCTCATTAGTGACCTCTGTGATACAAACGGGGGATGGGGCACAGGCGATTGGGGGATGGGATGGTGAGATCCTTAAGAGCAGGGAGCATGGTTTCATTTCTTTGATAACTTATCTGAAATGCTCTGTTATTGATGCAATGGATGGCTATTATATACTGCTTAATAAAGGGAGGACAGAAAACTACTTTGTGAACTGAAAGAAGTTTTAGTTAGACGTGTGGGGAAGCTCATAGTAGGCTCTTAATAGATGTTTATTGATTGATATTACATATATATAAACAAATACACACATGTATATAAACTGGAGGAGAATGAATATAAGTGAAATATATAAATATGTGCACATAGAAAGTATGTCTATATATTATCTGTAAAAGAGAAAAGTGTGGTTCAATTCTCTTGGAAGATTATGTGTATATGTGTATGTGTGTATATATGTATGTATGCATGTATGCATGTATATAATTTCCCTCAAGGAATTTACATATGTATGTGTCTCTGAGTGTGTGTATTTGTTTCCCCCAAGGAAATGTCCAAGGTACTAGAGATACAAAGTGAAGAGAGGAATTCACACACACACACACACACACACACACACAGGAAAAAATATGTGTGTGTATACTGATACATACACATATACACATATGTTGCCGTCTCTTCTATCTCTAGCACCTTGCATACATTAGGCATTTAATAAATGCTTGTGGAATAAAGAACCATAACATATTTAAGGCATTTTGGCAAGCTTTCCAAATATATATATATATATATATATATATATATATATATATATATACATATATATATATATACACATACATATGTCAGTTATTAATGTTAGACAAGGCAGATAGTGGGTTGGAGGAAGAGAGGATAGGGTGGGGCAATGGGCTAGTTTTTGGTGTGAGGTCTGACAGATGAGTTGCGTTCTAGAGATTAAGCAATATGCTAGCATGACAACATACTTTCCTTGCAGTATTATTCACAGGATTGACTATTATTCACAGGCTGAGTTGCTGGGGTTATGAATTTATCATGCACGTATAGCTTGTGAATTCATTGTGATTCCACTCTAATTTGGCATGAGCTAATATTCCCACTTGTTATAAATCACTACCATTATAGTAATTAACTCCCAAATGCCTCTGTGTGGATGAATACTATTGAACAATGTTAAGTGCTAATTTCTTTTTTTGATGCTGAACTTGAGATTGGGTTTCAGGTGAGAATTTCAGTTGATTCTTTCATTTAATGCTAGGTGGTACAGTGGATAAAGTATTGGACTCGGAGTCAGGAAACCTGAGTTCAGATTCTCACCTTGATGCTTATCAGATTGTGACCTTGACACTTAATCTCTTTCAGCCTGAGTTTCCTCATTTGTAAAATGGGGATCCATAGCACTCACCTAACAGGCTTATTATGAGATAAAGATATAAAATGACTTGCAAACCTTAAATTACTATATAAATGCTAGCTAAAATTATTATTATTAATGTTACATGTGGGCTCATGGGGCAAATCTATTTTGAAAATGAATGAACTCATCTCTACACTCTACAGGAAGGAATACCCATTCTACTCACTGCCTGGATTTTCTTCCTCAGCTGTGTGTTGGCTCGTGTAAGGCCTTTAGAAACAGAATTCAAGTAGTAGATAGCCAGGCTGCAAAAGATAAAAATGTGGTTCAATTACCTTTGGAATTAATCACAGATAAGGTTCAATGCTGCTCAGTTTCCTAAGGATCCAGGGGGCAAAGGCCTGGGGAATGGAGCCTCTGCTCTTTTGCTGAGAAAGAGCTACTTTTATTCCCCTAAAGCCTTTTAAAAGTGCTTTCCACATTGGAGAAGAATACTGATGATTCTGAGTGGTAGGGGTTAGCTGAGATTGACCTGAGAGAGAAGAAAACAGTAAGTGTTGGGGGTGGGAGGCATGAAGGTAGGTGGTGTTCCCATTCCCACTCTAAAACTTCTTGAGCCATGGAGATTCATTCATTCATTGATTCAACAAACATTTCCTAAACACTTGTATGCCAGGTACTATGTTAAAAGCTAGGAATATAATGAAAGGCAAATACATTGTCCCTAAAGCCAGGAGCTCACATTTTATTTAATGGAAGAGCAGGACATGTGTTCTTGGAGCAATACTCTAACCCCTATGTCCCATGAAAATTAGGCTAGCTTTTCTTCAAAATGTATTGATGCCATCTCTGAGACTGGATTGGGTCAGGGGGACTAAGGACTCAAGCTGTTGATATCACCTCCAAGCAAGCAAACAAAAACAACAGATGAGTAGCTCCACGTCTACTTGGCTGATGGACCAAGAAGACTGGCTCAGAGGTAGAGAGATTCACTCATCTGAATCAGCTCAGAGCATCCTCAATGACTATCCTTATTGAAGATGCTTTTCCTACTATGGCTAAATATCTCCTTTGGATAACAGTCAAATAACCTACACATATCTCATTTCATTCCAATATTGAACATTAACTATCAGGGGACTGGCTTGAATCAGCACCAGTCCAGAATAACATGGTAGTAACTAGTTTGAAAATGACCAAGGTAAAATGAGGTAACTGGTAGGTTGCTCTTCACTCACTGGGAATTCCTGCTTTAAGAGTAAGAAATTGAGGCTGAGATGATAATCGATGTGTCCAAGGTCATGAAGTTAGTAAGAGGCAGGATTTGAACTCAAATCTTCCCATCTTTAAGCCTTGTGCTCTATCACCCGACTTTCCTCAATGACTCTGCTATTTCTGGCCCCATTGCCCCCGAATGTGTCCACAGAGAAGAATATGCACCTTTTTAGTTTAAATGAGATAATGTATGTCAAGCACTTTGCAAATGTTATTGCTCTATATCAGTGTGAGGAATCATTATTATTATTTCAATCATCTCTTCTTCTAGTGAGTAATGAGTTTGCTGAGAAGTACCCCTGAGACAAGTGGTATTGTGGATAGAGTGCTGGACCTAGAGTTGGAAAGATCTGAGTTCAAATTCAACCTCAGATACTTATTAGCTGTGTGACCCTGAACAAGTCACTTAACCCCTGCTTGCCTCAATTTCCTCATCTGTATAATAGGAACCATAACAGTGCCTACCTTCTAGGTTTGTTATGAGGATCAAAAGAGATATTTATAAAGTATTTTGCAAACTTTAAAGTGATATACACATTCTATTCTTCTTCTTCTTTTATCACTAATGTGGCTAGGTTAACTGATTTTTGTAATTGAATGAGGGTGCTGGGATGCCAGCTTGTCTCTGTAGACTCACGTCAGGCATCTTTGAGACAACTGCAGTATCCAAGAAGACAGTGTGGATTTTATACTTTTACCTTCCTGTTCCCACATGTTTTTTATTTCTTCCACTATGGTTCCATACTTTGAAAACTTTTCATTCCATGTGTTTTAGACGGACTATGGAAATTCAGTATGAAAACATCTATTAATACATGATTCTTAAATTTTTGTGAGCTGTTGTTATGTCCAGACAATTGTGAGTGACAATTTGGTCTATAATAATGCTCCAATTCCAATTTAGTTCCTTTGTTGAGTTCTCCATGATTTTTTTTAGTTTATTGCTATTAATAACATCCCCCTAACCCCGCACCAAGTACTTCAATAGATATAGTATTAATTTATGCTGTGTTTGAATGTGGAGAGTTTCCTCAAAGGCAAGGTTGTCAGTACTCTGATCAGTTTGGAATTAAGTCTTCCATTATCTACTACATTCTAGGAGATTCACTGTTGTCAAACACTGTGATCAAGATTTCTGTTTCCCAAGCCCAATGATTAAGTTTATCTTTTTTTTTTTTCGGAGCTCTCTGGTAAGATAGTTAAATATTATGTCTGTTTTGCAGGTGGAGAGATTGAAATGAATGAGTTAAGTGACTTCTTCAAGGCTGCAGAATAATTAACTACTGAGCTACTTTCAACCCTTTGAATTATCAGTAGCACCAATCTTTCTTTTTGCTGGGCAGCCCTGGACCTTGACATGTACAACTTTTTCAAAGGATATCTTAATAATCCCCATCTTTCTCCAGCATTTAAGTCAGTGTAAGGTGTGCTAATGAGGTTGGAAGGCATCTGGAGGCTGTAACCTGGGATACATCTTCCTAATGGTTACATCTCTGGGTAAATTGTTACTAGTGAACAGAGCTGGGACCATGGCAACAGGAGACCCTCTTGCTTGGTCGTCTTTTCTGCTTTCAGAGACAAAAGTGGTTTCATTTCTTTAGTTCAGCTAAGGTACTGTTTAGTGTATTTCTTCCCTTTGTGATTATTTCCAAAATCTAATCTTTCTTTGGACTTGGGCTAATGCCATTTTGCCACCATGACATCACTGGAAACCCAATCATTAAAGCATTACTGGAAAGCCAATCGTGGGGCAAGAAAGGTTGTGACTTGTAGGAATGAGTGTGTGCAATCTGGCCTCACTTGTGTAACTTTGAGGGCTTTTCTACCTTGTGGAGTGTACTGTCTTTGGTACTGACTTTTCTGCTTTCTGAAAGGCTCTCTGCTGAAAATCCTGGAGGTGAATTTTAAAGAGGATGGACACATTGTGCCTTTCAGTGAACCAGCTACAGTAAAACCACTGAAGACGTGGAAAAGTAAAGGGAGGTTTGTGGATAGCCAGAAATGTGGCGAGAAGACTGAGGGAAGTGCAGAGCTGTATTAGCATGCTCTTTGGATCTCTGGGATGGTGAGAGGGCAGAGAGAGTTTACTCTAGCATACATGTAAGTGTGGCATCGCTATAAGAATAACTTTGAAAGAAGGAAAACTTCTTTACAAATAGTAACAAATAAAGCTAAACATACATACTTAAAGTTCAAGGTGTTGGAGGCCTAATCTAATATAGGCAACTCTTGATTACTTACACCAAGAAAGGGTACCCTGGTGTGGATAATCAATTATCCCCAGGTAAGAAACTATTTACATTTTTTTCTGGTGTCATCGTAACTGTCTCAATCATATTTTACTTAAATTGATGCTAGCATCTATTTTCATTTCATTAATATACGCAAAGGACTTGTGGATCCATGTGAGTTAGAGAGGAATAGGGGGTAGAGGTGCCATGTGGCACAGGAAAGCTCCTGTTTTTCTTAAAAAATTGTTGTGGATGATCAAGACATGGTCATATAATTTCATTAGGACCTAATTTTTTTCATTTAGTCGGCTCCTATTGACCAAATGCAGACTAAGAACAAAAAGAGATGTGCATGGCTCCATTACAGGCTGACTTTACTGGGGGAGGTGCCACAAATAACCAAGAAAAGAGCTGACTTTTGGGGAATGGATTTTCATGGCACCAGGACAGGAGTATTTTGGTCACCACTATTTTGAATTCACCTCCCTTCCTTCATATCTTTCTTATTCTCTGATGAGAAATTCTTTGGGGATTGCCAAATATCAGGCCAAATGCCTTCTTGTTTTTTGGTGCAGTTTTGAGCTGAGAGGCAAACTGATTTGTCTAAAGAATATCTTGGGAAGCAAGAATATGAGACCAGCACACAGTCCATGTTTCTGGAAGAACATCATAATAGTTACATAAGCTGCAAAGGAAAGACTAGGCTAGGAAATATCACAAGACACTGGCATGCAAGTAGACAGGGTCCATATCCAACTCACGCCATGAGTAGAATGGCAGGTATGATCAGGCCTGGATTTGCTATATATCCAAAGACCTTGCTGACAAAGGTTGGGAAATCATTCTCAATGGTTTCCTGGATGACATCATACATTCTGTTTTTCCCACTAGAAGGGAGAGAGGACTGGTCAGCCACACATTGATTTTTTATCATCGTTATGATTTATATAAATAGCAATTACATTCCTGCTATTTAAAGTTGTGTTACTCCTGTCAGTACAGAATATTCAAGGATCATTGTTAATGTGGCAGAGATTTAGACTAATTTTTCGAAGGAAGAGCATTAGTGTAAACCATACCTATAATAGAACTTCAAATAGAATTTTTAGTTCATATCCATCTTTTCTGTTTTCTTTCCCCACAGGCTGATGTTCTGTACATACCACAACACATTGTACTCTCAATAATCATACATTCACATTCTCTTTATTTCTTATGCTTTTCCTTCCTTTTTCCATAATGTATTTTGCCATTCTCCTTCTCCCTTTGCACCCTTATTCTGCCACTGGTGATTCCTCCCCAAACCTCCATTTTGAGAAAGGTCCCAGACAAGTGCTCACTTCACTTGGTAGACTTTGCCTCTCTGCCTCAGTGTGGGTACCTTTGTCTGCTCCCACTTTTGAGCTCCCTTTATGTACTATCTTCTCCCATTAGAATGGAAAGTAAGCTACTTGATGGTTGGTACTGCCTTTCTTTTTGTCTGTATTTCTGTCTCTGGTGCTTAGCACGGGGCCTGGCATATAGTAAGTGCTTAATAAATAATGGTTGACTTGACTTCTCCAACTAGATCTTCTCTTGACTTTCTTATATACTTATATCCTTCTCTGTTGTATATACACATAAGTTTACATCTTTATACCCTCTCCTTTAAAAAAATCTTATTTTATTTTGAATTTACATGAACAAACATGGGTATTTCAATGTAATAGTTAACAGCTAATATTTATGAAGCTTTTTAAGCTTTGCAAAGTGTTTTGTATATGTCATATCATTTGGTCCTCATAATTACATTGTGAGGTAGATGCTATTATTGGCCATATTTTACAGATGAAGAAACTGAGGCTGAGGTTAATTAAGTGATATGAATTGAGATATACAACACCATGAGGTGAATAGGAGCATTAAAGAGATGGACTTTTATGATCACAGAATATTTAGGATCATTTTAAGCACCGTGCTTTCCAAAATGTGATCCAGCCTGATTTACTACAAAATTCTATTGCTTTTTATTTGTCCATCTGTAAAGTCTATCCAAAATAAGTCTTTTGAGAGAGACTAACTTGATGGGCTTCCTGTCTGGGATGTATACATTTTTCATCCACTTTGTTTCTCTAGTGTGGATGGCTACATCTTTTGCATTGTTGTGGGTTTCACTAAGGAGGCTTTGGAGTATGTTGGCATTTGATAGAATTAGTGCAATTGGAATTAAAGATGTGAATAGGAGGACTTGAAGAAACTCAACACATATATGGAATCCTTCTGGTTGGTCATTGTTTTAAACATTTTCCATCAGTGGCATACTTTTTAGTTGAATATGTGTCTTCTTGTTTTATACTTTGCTTTATAACTACATTTTTGCAGATATCCTCTTAGAAAGGATCTTTATTAACATTGCTATCTCAATTATACAGATGGGAGAACCTCTAATGATCAAAGAATATGTCCAAATTGACTCATAGACTCAATAGTGAAACTGGCGTAGATCTGAGGCCTCCTGATTCCTTTGCCAGTCCAAGGGCCTAGATGGCCGCTTTGCCTTTCATAAAGAAGCTGACCATCAGGTTTAAGGGTTTTTGTAGGCCTTTCTCTCTGTTCCCGCCCCTAAATTTCTATCACCTAGCATTAGAACTTCTGCAAATCTGTTGGCAAGAAATAGAAAGGAAATGAATCAATCAACAAGCAGTTATTAAGCACCTACTATGGTTCAGACACTGTGCTAGGTTCTGGGGTTAAAAATACAAAGAATGATACAATCTCTTCTCACAAGGAGTTGAGAGTATAATAGAATGAAATCTCCATCAGTTCACTGTTTTTTCTCCTTGTTTGTGGTTTCAGCAAATTGTTAAATAGAAAGGACTGAATTTATGGTCTAAAACAAAGCGTGGGGGATAGTAGTACATTTCCCTGTTCACTTTTCCCATTTCCTTTAACAGCACCAAAGAGCAAGGCTGGGCTACATTTGAATGACCAGAATCTATGGTGTTTTCTTACTAGTAATAATACCATGCCAGAAAGGCACAAAATGTGAGAGATATATTTATAAACTATGTGTCTACCTCCCTTCTCCCTACTCCCAATACAGTGTAATCAAATTAAAAATGAATGATCAGAATCCAAAATATATTCTTTAAATCATGATTCTGTCTCATGTACAGAAGCAAATAAGTGTGCCCTGGAGTACAATATCTGATTTAACAAGCCGATGACAGGCCATTTCTTTAAGCCCTCAGCAGGTTTCTAGCTAGTGCTCTGTTCATTAGCAAAAGCTCAGGACCACACAACCAAAGATCCAATTTGTCCAGATTTGTTGCCTTCCTCTGACTCAGATAAGATGTTGTGTCTCTGCATCCAATTAGCATGCCAAGGCCAGCCAGGGCCAAGGCAGAAACATGGGAAGAAATGCTCTTGGGGGA
The DNA here is from genome assembly GCA_028646575.1 of Pseudocheirus occidentalis. Taxonomy (NCBI): domain Eukaryota; kingdom Metazoa; phylum Chordata; class Mammalia; order Diprotodontia; family Pseudocheiridae; genus Pseudocheirus; species Pseudocheirus occidentalis. Next base: position 36,300,486 of record CM053597.1, on the reverse strand, counting down.
GCAGAGGTGGACTAAGCTTGAGTCTATGGAGCTTTGTCACAGGATGAGCTGAGCACCCAGAGGCATTTAACCAACACCATGTCTTGCCGTCCCCCTCCCCTTCTAGTTTGTCCAGCTTACTGTTGGTTTTATTGGAAGGTCAAATCTAATGACTGATGTGTAAATTCTGGGTACTTTCCAATAGTTTATAAATCATCCTTACCCCAGCCCACCTTACTTAGAAATCATATAGATTATGAATCATATAGATAACTCTTTTATGGTTCCCTAAGCACTGGTGGGAGTAGGTTAGGGAGTAGAATGGGAACTTCCTGAGAACCCAGATTTTTCATTTTTGTCTTTGTATTACTACCACTTAGGACTGTGGCATACACATAGCAGGTGCCTAATGAATGTTTGTTTTGTTTACAAAGTAATAAAATCAGCCCTCTGTTCTGCCAGGTCTCCATATTCATCCCCATGGAAATTGTCTTCTATGGGGAAAGGGAAGGGAACATGCATTTATTAAATGCCTACTATGTGCAAAGCATGTGCTAAGCACTTTATGAATATTATCTATTTAATAGGATTAAGAGATAGAAGTGAATTTAAAAGTCATCTCATTAGAAAAAAAAGATTATGTGGCATTTTCCATTTTTATATCACTAAGGTTTCCTGGTATTTTTTTCCCCTACCCAAAGAGCTATTCCCATAACAAAGCACAAAGGAAAAAAAGGGGAAAAAATTGGTAAAATGAAATAACATATTGGAAAACTCCAACATTATATATAATATTCCATACCCATAGGTTACCACCTCCAAACAGAAGTCGGGGAAACTTATCTCATTTTGTATATAAGCACAAGAAGCAGTGACTTGCCAGAGGTAACACAAGTAGCTAAGGGGCAAAGCTGGGATCTGATCTTGGGTCCTCTGACATTAAACTCATAACTCTTTCCCCTTCTTCTCTCCCCTCCCCCCACCCAATCCTTGTAGTAATTAGAAGTATTCATGACTAGTTGAGGGCAATGATTATTACTCCATTTCAAGTGAGGAAACTGAGGCAAACTGAAGTTAAGTAATTAACCCGAGACTCAAGCCTAAGGGTCTGACATGAGCCCAATGTTCTTTCTCAAGTCTGGACCCAAGCTATGGATTTGAGGATATAAAATCAAGATTAGAGTGCTGGGTTGGGTTTTTTTTGTACTTATGCATGCATTGTACCTGAATGGTCCACAGTCAAAAGAAGGTGGCAGGGACATGATTGTATAAGTCACTGGCAAGAGGCTGAGAAACAGGACCAGCAGTAACAAGCCCATGTAAAAATTATTTGATTTGGAGGCCTTGAAAACCCGTTCATGGGGAACATTGCTGCTCATCACTGCCCAGCACTGAAAATACATGGAGGTCAGTAAGCGTAGCACGTTAATACCAACTAGCCCAGGTGCATAAAAGGAGCCCATCCTGAAAAACAAAAACAATAACAAATATAAATGGAAGGGAATGGGAAGAGGGGGGCAGTGGGGACTTTCAATAGCAACGGGAGGGATGCTCCATTAGGGGAGGAGTTGGAGAGCTCCACTCAGCTTATTTTCCAGCTTATAAAACTATTTACAATGAAAGCTCCAACATGTGAGAGAAGCAATCAGGCAGAGGGGAGAAGATGGTAGACTGAGAATCAGGAGTCTTAAGTTCTATTTTAGCTTCTCTGTTGTCCAGCTGTTTGACCACTGGCAAATCACTCCATCTCTCATCTGAGTTTCTACCTACACAAAATGAAATTAATGTTCAGAAAATTATTTGAGCCCTTTAAATGAAGGGCAAAGGCTAATGACTAATAGTATTCTACTCGAATTTCTAAAATTCAGAAGAGCACCTGGAAGAAACTACTGATGCCCTTCTCTATTCTTTCCTTTAAGTAGACCATTTAGAAGGAGGACCAATCAATCATTAAGGCTTATGCCAAAGTCTCATATACAAACTTTTATGTTTAGGCAAGAGGATTTTGTTAAAGAAAATAGCACAAGAGAACAACCAGAGTGGCTGGTTTCTTTGGAGAAATGGACATCTGTTTAAGCCACGTGGGGAAAATCCAGAGAGCAATATGAGACCAAATGGGAAGGTGACATAGAATTGTTGAATGTGAAAACTGAGAAGTATTTTAGATCATCCAATCCTACAATCATTTCACAGTTGAGGAAACCCTAGTCCATAGAGGTGAATTGATTTGCCTGTGATCACAGTGCTCTACAAATGACTAGTTTTTAAAAATCATCATTCACATTGAAATTATTATTCCTGATTAAATCAGGAGTAAAATTCAAATGTCTTATCTCCTCAAAGGAGGTACCCCCTAAAAACTAAAGAAATTTCTCACCAGATCATTCCTTGGTTGAAGATCAAACCCAGCACATTTCCACTAATGTCAAACTCCGAGTAGGAGGGCTGACCAAAAAGGAGAAAGACGGGAATCATAATTAAATGAGGTCCCAAAGTGGTTAGCTATAGTCCAAGCTGAGGTCATATAACGTTCACGATACCAATCACAGACTGTTAGTATTGAAGACCAACTGTACCTGATAGTTATCATCAGCTATCTTTCCACTAGGACTCTCTTTCTTTGATGTTACTTTGGATTTTTAAGAGGAGGTTTTAAATGTGTTTTTAAAGCTAAACGGTACTGGCTGTTAGAATGCAAAATCTTTGAGGTTAAAGACTGTTTTTACCTCTCATTGTATTCCTTGCACTTTGCATTGTTTCTGGTATACAGCAAGCAGTTAATGTATGTATCTTGACTGAGACACATATATGTGTCTTGACTTAGTCTCCTCTAATAAAAAAAGGAAATGGAATTTGATTTTTTTCTATGGGTTGTAGTTTTAAAATATTTCCTCTCAGTTTATTTGATTTAGTTTGGCTATCTACTAGGGAGGTAAGATAAGGGACTGCCTTTATTTCTTCCTCCATTGTAAATGTGCCTTGAAGAAAACAAGCAAAGAGTGAGTCCAATAAATAAAAAAAGTAGATAAATTTCATTCATTAAGTTGTGAGATATGAGAAAAAGACCTTTGAAAAACAAATAGAATATTTGTAACTTCTTTCCCACCAGCACCAAAACATTTGTGAACCCTACCAGGGAGGGCGGTGAGTTGACTTGGATTTAGATTTTTGCTTTTTGTTTTGAACTTATTCACCACATTGTGCATTTTGTAAAGTATTTAGGAACAAAGAGGAAGGAAGGATTACAAGTGTGGGCATCTTTAAGGGCTGCACTTCTCAAGAAGCCAAAGAAGGGATACATGGGGAGGAGTAGAGAGAGCAGCTAGGTTAAGAAGGGGGAAAATTCAACTAAATATAGAAGGAAGAAATGACCATAATCCAAAGCCTTCCTTAAAGACTTCTAGGGTCTATGCTTTGATCTAATCAATTCTTTTATAACTCTTAAGTCTCTAGTCTGAAGTGTGGTAGACATTTTAAAATCAGCTCTTACCTAAAATTTGTGTTTACCAACTGCCTAGCGCAGGCTACATGCATAGTATTTATGTAATGATGGTCAATAGCTAGCACTGTGAGGGTTTGCAAAATGCGTTACAAATATTCTCTCATTTGGTCCTCACGACAGCACTGGGAGGTGGGTGAAATTATCATCACTATTTCACAGATGAAGAAATGGAGGCAAAAGTTAAATGACTTGCCCAGGGTCACATAGCTAGTATCTGAGGCAGTATTTGAACTCATATCTTTCTGACTCAGTGTTTAGTATTCTATTCACCGTAATGCCAGATGTACTATATGTTTGTTGTGCTGTGCTATATGGTTTGCACTTTTTTCTGAAAAATAAAAAAAAAACTGAAATGAAACAGTCAAAAATATACATGTAAAACAGAACAGAAAAAGAGAATTTGATATGAAACTGAATCTTCATGTTGTATTTTTCTCACTCTTTTTGGAGGTAAGTAGGGGGAAGAAGTCTTAGTAAAAGGCTTTGCTTTAGGTAGATGAGCTGGAAAGGTTCTTAGCCATAGGGTGAACAGAAATGTGACAAGATCCAGAAAAATCTTCTGCAGCTGGCTCCATTTTATCTTAAATGCAGCATTCATAGTATCCCCATCAGAAAATTTGTATTCACAGCCCCAGCCCCAGGAAATCAGAGCACGTAATGGCATTGCCTAAGGAATGATGTGATATTGCTTTAACCAACAACAAAACAAGATGTAGAGGCTAACGAAGAAACAATAGAACTCAGTCATATTCCACCACTTAACAACTCAATTACCAAATGATCTACCCTCTTAGACAAGCAGAAAATAGGATCCGGATCTCCAAGGATTGAAAGTGAAAGGCTTTCAGTGAAAAGTTGCTCAGTTCCCTGAAAGCCTCAGAAGGAAGCAATCCCTTGAGAGACTAAAATGAAATTGAAAGACTTCCATACTAAGGTTAAAAAACAAACCTATACACTGAGGGAGGAAAAGTCCTCCCTTCCCCCCCCCCCCAACTGAGTATGAAAAAAGTTTTCTTGTAGGCTTCTCCTTGCTTTTAAAGTTAAAAAGGTAATGGCCCTGACTGATTATTGAATAAAAGGATCTTAACTAACGAGGTAAATACAAATTTAAAAATCCCTTCTTCCTTCTCCTCACCTTAAGTAAAGGTCTCTGATAGAGGTCTTTATTTACAAGATATATAAAGAATGTCATCACATATATAAGAATAAGAGCTATTTCCCAATTGATAAATAGTCTAAGGATATGAATGAGCACTTCTCAAGGGAAGAAACTCAGGTTATCTATAGCTGTTTAGCTATGTGGGGGAAAAAAGCTCTAAATCACTACTAATTAGAGAAATGCAAATTAATGTAATTCTGAGATTCCACCTCATACTTATCATGTTGGCAAAGATGACAAGAAAGCGAGATGATAAATGTTGGAGGGGCTGTGGGAAAACGGTCACATTGATGAAAACAGTCACATTGATGCACTTTTGGTAGAATGGAGCAAACGTTCTAGAAAGCAATTCAGAACTATCCACAAAAAGTTACTAAATGGTGCATATCCTTTCACCCAGCTATACTACTGCTAAGCCTATAATATCCAGAAGAGATCAATAAAAGAGGAAAAGGTCCTACATGTACACAAATATTTATAGTGGCTCTTTTTGTGGTGGCAAAAAACTGGGAGCTAAAGGAGTACTCATCAACTGAAGAATGGATGAATATATTGTGGTATATGAATGTGATTCATAGAATGTGCTCTAAGAAATGAGGAAATAGATAATTTCAAAGAGACATAGAAAGACTCTTATGGATTGATGCAGAGTGAAGTAAGTAAAACCAGAACAATTTCTACAATAACAACACATAAAATAAATGACTTTGAAAGCTGTAAGAACTATGATTGATATAAGGACCCCCCACTATTTCAGAGGACCAATGATGAAACATATTGTCTACCTCCTGACAAGAGAGATGATAAATTTAGGATACAGAATGAGACATATCCTATTTTTGTATATAAACAATGAGGGAATTTGTTTTTTATTGACTGTATTTGTTAACAAAGAATTTGTTTTTTATTTTCTCTTCTGCCCCCCCTTCCCCAGTGGGATGGGAGGGTAAGAGGGAGAGAGAAGAGATTTGTTATTTAAAAAGAATTAAAAAAAGAGAGAGTTGGGGGAGGGGTCTACAGACTCAAAATGTTACATGAGCTTTCAAATGATATTATTTTACTTTGTTATAAAAGACCTCTTACAGAGGGGAAGTAATCTGTAAAAAGGTTCATTATGTTATGAATAAAAATTCATAACATAAAATTCAAGGTTCCACTCCTTGGCAGTTTTTTTTGTTGGCTGTGGTCAGATACTGAGAGAGACATCTCTGCTAAGGTATTGCATGAACTATTAAATTTAGAGACCCAATTAATAAAACTGAAATCCAGGTGTCAATCATCCCATAGCTGGATAGCCCATTTACCCAGTACTATATAAAGTTTTTGTTTTTGAATAAAGCCTAAAGCACCAGGATGATCCAGGCAACAGTCCAAGCAGCCCTGTGATCCCTCACCTCCTGTGACCCTGGATGTATTCCATGTATTTAATAATGCTGCATGGAGCCTGTGATAGACCCTGGCTAAGAAGAAATGACATTACCCCATTGGGAATTTGGACTCAATCTCTGCCCCCTGAGGCTTCCAATTATATTTCTTTTGAGAAAAAATTTCTGGCTAACTTGCTATTGGGCCATGGAGGGACTATGGGCAAGCGGTGTTTGGATCTACGTATCTTTAATGGCGGGGGGAAAGCTGCTAGGTGGCACAGTGGATAGAGTGCCAGGCCTGGGGTCAGAAAGACCTGAGTTCCTAGGAAAGTCACTTAAACTTATTTACCTCAGTTTTCTCATCTGTAAAATGAGCTGGAAAAGGAAATGGCAAAGCACTCCAGTATCTTTGCCAAGAAAAACCCAAATGGGGTAATGAAGACGCAGACATAACTGAAAATGACTAAACAACAATAATCTTTAATGGGACCAAGACTCAAGGGAATAGTTGGGGTAGGGGGAGAGAGTGATGGGGAAGAGCTATGCTAACAAGGAATGTAGGATTGGATGACTTTCTATATTTTTTCCTATTTATTTATGTTCTAAACAAGTGTTTTATCTTTCTCCACAAAAAGATGTCTGTGGAATAGAATAGCTGTGATTTAGGATAACCTAAATTACCTAATGGTGTGAGGCCCTTCAAAAAGCAATAAACACACTGGAATTGTATTGTATTGTTTATATTTGCAAGGGAGTACCAAGCAAGCTTAAGAAACTTTCCGTGGAGACAATGGGAACAACAGGGAGTTGGGGAAAATGCACATTTAGATTTTCAGAGATGCTAGTTGCTTGACAAATACTGTTTTGCTGCTAAATTTCTAATTTGGGACTTTGGCCCTACAACCATGGAAGACAACCCCAGTTTCATAAGACATGTTTCCATAAATCATCAATTTTATAAGCTCTTAAGACAATTTCTCCCTATCAAGGAGAGGACCTAAATTTGGTGCAATAATTAGGACATTGTAGTCAAGGTATATCTCGAAGGAGGGGGAGAGAGGAGAAAAGGAGAAAGCACAAAGCTGACTTATGACTTCTCCAGTTCTAAGAACTTTTGATTTTTTGGTTCATTGGATCTTACTTGGGGAACCTATATGAGGACTGGGACTTTAGTAGATGACTCTCAAAGCAGAATGGTTTTTTTCATGTTGACTGTAGACATTCATGGCTGAACTAGGAAGTTCAAGACCCCAGGGCCTGAAGTAGGACCCTAATGCAGTTGGACTGGGGTTTGAGTCCATTGGTCAATGTGCCATTCATGGCATTAAAATGAGAAGGACAATACTGCCAAAATGCCAATGTTAGTTGAACTGATAAAACTGAATAGGATAGGAGAAGGACTGATTTTCTTTTTCTTTTTGTATCCCTAGCACCTAGCACTGTGCTTTGCAGAGAGTAGGCATTTCATTAATGCCTGTTGAATTAATTAGGAAATAACTGAATATGAAATGGCCTTTCTTGAGGTTTATTCCAAATAAATGACATTATTTGATTTGTATATCACTTCCTGAAATGACAAAAGCTTTCTTATATTATTTTTTTCTTCTTCTTCTTTCTTTCCCTTTGATTTGATTTTTGCTTTGCCCTCTTTCTCTCTCCTTCACTCTCCTGGTCTTCTGGTCTCATTAATAAATCTTGCCATGCTCACATATCCATGGCATCCATTCAAGTAACACCTAAATGTATCGACTAAACTTTCCTTACGTCAAAGACCACCATTTTAGAAGGTCATAGTATAAATTAAACTGGAACAGGTTATGTTTTTCCTTCTCCAAGCAGATCTCCTAGCCTGCAGAAAGTGCAGAATAGACACTTCCCTTCTCTGAAATGGCAAATAGGCTGCCCTTGGGCATAAAAATCTATAAACTACATATAAAAATAAAATAAAGGAGTTAAAACATTTGCACCAAAAGCCTATAAAACAATGACCTACAAATCCTGCCTCCAGGTCCCAACACCAGCAGTAGTTCATGAATCTAACAAAGCAAGCCCTGAGGAAGTCTCCCAGCAGGATGGTTATAAATGTCACCAGGATGTCAGACACCGTGAGCCTCACAAATTCCTGAAAAGGGAAGCAAAGAAAAGGCAAGTCAGCATTGTAGTTTACCCCTGACTTTTCCTCAGGCCTGTCAGTAACCCCCTCTTGACTTCTACCCATTGATTTTGGGGGGGCAATAGAGGTGCTTGTATCCTGGACCTGAAGTGGAGGGGGACCTGGTTCATCTTGCAAAGATCACCACAATCTCACTCCTTATTTAAGAAACAGTAGGACTCAAAAACAGACCAAAAATTCAGGAGTCAGGGGTTCTGTTGGCATCTTGGATGAGGTCACCATGATACCTTCCTGCTTCTTGATGTTTTCTTCAGTACAATGAGAAGAGCTATACCCCCTGTCTAGTTATTAGAAGCTCAAAACAGGAGGGTTCCAGAAATCTTTGGAAAAAAGATGGACTCAATAGCAGCTGTCTACAAGGGTCCACCTGTCCACTATTCTAGATGTTTTATATGTTGCTTATTGCTATCACATCTGGGTGCTTTGCTAATAACAGAAGAGTTCTTCCCAGTTGGCTCCACAGATCCCAGGGGAGCTTTTCCAAGTTGGCTCTACAGATCCACATAGCATAGGCTGTGGGCTTTAGTCAATTCAATAAGAATTCTCTAAAGGACAAACAATCCGACAAATCCCATTTCCCACCTCAGTGCCTTTGCACTGATAATCCGGCATGCTTGGAAGGCACTCTCCTCACCTCGATCTCTCAGAAGCTCATCTCTTTTAAAAGCTTAGCTCATGGGGAGCCAAGATGGGAGCATAGAAGCAGCAAGGTGCTGCAGCTCCCACACAGCCACCTCAAATACCCATAAAATAAGACTCAAAACAAATTTTAGGGCTCCAAAACTCACAAAAATACAGAAAACACATGTCTCACTGAAGGTAACTTGGCAGGTGGGGCTCATTGCAGCAGGCCAGGAGCTGAAACCAGCCCAGCCTGAAACTGTGGCTTGGCCCCAGGGCGGTCAGGAGGAGCCCAGCTGGAGTCTTCAGGAGAGTAGGTCAGTGGCAGCTGGGGCAGTTTCCACATTTATCAAGCCAGGAGAAGTAAGGACTAAGAAAGGTCAGTGGAAGTCAGCTAAATTTGGGGGAGAAAAGCTGTTTGGCCAAACTGCCCCCAGGGTAAGGAAGCAGTGGAAGTGGCAGTAGTGGCAGAAACAGCAGTTGCAGCAGAAACGGCAGCCACCTCCACATGGCTGCATCAGAGCTCCCAGCCTGCAGACTGCAGGGGGGCCAAGAGATTCTTCAGAGGCCAAGTGTTCTTGTGCTGAGCCACCTGGATCCAGACTGTGGTCTTGGGTGGTGGTCCTGGGGTGCATTTTCAGCGAGCCAAAGCTTGGGGGGGCTGCAGAACCCCCATAATAGCTCTGGCAGCTGTGAAAACCCCAGTAATTTGGGACAGTGTTTCCCCCCCCCCCACTGGAAGCAGAGTTCCACAGAGCTAAAAAATCAAGCAATAAATTTACTGGCCAATATGAGTAGGAAAAGGAAGCAAAATAAGAACAGTAACCAAACCCTAGAATCCTTATTTGGGGACAAAAAGGATCAAAGCATGGAACGGGAGGAAGACAATACAGTCAGAACTCCCACACCAAATGCTTCCAAGAAACATGAAGATTGCCTACAAGCCATAGATCAGCTTAAAAAGGACTTTGAAAACCAAATAAGAGAAGTAGAGGAAAAGTTGGGAAGAGAATGAGAATGACACAAGAAAGAGTCAACAACCTGACTGAAGAGAATAACACCTTAAAAAACAGATTAACTCAAATGGCAAAAGAGACCCAAAAAGCAAATGAGGAGCAGAATGCCTTAAAAAGTTGAATTTGCCAGATGGAAAAAGAATCTCAAAAGTATTCTGAAGAGAATAATTCCTTCAGAATTAGAGTGGAGCAAATGGAAGCAAATGACTTTATGAGAAATCAAGATACTATTAAACAGATCCAAACAAATGAAAAAATAGAAGCCAATGTGAAATATCTCCTTGGAAAAAAGCCACTGACCTGGAAAAAACATCCAGGAGAGAGAATTTAAAAATTATTGGACTACCTGAAAGCCGTGATCAAAAAAAGAACTTAGAAAGCAACCTTCTAGAATTCCTCAAGGAAAATTGCCCTGATATTTTAGAATCAGAGGGCAAAATAGAACTTGAAAGAATTCACTGCTCACATCTTGAAAAAGATCCCCAAAAGAAAACTCCTAGAAATGTTATAGCCAGGT
>CM053597.1:36198067-36290052 GCA_028646575.1 Pseudocheirus occidentalis | reverse complement strand
GAAGGGCTTGGAATATGATATTCTGGAGATCAAAGGAGCTAGGATTAAAACCAAGAATCACCTACCCAGCAAAATTGAGTATAATGTTCCAGAGGAAAATATGGTCATTCAGTGAGGTGGAAGATTTTCAAGCATTCTTGCTGAAAAAATCAGAACTGAACACATCCAAACACAAGAAGCATGAGAAGGTAAACATGGGAAAGAAATCATAAGGAACTTATCAAAGTTGAACTATTTACATGCCAATATGGAAAAACAATAATAGTAACTTATGAAACCTTTCTCAGTATGAGGATAGGTGAATGGAATACAAATGTATATATATGTATACCTACACATATGTCTATATAGGAGGGCATATATGCGTATGAATACATATCTGAGTATGTGTATTTATGAATTCATAGAAGGCACAGGATCAATTGAATAGGAAGAGGTGATACTTTAAAAAGTGAATTTCTGAGGTGGGAGAGAATTTGAATGAGAGGAGACAGGGAGAGACAAAATGGGGTTAATCATCCCTTATAGAAGAGGCAAGGGATAACCGTTACAATGGAGAGGAAGAACAGGAAGGCAAAAGGGAAAGGGTCAACTTTCCTCTCATTGAATTTGGCTTAGGGAAGGAATGACATAAACTCTAAACTGGGTATCTTGCTGCACAGGACAGTATGGGGTATGGGGATGAAATGTGGGATGATAGAGGGGAGGGGAGGGTCTGGGGGAGGGCTGCTGGAAGCACACACTTCTGAAAAGGGTCAGGGACAGGGTATAGAATAGAACAAGGTGGGGGGGAATGGGATAGGAAGGAGGGACATATAAGTCTCTCACAATATGCCCATTGTGGAGATGTCCTGCGTAATTACACATGTAGAGTGTGTATTGAATTGTGTGTCCTTCCAGTGGGGGTGGGTGACAAGGGGGGAACCAAAGAATCTATAATTTAAAGTTCTACAATCAAATGTTAAAAAAGTTATTAACTACATGCAACTGGGAATTAAGATATACAGGTACTGGGGTAGAGAGACCCACCCTTCCCTACCAGAAAGTTAGAGGGGCATTGGAGGAGGACATAGGAGAGAGCCAATTGGGGGAGGGACTTTACAGTGGAATCACTGGTTTGAGGTTGTGGGTAGGGGAAAGATGGGAAGAAAATTTGTAACTCAAAATCTTGTGGAAATGAATGTTGTAAAGACAAAAATAAAATAATTAATTAAAAAAAACTCAGCTCATGTCCCATCTTCTATGTAAAATCTTTCCTAATCCCATCCTCTCCACCCCTACCCAGCTGCTAATGCCCTCCTTTACAGAATCACCCTGTGTCGCATTTGGATGTTGTATATTGATTTACACAGATGTGCATGTCATATCCCCTAGGGCAAGCTTCTTTTGGGTAGGGACCATTTTTTTGGTTGGGTCTTTATGTCCCCAGTGCTTGTCACATAATTGGCACTTGATAAATGTTAAATGCTTGTTGAAGAAAACAGTCTCTACCCTCATCTAGTAGGAGGGATAATGCCAGGGTGGAGATAACTAAAAATTATTATCTGATGAGGGAACAGGAGAGGTCAAAACAGAATGAGATTAGATGATCAAGGAGAGATAAATCCTTCATGGTGGCTCAGGAAAGGCTTCATGGAATAGGTGGCAGGCGCTTCAGCCTTGCAGAAAGGAAAAGATTTTCAAAAGTGAAGTGGATATGGAAGGCATTCACTCCTGGCATGGGGACAGTGTCTACACAAAGTCTGGTTCCGTTTGACTGGAAAGAAGAGTGAATGGAAGGGGGTAGGATGCAGTAAGGATTGCACTGTAGATTTCAGACAGAAAAAGGAAGACCTTGAATGCCAGGCTTAGGAGTTTATATTCCCCTCTAGATAATAAAGAGGCAGGGAAGAATTTTGAGCAGAGGAATGAGGTTGTTAGATTTGTGATTATCCTGTTGGCAGTGCAGAGATGTATGGGAAAGGGGGGAAACAAAGTCTGGCACCTGGTAAAGGAGCTATTACAATGGATCAGATGAAAATACATAAGAGGAAGAAAGAAAATAAATGAGGGATTGAAGTACTATAGGAGACTTGCCTGTGGATTAGCTTGAAGCCAGAGCAGAGCAGCAAAGGTCAGTTGCTATGACAACAAAAAGCTTCCCCTTCCTTCCTCCCCCCCACTTCATGTACTGAAACTGTTAGTGAAGCTTTTTTAGGGACACAAACTTTATCATTTCATAATTTTATAATTAAAAAGTAATAGATCTTGACTAATATCTTTGTCCTGTTTAGCTTTGGGTTAGACGCCAGGTGAGGGAGGAACCATATAGTGGAAGGAGTCAGGTGACATCAGCTACAATCCCACTTCTGCTCTGTGACTTGGGTCAGTCTTGGCCTTACTTTTCTGGACAGAAGCTGAACTAAATAATCTCTAAGGCACATTTCTGCTTTAGGATTATAATTCTGTGCTCTCCTCTCCTTGCTGATTTCATGCTATAGAGGGAATTACTGGGAAAATGCCACCCTCCATTTTTCACGTCAGCTCAGTTGGCTCTCTGGATGAACACCATTTAGCCTTGTCTGAATATGGTATGCAAATACCACTCTCCTTTCTGCATCTCCTCCTCCAAACAAAATAATTTTGCCACTAAAGCTGCTCCAACTAGCAAAAGATTATACAACTTTTTAATCCTATTGTCCTTGCATCCTCTTTGACAGAGTGCTCTACCAGAGCTCTAACTCATTGAAAGGCAAAACTTTCACAGTAGATGGCATAGTAGTTACACGGACCATTCAGTGGTCTGGAAAAAGCCAAATGAATCATCTAGAAAGACAGTGTGCAAACTTGAATTGTGTTCCCAAGGAGCATGTGTCATACACACCAGGAAGAAGTATAAGTCGACGTATTTTAATACCCTGCACCAATGTGAATCACCATGGCCAGTGTGACTGGGTCCGGGAGGGGTTCCTTCTTTTTAAGCAACTGTCAGTTACGTTCTGAGTCTGCTTATGTGGGATTCATTAATTCTAGGAGGCATGTGGAAAAAAGGCATAGAAAATTGAGAAAATGGGATCAGGCAGGGGGCTAGAATTCACAGAAGAAAATAGGTGTGACATTTCTATGGTTTAGAAAATTTGCCAAGTGACCAACAAATAAATGAAAAGACCCTGGCTAGTGATAGAACACAGGCAGCCAGGTGGTGCAGTGGATAGAGTGCTGAGTCAGGAACACCTGGGTTCAAATCTGGCCTCAGAAACTTGCTGTGTGATCCTAAGGTAGTCACTTCTGTTTGCCTTAGTTTCCTCATCTATAAAATGAGTTGGAGAAGGAAATGGCAAACCACTCCATTTTCTTTGCCAAGAAAACTCCAAAATGGGGTCATGAAGGGTCAGATATGACTGAAACGACTGAAGAAAGTGATAGACCTCTTCTCTTTAAGGGAAAACCATATTACTCACGATGCCCACTGTTGTCTCCCAGCAAGAACCTCTGGGCACATCTGCTGGATGAAGTGGGGGCCGAGTCACACTCTCATTCCACATAGAGACATTGTAATAGTTAAATAGGGTCCAATGGGTTATGTTCTTTATTGCTTCTTCATTAGCAAGCTAGAATGGAAGGTTGACAAAGTCAGCCTTGAGTTTAACTGCATTGGGAATCCATCAAAGCAAAGTGACTTGTATTCTAGAGAAAGCCCTGGGTGAGGAGTCAGGAGACCAGGATTCTAGCTTTGAATGTGCCACCAGGCCTAGACCTTTGTCCACTGTGTCACCTTGCTGTCCTTGGTGAACTCTAGCAATAGAATAATGTATTAGTTGGGCTGGGCATGACTCACATGAGTGATTGTCCCCAAATAGCTGCGCTGAACCTGGGAGTAGAAAGGATACTACATAGGCACTGGTATGGCTTTAATAGCTGGATGCCCCCACTACAATTTCACAACCCTTTGGCCTACCTTTCCAATACCAGGGTTTGAGGAAAGAGGACCTTTCTTTTGCTCTCCTTTCCTCAATCAACATAGAGCTCTTCGTGAGTTCCTGAAAAGTGAGGACTTATGAGGAAAGGTTAAATGAACTGTGACTATTTCTCTCAGAAAAGAGAAGGCCTCTTAGAGAAAGTAATGGAGGACTAGAATAATTTTCCTCAAATATTTGCAGATTTGTTAGAAAGAATATGATGGAAAAGCACTGTGTAGTGCAGATTAGGATTTGGGTTCAAGTCTTTCCTTGGACACATACTATCTGTGTGACCCTAGGCAAGTCATTTAAACCCTTAGTGTTCTGAGTAACTCTCCAAGACTATAAGCTGATTACTTACAAGGGTAGAGGGAGTTTCTTCACCCTAGGATTCCTTCTACTGATGAAATTATGGATACAGTCTCTTTACCTCTAGAACATTTAGCATCAAAATTCTCAAAGTCCTCAAATGAGTAAAACATCTGAAAGATGCCCAGGGACAAAGTTTTGCCATCTTAATTTTGTAGTTATGGAAACTGAGGCAGTGGGCATAAACCAGAGAAGAGAACTAGACCAATCTTCATTAGATAATACTAAAAAATCAAACCTCCAATGTTGAGGTTGAAAGAGGTCCATTGCTAGGAAAGAGTCAAGAAGAATGTTCAGCAAGTGGTCAGATGGATAAATGGTTAAGGGTGGGCACAGGGAAATTAGGGAGAAGAAGTAGGTGGTATCTGATCTGATATGGCATTTTACCCCAGGGTGGCTTTAAAGGACCCAAGCTTTATCAGTTGTTTTAATTTAAGCAATTATTAAATGCCTTTACAACCAGAGCTTCCTCTCAGTTGCTGGTAAGAAGGATAATGTCTCTCCCTTGAACCTTGGGAGCCAATACAATGACCAATCATAGTCATAGGAACTATCTAGCTAGAGGTAACTCAGTATTTCAGATATTAACAGTTCCTATAAGTGTAAGATTTTAGAACAGGAAGGAACCTCAGAGATCACTTAATCTAATTCTCTTAATTTACAGATGAGAAAATACTAATTTTACAGACTCAGACAGATTAACAACTGGGCAAGGTCATCTAGCTTGTTGATGCCTGAGTTGGAAGAGGAATTTGAGTGTCTTGAGCTTCACCTTAGCCTTTTTTTTTAACCATTCACCCTATAGAGTTAACATGAAGAAATGCTCATTGGTCTCCGTTTTCAAAACCTGCCTTTTTAATTTGAATGTTAAAAGAGCTACTGGAAGGGAGGTTGTCAGTCACAAACTTTGAGGATGATGGCATTGGAGTATACAGCACCCTGCTGTCAACCTCATTCTGAGAGGCAGTGGACAGAGCATTGTCCTTGGAGCAGGGTCCAAGTCTTGGTTCTTATACTTATTAGTTAATGTGACCCTGAGCAAATCTCTGAACCTGTTTTCTCATCTGTAAAACTGAGATAACACTCATGTCTTCCATAAAAGTTTTTTTTGGGGTTGGTAGGTAGACTTGTGGTTTTATGGGGTTTAGGAACTCCCATTGAGGAAACTCTCTCTATCAAGGCATATTGGCACCTACCTGACAATTTATAGTCTTAGAGAGTTGCCATGGGGTACCAACTGGGAAAAAGCCCTAAAATATAGTAATAAGTGAAAAGCTACAAAAAGTTAGAAAAGTAATAAAAAGCCATAAAAACTGTGAAATGTAGAAGCCTGGACATGGTGACCTGTTTACAAATCATAATTTAGATATTAAATCATAACTTAGACACTGAATTAAAACTTAAGATACTATGACCTAAGAAAGCCAAAACAAGACTACTGTGACAGGGACATGATCAATACACAAAAGTATGTTTGGGCATAACATTGACTGAACTCCCAAGCCGATTATTAAGCAGAAAACCAAAAATATTCACTAACCCCTTGGAGATGTATTCTCTAACTCCTCCTTCCTTTGTCTGTTTTCTAGAATTACCACAAGGATTTTGGGTTTCAGGAGTGGGGACTCATTGACTGGTATGGCTGCCACCCTAGACCAAGGATGGTTAATATCTTGGCAGGGATCCATCATACTTCTCCAAATGTAAGTAACCCAAATTTATTGAACTATTTCCTGTAATCAGTATGGAGATACTTGGATTCTTCCTTTGGTATTAAAAAGAACGCCCCATGATTATGGGGGAGGTATGGGTTGCCCTGCCAGGAGAATTTCAGGCCTTACAGTTGCCCAAGATCCTGAGAAGTTAAGCAATTTGTCCAGTCTCACAGAAGTAGTATGTATCAGAGGTGACACTTGAACTCACGTTTTCCTGATTCACAGGCTGTCTACCTGGACATCATGTATACTGTCGTTCAGCTTATCAATGTAAATTATTATCACCATCAGATTATAAACTGAAACTATTATTCATATTGATTATAAGAATAAAAATGACCAAATGTCCACTATTCTTGGTACATGCCCTCCACAGTATTTGTGCCTTTTACCTTCAGATGGACGTCATCCATTAGTGCCAACAGGAACGTGTAGAGGTTTCCAAGAAATAGAGCAAAGATTCGTCCCAGTTGCCACTTCAGCCCAATTCGAGGGTGATAATTCTCCAAGGCAGCAATGGTTTCAAACAGTGGTGGACAAAACATTCCCAGCAGGGACATTACAATTTCAACCTGCCAAATGGAGGAAGCCAATCCATGATTGGTTTTTTTTTTTGATCACCCTTAATCACTGCTGGTACAACCATAATGCCAATATCCCAAGCACAGACCTCCATTTTATTCCTGTGTAGTTCATCAGTGTTTTAACTTATGATGATAATAGGGCTCCTTGCCCTATCAGTTCCTGGAGATACTGTGACATGGTGGCTCAGATCATAGATGGGATGTTGGGAAATGAGGAATTTCTTTGGCCCATGATTGAGTGTGACAGCTGCGGGCCTTCTCGACCTCTATATCCTCTAAACTCTTAGGATTTGTCCGTACCACAGGACTCATCAGATGATTATATTTGATTATGCATTGTCCTCTCCAGGAATGGCTTATGTTTGTTACCCCTCTCACCCTACAAAGATGACTATTTTATCCTTCCTAGAATCACCCTGGTGGTCAACTCTGATGCCTCTCTAGTTTGCTAATAATGCAGAATGAAGCAGTGGTCATCGCCACTGTATCCAGATGAATTAGCCCTGTTCAGTCCCTCTACTGCTGCTAATTGTGCTGTTTCATTTGGGAAATGACATCATCAGTTCCTTGGGTGGTCGACTTATGCTGACTTTGCAAATCTTTTTTTTTTGAGGGGGAGAGGAGGCAATCAGGGTTAAGTGACTTGCCCAGGGTCACGAAACTAGTTAAGTGTCAAGTGTCTGAGACTGTTATTTGAACTCAGCTCCTCCTGACTCCAGGGTCAGTGCTCTATTCACTGAGTGACCTAGGTGCCCCCTGACTCTGCAACTCTTGACATGCAAACAGGACAAGGGGGAGAAGAACAGGGCCTCGTGAGTTTCTGCCTTTCATGCTGACTGTGAGGATCAAACCTGGGGATTATTGTATCAATGACCTTCACTAGGCCAGCCTCCAGCCAAGGTGTGTAAGGACAATCACATTCAAGGACCACCCTAAGAGAATGGAGCAAGATTTGAGAAGCTTTGTAAGGACACAGTTTGTGCTACTTGGTTTCAAAATGAGTTAGAAGTGAATCTCTACTTTCAGGCTGTTATCCTTTTCTCTACTTTCTCATTCCATTTATTTTTCTTTGGCTTTTAGGACTGACCCAAATTTAATTCACTTTTTCACTTTGTTGTTAAATTGTCCACATTGTTTTTCTTTTCTTGACTTATCTTTCCCCTGTAAGTCTTAATCCCTTCCCTTCCTAGGCTTGTCCTTATATACATCTCCTTGAAGTTAATTTATTTGGGACCTTGGCAGATTTCTCTATAAGGACAGAGGATGGAGAAATCCATTCAGGGATTCATTTAGTCTTTTGGTAGGCCTTTAACAGAATGTATTATGTGCAAAGTAGAGTCAGTATAGGGTCATGGTCAGAGTGCCAGATTTTGGATGAGAAAGACCTGAGTTCATATCCCACTTGTGACACTTTCTAGCTGTGGAACCATGGCTAAGTCATTCATGATCTTATTGCCTCCGAAAGCTCTCTGGAACTTTGTCATCAGAGTAGGTAGAGTTCCTATACTGAAAAAAAATCATTCTATGTTAGACATAGAATTAAAAACTTGCTAATCACTTGGGTACTTTGATCCACTTAATAGAGAAAGCCCAGGACCCTGAACACAAGAGCCTTGGGAATAGCCAGGCTTCCAGTCCAGTACTCTCTACCATCATCCTGAAAAGTGGAAATGCAGTGTGAGAAATAATTCATTTGGACTCCTACTCCATTCCAGTCAGTATCGATCAATTTGATAAAATTCCATGGGGTTAGTGATTATAAATTCTATATATTAGACCTCAGAACTGTGAGCTGAAGATTGTAAGATCACTTGCTTAACCATAGGATTCTGACTAAAGGCCCTACACACTGGGTTTTCCTTGTCATGTTGACCAGGCCCAGTGGGATGGAGGTGACTCAACTGTATAGAAAGTCTTCTAATTTATTTTTGTACCTCCAGACTATTTCTTGTCCAACACAAGCAGGTGACCATCTTATGAACCCTTAATCAGTGGAGATGCCCCATGCTTCACCTAAACTATGACCTCCATGCTAATATGCCATTTTTGGCCCTCAAGAACAAGGTCTATCAACCTATGAGATTCTGTATTTTGCCATACCTCTTCTGCATATTTGGGTATCAGACCCTAGAAGATGGGGACATCTCAGATCATGAGGAAGATCTCAGGTCCACTTCATTAGCGATGACCATGGACCCTTTAATAAAGTGCTATTGGCTCAGAGCTCTACCTCACTTTCTTATATTGTAGTTTAGACCAGCATCCTAGACACTGCTCTTACAGGGGCTGCAGACCCTGCTATAGAAGACCCAGAAAGGAGAGTTTTTGCCCCCAAAGACTTTGTCCTGTCAAATGGTTAAACATCAGAAACTACTATCATTTTATCAATAGAAATAACATTAAAGAAGAGGCATGACCATTGGCTTTGCTGTTGCACCCTAAGGATCATGGGACTTTTCCAACTAACTTGTAACTGAAACCTTCCATGGGTTGTCTCCCCCATTAGAAAGGGAGTGCCTTGAGAGCACAGATTGTCCCGTTTTTCTATTTGTATCCTCAGGTGTTAGCATGGTACATTTTTTTACACACAGTAAACTGATTTCATTTATTCATTCATGCAATGGTCTGTGCCTTATGTTTGACTTGTTTTGTTTCTTCAAGCAGCCAATGTTCCCTGCTTTGGTAAAATAATGATTCAACAAACATTTACTGAATCCCTACTGTGTGTCTGGTATCATACTAGGGGGCTCTGGAGACTGTAAAGACTAAATGAAACAGTCCTTTCTTTCAAGGAGATTCTATTTTACTGCAAGAAATGTAACAGATGCTAAAGGCCAGTTTGAACTCTGGTTCTATTAATCATTGAGTATTCACACAGGGTTGAGCCGACCTTCATCTTGTATCACCTATTTCCCAGGGATGTGGAGAACATTTAGTGAGAGAATGAATTCAAAGTACCATAGAGTTAGCCAACGAGGAGAAAGGACCAGGACTAGGGATAGGAGCAGGAAGAGGAACAATGGGGGCAATGCTTGGAGTAGCCCTGACTTTCTTCGAAGCTCACCCTGAGAGGTAGCCCCTATGTGAGTACTAACCTGATCCCTCCTGGCTGCTGGTGCCTCCTCCCCACTGAAATCACCTTGTGTTTACTAGGCAGAAATATATTTTCTTATGTTCTTCATTAAAAAAATTTTTTTCTTATACATATTGTTTTCTATGACTGAATGTAAGCCCCTCGAGGACAGGCCTTGTTTTGGCTTTGTCTTTGAATTCCCAGCACATCACTCACTTTTATAGTTGTCAAGTCCTGTCTGACTCACAGTGCCCCTATTTAGGGTTTTCTTGGCAAAGATACCACAATGGTTTGCTATTTCCTTCTCCAGCTCATTTTACAAATGAGGAAACGGAGGCAAACAGGACTAAGTGACTTGCCCAGGGTCACACAGCTAATAAGTATCTAAGGTCAGATTTGAACTGAAGTCCTCCTGACTCCAGGCCTGGCACTCTATCTATTGTATTACTTAGTTGCCACCAAACCTAGTTTGCCTATCACAAAAAAGTGCTTAATCAGTGCCTATTCCTTGACCTGGAGTGGGAATGAATTTGCTAAGCAAGTTAACATTGTGAATGAGATCAAAAGCAAGAATATTTAATTGATTTCAGAGATCTAACCATTTCCCCACACTCTAGAAGCTCTCATTTTAAACTATGGATAATTGATACACTAATTATAAATCAGCCATATCTGTTTATTGGAGAAGGTCCCTTAAGGAACTCCAACAGGCAATGCTTAGAAGCTAAATTCAATTTGCACTGTGTGTATGTATGTATATATGTACACACACACGTCTAAAAAAATCCGCAGTTCAATCTTTCACAGATTAAGACTGGCTTTGCTTGTCCACAACTCTGCTGTCCTGAGTCAGTCAGATTTCACTGCGTGCACCATTTGATGCAATATAAGTTGTATCTCAGTCTTTTCCTTCTTACCTCATTCCTTTCATACCAGCTGACATTTTGCATTTTGGAGAATTCCTGGGATCGCTTCACCACAAAATAAATGAGATACCCACTTCCACACAAACAACAGATGATGAGGAAGTTGGCCAAAACCCGGAGGAATCTGGTCAGGTGGATATTTTCTTCTTTATTGCTTTCTTGTTCATCGACAATAGACTCCTTATGTAGATAGTAAAAAAAAAATCATGACTGAGTAACCTGTAATGGAGTAGCCTGGCCTTCAGACTCCAAATGGGAGCTATGACCAAGCATCAAAGGTTACAGTCAACCGCAAACTCCCTGATGGCAGGAACCTTAGACTTTTTTGCATTCCCTGAATCAGCACAATGCCATGTGATCCATTCCACTCAACAAACATATATGAGGCACCTTCTAAGGGCAAGAGGAGATGCCATTCACTGGCCTTGAAATCGGGAAGACCAGAGTTCATGTCTTATCTGCAACACATCAGCCCTGGGACCACGGACAAGTCACAACCTCTCAGTGACCCAAGTGGTTTTCTAAGGATGTTAAGCTATCATTGAGTGGCTGATCTGCATTGGTAGAGGTAGCTTTCACACTGGGAGATCCTCATCAGAATAAAGTCATGTGGCTGGTACCCCACTCTCCCCCAAAGCCCCTAAAATTCCAGGTACTCTGCTAGACTCTGAGAATCTAAATAAAACTCTCTCTGCCCTCAAATAGCTGACTTTCCTTAGTATTTACTCAAACACTTGTTGAATGAGTATTAGTACCAAACAGTAAGCCTTGCAGGTCAGTCTCTGGTTTTAAATATCACTATCTGAAGATTATATGCGGAGAATGCTGCTCTCTATTTGTCTTTGCATAAAAATGGCTGCAATACCAGTAGACTGCTGACTGAGCCCTGTGGGGCCATGGCTATTCAGTAAATTAACCCCCTTTGCTCTCCTCTCTGGGAGGGGCTCTTTTTAATCAAATAGTCAGTATTTATTGAGCACCTGCCATATGCCAAGTACTATACCAGGCACTATGCTGGATACAGCAGAAGCAGGACATCCGGTGGACTTAAGATGTGTTTGGGAATGCAGGACTGGCAGGCCCTTTCCAGAGGAAAGTATATATAGTAAGGAGACCCCCCCTATCTCGTCTTTGTCATTATTAATAACAGCCAAGCTTCATGTTGGGCAGGGACATTACATATATAATGTCATTTGATTCCCACAGCAAGACTGTGAAGTCAGTGTTCTAGGTGTTATTGTCATTATTTTGTGGATGAAGAAACTGAGGGTCAGAGAGGTTCGGGGATTTGCCAGTGGTCACAAAGCCAGGAAGTGTCAGAGATGGAATTCTTGACTCTGTTACACCCCAGGGCCTTTCCATGTTCTCTATCACTGTATGGCCCTGGACACGTCTCAGCCCCTTTATTGGTCTCAGGTTTTTGAATTGGTCAAATGAGGATATTGTGTTATATGATCTCCGAACATCTGAGATGCTTTCAACTCTGAAATGTTTTCCTTCTGCAGTTCTATGAGTAAGACAAAAGAAAGCACAAGAACAGAAATGAATTCTGAAGAGAGAGTATCATGGAGGGACAGGGGGCTCAATGAAGGCAGGGAAAGTTTTTGGTGGAAGTAAAAATTCATTGGAATCTTAAGGTACATTTCCATAGGTAGAGATGCAGAAGAGCAGAGCAGATGCATGAAAGTAGGAATGAACATGATGTGTACATTTGGGAAGGTTGTGGAGAATGGGCTGGTGCAAATGATTTTGTATTGGGCATGCATGGGAATTGAGGCTACAGAGGATTTTGAAAACTAGGCAGAAATTTTGAATTGAACCACTGCTTTGTGGCATTCTCCAAAAACAATAGGCTTGTGTCATTGTTCCTATAGAATTGCTTGGTCACCATTGCAAGTATGTTCCTCACAGTTGCAGAAGACAGAACAGGGAGATGCTAGGCAGTACCATCCTTAGACACAATTGTGAAGTAGATACAGTTTGTTTTTGTAGCCATTACCCCTCTCATTGTGGTTGTATCATTGCAGTCATATCTGACTCATCTGGCATTTTCTTGGCAGAGATACTAGAGTGGTATACCATTTCTTTCGCCAGCTTATTTTACAGATGAGGAAACTGAGGCAAACAGTTAAGTGACTTGCCAGTAAGTGTCTGAGGCTGAATTTGAACTCAGATCTTCCTTACTCCAGGCCCAACATTTTATCTACTCACCCTTTCCTACCAATGCTTAGGAGGATCCAAAAGATGGGATCAATTTTTAGGCAAGGTTCCTGCCTAATGACTCTCAAATCACACCAAGTAGTTGGCTATCATCTTTGCTTATTTCTAAGTTTGACCTGGTTCTTTGCTAAGTAGTCAAGAATTTCTTTTGTCTTACCATTACCAGGGGTGCCAAGTAATAGTTTGGGTGCTCTGGGGTCAACCTGAAAGCACAGACCAGAGAAAAGAAAGGTGATACAATAGAAATGAGAAAGAGAAAACAAGGAGAAATAGAGAAAGAAGGAAAGAAAAAAGAAGGTCAATTCTCCATGATGGTAAAAAAATGGATAACAAGAGATTCATTCATTAAGAAATAATAGCCAGGGGGTGGCTAGGTGGCGCAGTGAATAGAGCACTGGCCCTGGAGTCAGGAGTACCTGAGTTCAAATCCGACTTCAGACACTTAACACAAAAACTAGCCGTGTGACCTTGGGCAAATCGCTTAACCCCAACTGCCCTCAAAAAAAAAAAGAAATAATAGCCATTTCTCCCCTTAAAACTTGAAATATGGATTTAACCCTGTCTTATAAAAATTTATCCCATGAGGTTATTAGGGAAATTTCTTTCCAAAGCTCCAGCTGAGATAGTTTCTGCCAGTGCATGAAATGGTAAGAAATTTCCACAAGAAAGAAAAAATTGTCCCCAGAAAGCTACCTTGAAGCTGGTGGTTATAGATGCATACTTGTTGTCAGCCGTCTCTGGATTGCCAATCAAATAGTCCCAGCTAGTAAACATCTTGAAGCTGAAAGTGAAGTTGTCACCATTTCCTTCCCCTGTGCTTTCTTGGGCATTGCTGGCCATGCTGCAAAAGAAACATCACACAGGACCAAGAGACAATGCAGTTGATTTCACCTGATCCAATGACATGCTCCCAGCAAAATTCAGAAGTTATAAAGAGCTGGAGAATAGAGAAAACAGAAAACCTATAGCATAAAGTGAAAGCAAGATGGAAATCTTGTTGAAGGCATAATTTGGATAGGTTGATGATACTCTATGTATAGTTCACCCCCCTGGACTTTGGCATTTCCAAATGTCAATATTGTCAAGTAAGAAAGGGGCAATTCTTTTTCCTTCTTTTTTTTTTGGCTTTTTTTTGGGAGGGAAGTTGGAGTTAAGTGACTTGCCCAAGGTCACATGACTAGTTTTGTGTTAAGTGTCTGAGGCCAGATTTGAACTCAGGTCCTCCTGACTCCAGGGTCGGTGCTCTATTCACTGCGCCACCTAGCCACCCCATCTTTTTTCTTCTTTGTTTCATCATTCAAAACATGAATATATCCAGAGACCTACCTAGGGTCAAACACCAGATGTTTGGTAGAACTAAGTTCTGGCTTTATCAGATGCCTTACTTATTAGATAATGTATATGTTATATGGACATTGCATTTGGATTTTGCGGGTTTAATCACTCTAATACCATCCTCTGTTGGTGCCTCATCATGACATGGAGATGATTTAGGGTTGTTAGAGCACATGGCAGTAGGCCATAAGTTTTGGCAGACTCTGCCAATCTGAAAAGGCTTTGATTATGGGTCCATTGATGGACTGTGAGCCTGTCCTTTAGCCTAGATCAAGGGCTCTTAAGTTTTTTTTTTTGAGTGAGTGAATGAGAGAGAGAGAGAGAGAGAGTGTGTGTGTGTGTGTGTGTAAGAGAGAGATGGACTCCTTTGGCAATCTTATGAAGCCTATTAACCTATTCTCAGAATACTATTTTAAATGCAAAAAATATGTAGGATTACAAAGGAAACAAGTTACATTGAAATAGTTGTCAAAATGTAAACAAGTCCACAGATTTCATGTTAAGAACACTTGCTCTAAATAAATGTGAACAGGCTTATCACCAGAAGATTGGTCACCAGGTGATAAATATTATTGTCCATAGCAACTCATGAAGACCCATTTACTAAGGCATGGAAGAGTTGTGATTTGTGTCATGGGAAGATCATTTATAGGTATGGAATTACTGATCCCTATAGTAATAAAGTATTAATAGTAGTTTACATTTATATGGTGTTATCAAGTTTTCATAATTTATGTATATTTTCTTATTTGATCATTACAACTACCCTGTGGAATGGTGCTATTAAGCACACTCATTTTTACAGATGATGAAACTGAGGCACAGAGAGATTAAGACTTGCCCAGAGTCACATAGCTAGTAAATTCCCAAGATAGGTAAAATTCAAACACAGGTCTTCCTGACACTAGCAATCTATGTGCTACATCATGTTGCCTCCCAGCCCCATAAAATATTAAAGAAGCTTGATACTCAAAGGAACCCTAATATATCATGAAAAATTCTTCTGTAATAGCCTTACTCAATCTATTTTATAAATCTAGATTTTCTTTTATCAAGTTTACTTGAAGCATTAGATAATTGACTATCTCAGTGTAGTTTGACTTCCTTAGGATCAGATTACTATACATTTAGGGACCTTAGAGGCCATCAAGTCCAATTTAATTTTTAATCACTTCTAGTATCATAGAAATTGACACTAATAATAATAGTTTTCAGAACATTAAATAGAAAAGAAAAATTGAAGGATTATGACTTATCCTAAGATGATCTCTTTCTGAACCACACTGAAAAAGATGAAAAGATATGAAATAATAACATCAATACCTTATTTTTATATAGGACACTATAATTTTCAAAGTGTTTTCATTTCCATTATCTCATTTGAAATTCAAATTATGTGAGCTAGGAAGTAGAGATAATATCCCTGTTTTACAGATGACAAAACCAAAGCTCTTTATGGGGCTCTGCATATAAATGCAAATATTGTCTTATAAGGATAATATGTCTCATGAATTTGGGAATGCTCTAGGCAAAATGCAACAAAATCAGAATTGATAGGAATCAAGGAGTATAGTCAGAACCAGCTTGCTGATCTGACAGGGCTGAAGAAAAAATATTGATTGGTAAGTATATTTTCTCTCCTTCCTTCCTTCCTTCCTTCCTTCCTTCCTTCCTTCCTTCCTTCCTTCCTTCCTTCCTTCCTTCCTTCCTTCCTTCCTTCCTTCCCTCCCTTCCCTCCCCCTTTCTTTTTCCCTTTCTCTCTCTCCTTCCTCCCCTCATCAAGAAGAAATCCTCCTCATTGTTCTAGTAGAAAATGAAGATGGAAGAAGGGAGCTGTCCATGGTACATTTGTAGCCATACAAGCCTCAGTGCTGGATTAATAAAAATGATGATAGCTAGCATTTGTATAGTGTTCTAAGTTTTACAAACTACTTTTCAAATATTATCATCTTGTTTTCAAAACAATCTTGGGAGGTAGGTGCTATTATTATCCATATATTATAGATGAGGAAATTGAGGCAGACAGAGGTCAAGTGAATTGTTCACAGTCACACAGATTGTAAATGTCTGAGCCTAGATTTGACTCAGGTCTTCCTTACTCCAGGCCCAGTACTCTATCCACCGTACTACCCAGATGCCCATTGGTTATTATGAATAAACAGGGAATATCATACTATAGGTTGGATCATGAACCACGTATGTAGAGAGGCTCTAGTATAGTTGACCTTTTGAATGAAAATGTGAACTTTGCCGAGGAAGTTTGTGAGTGAGCTGTGGGAGCTGGACTTGAAGGGACAGCTAACATAGAAGAGACAAAAAATGTTAAATCAAGGAACTCTACTTACGATCTAATGACAACCATTAAGCTGTAACCAAACACACTGACCCCCACCATGAAGTATGCCATTGGCAACCTGTACTTCAGCCATCCGATTGTCCTCTGGTTGTTGTAATAGCCATAAAAGAGAGCAGAATACTTGATATAACCCTGTAGGATAATAAATGTCAAATGTTTACTGCTCTGGTGACTTATGTCACTGAGTTTAATGAATGTGTAATAAACTCAGTATATGTGAAGTACAGAGACCCAGATGCTTTTTATTTTATGTTTTCATTTTTGCAGTGCTTTAATTAAGACTTGATATGGAAAGAAGTGAAGGGAGCAGGACTTCCTTTTTCTTCTACCTCCATTACTTTTAAGGTCTGCTGTGCATTTTCTGCCCTCTGTCTTTCATCATCATATCCTTTCCTTTATTTTAGTTTCTTCCCTTTGCAATGTTCCTTTTTCTCCAAAGCCCACCTGGTATTGGGATGTAGAAGAATTAGAAGTTGAGGCTATATTTAGAGATAAGGGGTGTGTGTGTGTGTGTGTGTGTGTGTGTGTGTGTGTAACCATTCTAGATCATTTATATCTTTCCATTATGCCTCAGTGTCTGGATTTAATGCAGCTTCACAAAAATCTGCTTTTTTGCCCTTCTGAAGTGCTTGAGGCCTGGTCACTAAGAATAAAATGTTATGGGATCTATGGATTTTTTTCTTAGGTTCACTCTCTGTAAATCAAAATCTTAGCCAGGCTACACTGGGCATATGTGAAGTGTATGGCTAAAGCAGTCAATTGTTCTGGAGTAGCAGAAATGGCTTTGAATTTGGACCACTTCTTATTCTACTAGAGAAAGGGTTCTGGAAATGTGATGTCAGTTAGTTTACTTACCTTAGGGTTAGTATTGGATAGGAAAGACAGAGAGAGAGAGAGAGAGAGAGAGAGAGAGAGAGAGAGAGAGAGAGAGAGAGAGAGAGAGAGAGAAGGAAAGAAACAGACAGACAGACAGAGAGAGGGAGAGACAGAGAGAGACAGAGAGAGAGAGAGAGAGACAGAGGCAGAGAGAGAATGAGACAGAGAGAGACAGAGAGAGAGACACAGAGGGACACAGAGACAGAGACAGAGAGGCACAGAGAGAGACAGAGAGACACACAGAGAGAGTGTGTGTATGTGTGTTTGCATGCTTGTTTGCAAGAAGTCCCTGCAGTTTCATAATGGAATAACTCCATCCAGATATTAGACTTCAGGTTTGGGAGCAGAGCTCCAAAGATACAGTTCTTGATTATTGGGAGCATTTCTGCTTCTGATGAGAGTGGTGTTGCCATGGGAGGCCAGTGTAGGGTAAATATGGAAAGTAGACTCACTCTTCCACCCCACAGGTGACACTTGCATTAGATTATTTTGGTTCTAGTGATTTATATAGGATCATTTAATTTAGTGGTACCTTGGAGGGGGTAGGGAAAGCCAGAAGGATATTATCTGGCAGCTAATCATCCTCTCCTATTGAGTCAGTTTTGTGGGAAAAACATCCTTGGTTTGGAAAGCATTTCCTTGTGGCATTCTCTAGTCCTTGCTACCTATACTGCCTCGGGTTCCCTTTGGGGGAATTGAAATGATCCCCAAAGGGTTCAGGTCAATTGTATCTAGCCCCTATGCCAAAAGCCTTAGGAATGTCGGGCTATTATCAGATACTCCAACTCATCTTGTCTTTTCCCTTTTCCTCTTCTCCACCAATTCCTCCCCTTCAGGATCTGAGTTTTCCTCCCTTGAATTTAGAGGTGAACTTGGGGGCTATGGGCTAACTAGAACCCTAGGCTTGTTGAATGGTGACGAGTCATTGGGAATAGCTGAGAAGTGACTTGGCAAGTGTCTGATGGACGTTGGGAGTTTTCTGGGCCAGGTCTGGCAAATTACCATTGGGCTTGTGGCATTTGGCTCCCATTGATCACCAGTTTATAAACAGCCCCTTCTTTCCATTAGAGAGGCAAAGAGGAATAAAGGATGCCCAAGATGCTAAAGTGATTGCAGGATAGAGAAGGGTACAATATAGCGATGACTTCTAGGGTCCATTTCCATCTTATAATGGTTATTTAGAAAGTATTTGATTCCCCCATGAGTCCCTGCTCATGCATTGTATTTTTTCATCCCAATTTTTCAAGTCTGAGATGGGGCTCTCTGTTTAAACCCCATACTTTTCAATGACTTAATGCTCTAATTTGAACATCTTTATAAAAATCATTGACCTCTCCCCCACAGGATTAGAAAATGGAGCTTTGTGAAGAAGGGATACAATGCTTGAGTGTGTTAGCTAGTTAGAAATGGTGTTCATGATGGATTTTATACGTACCTCAAAATCCCAAAGAACTGAAAAATCCATAGCTTTCTCTTCCTCAGCTCGGGGTACAGTTTTCCTAGGTATGCTTCCATAAGGCATACCCATTAAAACCTGGTTGAGGGAAGGCTTAACATTTTATTTCATTGACCATATGTTTCTCCATCTTTATCTCCATCTCTACATGTATGTGTGCTTCTCTCCATAGCTTCTACTGTATTTAAGCAGGCACTTGTATTTTCTGTTATTTTCTTGTTTACTGAATTTGTTGATGGGTCTAAGTAAAACCTCTCCAAGCAAACTCAGGTAATTTGTTTGTAGAAGGAGAAGAAAGACATTCAGAATGGTGTCTTCTTTCAATTATACTAGCTTTCATAAAATTATCATCCTCTCTACAGTAGACTGAGTTTCACTGTTAGTTGAATTTTCAAATACTGTTGTGCAGGAGATTACCACAGTGTGATATCACTTTTGTGTTACAAAATGACAGTGATTTACAGAATATTACTCTGAGGATCTGAGTGATTTTCATTTCCAATGTATAGGTTTGAGGATTATTTTTAACCTTTGAAGATAGCCACCCACTGGTTTAACCAGAATGAAAAATTTACCTATAGTCATATTAATATTGCTATATAAGCCCAGGGGGAATGGTGAAGTAGGTTAACTGTGCTTTGGAATCCTTTCTACCTAGTCAATGTCTTTTACTTTTCCTAGCACCTCTGATTCTTTTCAAGTCCTGATTCTGGGCAAACTACCCCCTAGTCTTCCTCTCTAATTTCTAATGTAAACCCCTGCTAAGGTGTTCCTAATAAAGGGGTAAGGTGTTATCCCTTGTAGAAATACGTGCAGTTCTCAGCTTACAGACAGGATTCAAATACTGCTTCTGATGCTTACAATCCATGTGACCTTGGGTAAGACATTTGATGTGGGCTTGCTCTGTAAAGTGAAGGAGGTAGACTAGAAAGCCTCTAAATGTATGAAATATCACTGTTAGCAGTATTTCAGTTATGTTACAAATTAAATAGGTTTTTGTGGGGTGTTCTAGAAACCTAACTCCCTCATAGAATATTGCTTCTACTGTAAAATACTTTCAAAGTTCTAATAACTCAGCTAAAAGTGAAATATTTATACAGTGTGTGTGTGTATGTGTGTGTGTGTGTGTGTATGGATTGCCCATATTTGCATCATCAGTACAGATCAAAATGCTTTGTAGACTGCAAAACGTGTCTTTAAAGGCAGAATTTCAGTCATCTGTGATGTGGGGGGGTAAGGACCCCTGCTTGGCACCCTTCAGATCATACTATGCTATCTGCATTTTGGAAAGACTGTGTCTGCTGAAGTGTATCTCTCTAAGGGAGCTCTAAATCCCATTTTGAGAAGGCTGCTATAGGCTAGATAAGCTTGTGAGTAGATCAATTATACCATTATCCTTGGAGACAAGTGATTTCTACATCTCCCCTTTTCTGAGAAGTCAACCAATCAGCAAGTTTTTAATGTCTTAGCTGTGTTTTTGACCCTTCTACTTTACTTGGGTGACTTCTCTGAGCTCTTGACTTTAGCTCCTAATTTCTTTCTGTGCAGGAGAATCCTTTGATATTCCTTTCAGTTCTAATCATTCCCCTCTTCCCCAGTCAGGATGTGTGTAGAGATTGTGCAGTAAATCTCATATGTTATTAGAATTTTCGTAAATTTTTGCTTTTTTCCTTGTTTCCTAAATAATTTCCTATGAGCAAGCAGACTATAAACTCCTTGAAGGCCAGGATTGTTTCTTTTCTTGTCTTTGTATCCCCAGGCCTGAATTTGGCCTGTATTTAATGAATGCTCAAAGGATGAGCCTGGAGTGGATTAATAAATTAACTCCTTTTAGCTACCAGAGGATTGTTTTTTATCCCCTATGATGTAAAAATAAGTATGTATACTGACTGAGTTTAATCTTTCTTATTCCTCTCTTTGAAGACTTTAGTTTAAGTATTAACATTCATAAATGTAATTATCACAGTTTTTTCATAAATACCATAAGTTTTTATTTATTTTTAGCCTTCACGATTCCATTGCATAGAGAACTGCATCTCCCAAAGGAGACTGGCAATTGTTTTGCACATTTGTTGTCAAGTCTTAGAGGGTTGCCTGAAGGCAGAGAGGGCTCATGGGACCTCTCCAAGGTCACACAGCCAATATGGTCAGAGATGGGACTTGACTTCAAAGCTTTCAAATTCTGAAGCTAGTTCTCTATTCACTATATCCATAAGTTTTAAATCATTCTATCTCTGAGTCAGGAAATGATCTCTTTTAATAAATATATGGAGCATTCAATTGAATGGTTACATTTGATTTTAAGGCTTGCCAATGAGGAGTCATGCTAAATTAATAAGATATTTGTAAGTAGATTTCATAGGTAATATATAGTTAAAAATAAAGGATTTATAAATAATGGAGCTTGCATTTACAGTCTGGGGTTATTATAACACACTGGCAGTCACTTCTAACTCATCCATTTTCATTTGCATTGTGTTGAGGGTTTTGAATTCCATGATGAATGGCTAAACAGCAAAGTGTCCCAAGGGTGGTGATGAAAGTAGAATTAAGTCCAATGTACTCATTAAGCCATTTATAACAGAATGATTATTGGCCAGCTGTTGTAAGGCTGATTGGTAAACCAGGAAGAAAATATTATGTGTAGAAACTATGTTATCCTGTAGTCCTTTCAAAGAATGCATTTGGATGCATTGGACACTGTTGGAAACATAAGAAAAGAAAGCTAATTGTAGATGTGTACTGCATTTAATGGACTTGGTGGTCTAGTTTAAAGAGCCTGGGTTCTAGAGGCAGGAGGCTAAGGGCAAGTTATTTAATTATTTTTACCTTGTTTTCTTCACCCATCATTGGGAACAATATTACTTGCTTTGGGCACCTCTCAGGTGTGTTGTAAAGGCTAAATGGAACAAGGCAATAGATGTGAACAATAATGACAGCTAATAATTAAATATTGCCTTAAGACTTGCAAAATATTTTCCATATTTTGTCTCATTTGAACTTCACAGCCACCTTTTGAGGTGTGGAACACAAGTATTACTATCCCTATTTAACAGATGAGGAAACAGAGGTTCGCAGAAGTTTTGACTTGCCTGAGATCATAGAATTAGCACCTAGGATGATAGCCTGTATGTTCTTTTCAATTCAATTAATCCAACAGTTATTAAGCACTAATAGCATACCACAGAATGGGTATTCAATGACAAAACTGTATTTCTAGAAAAAAAAGCTTTTCTAGAAGCTTATATTCCTCCAGTTTTCATAGAAACTCAAAGATCTGTTTCAGAGTAGTTGAGAATTAATTGAATTTGGAATGAGAGGATCTGGGTTTAAATCCTGACTTGCTTAATAAATACTTTGTAAAAGTGCTATATGAACACCATCATTATTATCATTATTAATTACCTTAATTTACGTAGTCTTGGACAAATTACTTAGCTTTCTGAGCCTCAGTTTCCCCATCAATAAAATGTGCCCCAGTGTTGGGCTATGTTTAAGATTTCTTCTAAGCTTAAATCTTATGGTAATAAAAAAAAATGAAACCTGACCTCGGGAGAACACTTCTTAAGTTAGAAGCACATGTAGTTTAGTCTTGTCTATGCTACTGACCAGCTCAGGGCACAGGGCTATTGTGAAGGTGACATTTTAAATGACTATAAATTATTTTACAAATAGAAAGTACTTGGTAAATGCTGAGAAGAAATGATGAGAAGAATAATGGCCCAATATTGATTAGTATTTGAGATTTCCAAAGGGCTTTCCTTACAACAATGCTATCAGATAGTGGCTGCACATAGTAGGCACTTAAATGCATATTGGCTCTTTGGTGTCCCCATTTTACAAATGAGCAAGCTGAAGCCTGGTGAGATTAAATGATTTGCTTAAGTATATAGGGGTAAAAAGTGGCAGAGCCAGCATTCAAACTCATCTATTGCCTTGGAACCCATTGTTCTTTCCATGGTAAAAGTTAAGTCACTATTCACAAATAGAGAGGATTCCATTCTTACCTCTGGGATGATGACCAGCCCAAAAATCAACCCAAAAAGCACCAGATTCACTCCATACATCCATCGGAGGAAAATAAAATAGGAGGCAACTGAAGAGCCAAAGTGACCTGGGATGAGGGAGAAAAAAGGCATCCGAGTCTGGGGGCGACTGGAAATCCCATGGTCTGTGCGGTGAGCAGATCATATCCCCAAACATGCCTACCACCCAAATTCTGGCGTGGCTGAACATGTGTTAGTCTAAGTATGAGAGCCCAAGAAATACTTACTTTCAATTTCTTTGATCTTCATTTCCCATGGAATACACTGAGTCTTGAAATTATCAAAATCCCGCTTAAATTTGATCCATTTCTGAAAGAAAACAATTGAACTGTAGCATCCTTGTTAGAGCAGCAGGTGGAAGAAGGCTGACCTAGGAGGTGGGGAACAGGTGGGGTGGTGGGCTATTTGGGGGATATTGGCCAGTTGGTGTTATCTTGGTCTAGCACTTTGCAACTGGAAGGGCCAGTCATAGAGGGAGGGACGGTGCTTGGGGCAGTGACAACCAAAGCCTTGTCCCCACCCCATTCACTTGTAAAGCAATCGAGAAGCAATGGTAAAAATAATGAAATGTGTGATAGTAGCAACTCATCCACTTGCCAGATCTACTGATGCTTTGTTAGTTGTCAAATCAATAAGCATTTATTAAATACCTACTAGGTACCAAGCATTGTCCTAGGAGAACACAATCTTATCTTAGAAAATAGTAGAATTGGACAGTACAAATACAGCCCTAGAAAACATATTGCAATGTTATTGAATTCTTGTCATTTCGAGATCTCAAACCCATTTGAAAAAAAAAGAGCATCGATCTGCGATGGAGAGGCAGGATGGTGCAATGAAAAGAAGGAGGTTGGGCTTGCAGTCAGGAGAGATTTGGGTTCATACCCTGCCTGTAACACATACTAATTGTGTAATAGTTGCTCCTTGTAGCTGATCCTTAGCTTTCTCACCTGTAAAATGGGAATCATGTACCTGAGCTCCTCACTTCAGGAATATTGTGAGGGAAGTGATTTATAAACTGTAGGATGCAATAGAAATGTGAATTAAGTGACGAAGGTCCCCAGTGAATTGGGTGGACCCCCTTCAGTGAATTTATGGGAGACCATGGACAACAGGATGGGAAGGCATGGATGGGCTGCAATCTGCATCACCAGAGAGAGCATTCATATCAATAAGATCACAGATCTGCTGAGCATTTGAGTATTTTTATCAGACCACAGACATTGATTGGCTGAGAGATTAAAACTCTAGCCAAATCAGGTTTGTCCAGCACTGCAAATGGAAGTTTTTTCCCCTTTGAGTTATTCTAATCTTGTATCTTTATTATTGTCCTTGTTGGTCAAGACTCAAAGCCAACTTCCTAAACTGTATGATCCATACTTTTTGGTGTACTCAGTGCCCTGTATTTTGCCTCACACATGCTAAAAGTCTAGTTAATGTCGGTTGAATTTATTTATTTATTTGCTTTTTTTTTTTTGGAGGGCAGTTGGGGTTAAGTGACTTGCCCAAGGTCACACGGCTAGTTTTTTGTGTTAAGTGTCTGAGGTCGAATTTGAACTCAGGTCCTCCTGACTCCAGGGCCGGTGCTCTATTCACTGCACCACCTAGCCGCCCCTTGAATTTATTTTTTTAATACAATTAAAAAGGACATAAAATATTTTTATGTCTAAGGCAGCAGAGGGGATTAAATTATTTTCAATATAGAAGCAATTCCTGCTTTAAAAATGTAGATGATTTATTACAAACTTGACATTGATTATCAATAAAACTAATTAAATTCACCTAGTAACTATTTACATTCCCTCTAAGTGTCTACCAGGGTGCTTCGTCCATTCCATCTAACTTACATTTCCTTTTAAGTTGTGGTAGTTTTGTGAACTTTGTATTTCTGATTGTGTTTTTTTCACTTCTTCTTCTTCTATACTTCTTCTAAAAATAAAATTTCTTGATAGCTTTTGTTTTTACATCAGTTACATTTCCTAGTGTGTCCTTCCTTACTCTTTCTTCCATAGAACAATTTCTTATTAAAAATATAGAAAAAAATGAAGAAAAAGTTCTGCAAAACTAACCAGCATAATTCAAAGAAGATTTCTGCTTAGCCCTAGAATTATTGGTCCTAATTGTATTTTATAGCATTTCATGATATTAATGTAATCACTACAGTTAGGTGGTGCAACGGTGAAAATGCTAAACCTGAAGTCAGGAAGAGCTGAGTTAAAATCAAGCCTCAGAGATTTACTAACTGTGTGACCCTGGGCAAGTCACTTGACTTCTGGCTGCCTCAGTTTCCTCATCTGTAAGGTAAGGATAATAAGAGCACCTTTCTTTCAGAGGTGCTGTGGAGATAAAATGAGATGATAGTTGTAAAGGGCTTTAATGAAACACACAGTTGTTAGTTATTATTGTTATTAATATTATTACCTCAATTTATTTAATAATTTCCCTGCTGTTGACCTCTAAAAATACTGCTGTGTTTTTCAGGATATTTTAATACTGGAAGTGTTAGGTCAGAGGGAATGATTGGCTCTGTAATGTTTTCTGTGTACTGCCAGATTACTTTCCCCAAAGGTTTTACATGTTAGCAATTCTGCCAGTGATATTTTTCCACATCTCCTCTGGCTTTGACTTTCACGATTTCATTACTTTTAATTAATCCTTCCCCCCCCTTTTTTGCTTTTTTGGAGGGCAATTAGGGTTAAGTGACTTGCCCAAGGTTACACGGCTAGATTTTTTTTGTGTTAAGTGTACGGGGCCAGATTTGAACTCAGGTCCTCTTGACTACAGGGCAGGTGCTCTGTTCACTGTGACACCTAGCCACCCCTGATTTCATTATTTTTAATTTGTCCAATTTGCTAGTTAGGAGGTGGTAATTTAAAGTTGTTTTAATTCATATCTTTTTTATTGTTAATGAGGATGAATGCTTTTTCAAGTGATTATTAACAGTTGATATTTAAACTTTTTGAAATGATCACAGCATATTCTTTGACTATTTATTCACTGTGGCCTGGAAGTATATTGAATATTTGACCCAACACACATTCTCCTTCAAATCATTTGCAGACATTTTTATCTGTTATATTTGCATTGATATTGGATGATTATTCCTGATCATTTATTATTACTGTGTCTCACATTTGGCAAAAAGTGACAGTAATTTTTTTTATAGTGGCATCTCCATTTCCAGCTCACTTACTGACTGAATTTTATGCCATTAGAAAAGATTAGGGCACAAATTTAAGTCCATATCCAAAAGTCAAACATTACCCTGTCTTTTAATGTAGGTTTCAAGACTACACTTAACTCGACAAAGCAGATCATAAATCCAAAAGACTTTGAACCTGTTCCTTGTTCTTTTTGTGCCTTAAAGATCTCACCAGGAAAGCAGAAGTAACAAATCCAGGGATAGTATGTATGTGAGTGGGGATTGTTATAGTTATCCTTTGGTTTAATTGGTGTAGAGATCCTTTTAGTGAGGCAACTATTTCCATTGGCAGTGCCTCTTATAGCCTTAGAGAATTTCCTGGGGAAACTGAGATATATGTCCCAGATGGGGCTTGAACCAAGGTTCTCTGGACTCAGGGTGGCTTTTTATTTACTGCAGTTCAGCTGCCTATAGGAATAGCATAAGGAAAGAGGTTTTACGCAAATAATTATTTCTTGTTCAACCATTTCAGTTGTGTTCTATTCTTTTTACCCCATTTGGAGTTTTCTCAGAAGAGATACTGGAGTTGTTTGCCATTTCCTTATCCAGCTCCTCCCGTCCTTCCTTCCTTCCTTCCTTCCTTCCTTCCTTCCTTCCTTCCTTCCTTCCTTCCTTCCTTCCTTCCTTCCTTCCTTCCTTCCTTCCTTCCTCCTCCTCTCCCCCTCTCCCTTTCCCTCTCCCTCTCCCCCTCCCCCCCTCTCTCTTCTTTCCTTTTTTTTCTACAGACGAGGAAACTTTAGCAAACAGGGTGAAATGACTTGACCAGAGTCACATAGTAAGTGTCTAAGGTCACATTTGAACTCAGGTCTTCTTAACTCTAGAGCAGGGACTATATCCACTGTGCCATCTAGCTGCCCAAAGTAATTATAGCAGGCCTTTTAAAATTTACTGTTAATTCTACATGACCAGGTATGAGATAGGACAACGGACAAAGTCAAGCCAGGAAGCCCAAGTGAGACTTTAAAACATCAGCATAAAGAAATGATTAGGAATCCCTTGCCCATAGGATTTAATTGCCTTTGCCTTCCCCTCCCCTTCCCTCTCCTCCCCTCCCCAGACTATAGTTTACCCCTTTAAGTAACAGATAATTTCCCAACAATGAGTTGGAGAAAAAACAAGTCTTCTGTTATAGGGCCACCTTAACAGGACTGGTCTGGGCAGAGTACGGGAAAGGAATGGACAGAGCATGGAAGCAGGATGAGGGAGACTGGATCCACTTCCCACCTTTGTCAGCAACTCATTGTGTGACACTGAGCTAGGCATTATCCCTCTGTGTCAGCACTTGGCCTCAGCAAGCTGGGGATCATTGTCATTACCAGCTGAGAAACCTTTACATGGATTTGAAATTTTGTATTGATAGCGGGCTTCCCTTATACCTTTGAACATAAGCTCTTCACAATGGAGTTGTCATTACAAATGAATAAAGACAAAACTGACCCAGAACCCAAACTGCCCCCTTCCCCTTGATCTCTCATTGGTGTGGCACATACCTTATTCATCATCATTTTATAGGCGTAGAGTTTCTTGCCTTTTCCCTTTCCTAAAGCTCCTTCAAACTTCTCTACAAAAGCTTGGGCTTCCCTAGTCAAAAAATAGGGCAGGTGCTTAATTAAAAACCAAACATAAAAGAAATAGGCTCTATGAGGGTGTGCAGGTGGCTTCATAATCACAACACGGCTTTTATATTTGTGCATGTGTTAAGTGAGAAAGATAGGAACCATCTATTAAATATTCTCCGATAGGTCAAAGCATTTGAGAGTATGCATATACACTGATGAAGGTCAAACTAGAAAATATTCTGAATTTAGCCCCCCCCCTTTAGACAGCAAAGGGGACATGGAAATCAGGGTCTTTTTAATATGACGCAAAGATTTCTCTCTTTGTGCCTTCATTTGTGGCACAAAAGTGGCATTTCGTGCCATCTCAAATGAGCCAAAGGTAAAGGCCTTAAAAGGCTCAAATGAGATAATACTTTGCAAACTTTAGAGTGCTATGTAAATGCCAGCTTATAATAATAATAATAATAATAATAATAATAATAATTTTGTTTAGCTATTTCAGTCACGTCTAACTCTTCATAACCCCATTTGGGATTTTCTTGGCAAAGATACTGGAATGGTTTGCCATTTCCCTCTCTAGGTAATTTTACAGATGAAGAAACTAAAGCAAACAGGGTGAAGTGACTTGTCCAGGGCCACACATCTAGTGTCTGAGGTCAGATTTGAACTCAAGTCTTCCTGACTTCAGTCTCACACTCTATCCACTGTACCACCTAGCCACTACCACCATCTTCATCATCATTAGCCTTCAGTCACCAGACTTCTACTCTTGGTAATGAGTTGATTCATTGACCCTTTTACTGAAACCCTGAGCTCAAGCAGTATTTATATAACAGGACAGCAGTATTTATATAGCTATTTAACAGATAGACTGTGGAGGGGGTGCAAAGTATGTATACACTTTTAATATTGATCTGCATGAGCACTTTCTTAAATCTAGACAATCAACACAACAGTAAATCAAGCCCTGATTTGTAAAGATCACAGATCACAGATTTCTGAGGTGTATATGCACCCCCCCCAATTTAACATTCAGCTCTCTCCAGCACACCCTTACATATATTATCTCATCGGATCCTCACAACAACCCTGCCAGGTAGAAGCTATTATTATCACCTGTGTTTTATAGAAGAGGAAACCAAGCCTCAGATGTTAAATGACTTGCCCAGGGCCACACAGCTGATAAGTATTTGAGACACATTTGAACTCCAGATCTTTCCTGGGCTGCTTTGGAGGCACCTTTGGGCTGGAGTATAGACAACAAAGAGATGCCTCCTTCTGAGAGGACGTCTTGGGCTCATTCCCAGAATGGACCAAGAGTCTTGGGATTCCTCTCAGAATCCTCACATGCAGACAGCTTCAGAACCATTTAATTACCTCTGACTTTGGTGACTCCTGGCAGGGAGCTGGTGGGAGAGAGGAAAAGGGGCCCAAGGAGAAAGAGGATTGACTCTGCTTTACCTGAGCACTTCTAATTTTTTCTCCATTGGCCAAGGCTTATTCCGAATGGTGGCTATGACTTTCTTTTTCTCTTCAACCTGTTCCATGATGAGGGCCATTTCTTCCTCTGCAATGGACTCCTCATCTGAGGAGTTGGAAACTGATGGAGAAGAGCTAGGAGAGAAGTTCCAGAGAGAGAGAGAGAGAAGTAAAAAAATCCAGCTAAGGGCTTTTGGTTTTATAGTGTTGTCCAGACTCTGAAGAACCTGAAGTGCTTAAGAAATAATGAGATGGTCGTGATAATCATGGCACACCTAGATTCAGAAGTACTTTAATTTTTACAAACAACCCCTCTGTGAAGAAGGTGGTGTAGGTGTTACTGTCCTCAGGAAACTGAGGCAGTGAGAGTTAAACTGAAGTGACTTGAGATTCTATGGGACTCACCCAAATCACACAATTAAGAAGTTTCTGAAATGAGATTTGAATCCATGGCTCCTGACACAGAGGTCAGTATTCTACCGCCGTGTTACGTACCCCTCATCATCCATCCTCCCTGTGCCCCATCACTGCTGCCTTGCAATGCTAGATTGGGAAGGGAGGGTAGAATTCCCTCCAGATCCCAGAACAATCCATTGCCCAGTATGACTTGAGATCTATTTGAGTTCCTTGGTATTGGTGACTCTCCAGGGCTGTTGACCCCAGAATGGCAGCATCTTAGAGTTGGAAGGAGTTTCAGAAGCCATCAAGTCCGGCCAATCCCTGAGAAGGGATCATCTGGAAGGTATTGCTGCTAAGTGACCACCCAGAATCTGCTTTCAGATTCCAAGGAGAGTGAAACTACTGCCAATGAATCAATGAACAACATTTTAAGGTGACATCTATGTGCAGCTAGGTAACAGGGCCACCGAGACAAAAACGGTGCTGTCCCTGGTTTTGAGAGCATACACTCTATGGGGGGCAGCGTGTACGTGTGTAGGAATAGGCGCTGCACCTGTGATGTTACTGATATCGTCACAGCCTGGATGATGAAACTCACTCCACCGATGCAGGTGTGCACTGTCTAAGCTACTCATACTTTTGGGGACTTTTCCAAAGCATTGAGAGGCTAAGTGACCTTTTTAGGGTCACAGCTAATGGAATGACAGAGAACATTTACATAACATTTACTTTGTGCCAGGCCCTGTGCTAATCACTTTACAATTAGCCTCTCATTTGATCCTCGTGACAACCCTGGAAATGGCACTGCTATTATCCTGATTTTATGGATGAGGAGAGAGAGGCAGGCAGAGGTTAAATGACTCGCCCAAGGTCATATAGTCAGTATGTGTCTGAGTCCAGATTTGAACTCAGGCTTTCCTGACTCTAGTCTCAGCCTCTCCACCATGCCACCTAGCTGCCCCAAGGTGTCAGAGGTGGAATTTGAACAGTATTTTTCTGGCTCCAAAGCTAGCTCTCTCTTCCATACTGCTTTTCACATAAACATAAAATATACACAAAATAAATACAATTTAATTTTTTGGGGGCAGGGTGAACACCAGCAGCCTTTTACTTTTGGATAATCTTAGTCATTAGGAATTATTTCCAGTACCAGGAAAGGTACTGGGAGACAGTTGGGTTTGAACTCTACTTCCAAAACATTAATTAGGTAACCAGGGGCAAGGCACTTAACGGCTCAGGTCCTTAGTATAATCATTTGTAAAAATGAGGTTGAACTAGATTGTCTCTGAGGCCCCTTTCAGCTCTAAATCTATGACCTTATCCTACCATCCTGTTCTGTGTGATCGTGGGCAAAACACCAAGCCTCTCTGTGCTCCAGCCTGTAAAATAAGAAGCTTGGATGACATTATCCCTCTTGGCTCAAGCTCCATTGATCTCTGAGAAGTTAAGTGTTGGCACGGTGCTGCATGCTAATTGGGAGTGGAGAGAGAATGAATGGAGGAAAGCCACAGATTATTTTGACCATTAGTTTTATCTACTTTTCCCCTAAGCTTCTCAGACCTGCTAACAACCATCAATTTGACACAATAGAATTTCATTTTCCTTCTCCTGTATTCTGCCTAGGATGCAGCAGAGGCAAGTAGCCCAAAGCAGAGGAGAGAAGGAATAGAATCTTTGAGGCTGGATAAGTCTCAAGATGCCTCATCAATATCTCCAAGTCAGAAGGGGTAGGGGTCCCTCTAAAGCAGGAGTTCTGCACTATTTTTATCACTGGCAGCTTGATAAAGCTTATAGACCC
Source organism: Pseudocheirus occidentalis (assembly GCA_028646575.1). Taxonomy (NCBI): domain Eukaryota; kingdom Metazoa; phylum Chordata; class Mammalia; order Diprotodontia; family Pseudocheiridae; genus Pseudocheirus; species Pseudocheirus occidentalis. The sequence continues at coordinate 36,258,721 of CM053597.1, read as the reverse complement.
TTTCTCAGAAGGATGCTTTTAAATGCATGAGATAAAATACACAAGATGACAAAGGAAACCAAAGACTGGTGAAAATAAAAATGTAATTATTTTCCCATCGAATATCCTATCCACCCACTCTGTAGGGGTCCATTATCCCAGGGTAAGAACTCCCTTCCTAGGATGAGGTGGTTTGGCGGTAAAATACCCTACCTGTGTTTCTTCAAGTGTTTCTCTTTCTTCCTCTGAATTTGCTTTTCTTTATTTTTGGCTTCTTTCTGTTCCTTGTGGGAAGCTTTACGGTCCCTCTTCCTCTTCCCATTGCAAGATTTCTCTGCTTTGCTCCACTCTTCTTCCCCAAACACTTCCCGTTGTTTCCTCCGGACATCTTTCTTCCGGTGTGGGGTGCCTACCTTGATTTCTTTGCCCCTTTCTTCTTTTTCTTCCCTTCTGCTGTCATGGGTTCTCTTCTTCCTGTTGGAGGGAGACTGGGGCTTGCTTCGTGTGGCCTCTGCCTTTGGGCTTGGTTTTCTGGAGGTTCTCTTCCCTTCCACCAAATCTACACAGGATGGAAGAGGGCAAAGAAGGTACCAGCTCACCTCATGTTCTGGGATGGGGAAGCCACTCATCCCACTGTGCAGAGTTTTCCAATTTCCTCTGATGAAATTGGAAAAGAGAAGATTAAAGAGGCTGGGGGACCACAGTGACTTTTCTACCTGTATGGTAGCAGGTAACACATTGTCATTGTTTTTATTTGAAAGTTTTGAGTCACTGAAACCTTATTTACTGAAGTCAAGAAAATCATGAACTCGACACAAAGGATCCAAATCTATGTCCCACCTCAAAGGCATCTAGACACCAGCCAGTCAGTCTCATAACTACTTGCTCAGGGTGAAGAATGGTTCAACCTAAGCAAGTGATTCAGCAGGTCAGTGTTGTTTATTCTCTTTCCTGGAAGCCTCCTGAGGGGAATAATGTGCTCAGTTTTTTTCTTGGATTGACAGAATATTGTTCCTTAAAAGCCGAGTTTCCTTCAACTATCTGGTCTCCACATGGAGGTGTGTGTTCATATGCGACTCTGGATGCCTCCTCTTTCTGGGAGGCAGCACATCTTAGTGTCATTCTATGTACTAGAGAGAGCATAATTAGAATCACAAGACCTGGGTTCAAATCCTGGCTTTGTCACTTAGCTATGTGATCTTAATCTTTCTTGGCCTCAGTTCCTCATCTGTAAAATGATGGGTTTGGACTAGATGACTTCTAAGTCACTTTCTTGCTCCAAATATGTCTCTACCTCACCACCCAACTCCAAAAATGGGGATGAGAATACTTGTGTCTTCAAGGAGAAGGGGCTAATAATAAAGCTATTTTTCAAGCACTTGGGGGTCAGGGTCAGTGGTGATACAGATAGTGGTCTAAGGCCAAAGTTACTCAGTGTTTTGATCATTTGGAATGGGCTCCCATGAAGCCTGTTAATGGGACAGATTCTTCGGAGCTGTCTGGCTATGGGAACTGTAGCTTGGAAGTACTTGTATTGTAGATCCCCAGCGTGTGCTTGGGGCCATGGTGCCAGTCTAACTCAGTGAAATTTCCTTCCTACTCCTAACCTTAAACAGAATTGTGAAATCAGTGACATTTTTACCACATGGTTTCTCTTCCTCTCACCCCCAGCCTACACCTTATGCAATTTCCCCTCCTTAATGGAGTCTCATTCCCCAGATACCTAATTTCCTTATCCTTTTGTTTTTTGGAGGGGGGAAGGCAGAGCAATTGGGGTTAAATGACTTGCCCAAGATCATACAGCTAGTAAGTGTTAAGTTTCTGAGGCTAGATTTGAACTCAGGTCCTCTTGACTCCAGGGCCAATCCTCCATTCACTGAGCCACCTACCCCTCCCCCCCTTATCCTTTTTAAAAAACAAACAAAAAATGAGATTCTTCCCCCTCCAATATTTTATCAACACCCTTATCTCAGGAAACAGTCTAATAAACTCATTGCCTTTAAAATGTAAATGACAGGTCGTAAACCCCTTATTGTCTAGAGGTTGGGTGACTTGCCCAGGGTCACACAGCAGTATGGATCAGAAGTGACCCTTGAACCTGGGTCATCAAGACTCCAAGGCTGGTTCTCTAGTTTCTATTTTCTAACCTTTATGTTATATAAACAGTAAGTCATAGAACCAGTATCAGGGCAATTATTGGGTCCTAGGACCCTCTTGATTCAAAAGCCCATGTTCTTTCTCCTATACCACTCTGATGAAAAGAACAAACAAGGTGTATGTCTAGGTAGTGGTTACAAAAGTAAGGTCCAGGGCCCCCTGAGAGTCCCTGAGACCCCTCAGGAGGTTAGTAAAATCAAAACTATTTTAATAATAATATTAAGATGTTTTAGTTTCTAATGTGGTAAATATTAATAGAGAGAACCCACATAAGAAAGAGTATGGTGGGGGGGAGGGTTCTGAGCCCCAAAAGTTTGAGAACCACTAGTGTAGGACATTTAGAGGTGGGAAGGCAGATATGAACATGAGTTACCTATCAATTCTTCAGGAAGAATTTGATCTCTGGGCAGTGCCTTCAAGCTTCCCCTTAATTTGAATACTTTTAATTAATAATAACTTCCCTTTCTATCATACTTCTTTATATTTAAATCCCTTGGTCATAGATGGAAATGGAACCAGCATACACTGCCTGTTCAAAACACAAAATGCCAGCGTTTCCAACAAGAGACTCTCACACAAGTATCAGCTGCAGTTGATTCAAGTCATTCCCCTCTGCAGTCTCGAAGTGACTTGCTCTGGTCTATTATGCAAGTGTATCCTTGATTCCAGTTGACTCTGAGTCATAAGAGCAGAGATGCCATGCTGGAATTCACGTCAGAGTTCATCTGGTCCAACCCCTATTTTTATAGAGGAGGCTACCATGGTTCAGAGATCCGAAATGATGTGACTAGGGTACTTAACTAATTACAGGGTGAAAAACAGTCAGAAGAGCAGGCTGCCCCATTCTAGAGGTATGCCCTTCAAGCCTGCTTCAGCCTTACTCTCTTCACTGATGGTAACTCATTTTTGTATGGTGCCTTATACTTTGTAGAGCTACTTTTCCATCTATTATCTCAGTCTGTATCTTTGGGAGCAGAATTTTTGAGGCTGCTTTTACAGAACCCTTGGACCTCACTCAGTGCCCTGATTCAGATGAAAGCCTATGCTCAATATTGTTGTGATGCCTGAGGCTCATTCTTTGTCTCTCTGTCTCTGTCTCTTTACACACACACATACACACACATACACGTTCATCTGAGGATTTTAGGGAGTCCCTTAGATTGCCTGCTGTTTTGGCAGTATGTTTGTTTCTTGGTTGGTGAGGTATCAAAGGACTAATGTCGCTGGGCCTCCTAGACCCAGCAGGATGGTATGGTGGCAAGTGATTTGGAGCCAAAGAGATCTGTACCTGACACATGCTAGAGTAATGTCTTCCCTAGATATGGGGAAGAATGGCTTGGACCTGCACAGACTTCTGGGATTTGTAATCTTTGACTTATCTTTTGAGACGAGGAAACATTGTGTGGTTTAGGACAGGGATCAGACAAAAAGAAGACCTCAAAAAAGACAAGAGAGGACACCTAGAAAGGAAGGCAATGATGGGGTTCTTCCTACCCCTGGAGTATCATGATGACCTTGGAAGCAGTGATAGTCACATCTGAATCCCCTTCTTTATACTCATGCCTCTTTCTGGGACGCTGGAGAGGTGAAAGCGAAGGCTTTATTATTTTTAATTAGAATTAATTTTGGGTATTCATTGAAGTGGTCGGAATTTCAAGGAGGCAGCCCCAGACACGGGGGAACTAGTGGTTGCCCCCTCCATTTGTCTTAATTTAGATAGCTTCCACTGGCATCTATTTCTAAGCTTAGTCTTTTATTCTGTTAAAGACTTCCCTGGACTGATCTACTCTTCAGTGTCACAAGCACCTGTGGTTGACCCTGTCCTTCACATTTTCTTTTGGTCCTTTGTTTATGGCATAACAATGTGGCACAGCTCCTGGAGTCATATAGGGGAAGAGTTACCTTTCCTGGACCAGGGTTAGGAGCCCCAACCCCCAGGCCCATGTTAGAGAAATTTCTCTGACTAGGGGCCATCATTGAAAGCCATTTTTATGTTTCATAACTACTCTTCCAAGTGTAGAATTATTATGAATTTGGGTTCTTTAAATCTGCCTTATCAGACCACAACCTAACACAACTGCTAGTGTTTGCAGTAGCTTGCAGGACCTTGGACAAGGCACTTACCGCTTGGGAGTATCAGCTTCCTCATCTTTAGAATGAGGATAATAAATTGTCCCATTTATTTTTTGTGGACACAACACTTTGTAAGTCTTAAAATGCTAAACACGTGTGTGCTGATAATGATAACAGTATTTCTGTTGTGCTGTATAGTTGGCAAAGTACTTAAGACACATTTTCCCAACAAACTTGGGAGGTAGGTTAATTATTATACCCATTTTAGAGATGAAGATACAAAGGCAGACATAGGCTGAGTAACTTAGGATTATTGTTATGAATCTCAATAACCACCTTCTTTGTTCATTTAGCAGGAGCTACAGGAGAGTAGGATCCAACTGGGCATCAAAGGCCATTTATGACCCATAGGTACTCGTAGTAGCACTGGTGTCTTACCCTTCTTCAGGCTTCTGAACTTTCAAGTCTTATTTGTCTTTGGAACACCATGGGCCACATCTACTCATTTAAACCAATAATTTATAAATAATTCATGCAGTGCTTTTAATGTTTTCAAAGCACTCTACAAAGATTGCGTTTGATCATCAAAATGATCCTGGGATAAGGGTGCTATTATTATCCCCATTTTAGAGATGAAGAAATGGAAGCTAAGGGACTTTCCCAGCATCATGCATCTAGGCAATGTCTATCTATTGAGTCACTAACGGTCTCTACCCTCACAGAGCAGGTGCCTTATCTCTAAGCTGGCAATTGTACTAAGAGCTCCATTCCCTGCTGGGGACAAGTGAAGTACCATCATTGACTGAAAACGTTGTGACTCCAAGTTGGCTCTTCAGTCTCTTTCTCTGTGACACAGAGAAATGGAACCAGATGATCTCTGAGTTCTTCTTCAACCCTAACACCCTATGAGTCAAAGAGAATCTATGAGTCCATCATTCCGCACCCAGAAGCAGGACAGGAATCTGGCTAAAAGCCATCACGCATGGCAATGGAGCTCTTGGTACAACACTTATAATTATGGCCTTTGTAGCTCACCACAGAGAGAGGTTAAGTTGCAGATGTGCCAACCTGCATCAGTAGAGAGAATTTCCTCACTGGGAGTTTTCTACACCAACAAAATCACAGGTACAAATGAAAATAATAATGACTACTTGTGTAAACTGTCCTATAGGTAATTTTCCCAGGGTCACAGAGCAAGTGTGTATATGAGTCAGGACTATATCTTTCTTTCTTTCTATTTTTTTTTTTGCTTTTTGGAGGGCATTTGGGGTTAAGTGACTTGCCCAAGGTCACACGGCTAGTTTTTTGTGTTAATTGTCTGAGGCCGGATTTGAACTCAGGTACTCCTGACTCCAGGGCTGGTGCTCTATTCACTGCACCACCTAGCCACCCCTAGTCTTGTTTTCTCATTGTGACCTTGGGCAGCTTACAATTCTCTGGGACTCAGTTTCCTCATCTGTGAAATGAAAGGGTCAGACTTAGTAGGCTCTAAAGTCCCTTCCAGCTCTAAATTTATGAGCCTGTCTTCCTAGGATCCCTTATCCTTCAGTTGTGGAAAAGGAATAAATAAAACACGGGCTAATATTGGAATGGCATGTTACGGCAGTTAGGGACCAGCCAGGGAGAAGGCTTTCAGCCTTAGAGAATTATTGACTACATCTACTTAGCAAGTAAATAGAATATACCAAGGCACAGGAGGAGATCTGACCCATTTGAAGGTTTGTATAATGAAAGTGATCTTTAAGATGACTTTCCCTTCTGTTAAGCAGAGGCAGGAGGAATAGGATAATCAAATGATTCACTCGGTAATGATTCTAATTTTGAGATACGTATTTGCTATTTCCCTAATGACATTTTGGAAAGTAACCTCAATATGATTACTCCCTTCTTGGGCTTTAGAAATAAAAATCCAACCTAGTTCTCATAGGACCTTAAAGAATGGGCAAGACCCTTCTTTCATTGTGAAGAAAGTATTATGCCTTGAAAATCATAGGAGTTTGATTTGCTGAGACAGACAGGCATCTCAGCCTATCTTCTGTCCTTACTGCCCAGCAGCAGCTTTAGTATCAGAACCATGTTTCCCAAACATCATTGGGATGGGTGGAAGAGCCAGTGGAAATGAAGGGAAAAAGGAAGAGGAAGAAGAAAAATCCCCTGGGAAGACTAGCACAGGCTGCAGTGGAACTGGGGGTGGGGGGAGACAATGGAGATGTTAGGAAGAGGAACTAAGGTAAGTGAAGGAAGAATCCATTTTGGTTTTGTTTTGCTTTTATTCCTAAAGAAAGCATGCTATAACGCAGTGGGGTCAACCTAGAGTAGAAACAAATACCATTAAACTGACTCAGACTATAGAGCTCTGGGTCTGGAGTAAGGAAGACCCAAGTTCAAATCCAGCCTCAAGTACTTCCTAGCTGTGTTTCCCTAGGCAAATCACTTAGTCTCTGTTTGTCCCAGTTTTCCCATCTGTAAAATGGGGGTAATAGCAGCACCTACCTCTACCTTCCAGGAGTGTTGTGAAGGACAAATGAGATAATAGTTGTAAGTGCTTAGCACATTTCTTGGCCCGTAGGTAGCAAGGGCTATGTAAATATCAACCATTATTGTTATTATTGTAACATAATGAGGATCCCTGAGGATGACAGATCGACTTAGCCACAAACAAGCAGGATTTCTGTCCTATTGTGTTTTCACTTATTTCACTAAATATTTCCCAGTTGCCTTTTAGTCTGACTTGGGGCACTCAGGACTGTTGTGGGCTGTCTGTAGGGGTCTGTGTTTGACCCTTTGGGTGTAAGTAGATGGCCTTGGAGCCAGGAAGACCTAGATTCGAGTTCTGCCTCCGCTCCATCCTGGCTGCATGACTCAGGGAGAGTCCCTCAGCCTCCAGTACCTTGGGGAATCCTCTAAAACTCAGAGTCACAGAGAGTGTGCTGATCCGCATTGATGGAGAGTTTTCTCACTAGAAGTTCACTGTAGCAGTGAAGTCATAGGTCCATCCCTTTCCCTATCTGCTCTTCTATAGCCTAGCTTCCCTGTGTCCTGTATCCTCCACCTGCCCCACCAGCACTGTCTTCTCTCCCCAGGGGCTCTCCTCCTTGATCAAGTCTAGTGACCTCCCCTTGGACCCATCCAATCCAATAAACATCTGTTAAGCACCTACTGTATACCAGGCATACCAGGCACTGTGCTGAGTGCTGGGGTCACAATGATCCCCACCGTTCATTCCCTATCCCAGATATACTTGACCTAGTAATTCCTCTTTCAGGAAAAGAAGTTAGGTCCCTTCCCCAGCTCCATTAAGGGATTAAGGGGATGCTGATGATGGTGAGGATAAAAACAGAAACTCATTTATACAGCACTTTACAAAGTGCTTTCCTTACAACAGACCAGAGACGGCGGCACTTTGGTTAAAAGGCATCCCAAAAGTCAGTACAGCTTTGAAGTACTAAGACTTAAGCCTGCAATGAGACTTTTGGGACACCTCAGGTTATTAATCTAGTTTTATAGATGAAGAAACCAAAGCTCACAGGAACCAGGATGGAGAATTATAGAGGTATAAATGGAGACCTCCGTACTCCCAGGCCAAGGCTATTGCTAGAGTCAGTTTGGGGACACAAGGAATTTTTCCAGTGTGCCAACGGGAATGGCAAAAAGCCGGTGGAAAGGGACCTGTCCAATCCCTCTGACCTCCAGGGGAGGCCCCAAAGTAGGGATGGTGACAGGAAATGGGGCTGAACGGGGCAGGCCGAGGAAGAATCAGTGGGTTCCTTCTGTGCTCAGCTCTATTCTTCCCAACCCATAAGACCCTTTTATTCCAAGGTTCACCCAGCAAGGCAGAATCTCAGAGTGGGAGGGACCATGGAGATCATCTCTAAGCCAATATCAACAGTAATAGTAACTAGAATTTGTACAGCTCTTTAATATTTGTCGAATTCTTAACTAAAATTATTTCATTTGATCCTTACAACAACCCTGGAAGACAGATGCTGTTATCACCCCCTTTTAGGGGTGAGGAAACTGAGTCACTGAGGTGAAGTGACTTGCAAATTCTTATCTCTTGACTGCAGAATAACCCCCTTCACCCCATTTCTTTGTTCTCCTTCCAGGACTGCTGAGCATTGATGGGGAAAATGACAAAATAAGATGATTTTGCTTGGTATGAATCTGTGTTACATTTCTTAGCTGGTAAGACCCGATTTGAACTCAGGTCCTCTTGGCTCCAGGGTGGGCACTATTTCTACTGCACACCTAGCTGTCCCTCTCCTGTTCTTCTAGTCCTGGCAAGATAAGGAGACTGCATCTTTAAAAAACATATCCATCTACCAATGGTGATTTTTGGCTGTCCTTTGACTTCATCCCAAATTGTTGCCTGAGGTAGTGAGATTTTAAGTGACCTTCCAAGGTCACCCAGCTAGTATATGTCAGAGGCAGGAGCTGAAAACCAAGTCTTCTTGACCCCCAAAGTTACATTTCTAGCCATTATGCTGCATTGCCTTTTTTTGGTTTCAGAGGATGTGAGTCCTTAATGGATTTCAAAGACAAGCATTACATGCCAGGGAAGATAATAAATCATGGTGCAGTTCCCGCGTGTGAAAACAAGTGCAAAACTTGTCTCCAAACCTGTCAACGCAATCATTGTCAATATCTGAAGTTAAGTGAAATTTATAAGAACAACACCAGTGATGACAACACCACCACCACAAACCACACATCTATCTGTGGTGCCACAAAGCTGTGCTTTTCGAAAGCTGGGGATTGAAATGATTCCCACTGTTCTTTTTTCTTCTGCTTGTTACAAATAGTCTGCAATTATCACAAGCCTAGGCAAAGTGAGAAATTTGAGAAATAATGAAAATAAACTGAAATAGCCAAAACTTGTCAAGGCTCTATTAGTGTGGTGTGGGTCGCAACCTCAGTCTCCTCGTCTGTAAAGTGGGGGAGGGATTGGACTAGATCACTTCTGAGGTCCCTTCCAGGGCTGAAACTATGAACCTGCAACACTCAACCTTAACACATCTTCCTTTTACAACATCTCTGACAAGTAAGAGCTCATTTAGGCTTTGCTTGAATAACTCCTAAGTTAGCTCATTTTGCTTCTGAGCTTTCTTTATTAGAAAGTTTTTTCTTACATTGAATCTACATTTATTTGCAACTTCTGCTGCAGAGAGACCCAAGTTCAAACCTTGCATCTGACTGGTGTCAGACGGGCAAATCATTTCAGGCTTTTTAACCTCAGTTTTTAAATGTGTGAATTGGGATAATTCTAGGAGCTGGAATGAGATGGTTTATATGAAGTATTTTGTCAACTGTTAAGTGTGATATGTGTCAGTTATTATGATGTTATGTAAATTTTATCAAATATCAGAGCTGTAAAGGACTTCAGAGATCACTTAATGGAACCCCTCCATTTTACATATGGGGAAAATGGAGGCCCAGAGAACTTAAATGACTTGCCCAAGGCCACACTACTAGATATGAGAGAACTAGGTCTAGAACCTAGATCTCTTGGTACCTAAGCCAGAAATTCTATTCTTAGGTCAAAAGATTTGGAGCTGAAAGCGACCTTTGAGATTACAAGCCAAATCTCTTCATTCTATGATTAGGAGATTAAGGACCAAAAAGTAAATAACCCAAAATATGTGAGGCAGGATTTGAATTTGGGGCTTCTTGATTCCAAGTTCAGTACTCCATCTGCTCTATCTTGCCCATCCCCAGCTCATAAGGAAGGAATTTGGCACAACCATCACCCCAAGCAATTCCATTAACGTTCAGATACACAAGACAGAAAAGCAGTTTTCATACAGCTATATAGCCCAGGACATGCAATTTCCCCCTTTACCTCCGCTGGGTGAGTTCTTCTTCACAGGCCTATCCATGGCAACATTCACTGGATGAAGACAAAGGAATATAGAATGAAGTTACTGGACTTTGGGATACTTCTCTCCCTCTCTATACTATTTCAGAATCCCTCAGGATTCTGTAAACCAACTGCACCTAGGGGTGAGGTGCCTGTCCTCTGATGAAGCCCTGAAACTTCTTTTTCCCCAGAACCTGGACATTTCTGATCCTTTGGGAAGATCCTAAATAAGATTTCATACCCTAAGGAGCAGTTACAAAAAGGCTGTTTTTGCCAGCAAATAAAAAGTAGCTACCCCAAAGTCCTATTTGTCAGTAAGTGATATTGCAAGAGAAAGCCCCCCCTCCCAAGAGATCCCAAGTTTATAGCCCACCTTTTTCTACCCGGACCTCCACTTGGCTTTTCTTTTTCTGTGTCATGATCAGTTTGTTTCCTCTGGAGCTGTCTTGGTCCTTTGTGCACACTGTTGCAAACATCATTGTCCCATTATCAACGCTTCAGTGTTAGTTTTTTTTGGCAGTGGTTAATTTCTTTGAAGCCTTTCCAGGGTGCAGTTGGGGACCAGGAGTCAAAGGCAAGGGACTGGGAACAGGGAGGAAGAGAGAGGGGAGAGGAGGAATGGGAAGACACACGCTGAGTATCGATCAATCCAGTCTGCACACTTTTCTGCTCCTGTTTCCTTGGTGCCAAGCTCTGGCCTGCCTTAGGTTACAGGGCATTATTTAAACATGAAGTGGGGCCCTAGACAACAGACACCGTTATCTGTCATGGGCTGCTACTGCTCTCAAGCAATTCAGGCAGAGGTGTCCAGGATAGCAAGACTGCAGAGGAATATCCAGTGTGGACCTGGAACATTTCACCTATTTGCCAGGATGACCTACCACTTTAAGGACGCCCTTCTGACTCACTTGGGGAAGTTGTTGGATGCTTTATTAATTCTTCCAACTCTGTGACACCTTCGTTTTTATGGATGGCCCCTTTCCTCCAGGTGTTTGGCCTTTGTGATTGCCCATTTGACTGTTAATGCTGGGGTCTAGGCCATGGGATGGATTCTGGTTGGAGGTTGCTGGTTGCCAGATCTAGAGGCTTGATCAGTCTGGCTCTCACTGACGGAGTCATTGCCCAGCATGGCTATTTCTCAAGGCTGCTACCTAATAATAGGTAACTCAAGCTGAGTGTTACAGGCTAGAACTGTGCCTGAGCATCTTGATTATGAGCATTTCTTGTGTATTCTCAATCACCCTTATCTTCCTCCTGCTACTTTAGGGCTCTGAAGTAAATTTGACTTGGGCCTTTCTGGGGAGCCCTCAGAAACCAGAAACAAATTCCTTTGAAAAGCCTAAAGGCTCGCTAGCTCTGGCCCTTTGTCCCACTGATTATACTGTTGGCACCAACCTTTCTGATGAACCTTTTCCATGTCATTGGAGAGAAAGATTGAGGAATATACCATCAAGGTCCCTTCCGGCTCTAAAACTATGATTCAGTTCAGATCCTATGATATCTCTGATGAGGAAATTGAAGCACAGAAAAGTTAATTATATTTCCAATACACTTATTAGGTTTTATTTTGTACTTTAGTTCAATTTAACTAGTGTTTTTTAGGCACTTACTATATACCAACTAGGGTAACTAGGTGGTTCATTGGATAGAGTACTGGGTGAGTTCAAATCTAGCTGTGTGACCCTGGGCAAATCATTTAACCCTGTTTCTTGTTTGAAAAAGGAGTTGGAGGGGGTGGATGGGTGGCTCAGTGAATGGGGGCACTGGCTCTGGAATCAGGAGGACCTGAGTTCAAATATGGCCTCAGACACTTAACACTTACTAGCTGTGTGACCTCAGGCAAGTCACTTAACCCCAATTGCCCTGCCTTCCCCATCCAAAAAACCAAAACAAAATACAAAAGGACTTGGAGAAGGAAATGGTAAATCACTCCATAACCTTTGCCAAGAAAACCTCAGAATGGGGTCATGAAGAGTCAAACGTAACTGAAATGACTGAACAACAACCACAACAATGTGTGAGCTATTGTTCTAGGCAGGGGTGGGTGGGGGGAACAGAGACAAAGATGAAAATGGTCCCTGCCCTCCAGGAACATATATTCTGCTAAGGAAAACAACAAGTGTGTGCATTTACACACATAGGCATGCAATGAAAGTCAATACAACCTGTGTCCAAAATAAACAAAAAGACTGGATCGATAGGAAAGAAAGTCTGGATTTGGAAGGAGAGAGTCTGGGTTCAAACCCCAGCTTTGTCCTTCACTAGCTTTACAACCTACAGCAAGTCTCACTGAACCTCTCTGGGCCTCGGTGTCCCCATCTGTAGAATGAGTAGGGGTTGGACTTAGATGGTTTCTAAGTATCTCACAGTTTTAAGTTTTGTCTGTTCGTGTGTGTGTGTGTGTGTGTGTGTATGTGTGAGTCAATGAGAATTTATGAAGCCCCTCCTGTGTACCAGTCACTGTTAAATGCTGAGGATACAAAGGAGGGCACAAATGGTTCCTGAAAGAACTCATATTCTAATGGAGGAGATGGTGCAGGAATAACTAGAGATGTTGGCCTCACAAAACACGAATGTCTAGGGAAGCCGGAAAGTTCTTGGGTAGGGGGTGGCCCTGAATTGTCTTCATGACAAGGGTCAATTGGGAGGGAGAATGGGGCGGCTGCTGCAGCTTGCAGTCCACCTTTAACATCGACTTGCTGCGTCCCCTTGGGAAAATCATGAAACTTTTACTGGCTTCAGTTTCCTCATTTATGAAATAGAGATAATAATGTCTGTAGCAGCCCTTTCAGATGGCTGCGTGACCTTGGACAATTCACTTAACCCAGGGGTGGGAAACCTGTGGTCTTAAGGTCACATATGGCCTTCTATGTCCTTGGGTGCAGCTTTTTGACCAAGTTCAAGTTTTACAGAACAAATCCTTTCATTAGGGGGATTTGTTCTGTGAAGTTTGGATTCAGTCAAAGGGCTACACTTGAGGACCTAGAGGGCCACGTGTGCTCTTGAGGCCACCTCTGACTTAACTGCTCTGTGCCTTGGTTTCTTCATCTATGAAACAGGGATAATAACAATGCCCAATTCCCAGGGTTGTTGTGAAGATTAGATGTCATAAAATATTTTAAGTGCTTTGTGAGTCTGAAAGTGCTTGACGAAGAGGGTACTGATGGTGACAATGTTGAGGAAGATGATTCCCAGGTGCATATCGACACTGGGACAGGGGTAATTTCATTTTTGTCTTTCTAACTCCAGCATCTAGCAGAGTGCTTTCTGTATGCTAGGTGCTTAATAAATCCTTGTTGGATTGGATTGACTTGTACATCTGGGGCTTAAAGAATCCTAGCCATGGAAATGTAGGCGACGTTTTTTATTTTAATGTTCATCTGCCCACAGCCAGACATTTTTGAAGGGTTACCTGACGGTGATCTCATATTCACTGCATTCTTGGGACATAGAATCTGACAAGATATATCCTAATCATTACAGGGAAGGAAAAGGGAGTTGGCCTTCAAACAGACAACATGTTATCCTTTTCTGTGCTCATTATCATGAATGGTTTCAAGAAGGAACGTGCCTGAGATCAGCACCAGCACATTATTTGGTGAGGTTAGCAAGGAAGGCTTATTCAAAGAGCCTGTTATGGGGGAAGGAGAGTCTCTGATACTGGGGTATTGATTTTGTTTTTCACATTTATTTGACACCTCAATTGTGGTATACCTATTCTGGAGGCTGGAATTAGAGTAAGAAAACTCAGGAAACATGATTCTTCAATTGTAAATCTGTTAATGGATGGAGAGGGGAAAGGAATAAACATATTACAAAATAGGGCTTTAGGTGTATGAATTGGAAGCTCAACAGGGGTGGCTGAGTTAGGAGGAAGCTGGGCAGCCCCCTGCCAGGATCAAGGATTTCATGAAGCTTCAACAACACGTCTGAAACTACAGGGTTGCAGGCTGAGCCAGATGAGACAAGTTTCATGCCACTATCTGCATCTCAGTATCCTTTTTTGATACTGTCTTCCTTTAAACCTCAGCTCTTCCAACTACTTTCCTGATTTTCTAAGTTGTTCTTTGGATGTGGGTGTTGGCATCAACTTACTTTCAGACTTGACCATGTTTCCTTGATGCTAACTGCTTGGCACTAACTTTCTTGTTTCTAGGAGTGACCCTACCAAATTGGAGAATTTATTTCCCTAATAGCTGATGCTTGAGAGAAGATATAGCTTATTAACTTATTTTTCTTCTGTTTTCTCAGCTACAGAGAATTCTTGTTCTGCTTGGAAAGGACAGAGGGGGAAATATGACTAATTGAAACCAAAGAGGATTAGGCACTAACTTATCAGGGAAAAGAATAAACCGGTGAAGCATTCATTCCTCTCCATCTTACTATCTAAGGGAGATGGAAAGATGAGACTCAAGCACAGGGAGAGCTTGGGAAATGGATACAGAAGATCTCATTCAGAGACACAGGACAGAGCCTCATGTTCCATAAACAACATCTGGAGGCTCTTTCCTATTAATTCATACTTTAGAATAGTTTATCCACCTAGTTCTCATAAGACTGTTCAAGGCTGGGATGGAACCCTCCTTCCATTGGTTCTTTTGCTAAGACTCATTTTAACTGAAGATGGAGGCCAGTAATGCCAAAGGTATTAGACGCATCTTCCCTCTACTCTGGTTATTGTTTTGGAAGCAGGGAAAATGAAACATAAAGGAACTAGAATGGAGAATAGATTAGATTTCTTTTTTTTATGTTTCATTTTAAATTTTAGTTTATTTGTCAATGAACAAAAATGTATTTTGTCTCTTTCCTGCCTCTCCTATCCCCTTTGCAAATTAAAAACATAACCTTTGTGACAAAAATGTGTAATGAATAAAAAAAATTCCTACACTGACCATATCCAAAAAATATGCCTCATCTTGCACCCTGAGTTCACCACCTCTCTATCAGGAGGTATGACACTGGCTGTTTAGAATTGTGCTCGTCAGTGTATTAATCAGAATTTTTAAACCTTTCAATTTTATTTGTCTTTACAATGTAAGATTAGATTTCTTATAGGCTCAAGGTCTTAGGTTTCCCTGGGTTCACTCTGGTCACTTTCAGAGCCTCATGAAATAGGGTTAACGTTCAGCACTGGATGAATGGACAGCTCACACAGGCTAAGAAGTTTCTCCTTATTTTAAAATGCTTTCACCCTACAGTATCCTAAGTAGAATGCCTCACACACAGTCCACTTGCAGAGAAAAGAGGGCCCTGGGCACAATGGTTAAGTTGGAAAATAAACTACAATCATGATGACACTTAAAAAAAAGAATAGCCATTTAGCAAAGCATATATTTCCTGAAAAAGTTCTCCCTTGAACCTTTTACAATCTCATTCCACTTTCTGGTCAGATGTCATTTCATGTCATGTCCCAAGAATGAACAGGTGACTGACCCTTTCTAGGACTCCAAATTCAACAAGTGCTTATAAAGTATAGACACTATCTACCATGTAAGTATACCATATACATCAAGAGACATATGTTTAGGTAAGACAGATCCTTGTGCTTATGGACCTAACTCTAGCAGGGAAATAAATTGTCATCACAGATAATTATAACAATGAAAATAATCACAGAATCTGAGTTTGAAGAGACATTAGGAGCCATCTAATTTGGCTTGTACCTGGACAAGAATCCTCTCCATAGCATCCTGAGAAATGATGTCTTGGAATTTGCTTGAAAAAGTCCAGTGAGAGAGAACTCACTACCTATTGTTTCTTGTTTTGTTTTTTGGACAGTTCAAAGCATTAAAATTTTTCGAGACTTCAAATCTAAATTTGTCTCTTCAAACCTTCTACTGCCTGCTCCTTTTTGCCCTCTGGAGCCAAATGAAGTAAAACTAACCCTCTTTCTACACTTATTGGGCTTATAGTTGATGGAAATATCCCCTTTCCCAGTTTTTTTTAAATGACCAGCTTTCTAGCCACCTCTCTCCCTTCCTGGGTTTTGTGAAGTTGATTTTTTAAATGTGTAAGAATTCAGATGTATTTTTTAAATTAAATTTTATTTTATTCAGTCAAATATTCTATTTCATCAAAGTGATGTGCCAGGATAGACTGACCTGAGTTAGGTCTGAGTCAGGATACTTGATCTGCACATTTTAAAAAGCATGCTGCCTGTGCCTTCATCCACAGTAATGGCAATACATAAACAGCCCAGGGCAAATCACAGATCACTGGGGCACTGCCAAACACATTCCAAATGTACCTCTAATCATTAATGACTACTCTTCTGTCCACAAAACCATTTCCAAATCTACCTAATTGTATTATCATGAAGCTTACATATAACTACAGAAGTATCAGGAGAGCCTTTGTCAAATGCTTTAAGTCTAGGCACACTTTATTTATAGCATCATCTAATACACCAGTCTAGGAAATCTGTCAAAAAAGGAAATAAAGTGAATCTGGTATGGCCTGTTCTTGATAAAGCTGTGCTGGTTCTTTGTGATTACTGATTATTATTTTATATGTTCACTAGTCAACCCTTAAATACATTTTTGAATTTTGCCTGAAGTTGAGATCAAACTTACAGGTCTCTTGCTTGCAATCTCCAGGCTTCTTTTACTTCTTCTTATTGAGAATTGAGACAACACTTAGCACTACAGCTCGTCTGGGGCTGGTGACTTGAAATCATCAAAGAAAGTTAGATGTTCTCTAACCCTGCTCATCTGTGGTTTCAGATCAGTCATATTGTCTTCCCCACCCCCAGCCCCACATCCTTTCCAGGAAGAACAAGGTTCTCTTTAGCAGGGAAAACAGAAGAAAAATAAGTTCATTAGTTATACCTTTTCTCAAGCATCAGCTATGCCATTTTACCTTGAGTGGTAGTCCTACTCCAGCTTTGAATTTTCTTCTTTTCATTCCTCTTTCCTTTTCTATCTTCTCTCTTTCTTTCTTTCCTCCTCTCTTTTTCCTCTCTCCCTCATATATCTGTATATATGTATATCTATCTATGTATCTGTCTATCTATCCTGTCTGTCTGCCTGTCTGTTCATCCATCCATCCATCCATCCATCCATCCACCCACCCACCCATCCACCCATCCACCCATCCACCCATCCACCTATCCACCTACCTACCTGCTTTATGTGTCTGTCTGTCCGTTTGTCTGTCTGTCTGTCTCTCTCTGTCTATCATCTGTCTGTCTGTCTATCTATCTATCTGTCTATGTTATCCTCATCTTCCTTGCCAACCTCACCTGAAATGTTAGCGCCAGTGAGGCTATTTTTTAAGATCATAGGACCCTAGAGCTAAAGCTGCAACAGACTTCAGAGGTCATCTAGTGTGACCCCTCCATTTTACAGATGAGGAAACTGAGACACAGGAAGGATAAGTAATTTGTCCAAGGTCACAATGAAGTAAGCATCAGAACCTGGTCTTCTGACTCTAGAGCCAGTGTTCTCCTCTGGATTGTGTTGTGCCCCTTTTAGAGGGCCATGATGCAGTTCTGTGTTCATACACCGTTACCTATTTTTGCTTATATATTTCTACATGTCTTTGAAAAATCTAAGTTGGCCAATGAATTCTCTGTGCTTTTATATTAACTTCATTAAGCTACTCTCCATTGTCTTCCTCACTGAAATTTTTTTTTACTTTTATCATTTCATTATTTGTGTTATTAATATATTATGTCTTCTCTCTTTCTCTCCTCTCTTTTAAAATTTTTTAATCATTTCATTATTTGTGTTATTAATATAGTCTATTATGTGTATAATTTTCCTAATATTGAACTAACCTCATAGCTCTGGTATAAGTCCAACCTGGTCATAATATGTGATCTTTTCATGTGTTACTATAGCTTTTTTGCTAATATTTTATTTAATATCTTTGCATCTATATATGTTAGGGATATTGGGGGGGTTATATCTCTAATTTATTCTCTGTTGAGTATTTAATTCTTAAGAACTTCCTGTCACTTCTAGACTAAATTTTCCAATGGAATGTTAGACTACAGGATTTGATTTTACCTAGGCTTTTTCTGAAGACTTTAAAGTCTATTCTGGCCCTCAAGGCAATGGGTTCCCCACCCCTGGACTAGGTTGATTGCATTCGAGGCTGGGAGAGATTAAGGAAGATGAGAATTGTATAAAATTGCTTTAATTATCTGAAATATTATTTATTCTCAAGCAAATGGTTTGACTCAACTGAACCAACAGGTTGACAAATTGCTCTGTAATCCATTACTACTACATTTTTTTAATTAAACTGATTGAAAGCAGCCCATTTCAGGGTCACTTTTCTGCTCCCATATTTTGGTTGATCTTACCTATGCACCCTGCTCTCTACTTATAGTACATTCCTGATCATATCCTTCTAGAAATATTATTTTTTTAACCCAAAGAAATGATTCTGAGAGTGAGAGCACAAAACACTATAGGAGAGGACAGATTTTAAGCATGGGTGATCCTTTTGGTGCCCTTAAAAATCGTGGCACATATGGCAGTCAAGTATCTCACCTTATCTTGAGAAAGATGTGGAATATATGCTGCTTGAGGGCAAGGACTGTATTACAAAATTTGTATCATCAGAAACTAGAACAATGTCTTGGACATTGTGAGCATCAAAATTTTCTTGAATGTACAGGGTGGAGGCATAAAGTTTGCTCATCTGAGTATTCAATCCCTTATGAATTATTATGAATCTGAAACTTATGCTGGTGTGAACTCAAAATATGGTGGCCAAGTCTTTGGGGCAAGTCCAGGAAAAGTTCTTTCTCTTCTTCCCTCTCCACCCCTCCCCATCTGGCTTCCCCAGCAGCTTGCATCACACAGCTAGGTCTCACTCCATTGCACTGACTAATAATATATTTGTAACATTAAGCCTTTTGATTGACATTTCACAGGCTCACAGTTTTTAAGTAAAAACAGTTTAGTTTGAGAAAAGTGTAACCAGATCCCAGCAGTGAAAACAACATGCCTTTTAACTTTTAATGAGATATTTGGTTTCTTTTCTTTTATTCTCGTTAACACAGGGCTTTAGCTAATTAATACTTCAGTTACATTTATTGAACATTCGACTCATCCATAAGTAATAGCTGACTCAGAAGCCCTCTCTCCCCACCATCCAACCCTTACAGTAATATCTGAAGTTTGCAAACTAATATTCTTGTGGGGTGATCGAGTTCTACTGTTGTTTCTTTTTGACAATTTATTCTGCAGTGATTCAACTTAACTTGGTTGTCTTTACTCTGGCTTCCAATGCAACATCAGTGGAAATAAATGGAAGATTTTTTGAGGCAAAAGCCATATGATTTGAAACCAAAGCCAAGGGTATTTGGGAGCCCAAGCTCACTGATGTTTAGTTTGTAACATAACTTGCTGAAGAGATACTGTGGTGAGAATCTTCTTGTGATATTCTCCTCTTGAAAAAAAAAGGAAACAAGTAAACAACAACTTTGCTATCTCCTTACAAAACTCCTGAATGCATTAGGAAGAGGTTGCAGAGCAATACAATGGAGCAGATACAGTTACCCTGGGAGCCTACACCCCATCTGGATAATGTGAACTGAATTAGTCACCAGGGTACTGCGAACCACAGCCGGCAGGATATCATTGCTTGGGATAGGGTATAGGGTAAGGCAACACAGAATGATACCAACTTTCAAAGATTGGAGTCTCGAGAAAAGGTCAGTGGAGTTAGGTTTACTCTGATCAGAGCCCCAAAGGAGGTCAAAATGTTGTAGTAAGGTTTTGGGGGGATCTTTTACAAAGCTTCTCCAAGTTCCTTTCATTTATCGATTGACAGCTAAAAGGGACCTTAGAGGTCACCCCTTCATTTTAAAGACTTGGAACTGAGGTCCAGAGTGGTCCTAGGATCACAGACAGAGAACTGGAAGAGGCCTCCAGGGTCTTGCCCTTTTATTTTACAGAAAAAGAGTCTGAGATCTAGTTGGAAGGGACCTCAGATGTCATCTAATCCCATCTTTGTTTTCCTACAGTTTTTAACTTTTTATGATTTTAGTTTGAATTTTAGGTGATTTTTAAAAATTAATCTTATTAATTTTTTTAATTAATCTGTCCCAGTAATGCCTCCCTGCTACAAAAAAATTAAGAAAAATCATTTTCCCAATATACATGTACATAGTCTGGCAAAGCAAATTCCTTTATGAGCCATGTCCAAAAATGCATGTCTTTTTTTGCACGTTAAGTTCATCAGCTCTCTGTCGGGAGAGGAGTGTGTTTTATCTTTATCCTTTTAAACTTGCATCAGAGTTGAATCTTTCAAAGTCATTTTGCTTTATGATATTATTATCATCCTATAAACTGTTCTCCTAGTTCTGCTCACTTCTTTCTACACCATAAATGTCTTCCTAGTTTTCTCTGAAATGATCCATTTCATCATTTCTTATGGCTTGATAATATTCAGTTACATCCACAGACCACAATTCATTTAGCCATTCCCCTTAGTTTCCAATTTTTGGTTAAGATGAAAGGAGCTGCTATGAGTATTTTTGTACATCATGGGTTCTTTTTCCTCTTTTATAAAATTTCTTTGGGAGTATAGGCCTTGTAGTGCTATAGCTGGGTTAAAGGGTATGCACAATTCAGTACTTTCTGGGCACGATTTCAAATTGCTTCTCATGGTAGTTGGACCATTCCATAGCTCCATCAGCTAGGTGCTAGTGTTTTCCTCTGCCCCTTCCAACATCTATCATTTTCCCTTTTGTCCTCTTTGCCAGACTAGTATGTGTGAGGTGGAACTCCAAAGCTATTTCAATAGTGCTTTAGAGCATTTTTTCATATGATTGTGGATAGCTTAGATTTATTCCCTTGAAAACTACCTATTCATATTCCTTTACCATTTATCTACTGAGGAAATCCTGCTTTTATAAATTTGAATCAATTCCTCATCTGTCTTGGAAATAAAATCTTTATCAGAAATATTTACTGTAAAGATTTTTCCCCAGTTACTTTTCTTATTTTTATTACAATGAGCTTGCTTGTGCAAAACCTTTGAAAGTGTTTATGCTGCACCCCAAATTGCATCTATGTAGTCTTGTGTGATTCTGTCATTTGCTTAGTCATGAACTCTTCTTCTAACCATAGATCCCAAAGGTAATTTATTCCTCAAATTTGTTTATGACATGACTTTTCATATTTAGTACATGTATCTATCAGGGGCTTATCTTGGTGTGTGGTGTGAAGTATTGGTCCAAACCTAATTTCTGTTGGATTGTTGTCCAGCTTTCCCAGCAATTGTCAAATGGTGTGTTCTTCCCACAGTAACTGGAGCTTTCACGTTTATCAGATTATGCTACTGAGTTTGTTTGCTTGTATATATTATGCACCTTTTCTCTCCCGCTGCTCAACATTTTTTATTAAACAGTACTGAATTGTTTGCAATGATTTCTGCTTTTTAGTATGGTTTGAGATCTGGTACTGATAGACCCCTTTTATTTCTCCTTTTTTTATGATTACCCATGACATTCTTGACCTTTTGTTCCTCCATATGAATCTCAGTATTATTTTTTCTAGCTCTATAAAATATTCTTTTGGGAGTTTAATTGGTATAGCATGGAATAAATAAATTATTTTAGGTAGAATCTTCATTTTTATTTTATTGACCTGACCTGCCTCTGAGTAATATTTCTCAATGGTTTATATCTAATTTTCTCATTTTATAGAAGAGGAAAGGGAGTGTCCAAGAGTTGAAGTGACTGGCCCAAGCTCTCAGGGGGTGTCAGGGCTGGCATTCAAACCCAGATCTTCTGATACTACATGCTGTGCTCTGCCCATTGCACCATGCTACTGTTCTTGGGAGGTATGGGGCTGCGCCATGCTGCCTTTACCATTCTTGGGAGGCATGGGGAAATCAATGTGCTTAGGCTTGTGTGGAAGGAAAGGGGGTAATAACAGCTCATATTTAGTTAACTATTCAAGGGTAAAGGAACTTTTATTCCTTGTAATAATTGAATGAGAGAGGTAGTGGAATATTACCCCAATTTTATAGATGGGGAAACTGAGCCTAAGAGCTTGAACTTCTTGCCTGAAATCTCATGTTAAGCCTAAGGCTTTTCCCATTGCACCCCAGAGCCTCTTAAAGGAGGATGACCTAATGAGGTTGGTCTGTCCCCAGAGAATACAATATTTAGAATACATTTCTACACAGTTTTAAAATGAGTAAAATCAGGAGACAGTTTGTAGATAACTCAAGCAGGATCACATAATACCAAGAAAGATAAGCAGGGAGTTGTGTTACCAGAGAGGAAGCCGAGCCACAGGGGCCACATTAGACTCTTAGAGAGGGACAGATGTGAGCACAGAGCCTGTCAATGTGACCTTGTCTTCCTGCCTCTGTCACTAATCAGTCAGTTAAGTCACGAGCATTTATCAAATGTCTCCCATGTGCCAGTGACTGTTCTAGGTGCTGGGGATTCAAAGAAAAAGAAAGAAATAATTTATGACCCTTAGATAAGACATTTCCCTAGTGGTGCTTCAGTACTTAGCCCTGTACCTGGCACATAATTATCCGGGTTCATATATCACTTTACAATTTACAAAGCACTTTATCACATTTTATTCCCACAACAATTCTGTGTGGTGTGTGCTATTATCTCCATTTTACAGATGAGGCAACTGAGACTGGGGAAGGTTAAATGACTTGCCCAGAATCAGACAATTAGGAAGTCAGGCTATGACTGAATGATTGTTTGATCAGTAGTGTAAGAATAAAATGGTTTCTAAGAATCTTGAATGCTGTTTCATCCTTTGGATTTGTGTCCCCAGCACAGTGTCTGACAAATGCTGGGTTCTTATTAAATTCCTGTTGGGTGAAAGAGATTAATGAAGATTAGCAAATCTGAATCTCTTCAGTAGATTGGGACTCAAGGGTCCACCATTGTGTAGGGAAGGAATTGTAGGTGGAAAAGTAAGTGTCCCAACCTATTACTATATCACTATAGGTTATGAATCTGGACTTGGCCACCATAGGTATCATTACTACCATCATCAACATTTATTGAGAACTTATAATGTTCAAGGCAGTATGCTGAGTGCTAGAAATAGGAATCATTTTACTTTAGTGGGGCCATCTCCAGGCATCCTCATCTATATCTGGCTACAGGACCCAGATAGCTCTGGAGGAGAGTGGGGCTGATGAGTATGCATAGCCCTCCCTCACTTAAATCCTATTCACTTGCAAGTCATGGCATTGCCTTCCTGGTGTCATGGTTCTCTTCAAGAATGAAGGACAAACAATATCGATTTAACTCTACAATAAATATCTTTTGCCCCTTTTCCCAGGTTCTAAATGACTCCTTCTGTCTTTGAAGTTCAGCATAGCCACTCTCTGTTGTACTTCAGTGCCATGAGTTTAGAGATCCCATTATGTATAGTCCAAAAGGCATATGGGTGGGGTTGCCTTCTGCTAGACTTGGCCCACAAAATAAGGCATATCTTCAACTGAGCGATAAGATAAATAAGTGGTGCTCCCAGTATCAAAACTAAAAAGAAGTCCCTAGGTAAAGTATAGGATAGTAAAATGTGTTGGCTTGAGTGGGATATATTGTAAAGTTAGGGTAAAGTCAGCTGACTACTTTTAGGTAAACCGTCATAGAATGACTGTACTTGGGCGGGGTCACAGAGAATCTGGTCCTTATTTTTTTACTGAAATTCATTTTTACTTATTCCCATGAGGGATATTGATTCACTGTAACCAAACTCACCAGACAGTAAGTTGTAAACCAAAATGTCAAGTTAATAATTTACACTGGGGGAGATAGCTTTCCAGTGATCAAAATACCTGTGTCCCTTACCCAGGACACCCAAGTCCTGGTGTCAAGGTACTAAGGAACCACCTTAGCAATCAGAAGGTTATACAGTGAGCATGGAACTTGAGTGAAGAGTATGGAATGACATATGAGATATTTGTGAAAGGTATAGGGGACTATTCCTGGTTATCCTGGTATAGAATGTACCTTTTTCATGCCCCAAAGACTCATTCCCATTGGAGACAGTACTTTGTATATTATAAGTGCTCAATCAATGAATGACACATTCTAAGTCTCTGGGGTCTAGATTCCCTACCAGTTATCAGAAATGTCTATCATTACAGCACCATCCTGTGGCATGTTACAGTTTCAACACTGCAGTTAATTTACATTTGATAGTGACAACTTCCTGACTATTCAGAAGTAGCCACAAGTTACCTCTAATGCACATTATAGAGCGGAGCAACAAGAATTCTATCCCTTGTATGTTGCTTCCTTTTAGTCTTGATAAAGGGAGGGCTACTTGCTTACAAACCTCTCAGTTTGGGGGAATGCCTCATTTGGGGGGCCTACATAGAACCTTCAATGTACTCATTTTACCTTGAGACAGGATTGCAGAGAATCATAACTTGTTTTCTATGGTAAGGATGCCTTGCACCATTTGGTTCACCACATGGGGGCTCTCCCTTTATATATACAATTACACTTCATTTTCAAGCAAGCTCGTAAAAAATAATCTCTCACTGTTCCAGAATCTTTCTCTCAGCCAGGATCAGTTAATCTTGTTATAAACTTTTATGACCTACTTTCTTTATATTTTAAAGTTTATGACAGAATCCTTTAAACTTGTAATGACTCATGACAGAGCCATAAGTAGGAATTTTGTTCCAGGGGTAAGAACTATAAACTACTCCTTGGTGGATGCAGCTTTTATTTCATAGGGTGAATGCCACCCTGTGTATATTGTTTTGTGTGTGTGTGTGTGTGTGTGTGTGTGTGTGTGAGAGAGAGAGAGAGAGAGAGAGAGAGAAAGAGAGAGAGAGAGAGAGAGAGAGAGAGAGAGAGAAAGACTGGTTCAAGGTCATGGTTCAATACTGACAGAAGGATGTGGGGGGTGAGGGGAGTAATTCTTCCCAGGTTAGGGGTGTGCTAGAGCCATCCTGTAAGAACTGATTGTTAAAATTTCAGTGTGAGCATTTCATCTTAGAAATTGGCAAATGCTACAAATCAGTGTTTAGTTCACTGTTTTGCTGATTGTCTAACCTTAAGAAAATGATGAAGAAATGTTAATAATAAAGATTCAAATTAAAAGTATGTCACGTGTACATTTCTATCTCTCCCCCCCAGCCGGTTGTTAAACATTTATCAGCACATCTTTGCCCAAAATAGATACCTGCTATCTCCTATTTGACCTAATTATTTTTGCTGTCTAGGTCCAAGCTCTGTTGTTTCTATGTCACTAAAGGAATACAAATACACTTACTACCTTCTAAATTTGATGTCCCTTAAATTTAGCACCCTGGGGCAAAGTCCTAGCCGCTACCCCAGTTGTAGCTCAGTATGTAAGGTCTCCATGTAGTGGCTGACTGATTTTGTTGGCTAGAATTTAGTTTTAATGAAGCCAAGGTTCTAAGTTAAATCTTTATGTGGCTGACTTGGTTATACAAGGAAAAGGGCACTGACTATGGAGTCAAAGGAAGTAGGTTCAAATTCTAACCTTGATATGTACTGCCTGTGTGATGCTGGCCAATTCCTTTACTTCCATGGGCCTCTGCATGAGGCAATTGGACTAGAAAGTTTCAGAGTACCCTTCCAGTTCTGACTCTTTGGTCCTATACTTCTCTCTGGTTCATAAACAATGCTCAGGCCAAATATCTTATAAATGTAAATTTATATTCATGAGGGTATCATGCAAATATAAAACATGGTTATAAAAGTATAGATGACAACTTGAACCCATCATCCCTGAGGGTGGAAAAATCTCCATATGTGCTTTACTGATGATAGATAAGTACAGCTCTAATGATAAAGGGCATATAATTAGAAAAAGGATGGTTAAGAAGACAGAATTTTTATTTTCAGTGGAGTCTATTTGGCTTGTGTGTATGGTATTTGATTCCTTGGTCAGAAGTACCACAATAACGAGTTTTTAACCCAATTCTCACTCAATTTTCTGAAAATGGATTATTTACTGCATAGATAATTCATGTTGACTACATTTAGCACTTTTTTCCTTCCCCATTATTCACTCAGGCTCCTGAGTACCCTGAGGAGGGCCCAGATCAGGGGGATTATGGGTTTGGCCACAGAGAATGTGTGTATCCATGTGTGTGTATACTCATGCACATGTGTGTTCATGTGTTTTGAATTTCATTTAGTCCCCCTCTGAGCACTAGGAATCCTTGCAGTAAATCCTTTTCACTTTATTCTTCCTCTTCTGTTCCTTCCATCTCACCCTAAATCCTGAGGCAATCAAATATTGATTTAGCATTTTATAGTTGATTCCATTCTGTACTTAATTCTATTCTGTAACTGCCTAAGCCATGTGGTTTTGTTTTTGTTGTTGTTTCTTGAGTTAACAAGTTCAGTTTTCCTCTTTGAGCTAAGTTTAAAAGTTCAGTTGCCCTATAAATCACTTTAATTGAAAGAAAACGATTATCTTTGTGCCACCAGCTGCCTCATAAAATTAGAAGAAATCTGTCATCCTGGAAGGATGCAGGTGATGCCAGAGAGTATGCTCTGTTATCTCTGTAACGCTGACTGTTCTTCAGGAAAGTCTGGTCTGTTGTTGCTGTGATACGACTAACTAGCTCTGAAGGTGGACTTGATGAGCTTTCCGTAGCAACAAGATGGCAGGAGGAGCTCTTCGTTCCAGACTTCCACCAGTCTTCTTGTTTTTCATCATCCATGACTCTTCAGACTTTGTAACCACCCATATTGCCTGTGATGCATCCAGCTCTTTGTTCTCTTGCATTTCTTAAAACTATATGAAGGCTGGTAAGCCCCATCTCATGGTCTTTTGGCTTCCCAAGGAACTGAAAAGACATGTTTTATTGGTAATTTCTAACCTTACCAATAAATTGAACATGCTCAGAACTTTGTGCCTCAGTTGACCTTAATTTCAATTGTCACAATCCCCAGTGTAGATTGTTTCATTACCTTACTCTGTGACAGGAATGTCTCCTGTATCAGCTTGCACAACGAGATGTTTCCTTTCCCTCTCACATAACTTGTTAAGACCAATTGTCTCTACATTGTCTCTAACTTCCTCCCTGGCAAGGGAAGGCCTCCTTCTTTCCTCTGTCTACCAAGACACCTCAGTTCCTACCCTAGGGCCCTGCAGTGCTAATTACTGAAAATTCACACCCCTTCATCCCACCCTGATCAATATTACCATTCCTGGAAAGGACATACCCTATGCCTCCATTCACCATCCCTGTGACTTCTCAGACCAAAATAACTCTCCCTGATCACTATTTCTCTATATGTATGGCCTATCAGAATAGAAACTCCTTGAGGACAGGCCTATCTTGCTTTTGGGGCTTGAATCTCCAACGCTTGGCATAATTCCTGTTACAGAGTAAGCATTTAATAAATGCTTTTAAAAATTCATTCATTCACTCCTTTTACCATTTATTCAGAGTTATAGAATCAGAATTTTAGAGCAGGAAGGGGCCTTGGAGATCATCTGGCCTAATTCTATAATTTTAGTGATGAGGAAACTGAGATCCACACAGATTCAATGACTAACCCAAGGTCATAATAATGGTATATGGCAGAGTCTGGAAAGAAACCACAGCTCCTGATTTCCAGTAAGGTGTTCTTTCTGCATTCCCTTTCTGCTATACTGAGCTTCAGGATTCTCATTTTGTATGGACCAAGTGTGATCCTAACCCCTCCAGAAGGTCAGGACTAGGCTGTGTACAAGATATGTGAATTTTCCGTTCTCAAATGTCTTTTGGGCCTCTTCTCTCTTCCATTTACATGGAGAATGGAAAAATGGCAGTTCTTATCAATATTAAGGAAGCACTGGAAGCTTGGGTTTTTCCTTTCTAAAGACAACCAGAGCTCCCTCTTGTGGCAACTCCTTTGGATAGCAATGCACTGGGCAGGTGAGGACCCATGCCTATTGGGAACAACACCAGGACCCATGCCTATTGGTAGCAACACCAAGGTAGTTCTTTGTAGATCTAAAGACTGCTTATTTTCTTTTGGGTGGCAATAAAGTAACAATTTTCAACCACTGCTTCCTGGGGTCTGTGGCATTCATCTCTCTGGAAACCAGATGGGGACAAACAAAAGCTTTACTTATTTGATTCCAAGCGACTTTTTCTTCCTTTCCCAAATAATTATGTTCAAGCCCTAATTGATGCTTTCAGTTGTACAATCAATAACAACCAAGAATAAATTCTCCTGGCATAAATCTGTGAGTACTCTAGGGACAGGATAGAGTTTGATTAATTAGTTGTCAACCAGGTGGACAACAGTGAGGAAAATTCCATGGTGTACTCACAATACATGACAACGATGATAATAAAAACCTTACATTTGTATGGCATGCTATACTTTACAAAGTGCTATCACATACGAGTTCTTATTTGATTCTTACAATAAAAATGTGAGAGAGGGAGGATAAAGATTACAATCCTTATTTTACAGATAAAGACACCGAGGCTTGGAGCGATGAAAGGATATACCCAAGGTCACACAGATATTGATGGGTAGAGATGGACTAAAACCTAGTCCTGTTTTCTTTCCATGATACCACAACAACTATTTGATGAGTATGTCTATACAATATTCCTATCTATATTTGGCTGTCTGCCGCTATTAGAAATGGTTTAGTGTTGATTTTAGCTTTATGATCAATCACCAGTCTCCAAAGAACAATGGAGGGATACATGTTGGACACAGACAGGCTACGGGACATTAAAAGTGACAATCTGTGAGCTCATGGAGGGCAGTGACTGTCTTTTGCCTTTCTTTGTCTTTACAGTGCTTAGTCCAGGGCTTAATAATCATAGTCAGCACTTAATAAATGCTTGCTAATTGATTGATATAGTGTAAAAGATCTCATCCAGAAGATATGTGATCCAAAAAGGAAAGGGGTTGTTCCTGGGAAGAGCAAGAGACAAAAGATGGTGAGCTGGCATACCTGAAATGTTCTTTTTAAAGACCATACACAATGAATAGATCCTTTATGTAAGATTTATGGAACGAAGAGAAAATGAATTAGAATTGCATTAACAAGGGGGGTACACTGGATACATGTTGCATGATTGGGAAATGGTGTCACACTGGTGAGATCATAAACCAGTGAAGCATAAGCACTATCTCAGACTTATTGTTGGACTAGTTAACTCAGTTGGCTGGAACAGGATGCTAATGAGGTCAAGTTTATCTGGGTACTCCCCAGTTGGGCCAGTTGACATTGCTCTGCTCAAAAACCCTAACATAGAATCCAGACACCATCTACCCACATTGCAAATATGTATTCTTGGTCACAGGAGCACTAGATGGTGAAGGGCATATGGATTAGGGCAAATCCATCCCTCTGCTGGGAAAAAAAAGCTTGAAGTTATGTAGCCCATGAAGGGTGGATCAGTAGGATCATCTATGTATATAAGACACTCTTGCTACTGGAAACATCTTTAGGAATTAGGGATAGGCATAGGGATAGGATCTGAGATTTCATTTGGTGGGGTTTTCAAATGGAAATATTTTCTACCAATGTAGGTCAACACCTTGTTTTACAATTTATATTCTTAGAGAATTGCTTGTAGCAGCTGGAAGTTAAGAGATTTGCTTAGGATCCCATAGCCAGTGAATTTTAGAGGCAGGTCTTGAACTCAGATCTTCCTGGTTGTTTGTCTAGCCATCTATTTGCTTCCCTCTCTGAATGAACACAGTGCTGTCTGTGGATCCTGTAAGTCCCAGGGACAGCATCTTCCACCCATCCCCTGTATTCAGATGACCGAGAGTGAGAACAATATTTAAATTCTTTCCTGGCAGAGTGGGCCATCAAATATGACCTCAGGATCAAGAATAAGGTTGTATCTATTTTATTTCAAAGTCATCTCCCTCCTTATCCTGAAGATTTTGTCTCCACAGTCAGAACTCTCTCTGATACCTAGAACTGTGGATTTGTGCAGCTATAATTAAGTTCAAATTTATAATCCAAACAGGGTTTTCTTCAGAAAACATTTGACTTCTGGAAATCAGAAGTGCCTTGCTTTAAATGTGCCTTGCTTTAAATGTGCCTTGCTTTAAAATGTGCCTTGCTTTAAAATCACGGCTTCTCTCCTGAGTTCTAGGCCAGGTGCCTTTATAGGTCATGCCTAGGGAATTTAATTTGGATGTCCCATTGCTCTGTTCCCCACTCTTTATCATTAACTTTTGCCTTTCTCAGACTAATAGTAATAGCATTTGGTATCCTCATGTGTCTATTTGCTTATAATTAACTATAGGAACATGGGTTCATAGATCTAGAGCTGAAAGCAGTCTCAGATCATCTCATCTGCAGTGCTCTTATCACACAGTTGAGGAAACCAAGGCCCATAGAAGTTATGTGACTTGTCTAAGGTCATACACATAGTAACTGGCAAAGCTGGGGTTTGAGGCCATGTTTTTGGATTCCACATCCAGTGATCTTTTCACTGTCACATGCTGACTTTCAGTATCACTGCCTTAGAAAAGTGAAAAGAAACAAGGATCCATCTTGTACCTAAAGCTAGATATGTATATGGGTTATTCAAGAAGTAAATTTTAAAGTTTTTTTTTAAAACAGGAAAATGATTATAATTGAAGGCAAGATATTATGCAAACAATTTAAACTGTCTTTTTTTCCTATTTGTTTACATAATCTCCTAAAACAAGGGTGGGAAACTCATGTCCTTGAGGCCACATGTGGCTCTCTAAGTCCTCAAGTGTGGCCCCTTGACTGAACACAAACTTGAAGTCTGGGATGCACTTGAAGACTAAGAGGGCCACATGTGGCCTTGAGGACAGATTCCCTACCCCTGTCCTAAGAAATCTATAGGCTTTTGGACAGAGGTGCAATGAAATGTTGGCTACTTAGTTCAATTTCCTGATCTTCATCTCTGAGTCTCTGACTTCCTTGTCGAAATTTGTGCATACTTTTGCTTTCCTTCCAAAGATGAAGTAGAGGGTGAGGGCAAGAACAGAGAGCACTTGGAGTCAAGTTTGGGCTTTGTCATTTGTTAACTGTGGGACTTTGGGTAAGTTGCTTCCAACCAGCCCTTAGTGCTTGTAGGTGTACCAAGTGTCTTATAGTGAACATGGTCTCATTCAATCCTCACAACAACCCTGGGAAGTATGTGTTATTATCATCTTCCCCATATTGCCCCAACGTGAGGAAACTTAGGCAGACAGTGACTGGCTCATGATCACGTAGTTAGTAAATGTCTAAGGCTGGAATAGAACTCAGATCTCCTTGACTCCAGATCCTAAACTCTATCAACTGTGTCATTGAGCTCTAAAATGAGGTTAATCACAGTTGTAGGGCCTTGGAGGATTGTAGTCATTGAGGAGAATCTAATAAGATTCAATTTAGTAGAGATAAATGTAAAATTTTACACCTGGAGTAAAAAAGATCAACTTCACAAAGCAGGGGAAGGTCTGCCAAGTATAGGCTATATTGTAAAAGAGGTGCTCAGTGGATAGCATGTGTATCATGTGTAAAAAGTGGAACAAACTAATGTAATCTCAGTCTGGCTTGGGAGAATAGTGTCCAGGTGATATCCTCACTGCACTTAAAGGATTATAGCTTTAAAGTCAAGAATCCAACCCATTATTTTACAAATAAAGACACTGAGGCCCCCTTGGTTGTGTGACTTGACCAAGGTCATACATCTGATAAGTGGCAGAGCTGGGGATTTGAACACAATGACTCCAAATCCAGCACATATTCCTTTGGTGGGTGGTGGGGACAAAGAAGAACATCCAATCCACCATCAGGTGGTTGGTGATTGGGCTGAAGTGGAGGCTGTGATGTACTTGTGTTTTGTAGAGGGATTCCTGGTTCTGGTGGATGTCTTGCTACATGGCCTCAGTTCCCTTCTCTGCCTGCTATGCTGTGATTATTCATTATTGTTGTCTTATAATTATCTAGGTAGTAGTGTTTTAAACCCGTTGATAGACTGTGAACTCCATGATCCCAGTGAATACTTCTTATTTTGGTCTCTCTCTTGGTATTTAGAGCCTTGTACATAGTAGGTAATTATGGAATGTACACAGTACAGGGCCCAGAATAGGTGCTTATTTAATATAAGTTTCATATACTGTAGTTGCTTTGTCCTTCATTTTTGAAGATCACGGGGTGATGTCTTGACTTGCTCATGAATTGGACTCAAGTGAGGCAGAGCTTCACAGTCATTAGCCTCACTCTTACTTCCAGAACCATCAAAGGCAGTGGTAAAACAAAAGTCAAGATGACTAGTTATGGCACAGGATGCAGCAGATGCCTCTTCAATGTCTGACCAAGCTCGAAGCCTTCATAAAACCTGCTTTAGCTGCCTTCATGGACGCTGGAACAAACTGTTTCTGGGGAAGTCTCCGCATGCTTGGGTGTATTGTTTTTTTTTGTTTTTTGTTTTTTTGCTTTTTTGGAGGGCAGTTGGGGGTTAAGTGACTTGCCCAAGGTCACACGGCTAGTTTTTGTGTGAAGTGTCTGAGGCCGGATTTGAACTCAGGTCCTCCTGACTCCAGGGCCGGTGCTCTACTTACTGTGCCACCTAGCCGCCCCCGCTTGGGTGTATTGTTAATGTACAGAATTAGGCTGGCATTTTCATAGCTGCTCTAGGCACACTATGAGTATCACAGGTCACTGACAGGTTGGAGGCACATCAGTCGCCCTCAACCTGGTTTAACCTGTCTGCCAAGATGATTTTACTAGAACTGTGTCTTCCGTATATGCTGCAGCTTCTGTACCATATACTAGGTACTTAATATGTATTTCTTAATTTGAATTTGGAGCACTGGGCTCTATATACTTACAGATCAGGGATCCTGGAAAGGATCTCTGCCCTTACCTTCTTATCTGTTTTTCTTTTGGGTTACACCATTGTGTTACAAGGTAGGAACCTGACCAGGTATAGATTAGATTAGGTAGCCTTTGAGGTCCCTTCCAATTCAGAGACTCTAGAAGTCTATGGATTGTAAAGAGTGACATAAAGATGAACTATTAGGGAGGAAGTATGTTGTACAGTGGAAAGAGGACTGCTTTTGGAGTCAGAGCACCTGGACTCAGATCCTGCCTCTGATGCCCTGTGTAACTTTGCTGAAGTTAGCCTCCCTGATTCTCAGTTTCTTAATTCTCAGTTTCTTTTCTAAGATAAGGGTGCTAGACTAACTGGCTTCTGAGATCCTTTCAAGATGATGAGTCCATGAGCCCAGGATTCTAAGGGGCCATAGATATCAACGTGTTCATTACTTACCCCCCCATTATGCAGATGAGAAAGCTAAACCCCCATAGTGAGAGCCATTGTGATGATTCGTTGATTTAAAACATTCTTTCCATTGGTTTGTTAAAGCTTTAACAAGCCAAATATAGATTTTTGCAGTTGACACCCCTGTATATTTAAAAGTTGAATCACAGCCTGTATTTTCTCTTAGTTCTTTGGGTTTAGCACATGTGCATGAACATGCACAACTGCATGCACACAATACGTGCATGTATATACATGTATATACATACATACACAATACAGATATAATGCATTATATATAAATAGTGTAAAAAATTTCTTCTAGATCTTTGGGTTACACACACATACACACAATTAAAAAAATTTTAATTTCATTTTATCCTCACAACAGTCTTCAGGGATAGGTGCTATTATGATCCCCACTTTGTAGATAAGGAAATAGAGGCAGATAGAAGCTAAGTGACTTGTTAATGGCCACACAGCTAGCAAGTATTTGAAGCTGCATTTGAACTCATAACTTCCTAACTTCTAGTCTAACACTCCAGCCAGTGGAACACACACACTCACACACACACAAATACACATATATACACAAACTATAAATACTTTTAAATATATGAATTTTAAAAATGGATGACTTAAAAATATATAGAAAAACCACAGCAAATCAGTGACAATTAGAACTGGTTCCCTTTACAATATTGCCACATATGCCTAATACAATATTCTACTCCCAATAAAATCATTATGCTATGAGAAATGCACCACCTGTGATTTCTCTTATAGACATTCTTTTTTTTGAACTGCCTTTAGATGTATGTATATATAGTTTTGAATTTTCAATGATGAAATTTATGAATTAGAAATGACAATGTACAACATTATGCATTTATTAGAGCATAAATTACATTAAGTTATTCAGGATAAGCGGCTATTAAGAAGAGTAACCTATTAAATTAATACTGCAATTTTTAATATGTCTTAGCTCTGTTAAATCTTGCTAAATTAAAATTAATGATCAAAATGAATGCATGAATGCCTGGATAAATCATAAGGAAATAAAAATATCTCCCAACATCTTTATTAATAGGGATATTAGGCTCTTCCTTCGGTTGGTTACCTTTCTGCATTTCTTCGGCTTCTTTTCTCTGAACTTTTTGCCAAAATCCAGAAAATTTACAGAAGTGGTCTCTCGAACACAGAACCCTTTGTTAGAAGCGCTCGCTTGGGTCACCTCTGCTAGAAAGAGCTCCACCTGCCTGCCCTGTCTCTACCCCTCCCTCCTTACCCTGGGTAAATAGGATAATTAGACAAGAAGGCGATATCTTACTCTCATTCAATTAGGCTTCTACCGCTTAGGTCTGCTTTCCTCTTGTTGTTGTTGAGTCATTTTTCAGTAATGTCTGACTCTTTGTGAGCCCATTTGGGATTTTCTTGGCAAATATTCTGGAGTAGTTTGCCATTTCTTTCTCCAATTATTTTTTTTTTTCAGGCAAAAAGTTGTGTGCCCAGGTCATACAACTAGTAGATGTCTGAGGCTGCATTTGAACTCAGGTCCTCCTGACTTTAGGGCTGGTGCTCTACCCACTTCACCACCTAGATTGTCCCTTCAAGCTCATTTTACAAATGAGGAAACTGAGAAAAAGTTAAGTGACTTGCTCAGGGTCACACAGCTAGTAGGTGTCCGAGGCCAGATTTCAGTTCAGAAAGATGAGTCTTCCTGACTCCAGACCCAAAACTATCCACTGTGCCACTGCTTAGCTGCTGCTGCTACTGCTACTGCTACTCCTACTCCTACTCCTACTCCTACTACTACTACTACTGCTGCTGCTGCTGCTGCTGCTGCTGCTGCTGCTGCTGCTGCTGCTACTACTACTACTGCTACTACTACTACTACTATTGCTGCTGCTACTACTGCTGCTGCTACTACTACTACTACTACTACTACTACTACTTTCTTATGTCTTCTTGCAATAATTTACTTTTTAATTTAGGAATTTAAATGGCATGACTTATGTCTCATAGCATGGATACAGCTTTTTTTGTTGGATTTACCTAATGCATAGTAAATATTGTTTTAGCTTCTCATTTTTATTCCATGTATATCTTTACTTTTAAGATATATTTCTTCTAAGTAACATATTATGGAAGTTTGTTTTCTGTTCTGAACTCTTTCATTTTATTGTATTGTTTCATCCACTTGAAGTTGTGACAGGTTTATGTTTCCCTACATTTATATATCTAGAATGTTTTTCCTAATTGGAATCTTTTTTTGTTTACCTTTTTAAGTTGGTACTTTGTCCCCATAACTAGTTTTGCTTAATCTAATTTTTATGCTGCTTAGTAGCAATACCTCAGTAAAGCCATCTCAGCAGACAGGCTAAATCAAGTTGAAGGTAACTGACAGGTCTCAAACCCATCATTGAGTTAGGGGATATCTGCCCCAAGCAGGTAAAGATTTCCTCTGGTGGAATGGGTGAATGAGAATTTGTTCTGATGGTCTTAAAGGTGGCTGAAGCAGGCACTATGAAGTCCTTAGAGCTTGGTCAGACATTGAAGACAGCACGGCCATCCACTTCATCCTGAGCCATTGTCAATCATCTTGATTTTTGTCTTGCCACTTGATTTTGGAAGAGAGAGTGAGGTTGATGATTTTGTGCAATTCTGCCTCACTTAAATCCCTTCTGTTCTTATTACCACATTGCTTACTCAAGCTTTGATTGAAACCACCTCCCTCAGCCTCAGTTCTCTTCTGATTGGAGGGCTCTAGAGTGGAGTAGCAAACTCTTCCCCATGCCTACAACTTCCTGGAGCCACAGGTGAGAGTTGGGGGACAGGGGAACACCCAGGTGGATGAGTAGCCCTGAAAAGAGCTCTGCAAGCCCTCATACCAGAGGTGCTAGTCCTTCCTAAACACCCCATACACCCCAAATGTATCCCCAATGCCTAGCATAATGCTTGGCAAATAGCAGTTGCTTAATAAGTGTTTATTGGATTAGATTATTGGATTGGATATCAAATAATTATCATAATATCATCATCAAATAAGATGCTTTCAGATGAGATAATATTTGTGATGTGCTTAATACAGTGCCTGGTACATAAAAGCTACTTAATAAATACTTGTTCTTTCCCATTGTCCCCTTATGAAATTATGATATCCTATGATATCATAATCCAAGAAGATACTGATGTTAAAAGGATGGACTTTTTTGGCATGAAGCAACTCATAATCAATGTTCTATGATGTTTCCCAAATTTAATCCTGCCTACTCTTCTCATTTAATTAACTAATGGCTTGATTAGTGAATTAGTTAACTCATTATAACAGTTACATTCAGTCTTTACTCTGTGTCAGCAATTGTCCTAAGTGCTATCGGTACAGAGACAACACTAAAGCAAGCCTTACCTTCATGGAGTTTACATTCTATGTGAAACAACATATACTCATGAAAATATATACAGAATAAACTCAACACCAACTGGGGAGGTCAGGAAAGACTTCATGTCAGAGGAAGCCTGGGGTTCTTAGAGGAAGAGATGAGGAAGGAGTTCATTCATAAATGGCACAAGAAAATAGCCTCTGGAAAAGCATGGGGTGTAGAAAGAATGCTTTAGACAAGAATAATGAAGTTATCGTACCCCTTCCCCCCATATGTAGCATGAAGTTGTATGGTCTGAAGGGAGGCCAGAATAGAAGTCTCTAATTGTTTCCCTCTCTCCTTCTCCAAGGGAAATGTTATTTTCTGCCATGATGAGAAGCAGGAGGTTAAGGCCAGAATCTTGGCTATTCTGCTTTTCCCAGAGATAAGGGGTACCAAGCTAGAATTATATCTAATGGCTCCCTTCAATATTACTAGTCTAGTGGAATGTAGTTTCCAGATTCAAACTCAACTTCTGGCCACTGTTTATTAAAAGGAAAGGCCTGATTCCCTTCCCACCAAATACCAGGTCCACAATGAACACCCATAGCAAATTAGCAAAGAACTTCATTTATCCAAATTAATGACAGAACAGAATTTAGAAAAAAGTATACATATGAGAATGCATTGAGACAATATAGAGAGAGGTAGTTCAGCTCAACCCAGATCTCATCCAAGGGCAAATTCCCTGAAGTCTCTAGTGTAGTGATCTGGGGACAAGGGTATGATAGCTCTCCACAGGTTGGCTTCCTCCCAGAATGTTTTCTCCCGTAAGCAAGTTGAAGTGTGGCTAGCACCAATCCATCTTCTCTCTCTAAGCTAGAAGCCAGAAGCACCTAAAGTGATTGCAGAGACTGAACAAGACTGAAGAGACGTCAAGAAAATCCAAAGAGAGCAGAATTTTCCTTCCTCCCACTTCCTTACCTGTCAAGCAAATGTGGGATATTGTTCACCACCAATGAGGAAGAAAGTTCCATAGCAATGGGCTTTGGGACTCTGGTGACACAAGGAACAGCAGGCAGGCCAGTTTGGCTGGAATTCATGGAGTGAATGAAGGGAACTACTGCATGATAAGCCTGCAAAAGGAGTCTCAAGCCAGATTGTGAAGCATTTTGCTAGCAAGGAGTTAGTGTTTATTCTAGGATAGGATTTATAATCTGGGGTCTGTAGATGGATTTCAGGGTATCTGTGAATTTGGATGGGAAAATATATTACACATTTATTTTCACTAACTTCTAACTGAAATTCAACATTTACTTCAATTTTGAATTAACCCCTCCCTACCCATTATTTTGAAGTCAGTAGGCTTCTCCAGACTGCCAAAGGGGTCCATAACCCCCAAAAGGTTAGGACTGAGCCACTGGAACATCTTGAACAGAGCCCAGCACATTGTCCAGCTAGCTAAGGGAATTATTCTGTTTACTCATTTTGCTGCTCTTTTACCTTTTTGTCATAGTATTGGTAATAGGCATTCTTTGGTATTTACACAGAACTTTCTGCATGCAAATCTGGGTCAATTTCTTTGAATCCAATCTCGGATCTCATCGGGGAGGTTCAGTGACCTTCTCAGGCTGGATTTAATAAATGTTATGTCATTCTGAAATAAGAGCATTTGTAATATCTCACCATCTGCCCGGGATTCTTTCCCATTTGGACATTGTGCAAAATGTCCTCCATAAGGCTTCGGTAAGCATATGCCTTAGTTGAAAAGTATTGAGTAAAGTTGTTTTTGTGGTTACATCCTTCAAGAAATAGTACATGTAAAAGGGAAAAGGACCTATATACACAAAAAATATTTATAGCAGTTCTTTTTGTGGTGGCAAAGAATTGGAGACTGAGGGGATACTCATCAACTGGGAAATGGTTGAATAGTACTATTGCGCTACAAGAAATGATGAGCAGGCAGATTTCAGAAAAACCTGGACTTACGTGAACTGATGCAAAGTGAAGTGCGCAGAACAAGAACATTGTACACAGTAACAGCAACACTGTGCAATGATCAACTATGATTGAATTAGCTCTTCTCAGTAATACAACAATGTAAGACAATTCAAAGGACTCACGATGGAAAATGCCATCCACATTCAGAGAAAAAACTGATGGGGTCTGACCACAGATCAAAGCATACTATTTTCACTTTTTCGTGTGTGTGTGTGTGTGTGTGTGTGTGTGTGTTTCCTTTTGGTTTATTTCTTCTTTCACAACATGACTAATATGGAAATATGTTTTACATGATTGCACATATATACTAATATCAAATTGCTTACCATTTTAGGGAGGGGGGAAATAGGAGGAGGGAGAAAATCTGGAACCCAAATTTTTAAAAAAAATAAATGTTAAAAATTATCTGTATATGAAATTGGAAAAAATAAAATACTATTAAAAAGAAATTGTATGCGATCTTAACAAAATGCATTGTAGACACCATACTAGAGGTTCTTGGAGGACCCTTCACCACCTCTAAAACTGAGTCAAATATGCTCCACTGAGTCAAATATGCTCCTTTTTCTAAATCAACAAAACAAGATCTTGGACTTGCTACAACCAAAAATCAATTATGTGAATATGAAGATGTGCTGTGCTGTACAAAAGCCTCTTGGAAAGCCTGCCAATTTCCTACTCTTATTTGCATTGACCACCCTAAATATATGCAAAGATAATTCCTGTAAAGATTCTATAGAAATGAAAAGAAAGGCACATAGGTCTGTAGTTTCTTAAATTTCCTTGGTCACTGTTTTTCGGGGGTGATAACATCTGTAACATTTTCCATTCTTTTGCAACATTTCTTGATCAGATGTCTTGAAAGTAGAACCATGAGTGCCTTAAAATGACGCTGCTTCCATTACAGGTTTCATCTCTATGTATTTTTCCATACTCTGCCATGTTTTCTTAAGTGCCTCAATTAGCATTTCCGGCAGTGAGATGTAAGAGTCCAAATGGGCTTCACTGTCACTGGTGATGAGACTAGATGTTTACAGAAACATCAACAGATTAATTCCATTTCCCATCTTCCCCATGTCCCCATTCCAGTTTTATCTATGGATGTTCTTGGATGATTTTATTTAGCCATGTCATATGCCAAATATTCTGTAGGCTCATCTTTCCCTTCACCACTGTTCTGTATTTTGGGAAGTAACACTGTCCATGACAGTCTATCCTCTTTTTCCATGCTGTTTTGCAAATAAGCTGGTATGATGAAGTGGCGTTGTCCTTAGCTGCCATGTCACTTGATTTACAAGGAGAACAAGTTTTTGTTCTTTGTATTTTTTTTTTGGCCTGATATGACTTACAGGCTTTTGCATCAATGACTGATCTATACTGGTTAAATATATTTAAGTACTGGTGATAAGCAGAATTTAAGATAAAGAAAATTCCTTCCTTCCTTCTTTTCTTCCTTTCCCTTCCTTCTTTCCTCTTTCTTTTTTTCCTCCATTCCTCTTTCTCCTTTCCTTTCCTTTCTTTCTTTCCTCCAGTCTTCTGTTTCTCCTTTTTCCTCCCTCCCTCTCTTCCTTTCTTCCTTTCTTTCTTCCTTCCTTCCTTCTTTCCTTCCTTCCTTCCTTCTTTCCTTCCTTCCTTCCTTCCTTCCTTCCTTCCTTCCTTCCTTCCTTCCTTCCTTCCTTCCTTCCTTTTTTCCTTTCCTCCATTACTCTGTTTCTCCTTTCCTTTTGTTGATGTTGTTCAAGGCTTGCTACATCTACCTATTCTCAATGATATATAAGCATAAGGTATCAATACAAATATTTGGCCTCATTCAGTTCTTAAACCTGAATAATATTTTCCAACATACTTTCTTCATAATTGAAGGCACTATGTATATTGTCTAAACATTGCATTTTTCCATGTTTACATTGGAGTCATTGAATGTCATGGTGTATGTTGACTTGGTTAGTGTTCAAATTCGCTACTTTCTTATCCTCTGTGCCAGCAGGTATTAGCACATGAACTGCTTTGATCTTCATGCTCTTTTTGCTTAAACTCCTGACTAGCAGTGGAAGGCAAGACCTGTATTTCATATCCCATGAAATATTTCTTGTTTACTTTGGTCATACAATGAAACAATTCTACCAACTCCATTATTTGCTTCCCTGAGAGTCATCGCTCAATTTAGTCCTAACTTCTTTGTTTTCTGGTTTCATTTGTTGCAAGAATGTCAACATATATGTGGTTCAGTTTCTCCAGGAATTTCAACTCTGTTGAACAAAGGTTTTACACTTAGCAGGATGACAGTTCAGTCACTCAGTTAATCAATGAGCATTTATTAAGTACCTACTATATGCCAGTATGGTGCTAAGTGCTGGGGATGCAAAGAAAGATTAAAGATACTCCATGCCCTCAAGGAACTCACATTCTAATAGGGGAGACAACAAGCAAACAAATATGAACAAGCCACATACAGGATAAGAAGGAAATAATTAAAAGAGGAAAGGCATTGGAATTAAGGAGTATTGGGAATTAAGGAAGGTTGCCCATGTGCCCTGAGGTTCCTGGACCTCAACTAACTTCATGTCACCTTCAGCCTTTCTGGTTTCTTTTCTGAATACAAGCTGGAGAGAAGAGTTCCAAAGCATGGACTTTCTTTGCTCAGGCAGCAAGGTATTGATTCAATTCCCATAGAAGTACATGGGAAAAGCTGACATGCTTTCATATATCTCAAGAAGAAAGATCCTGAGAGTGGACTTTCTCATCCATGGAGGTTAAAGTTGTGGATAATCTCAGGTTCTGGAGCTTATCTAGAGTTCTTCATCCTTCTAAGGAAGATTTCCTCAACAGTGTGATTGTTGGAGAAAGAAGATTGCCAGCACAAGATTGTTAACCAAAACCATGCCATATAGACCAGGAAAGCTGGCTCTTGCGAAACCTCCCAGATATTACTGGGAATTGCTCAGAGAGTGCAAGTCTGAGGTGAAAGGGAGTAATGTTTAATATCTCCCAAAGTGTGTTTATCTTCTACAATGATTCTAATGAGTGGTTTGGCTTTATTATATGTTTTTGTGCCTGGTTGTGAACTCTGGGAGTCTTCTGTGTGGTATGCATTTTCTGTGGAGTTCAAATAAAGGCTCTTCTACCAGTCAGTGTGTATTTGGTACATTGCCCTGTATTTAATACATTGTCTGTGTGAGAATTAGTGACCCTATTACACACATTTAGGGAAATAGATGTAAGCTAAGTTTGTTTTGGGTGAAACTCTGAATCTTGGTGGTGGTGAAACTAGGGGAAGAGAGAGAGGAATAATGAATCAAAGAAAGAAACTTTGAGGCAGGGCCCTAAGATTAAATCTGGTCTTATTAAGTCTGGAGGCTTCAGGGACACCTGAGTCATAGGTATGTGCGTAAATGATGTTGTGTTAGACTCTATGCGATCCCATGGACATTTGGCAAAGACACTGGAGTGCTTTGCTATCTTCTTTTCTAATGTGTCCTGATTTTACAGATGAGGAACTGAGGCAAATAGGGGTTAAGTGATTTACTTAGGGTCACACAGATAGTAAGTTTCTGAGGCTGGTTTTGAACTCAGATCTTCCTAATTCCAGGCCTGATGCTTTATCCAATGCAGCACCTAGCTGTCTTATGTATTTTAATACTCATTCTTTATCTATTCTTGCTGTCAGCCCTTTTTCTGATTGATTCACTACAAATATTTTTCTTTGCCAAATTGTTTCTTTTCTTTTAATTTTAGGGGTATTTGCAAGGATTTTTAACATTAAGCTCCCCCTAAGCAATCTCAAGCCACATATAGTAATGAGAGGCTTTGACTAGATGCATAAAATGTCAGAATAAATTGGAAAAGGTTTTTTTAAAGCCTAGAGATAAATGAGTGCTTAATGAAATAGTCACTGGTGGCAGTTAGATATTGGTGACAAAGGTACTGAATTGTACTTAGGTATAGCTATTTCTTTAAATCTCTTATTCATTCATTCATTCATTCATTCATTCAAGGATGTCCATCAATTGAGAAGTGGCTAAACAAGCTGTGGTATATGATTTTGATGGAATATTATTGTGCTATAAGAAATGACTAACAGGATGATTTCAGAAAAACCTGGAAAGACTTACATGAACTGATACAGAGTGAAGTGAACAGAACTAGGATAATGTACATGGTAAGAGCAATGTTGTAAGATGAAGAATTGTGAAGGACTGAGCAATTCTCATCAATACAGTGATCCAAGACAATCCCAAAGGACTCATGATGAAGTATGCTCTCTGCTTCCAGAGAAAGAATGGATATTGTCTAAATACAGACTGAAGCAGGATATATTTTACTTTCTTTCTTTCATTTTTTTCTTGTACAAAATGATCAATATGGAAATATTTTACATAATTGCATATGTATGACCTATATAGGATTACTTACCATCTCAAGGAAGAGAAGGGAGGAAGCAATAGAATTTGGAACTTAAAACATAATAAAAGATGTTTAAAAGGTTGTCTTACCAAAATGAAACAAAAAACAAAGTATCAGTAAAAAATCTTTTATTCATGCATTCAACACTTAAAAAAGTACCTAATACAGTGCGTCCTTAAAAATGTTAGTATAGTTTTAAGCTTATAGATTATAGTTAAGTTTAAAGCTTGAAACTGCACTAAGATCTTTGGGACACCCAGCATGTTTAATGCAGGACTAGGCATCAGGACAGAGATACATGTAAATAAAACAAGACCCAGGTATTCAATGAACTGAAAATGTAGGTGTGATCAGACAATAGAATATGCTAAAGAGAAATGTGTTGCACTGGATAGACAGCTGATCTAGGAATCAGGACAATCTGAGCAAATCCAGCTCCTGATACATATTGCCTATTTAACTCTGGGCAAGTCACTTGACCTATCAGAGTTTCAGGTAAGCTGGGCAACAGGTGCTGATCTACAATGACAGATGAATTTTTCTTATTGAAAGTTTCCCCTGTCAATGAAGTCACAGGTCTGTTAAAAACAATACTTTCCTCCCTGCCAAAAAAAAATCCCTTGTAAAGGGATATGAGTAAAGAATGAATACCTCTTTTTATCTGACCATAACCTTCTATCCTTCCATCTCTTCCTAAAACCTATTCTTTGTCCTTAACTGTAATCTCCTGCTCCCCCATCCCACAATGCTCTTCTAGCCACTGACTGTAATTTCCTCTTTTCCAATGAGTTTTGTCTCTAGACTTACACTCTTGAAATTTCAATTGAGAATGAATGTTGTTTTTAGTGTATTAGTTACTTTTAGAGGGCTAATGGATTTAGCCTATTCTTTTTCTCCGTGTTCTACTTTCCTTCATCCAGGGAACAGAGAAACAAATCCCTTGATGTCAGGAAATTTATGACTCCTTCTCTTAACTTCCCTTTCCCCGTACCTTCTCCTTTCTCATTCTGTGTTCCATTTATCCATCACCTTCTAGCATGCCCTCCCCTCATCTGTACTCTATGTTCACTGTTGGAATTATTCACCGGCAGGAGACCGACAGCTTCTCAAGGACCTGGTACTTCCCCCTAACATGATGGGCAGCATTGATGGGCTGATGAATATATTTATCCATCTTTTTAAAAAGCTGTGATTGTTTTTATTGAAGAAGCTAGCACGTTCCCCAGCAAGAGACACTTCTGAGTGGCAACTATTCAAGGAGAGAATTATGATAGGGAGGAAAAGAAAACAGGGCTGCTTTTGAAAGGCTAATATTTAGCATGTGACAAACCTGAAAATGACAGTGCTGCTAGGCTTCTCAGGTTAGAGAAAGGATTTTGATGACTGACATGGCAATGCTCATGCTGATCTGGGGGCTAAGGCAGATTCCCCTGTTGCTCCCAGCTGTGACCCATCATCCTACCCCATACATCGCACAGTTCTATTTTTCTTCCATAAGTATTTCCATGGCCCAACTCTATGGCTTCCCTTACTGCTTTCTTACTACCATACCTTTTTTTTCTTGTCTAGAGCCCCACTAAAGAACTAGAGTTCCCTACTACGGAACACAGGTTTTTACTTAGATTCCCACCCTACTTTCCCTTTCATGGAATAATTTTTCTAGAATCCCTTTCATTTCAGTACTGTCATTGTGGGGGGGCACTTTATACATAT
Organism: Pseudocheirus occidentalis; assembly: GCA_028646575.1. Taxonomy (NCBI): domain Eukaryota; kingdom Metazoa; phylum Chordata; class Mammalia; order Diprotodontia; family Pseudocheiridae; genus Pseudocheirus; species Pseudocheirus occidentalis. The sequence goes on along the minus strand of CM053597.1, from coordinate 36,213,979 downwards.
AGGGTATATTTGTTGCCTGTGTGAGACTGTCATATCTATATCCATATCTATATCTATATCCATATCCATATCCATATCCATATCCATATCCATATCCATATCCATATCCATATCTATATCTATATCCATATCCATATCCATATCCATATCCATATCTATATCTATATCCATATCCATATCCATATCTCCATCTCCATCTCCATCTCTCTATCTCATCTATATCTATCTATATCAATATCAATATAGATATCTACGTTTGATGGGAAAGGGTCAAGTCTGGGAATATAAGCTTAGGGCACCTATTCTCTTTTAAGAAATAGTGACCATGCAAACAGCTAAATCTAAAAAATAATGTGTCCACATGGGTTGTCTAAATGTGGTTCATAGAGAGGCACATATAGTTATCACTTAACCTTGCCCACCTCTCTCCAAGGCAGACTTTTACTGCTGCTTGGGGGAAAGTAGGAGGAGGGAGCACAAGGCTGACTGTGCTGTTGTGTTCTGAGAGAGGGGTAATGGACTAGAATTATATCTGTCTGCCTCCATAAATATTGCTATCATAGGGGATTGATTTTGTTTTTTAGATTTAGCTGTTTGCATGGTCACTATTTCTTAAAAGAGAATAGGTGCCCTAAGCTTATATTCCCAGACTTGACCCTTTCCCACCAAATTCTAGTTACAGGTCACTCTTTATATTCTTGGACATTGCCTGTCAACGTGGCTTTTGTCCTGTCACTGGACTTCAAAAACACTGGAGGAGAGTGAGGCTGACTTTGTGCAGCTCTGCCTCACTTAAATCCAACTCACGAGTAAGTCAAGATATTACCCTCATGATGTAACTGGTCTTCAAAAATGAAGGATGAACAATAATAACAAGTTACACAAAAGACCAGCACAAATAGTGAATTGTGAACAAATCCATTTATGTAAGCACATAGCAGACAGAAATCAAAGGTTATATAGATTAGAATATATCAGACAATATATAGACTATTTGTATGGGATTGAGAAATCTCATCTAAACCAACAGAAAGAGGCCTAGTTTTCACTCAAGGGGAAAATCCCCAAAGTTTCTAGGGAGACAGGCTAGAAATCTGTGGCACATTGAGAAGCTATCTTTCTCCTTTATGTCTGGTCTCTCTCTCCATGAGTCTTTACCTGAAGAGAGTCTAGAACAATACGTGCCTTCTCTGGAAATAAGAATGAAGAAGATCTCTTCTTTCTAAAGTTCTCTCGCCACGTCTACCCCTTATGCAGTCAGGCAGTGTTGAGGCATTCTTTATACAAGTGAGGAAGACTTAAGCAAATTCTCCAAACTCCAAACCTGTGTTACTCACATATAATTATCAGTATCAGTTAATTCATCCCCACCTGACTTATAGTCTCTTGTCCAATTCTTGTTCTTATACTAGGGACTTCAGTATACATGTGGTTCCTTCTAATATTCTACCCTTTCAATCAATCCCTTATAGTCCCATGACCTGTTCCTCCATTCCATCCTGGTCATACACAGGGATGGTCACATCCATGATCTAACCATTACCCACAAATATTCTGACCTCCCCTTATCTTATTATAACCTCTAACCATTCTATCCCCCTTCTTGTGACTTACCCCATTTAAACCTACTCTCCCTCTTTATTGCAATCACAAAACCCTCTAGCCTTCAGTATTTTTTCAGGCAGTCACTTGTTCTGACTTCACTTTCTTCCATTTCCAATCTCAATTCTATAGCTAATTGGTTTGATTTCACACTGTTCTCTGCTTTTAATCCCCTGTTTCTTTGTCCCATCATTTGCTCAGGTCTTGTTAAGCCCCAACTTTGGATTGCTCCCACCATCTGTCTCCTTTGTCCCTACTCAGTCTTACTTAGAGCTGGAGGAAATCATACAACCAAGTTGATTTTTGTATTATCCTAAGTATACTTACCTACATACATATTGTTCTCCTGATAGAAGGTAAGTTCCTTGAGGGCACGGATTATTTCATTTTTGTCTTTGTATCTTCAGTGCCTCACATAGAGGAAACACTTAATAAATGCTTGTTGTTTGACAAATGATTTAGTGCAGGTTTATGGTAACAGAGTTATACTTTGGCATCTGGGTAAAGCAGCACACCAGGGCAAATGCAAGAAATTCACCTTTAAATCAACTTTGTAATTCATGATGTGAAAATAATATAAACAGGAAAAATTCAGTTGAGCATTAGGGAGAATTAATTACTATAGTGACGTATATACGTAAGCACAGCTAAGCTCTTTCTATTTTAACCACTCATCTTTGCTAAAAAGGTGCTGAGCCCAGTAGTTTCTGGATGCTTAAGGAGTGAGTGCATATATTAATTTTTTTCACACTTTAAATTTCAGTGCTTTAGGATAAAGCCCCAACTTCCAAACCCTGGACCAACATAAGAGCATAGATTTGGATCTGGATGAGAGTTTACAGATCATCTAGTCCAAACCCATTATCCTATAGAGATAGAAACTGATGCCAGAATGAAGGACTTGCCTAAGGTCACACAGCATATAACTAGCAGAGTCAGGATTCTAATGTAGGTCTTTTGCTTTCAAATCTTATACTCTTTCTATTACACCATTCTCTGTTATTTAGGATTCTCTAAGACTAACCAACTAATGGGATACACCCAAAGGGCAAATTACATAAATGTTTATAGTAATTAATTAGGCAAACATATTTATAACAGTTTCTAATAATTCCATGTAAATAGCTCTACTTTAAGATGCTTAACCACAGGATAAAGGTTAGTACCCATCTTCAGTGCTACGGTCTCTCCATGATTTCCCTAAAATCAACCAGTCACTTAAAGGAGTTTTCCATGTCCCCATATCTCCTTAGAGCTTCTCTCCATGACCAACCCCACTCAGGCTACACACATATGTACTGCAAGATGGAAGGATTGTTTTCTGGAAGGAATTTCCTATTTTGGTGATACCTGTCCCTCTATCTGTTACTCAGAATGATTCTCTTCTGGAGGAGAAAGTGAGGCTGGTGACCTTGTGCATCCCTCCCTTACTCAAATCAAAGTCAACTGCAAGTCATGTCCTCATTTCTCCAATGCCATGGTCCTCTTTGAAAACAAAGAAGAAATACAACCATGAACAACTAAGTGGTGCTGTGGATAGAGCAGAAAACTTAGAATCAGGAAGACTTGGGCTCAAATTCTGCCCCAGACACAGTCGGCTGACCTCAGGCAAGTCACTTAATCTCTCTGTACCTCAGTTTCCTAATTTGTAAAAATAAGGGAATTGATTTCAGTCATTTCTAAAGTTTCTTTCAATTTTAAATCTATTCTCCTATGAACCACTTATCTCCTTATCATCTGAGGAGTGATGAGAAAATTCAATGTCTTTGCCTCATCTGGAAGGGGAGAGGTTGGGTTTGACATATGTGCATACCTGATATTTATATATCAGTTTAAGTTTGCAAAGCCTTTACATATACAATATTTTCTTGTTTGGTCTTCAAATCACTCCCATGGTTAACTGTTCTAGGTATTATTACTTTTGTTTTATGGATGAGGATACTGGAACTAAAAAGCTGAAGGGATTTGCCTTTCATCACATAGCTATTTTAAACTCCATTTTTTCTGACCTTAGGTCCAGTTATATTAGACCATACTGTCTCTTGTGTTCCTGGCTACATAGAAATCTATGACTTATCCCTACCCTAAGTCACTATGGCAGAGTTTTCAAAAATCTCTGAAAGTCAGCTTTTTTTGTGAAATTTGTCATGACAAAAATCCATGTTAGGGAAATAGCTGTTAGACTGTGGACATATTAGTTATAGATTAAGAAAGGTGTGTGTGTGTGTGTGTGTGTATGTATGTATGTATGAATAATCTTAAGGGAAGATGTGTTACTGAAGTGAGGCTTCAGGGCCTTAACTACCACTGTTTCTGCTTCCTTAGCTTCATGATACTTGTTCATGATACCGAATTCAGCAGATGCATGGGGAGGTATTCAGTTTATGAAACTATTTGGATGTGTTCCGGGAAGGAAAAATACTGGCCACCCTTGCGCTAGCAGCTGATTAATGTGAAACAACAGAAAAGTATATAAAGGAGAGAGAAGGATGCATTCTGTTGAGCCAGAGAATTGTTCAAAGTGTTTTTCCTTTACAAATCAATTGCTGGTTGGAAAACTACTCAGCTTTCTGTCTTTTAGTCTTCATTATCATTTCTGTCTCTGTCTCTGTCTCTCTGTCCTTACACTTTTATGTTGTTGTTCAGGCATTTTAGTTGTGTTTGACTCTTTGTGACTTAATTTGGGGTTTTCTTAGCTTTTATGGGGGCAATGTTAACCTAGGTGTATGATGAATAAATATTTCTCCTTAGCCATCTGACTCATAACTCTATTTCCAAAATTCTTAGAATTGCTACAGTTTAACCAAATATGACCAGGTTTAGGCTACCTACTCTCAACTATTAGTCAACCCAATGAGATGTGTGTGAAAGAGTGGGTAGTCTGAGTCTCAACCCTGTTCTTTCCTTGGCATTTCAACTCATTTCCATGAATTATATGGAAACAAGGAAGACACTTCTAAAGACTGTCTAATGATGAAAGCAAATCATCTATAACAGAGGGATCTTCTCTTTCATAGGCCTTGGGAGAGGGTACAACATGACTCAGTGATTAAGGAGAGTCAACTTAGATATCTTATAAGCCACATCCTTAGAAAAGACAGAACTGTAAGAGGACTTATGGATACCATAAACAATTCATAGTTGCACTTTTTGTTATAGCAAAAATACGAAAAATACACCAAAAAAACTAGAAAGAAAGTGAGCTCCTATCATCAGAGGAACAGTTGAACAAGTTGTGGAGTATAACATGCAATGGAATATAATCCCACTATGATAAAACAGTCAATGAGGAATAAAGAAACCTAAGAAGATATCTATTAACTGATACAGAGTAAATCCAATGGAACTTGGAGAAGAGTACACTGAAGCCCACAACAATGCAAATTGAAACAAATGATTTTTTAATTGTCCACTTCTTTCTCCTCTTTCACTGTTTTCTTCCATTGTTCTATTAGTGTGGATAATTGAAAGTGGACTATTTATTTAAACATTTGTACTCCTGGGATGTAGGAAGGACCTACAACTTGGTTGCTGGTGAGAAATCAAGATAAGTGGTTTATAGTAACTTACATCCTGATGACATCACCAGATCCACAGATGATATTGGGACCTTCTGGGAAACAGCAGCAGCATTGGTTGTAGTGAGGGATTCTAGCAGGGAAGCAGGTACAGGAGCCTGAGATGCCCTGGTTAAGAGTTCTATCTGCATGTGACCTTTCTCTTCAGGATTTTACTCATTAGTCCTCTATGCACATTCCTGTTTCTTCCTGTAATATGGGAATGTGTGGATAAGCATACTTCAGTATAAGCTGGAGAATGGGTCAAAGGGATTTTCCTGTATTTTGCTATGCTGTTTAATGAAATGTCTTTTGTTATGCCCTTCTGTGTCGATTGTGGTTGGTTGATCTGGCAAAAGAAATACTGATGGGGCCCTATGAGTTGTGGTTTTGAGTGGATGATGATTTAAAGGGTGATTTGAATCTGGGAGAGCTTTTAGGGTACCCATGAAAGAAGTCAGAGAACAGACTAAATTTATTTAAATATATTCATTTGGAAAATAGCTAGGGTTTCCCCCCTTTCAAAATGGGCCCTATGAACCTTTACTCATATCAATATTTAAACAGTTGCATGATTTCATCAATGTGGTTACTCTCTTTGATAGTATAAATTACAATCCATTCATAGCTCAACTGTGTTTTTTTTATATATCTTTCTGTAAATCCACTACAGAGGATTTATCAGGTGCTTTGGAGGTCTATGCTTAGGCCTTTTTTTTTTTTTTTTTTTTTTGCTTTATTTTGGATGAGTGAAGGGCAGGGCAATTGGGGTTAAGTAATTTGCCCAAGGTCACACTGCTAGTAAGTGTTAAGTGTCTAAGGCTGGATTTGAACTTAGGTCCTCCTGACTACAGGGCCAGTGTTCTATTCACTGAGCCACCTCACTGCCCCCTATTCCTAGGTCTTTTAACTGTTTGTAGATACCAGTTTAGCCCTGAGGCTAACTCTAGGAGTTACAGGGTTTGGAAAATACACTTTATTTTAACCTACTTTCAAGCAAGACTATCAGCTTCGCCTGATAGAAGTTCATTTTGACTCATGTACAATCAAGATCTGTGCCTCATAGCATATTTGTTTGAGCAAGCTTCCATGGTTTCTTTTCTTTTTTTTTTTGGAGGGGGGAAGGCAGGGCAATTGGGGTTAAGTGACTTGCCCAAGGTCACACAACTAGTTAAGTGTCAAGTGTCTGAGGTTGGATTTGAATTCAGGTCCTCCTGACTTTAGGGCTGGTGCTCTATTCATTGTGCCCCCATGGTTTCTTTTTAATTATAAAGCTCTTAGGATGTTGAAAAATGTGAGAGTCCTTTGTCCTAGTGTTAGTTCATAACTATAGTTATTTCACTGTACTCTAGTATGGATAGAACAAGAGGGAGGGAGGGAAGAAGGAAGAAATATCCTTTGAGAGATCATAGCATTACAGAATTATAGAGCTGGGAGCAACTTTAAAAATCATCTTGTCCTCCTCTTTCATTTTTTTTTTTTGGTAGATGAAAAAAGATGAGGTCTAGAGAAAGGAAAAAAAATCCCCTGAAGTCCATAGCTCATTAGGAGGAGAGCCACAATTGTAATTCACATCTATTGGCCCCCATTTCATTGTTCTTTCTAGGATACTACCCTGCTGCTTTTACCCCTCGCCTTGCCTTGCTTTCTTCCCTCTTTTTTTGGACTGTTCACTGCTCTTTTCAGGACAAAATCCATTGCTTCTGATGAGCTGCTCTGAGCTGCATGACAATTACTCTCCTACCCCTTTTCTTAGTTGTTCTTTCTAAAGAAATGAAGACAAGGAAGAGACATAAAGAAGAGAACTTCATTTACAGCTATTGTTGTAAATCCCATTTCTTCTCCAGTAGTTCATTTCCAAGAGGTCAGTTATCATCATCAATGATTCTCAATCTGGATATTGTATTTGAAGAATGCAAAAGAAAGCTACCAAAACCATGTCCTGGGGCGGCTAGGTGGCGCAGTGATTAGAGCACCGGCCCTGGAGTCAGGAGTACCTGAGTTCAAATCCGGCCTCAGACACTTAACACAAAAAACTAGCCGTGTGACCTTGGGCAAGTCACTTAACCCCAACTGCCCTCCAAAAAGCAAAAAAAAAAAAAAAAAAAAAAACCATGTCCTGGTAACACACCCCTCCATTAATCAAAGATAATCGCACTACTGATTATGTAATCATGATCTAGCTCACAAATTTAAAGAACTTTCAAAAATGTAACTCATTAATTTAAAGAACTTTTCAGATTTAGGTAACATTGAATTAAAAGACTGAATGGACCTGCATTAGGTTTTGTTGAGCTGAATGAGAGGAGGAAAGCTTTTAAATATGATTTTTAAACATTCCATGAATTATGGAGCAAGAGAGGGATTTCAGCTCTTTGTAGCTCAGTGAATTCAAATGATCCCTTTTTAGAGAGGAGCATAAAATCTTTATTGACTTATATGTGGGCAGATAGAAACCCTCCTCCAAATGTAAGTACATATTTGTATAACAGTGCAGGGTTTTATTTTGTTTTCTGAATTCAAATGTAGCACTGACTACAAATATGTGTCTTTGAGACCTTTTGCCTCTGTCCCTGATGTACCAGGTACAGCAAGGTCTGTTTTTTTAAGACCTGGAATAATTTGTATAATCTGGCCCAGATATCACAGAAGATGAGAGATGGAAAGACAAATAAATGGCAATAGAGTTGGTCCTCTGGAGAGGCTGTAATAAATACCATCTGCTGAAGGAGGTAGGGAATAGCACATCTGAGTAATGAAATTGGTGAGAGGGGAACTGTCCATCAGGATGGCTACAGACAAGAGTGTTTGGAATGAAAAATACACTTCATCCTTAATTTACTGGAAAAAAAACCACAGAGATCTCTTAGGATAAGAACAGGAGTTTATTCTCTTCCATGGGAGAAGAGTCCCATGACTCATCATGGAGAAGAGGCAAGTTACAAAAAAAAAAGTGCAGGAATTTATAACTTAAGGATGGCCATATTTGAAGTCCTTTCTCTATTGTCAACTTCTATGAATTGGTCTCCTTTAGAAGCTGCTTATTTAGGTCTGGGCATCTGGAGCATTGATCCATTTGTATGTTTCCCAGGAATGTAGGGAGGGACCCCTATTTTTGGATAAAAAAGGAGGAAACTGGGAGATTGGCCTCTTGGTCAAATTAGGGATGGGAGTCACTGCCAATGACTAGGCTATTTAAGCACCTGTCTGAGAACATATCTTTGAGTTGTCCCCATTCTTCATCCATCTGACATTCAGGAAGGAGTAAATACTCTTAATTATCACATGCTTGGTGTTTTGAAGTTTAATGACAGCCCAGACAGTCGGAGACAGGGAACATTTGTCTTCTTCCTTCCATCTCTTCTTCCACTCATTCAGTGTAAGAAGAAAACATATGGTACTGATCCAGAAATACAGAAAGGATACCAGATACTGTTGGATTTTAACACTGTTGCTTAGTGTCTCCCCTACCATCTTGTAAGTACCTGGGGAGTTGGATTGTGTGGGTGATGCAGAGACTGGTCCCTCCTCTCTCATTCTCTGATGTAGGTTTGCCTCATGTGGGGCAGGATTCAGCCTGACCTTTACTCTTCTGACTCAGTTGCTATAATGGGAAGAGTCATGTTCTCTCCTGAGCCCTTTTTGATAATCTTATTCCTTTTTTCATGAGCTTAACTGGAAGTGAGAATACAAGAACGAAGCTGAGCGGGGAGGTTAAGGACTAGATCTTTCCCACTTTAATGTCCAAGAACTCCCCAGACAAGCATCCTTCTGGACAGGGACAGCATCACCCTTCCTGTGTACAAGGGAGAATTCCTCCAGACAGCAGAAGAATTTTTATCAAATTAGGCTGCTAGGTAGCACCATAGTAGTTGGAGCATTGCACGTGGAGTTAAAGAAGATGGAAATTCAAACCCAGCTACTAGTGACTAGGCAAGTCACTTAACTACTTTCTACCTCAGTTTCTTCATTTGTAAAATGGGAATAATAATAGCATCTATTTCCAAGAGTTATTGTGAGTTTAAGATGGTATAATACTTGTAAAACACCTTGCAAGATGATCATTATTGCAATGTGTAGTTGAGAATGCACTGTGGGAGAAGGTTTGCATGCCCAAGAGAGAAAGTAGTCTTTAAGCTAGGACAAGGGAGAAAATACTCCAACAAATTCTTCCAGGCTTGCACCTCTAAGTAGAAGGAAAAGCCATCTAAGCTAAGAACAAACTCACAACTGGAGTTTGCAGTGGCATAACTGATGGAGTGAGCACTTCATCTCTCTGGAGCATAGAAGGAGAAATGTCTTTCCATCCAGAACACTCAATTAGAGCACCAGAAGAATAAAATCATCCCCACAGGATTTTCTTTTCCTTTTTTTGAAAAGACAAAACAAAACAGACCACCCTATAAGAAAATGTGCTCTTTCCTGAAAATGTGGACATGGTGGGCTTGACAAGCTTTCCAAGACAGCTTCTTGGGAAGAGGAAGTAAAGTGCAGCTTTTCATACTAAAATCAAAGGTAGAGATGCTCCCTGAGCATGAGGACTGTATAGATGCTGTCTTGGTATTTCTCTCACTTAGTTTCAGAAGTACCAGGCACAGTACTTGGCACACAACACTTAATAAATGCTTGGGGGTTGATGGATGGATGCATTGAAAGACTATCTGTCTTCACCAACCTTTAGAAGTGCCTGAAATAATTGCTGTTGGAATCTTTCCATCAAGGCATCTTATCTGTATCCGCTGCTAAGGGCAAATACATTCCCTGGAGAGGGCAACACATTAACCAATTAGCAGCCATTAATGTTAATCCCCATTTGTTTAGCAGATTTACTCCTGTTACCAGCAAGAACCTGAAGGAATAGGTACAGAATACACTTTAATGGATGGAAGTAAGAAGGGAGAAGAATGGAGCAAAATAACAATTCCAAACATAAATATGCTTTAAGATTTTCAAAACATATACACTATATGTCAGCAATATTATTTGTTCAATATTGTTTTATACCACTTAAAAATAACTAGATAGTATAAAATGCCTGAGTGTATACTTGCCAAAACAGACAGGAATTTTATGAACATAAACGTAAAACACTTTATACAAGTAAAGTCAGATTTAAATAATTGAAGTATATTTATTGTTCATGGGTAAGTAAAACCAATATAATAAAAATGACAGTTTTACCTAACTAATATATTTATTTAATGCCATGCCAATTAAATTACTAAACAAATTATCTTACAGTTAGACAAAAACAATAACAAAGTTCACTTGGAAGAACAAAAGGTCAGGAATGTCAATGAAACCAGGAAAAAAAAGATGTGAAGGATACAGATTCAGTAGTATCAGACCTTAAACTACATTATGAGGTGAGAGCATTTTTGAAGTGAAAAATGGATAATTTTCATTACTTTAAATTAAACTGTTTTTGTATAAATAAAATTTATGCAGCCAAGAATAGAAGGGGAAATTGGCGGGGAAAAACCTTTCATAGACAATCTCTTGGATAGGATGTGATTGGGTTGAAATATTACTGTGGTAGGAAATGATTAGCTGGTTCATATAGAAAGACTTGGACTTATGAAGGAAGATGCTAGTCACCTTCAGAGAAATAAGCATACTATGGTCTTATGTATATGTGTATGTTTATAGATAGCTATGTGTATGTATATGAATAGTGTGTATATACATATACATATACATATGCATATATATATAAACATACATATATATCTGAGTTTAATTGTAGGGAGGGGAAAAATTAAGTGAAAAGCGCACAGCAGAGAACAAAAGAAAACCTACAAGGAAACAGAGAAAATAATGTGTAGCATTTATTATATTGGCTTTCTTGAAATGGAAATTTATTGTTTTGTTTTATATTAAATCTTCTCTTATGTTCTACTGTGTACATGGTGATATTTTTCTTTTCTTATTTTGTACTTGTTTAAAATAAATTTTTTAAAATTACAAGAAAAAGATTTCTAAAGCATTTTATACATTTCATCCCATTTTATCCCCACAGCTATACTCTAAGAGATGGAACTCAAAGTGTTACAATGGTTAATTTGTTTATAATGATTCAAACAGTGTCAAAAGTGGAATTAGAACCTAATTCTCTTCTATTTTTTTTTTGCTTTTTTTTCCAGAGGGCAATTGGGGTTAAGCGACTTGCCCAAGGTCATACAGCTAGTTAAGTGTCAAGTGTGTGAGGTCAAATTTGAACTCAGGTCCTCCTGACTCCAGGGCTGGTGCTCTATTCACTGCACCTTCTAGCCTCCCTGCCCAATTCTCTTCTGGCATCAAATGTAACACTCATTCCAGTCTACCAGGGTAGGGTGTGGTAACCTCAGCTGGGGTCTCTCAGCAGCATGAAGGAGAACACTGGTATCTTCCGTGAACAGGGTATCATTATTGTATTGTTTCATTAATTATCAATTAAAAAGCATTAATCAATCACTTATTATTATCAGGAACTGAGTTAAGCTCTAGAGATCTAAAGAAGGATAAAACAGACCCTGATCTCAAGGAGCTCATATTCTAATAGAGAAGATGAGGGGGAATAAAAGAGAATAAACATTAACATAGCATTTACTATAGGCCAAGCATTGTGCTAAATGCTTTTGAAATATCATCTTATGTGATCCGCAAGCAATTCTGTGAAGTAGCTGATGTTACTATCTGCATTTTATAATTGGGGAAACTGAGACAAACAGAGGTCAAGTGACTTGTCCAGGATCACACAGCTAGTAAATGTCTAAAGCCAGATTTGAACTCAGGTCTTCTAGGTCCAATGCCTCATCCACTATACTATATTACTTTGCTATTTCACATATTTCTGTTTAGTTTCCTCAACAAAAATTGCAAGGACCTTGGGGAGCCATATGTTCTTTTGTATGCTCTTCTCATAGGGCCTTGTACAGGGTTCTTTACCAATAAATGCTGATTGGTGGCTGGCTCCTGGCTTGCCTCATCAGTATTCTTTCAGTCTCAAAAATCCTTATGTTTAGTGTTAAAATGGTTGAGTCAAAAGCTCTCCTGTTCTTTCTAAAAAGCCTAATTCATTATAAAACAACAGGAACAGGTAACAGTCCCAGAGTTCCCAAAGTACTCTCTTCAAAGCATATTCTTGGGGCAGCCAGTGCAAGTGTGGTGTTCTGCATTGTAGATGAAGGAGCAATGCCCACAGGAGTTAAATGGCTTGTTTATGGTCACATGGTTCCCAAGTGTCCAAAGTGGGAACTGGACCTCTGGTCTTCTCAGATAATATTCCTTCCATTAAACCATCATGTCTCTCCTGAGGCCTTGAAAGGCATTTATTCACATCCCCCTCATTCCATTCCCTAACAGAACATGTAAGAAATGGAAACAGGCTGCCTTGAACAAACAGTACTATGTGCTATTCTAATTTCCTGTTCAAACAGCCACAGATACATTTCTGGTGCCACTAGCTCTTAGTGACTCCTGAAAATAGGGACCAGGGATAGCAAATAAAATTGAATGTGGGAACTCTCCTGACCCTTTTTAGTGGCTCATTTCAAACACTGATTAGGAAGCTAGCCTGATAAACTTCCAATCATTCTGCCTAAGTGTACTCCTTGGTAAAGATACCTCCTCTGCAAGGTCCCGGGGCAGAAGGAAAGGCTGTTGGAGCCCTGAGATTGGTACTGTAGGCAGGAAAGCCTGGGCACAAGTCCTGCCCCTGAGAGGTATTGGCTTTATTACCCTGGGCTCATCCTCTTAGTGTTCTCAAGCAACTCTCCAAGACCCTAAATTGGGCACAAGGTGCCAGTCTGCTTTGGTAAAGGAAGTTCCTTGCTGGGAACTCCCCATTACCTCAGAATCACAACCAGTTAGAAAAAGCATATATATATTTGTTGTACCTACCTCATAGGGTTGTCATGAAGCTTAGTTGAAATAATGTATGTAAAGTGTTTTGTGCACTAAAATGCACTACATGCATTTTCGCTAGTATTCCTATGAAATGTCATTTATATATAATTAATTATATATAAATGCCATTTTATAGATGAGGAAACTGAGGCCCAAATAGGTCAGGAGTTCTGTCCAACATCACACATTTCCCCTCTGATTCATCTCTACTTTGTCCCAACTTTTATTCTTGACTTACAGAATTTCGTGTTGACCCCAATGTTGAAGCTTTCATTTTCAGGGGGAACATGTTACATTGAAGTATGATCCAAGTTTATATACTAGTCCATATAAAAGTGGCGTTCTATATATTTGAAAGGCCTGGCCTGAGGTGAGTTGTTTATAAAGTGATAAAATACCATATGGAAGATGGATATGGGAACTACAACGACTTTAGCCTTATTTTTTATTGTTTGCAAAACAACAGAAGCAACCTGGGAAAACTGCATTAAAAAACCTACAGTTGTTCATTTTTGCTTCAGGGTGGAACTGCAAAAAGACATTAGTGATGAATTGAGGGAAACAACTACAGGGATCCTGAACCTCAGGCTTGCAGTGAATAAAAGGATGCCTCCTCTCCTAATGACCTTCACAATCCCATAGGCAAAGCCAAGAGTGTTTGGTTGGGTCTGGACTGTGACATCACATTAAAGAGAAATATTTTCTATAACATCAGATTTTTTCCCCTGCTGAAAACAATCCTACTTTCCAGCAAAGCATATGTATCTACAGTTTTTCACATTAAATTTATGAAAATCTTCCAATATAATGGAGACATAGCCACACAGAGCTGTTTCCATGACACTAGCCAACAGAAAACTGTGCTCGGATGTGGTTTATGCAGTAACTTTCCACTTTTCCCTCCTCCCTCAGTCATCTCTTCATCTCTTCTGTTCCCCCCTCCCCTTCTCACTTCTCCAGACTTCTTCATAGAAGGCTCAGCTGTTTCAATTTGCTATTGAAGGTTTGATGTTTGACAGATGTGGCTTTTGGCCAGACCCAGGAGACCACACCTTGATGCTGCAGGCACTCTGGCAGTGAACCAGAGCTCGCTTTTGCCCTCCTGGTGCACCTGAGATTGAAGGGATTAGAGGAAGAGGAAGAAAAACAGCAGGCAGCTGCAAGGTTTAATTTGCTTGGGCCTGATATATAGTCTGTGCCACAGTGAGGAAGGGAGCAGGATAGTGGCAAAAGGAGGAGATGACTAAATGCATGTTACCTTGGTGAGAACCCAGAAGGCATCATGAGCATCTTCCCTGAAGAAGAAAACAGAATGGGGGGAGGGTCATGGTAGAAGCTGGGAATGGTGTCTTTGCCCTTAATAGTTTATCCACAAAGATAAGAAAGGTGGCTTTTTTAAAAAGTCATGTAGTTGAAAGGAATGGAATAAAATATTTAGAAACACAGTGGTGAAAATTTTATTTCTGTGATAAAACCAGTAGCTGAGTAACAATCTAAGATATAAAAGTAAAGCCAGAAAGTGTGAAAAGCCTGGGTCTCTCTACCAGGGAACCTAGTGGGATGGGATTATAAATCTTCAGAAAAAGGAAGTCATGCCAGAAAAGTGGGTGTTGTGTCTTTATGCGCAGTTAGAATGACAAAGAGGACAATTATGTGTTTCTCTATATGTGCATATGTATATTTAAATTACATAGAATTTATGATGTGTTTATAGTCTCTATAACATAGATGCCCTCTGATTGTAGGGTACAGCCAAAAGCTCCTCAAACCTCCCTTTAAAGAAGGTGCGTAGGTCAGTCATCTCTTCTGTACCCCCTCCTCATTCTCACTCCTCCATACTTCTCCATCATGCCCTGGGGGCTGGATTCCTTCTCCCCCTTCTTCCCCTGACCTCTGCTTTTCAGATTCTTTTCCTGTACTGGCTTCCCCTATTCGATTGTAAGTTCCTTGAAATCAGTCTTTGCTTTTTGTATCCGTATTCCCAGTGCTGAGCACAGGGTCTGACACAGAATAGGTAAGCAACAATTTTTATTGATAATAAAATGGAATTGATTTGAGTATTAATAACAACAATAATGGCTGTCATGGTATTAATGAACAATCAATGCATGATTACAGTGGATTAAACAAAAGGCATAACAAAGGTGTTAAGATTATACACTAGGTATCAGTCCTTCCATGGATGTTAATAGGTCAATCAATACATTACGAGGGAATACGGAAGAATATCTTTTAGAAAGTAAGGCAAGATGTGTGGGAAAGAGCCATAACAACAGACCAACAAGTCCTAACAAATAAACCAGACATTCCATAGTTTAGTGAAAGTAAGAATCCACAAATCCCAGACATTGTTATCCCACTTTCTGGAGGGATCATAGGATTTAAGAGCTAGAAAGGACTTCGGGGATCAAATTCCTAAATTTGACAAGTGAAGAAACTGTTGAAGAGGAGCCCAAAGAGGGTTAGGGCTGCCTGAGACCCCAAAATACCAACATGCTGGGTCCTGCTGAAAGAATTCCACTTAAGTCTTCTCAGCCAAGGGAAAAGTAAAGTTTATTGAAAGTTCAAGTTCGCCACGTGGGGTGCTAGGCCATTTAAAGGTGCTCTCACAGAGCAAGTCTATACTAAGCTATCTCATGACGCTCTCACTGAGCAAGTCTATGCCAAGCTATTCCATGGCGCTTTCACACCACATGGAGGGAAGATGGGATTCTATATACAAAAAGGTTGTGGGAGGAATCTAGGGATGGTCCAGAGGAGGAGATTGGGGAGGGTCTTCAGGAGGAGTGAGATGAGGTCGGACTCCAGTAATGAGTAGTTCAGGGTGGGAAGTTGCTGGAGGCTACCTGGAAACCATAGACAATGG
>CM053597.1:36142581-36197567 GCA_028646575.1 Pseudocheirus occidentalis | reverse complement strand
GGTGCTTCCAATCCACTCTCCTCTCAACTCCAGCTGTGATTACTCCCAAGGAGTTAACTGGAAGTAAGGAGCTAAAGCCTTTGAGGTGCCAATAGAAAGGGGCATGGAAGATCTTCTGATTTCATTAACATTACACCAACTCAGTCCTTTCTCAGTATCCTTTCAGGGGTCATCATCTGTTCTCACTCCAAAAAAATTATGGAATGATTCTGATGAGGAACAAGGGGAGAAATCGTCTAAACAGACCAATGTAGATGCATAAGGAACTTATCAGCCAAACAGATATGAAGATGTGAACAATGACAGGTAATACAAAATGAGTACAAAAGCATGATGTGGTCCTATAATAATTTTAGGAATGCAAAAGCTCCGAACAAGCTATGCGTAGTGAGGAAATCTAAAATCAGCAAAAATGTTGTTTGGGGATTTTTATATTTGGGAAGACAGGTGTTCTTTTTTAAATTTTATTTTAAAGATAATATCACTGTGACAATGATAACATGCTGGAGGGAAGGCAAAGTTGTTCAGTTTTCATTACACATCTGCTTTCTTCCAAGGGGGGGTAATCTTATGGAGTGGCAGCGTGGGATGGACGTAGTCACTAGTGGTTGGTACTTAAGTAGAGGGAATAGTGAGGGAACATTTAGTTGCACTTGATGTATTCACATCATAAAGTAAAAATAAACCATATCCTTGAGTACTGAAAGAACTAGTAGATGCTGTTGTTTGGACCGTTGACGGGGACTTCCGAGATCTCACAACATCATAAGCTAGCTTGTTTCATTTCCAACACTCATTCACCTAAGAGCATGAAAGAACAAATGAAGAGAAGGCAAAGAAAAAGAGGGGCCGTGGTCTTGGGTGTCCTTGGCCACATGTGGATCCAAGTGGGCAGATAGGTGGCTTGCTGCAGGAAGTTACTGTTGCTGCCACTGCTGCAATGTATTTTCTGCCTTATGACAGCAGTCCTCAGCAGCCAGCAGGGGAGAGGGCTACTTTTGGTCAAATAGCGTCTTTTTCAATACACACTCAGTTCTGGCTCAGGAGGCAACTAAAACTTTTTTTTTTAATTTTTTTTTACCACAGGTAGTTCGAGAGGAAACAGTCACAGAGTATCTGACTATGCTTTGAAGTCTGAATGTGGGATTGCATCAGATAGAGCCCCCTGCATATGTTTTTAAGTATGGATGTCTCATTGGCCAGTCTGTCATTGTAATAAAACCCATGTTTTATTCCATGAATTCATAGAAACAAACTATTGCAAATTTAGTTGTCCATTTAATTCTCTTGTCACACATTCTTCTTTGAATAGTAAAAGTTGGTGCTCACTTTCTTTTTGTCCTCACTTCAGTGCTCTGAATGGTATCCCAGGTTGCCTTTCTAGTCTTATTTCTTATTACTCCTCTTCGGGAGTTCTATATTTCTAGTTATTATGGTGACTGTGGTGAACTCCCACTGATATATCAATTCCCCGCCTCTCCTCTACCCCCAAGGTCTTCTTGACCAATAGGTAATGATGCCATGGAGACAATGTAATCCAACAAGTGTCTACTAAATGCTCAATATGTATAAGATGAAGAGAGAGAACACTAAAAACTAAAAGAACCAGAAAAAATTTCAACAGGAGATTACCCATAGGTAGCTAGGTGGATAGAGTGCTGGGTCTGGAACAAAAAAGATGTGAATTAAAATCCAGCCTCAGACACTTATAAACTATATGACCTTAGGCAAGTCACTTGAACTGTCTAACTCAGTTTCTGCATCTGTAAGATAGGGAGAATAATAGCACCTACCTCCTGGGATTGTTGTGAGAACAAAATATGGTAATAAGGGGTTACCCTATTTTAAGGGGTTAGCACAATGTTTGGCACACAGTAGGCACTCAATGAATGCTAGTTTTCTTTCTTCCTTCACATGAGCTGAGTCTTGAAGAAGATAGGGATTCTAAGAGGCAGATGTAAGGAAGGAGTATATTTCTGGTTTGAGTAATAGCCTGTGTAAAAACACAGAGACAAGGGATGAAAAACAAAGTTTGGGTAAGAGCAAGTAGTTTGGTTTTGCCATGGACTGAGTGAAGGAATAATGTACATTACATAGCAAAAGATGAATTGGAGCTAGAGACTATGAAAGGCTTTCAATGCCAAGCCAATGAGTTTATTTTATCATAGAGCAGTGGTTCTCAACCTTCCTAATGCCACTACCCTTTAATATAGTTCCTCCTGTTGTGGTGATCCTCAACCATAAAACTTTTTTTGTTGCTACTTCATAACTGCAATTTTGCTATTGTTATGAATTGTAATGTAAATATCTGATATGCAGTATGTATTTTTATTGTTACAAATTGGAACATAACTCACAGGCTGAGAACGGCTGGACTAGAGGGAATAGGGAGCTGTTGAAGCCTCTTGAGTGGGGAAGTGACAAGATCAGACTTAGGCTTTAGGAAGATGATTCTATGGGTGGAGAATGTATTAGAGAGATGAGGTACTGGGAGACGCGAGCCCCATTCCAAGGCTATTGGCAATAATTCAGGCAAGAGGAGACACGTGTTTGAATGAAGCAAGTCAACAAGCATTTGTTAAATATTGTGCTTAAGGCACTGTCCTAGGCACATGGGATATAATGATGAAAATGAAATGTTTCCTGACCTCACAGAAGATTCTATCAGGGGAAACAACACATACAACTGTATCTTATGTGTGTGTATACACACATATACACAATCCATTATGTATGTGTGTATATATGTATATACACACATATAAACACACACATATGCATGTATAGGTGCATGTAATGCACATATATACCTATATAACAGGTATATGCACACACACACACACATATATACGCATAAGTATACAAACTTTTTTTTAAAAAGTGGTAATGGGTGGTGGAGTCTCCTAACAGCTGGGGTATCAGGTAGTAGCCATATAAATAGAGAGAAGAAAATCAGTGCAAGAGATATGGAGGGAGATTTAGCGAGACTGGACAATGGGGAGGGGAAAAATTTAGAATGATTCCAAGGCTGGGAATCTGGTTGACTAGAAGAATAGTGGTGCCCTTAATGGAGACCAAGACATTTGGAGAAAGGATGAATTTGGTTGTGAGGTGGGAAGATGAGTTCCATTTGGACAATATCTTAATTTGCTCTAATTATGCTGTTCAGCACTGCTAAGTGGTCAGCATGATTCTGGAGTACTTCCAGGTAGTTTGTCAAATTGGAAAAACACTAGCTTTCAAGATAGCTCCTTTTGTCTATGAGTTCATCTTTATTTCCTGTTGGTCTATAAGATATCCCCAAAACAACATTTGTCTTTTTTCATTTTGTTGTTTTAAACTTACTGATAGATTTTTGTATTGGCACAACAGACGCTTCCCAACAAAACACCTACTCCTTCAAAGAACATTCCATCAAAACAGTTTACTTAAGGATTGCTAAGAGGATGCCTCCTTTAATTCTGGTAATCTGGTGTTAATACAACTGTCATATTTCCTAGAGCTGTGTTATTTTTTAAAAAACATCATTATAGTTACTTATATTGTTCTTTTGACCATTTCCTGCACTTTGCATTACAATTATCCAGGTTTTCTCATATTCTTCTGAATTCCATAGAGTATATAATATTCCATGACATTCTTATATCAGTGTGTTCAGCTCTTACCCAATCATTGGGCATATATTTATTTCCAGGTTTTTGTTATCACAAATAATATGGTATGACTATTTTCTACATAAGAATCTTTTACCAATAACCTCATTAGGGAAGACTCCAGCAGTGAAGTCTGGGGTCAAAGGGTATGAACCATTTAGTTACTTATCTGGAATAATTCCAAATTGTTCTCCAGAACAGAATCATAGACACACTTCAAAGCTCTACCACCAGTGACTACCATAAGGTGGTCTGATAATCAGATTTCTCCATCTTTTACCATTCTAGCTAACTTGATGATGCTGACATGACAGACTAGAATATATACTTCATGGCCTTTCATCTAAGGCCTTCTACAATCTCACTCCCATTTGCCTTTCCAGCTTTAACTGACATTGACTCCCCTCCATGCATCTTTTGTTCTGGTTGTTGCTCAAACTTGATAGCAAACTCCCACCTTTGTCCACTTGTCCAGTGTGTCCTCCATATCTGGAATGCATTTCCTTTCTCACCTCTCCCATTCAGAATCACCATCTTCCTTCAAGGCTCACCTCAGGTAACAGCTTCTCCATTTCTGCAGTTCCTGATCTTCTCAGCTGAGAGTGCTCTGATCCTCCCCAAATACTCCAAGAGCACTGATTTGGATCTCTCCTTTGGCCCTCTCCCACCACTTCCTTCCTTGCATTATACTAACCTATACAGGTACTGTAATTCTGCTTCTTCCCCTCCCCCCATCCCATTTAAGCTCCTTGGATATGGAACAGGGACTATTTTTCCCCTTGGTATCCCTAATACAGTGACCTGTACATTATAGGTCCTCAATATTTGTTGAATTGAACTTAATGGTGCATGTTATTTATTATACCTAAAATGCCTTTCATTTGCAAAGACTTATTTGACTCCCTGCCTCTCCCCACCCCAGTTAGAAGTCACTTTTCTTTTATCTGATATCATAACACTTTGTACTTACTTAAGGTACAAATTAGAATATGATAAATATCTGTTTATTTGTGGACATGTCTAAAAACCCCTAGTAGATTGTAAACTCCTCAATAGAAAGGGCATGTTATGGGTCAGGTAGGTGGTGCAGTGAATAGAGTACTGGCCCTTAAGCCAGGAGGACCTGAGTTCAAATCCAGCCTCAGACACTCGGCACACTTACAAGCTGTGTGACCTGGGGCAAGTCACTTAGCCCCAACTGCCTTGCTTTTCCTGCTTCAAAAAAAAAGAAAGAAAAGAAAGGGCTTGTTATTATCTATGTGACACTGACTACATGTGACCCTAATTACCTCATTCTTCCTCCAAGATTTTCTGGTACCCGTAAGAAGGTTTGGGCCATTTGAGCATCTCCCACTGATGGTGTCCTTCAATTGTTGGGGTGGCCCCCGTTAGCCACTAATATTGGGTTTGCTTTTACAAATTAATATTTACTTCAAAGCTATAATAACGTATATACCAACCTACTATCTACCATGTGGAGCATAATCTTCCTGTACTCCCCCCACCCCTAGTTTTGCTTTCTCTCTGGGGAGGGGTAGGGAATTAGATTCATAGTTTATCTCAGTTCCTATAGAGCACAGACCAAGATCCAAGTCTCAAACCCTTTGAGTCCCAGGAACTCTCACTTCTCTGGGCTTCCCTGGTAGGCTGACTCGGGGCACTATCCTGCCTGTAATTCTCCAAGGTCACCATGGCTTGAACTTCTGTCCCATGGGTACAGTGGGGATCACCACTGGCACCTGAAACTGAGAGGGACAGAGGACTCAGAGCAGAAACAAACACCTCCAGGACCATTTCTCAGAGGAGGAAAAAAGGAGGAAAAGGAAGGTATCCTCTCTCTCCTCCTTCATTCATGGCCCTGGAGCTATGGGTGAACTATGATCTTCACCCTCTGGACAAAGCTGAAAAAGAGCAAACTGGGAAAAATGGGAGCAGAAAAAAGAGAGCGACTGTCTCCGTCTGACCAGAGGAGGTTACACCCACCCCATGGTAGCGGATGCATGGGACCCATATTAGAAGTTGAGTATGTCGGATACAGCTTTTATTCCTATATCGAACCCCACCCCCACTCCCATTCCCTAGTAGCACATGGAACACAGTAGGCACTTCAAAAAATTTTGTTAAACAATTAATCAATTAATGAATTCACACTCCTCCTAGGAGGTGTATGGAAACACTTTCAATAGTAGGTGTTTCTATCTGTAGGAAAGAGTTTCAATTCCTTCCCCAAGAGCAGGATTGATTGGGTGAGAATATCATGTCACTGATTAGCTAGGGTTTCTAGCCTGTACTCCGCATTCTCTGCTTATAGCATGACCTGAATCTTTGACTTCTAGGTCCTAACAGTGAATCACTAGTAGGAAAAATAAGGATCTGAGGTTCTGTTAATGTGTTTCACTGCTCTGGGATCCGAGTTTGAAGTGTTGATTATCCTGGGATAGTCAGTAAACAACCTTATAGGATCGGAGTGGGGTGTTTTTCTTTGTAGGGCTCTGCTGGGGTAGATCCCAGAGGCATTTTTTGCTGAAGACCAACAGAAGAGAGGCTTCATCTATTGAGTGAAATGTCTGTCCTTTCTGACAGGGGACCTGGGGCATCAGAGCTGCCATTCTGACAACATGGTGTGCTGGTTGCCAGGGTGACAATTCTCTCTCTGAATAGCAAGAAAATCATTGCCTCAAATCTACAGGTAGAGGTTACTTAGGAGACAGACCCCTTTTCTTCCTCACATGTCAAGGGTAAGGGGAAAGAAGAAAAAGGAATTGAGGTTTACAGCATAGCTTGTACTTAAGATTCTTCCTTGGTCTCTCAGACAGAAAGCAACTCAGTAGAAAACCCAGTTTTGTCTTCCTTAAGCACTGCCTTGATATTGTTGCAGAAAATCTATTTTCGTGTTGTGCTTTATACTAAACATCATGAACCTGAACACCAGATTTCTATATCCTATTATTTGTGATTTCTTTCCAAATAACACTTTTGCTCATCCCCCAGACTAAAAATGAATGTCTAATAGGGAACTCTTCAAAAACACACAAAATGCTACTGAAGTCAATTTCCCCAGCTCAATCAAATCTGGGAACAGACACTTCTTAAGCATTTATTATATGCCTAGCACTATGCAAGGCTCTGGGGTACAAAAACAAAATTAAAATAGACTCTATCCTCAAAGAGCTTATGTTCCACCTAGGAAAGTGGAGACACACACACATACATACAGACAGACATGCACACATCTGTTGGATCTGAGAGGGGTCATTCTTTGTAGAGCTCTGCTAGGGCAGATCCCAGGTACGTTTTTGCTGAAGAGCAACAGGAGAGAGCCTTCATCTATTGAATGAAATATCTGTCCTTTCTTAACAGGGGACCTGGGGCATCAGAGCTGCCATTCTGACAACATGGTGTGCTGGTTGGGGCATGCTTATGATGAAAACACAGACATACACATATGTGGGTCACAATATGCCAAATTGAAGATAATTTTGGAGGAAGATGCTAGCAGCTGAGCAGATCATGAAAGAGAGAGATGGAGTTCTATAGAGGATTATCCATGTGAACTAGGAATGTGAAGATCTTTTCCACAGCAAAGAAAGCATACTCCTCACCATGAGTTCTCTATATTAATGAAATGGCAGGTTCAGTCTCTATCCTTTCTCTATGGCTGTGTCATTTTATTTTTGCGTCTTACCACAATGCCTTGCACTCAGAATGCATTTAATACTGTTAAAAAAATTAAGATGAAAAGATTTAGGTGGGATATAATAGTTGTCTTCAAGTGGAAAGCTTGCAATGGGAAAGGGGGTTTAGTCTTTTGTGTTTGCCACTTCTGAATGAGGCAAATATCTCTCCAGCTGCTAGGGCCTCACCCTCTAAGATTGCTTTCCATCTACTCTTGTATGTATTTTGTATGGGACTATTTATGTACATGTTTTCTGCCCCATCAGAATGTAAACTCCTTGCAGGGGTTATTTTTTGCCTTTGTCTGTGCACGTGTGTGTGTGTGTGTGTGTGTGTGTGTGTGTGTGTGTGTGTGTGTGTGTGCATTAATGTTATGTTCCTCTCACAATCCCTCCAGCATTTGTCATTATCTTCTTCTGTCATCTTTGCAAGGCTGATGGTTTGTGAGAAATCTAGTTTTGGCTCCTGTTGGTAGCCCCCATGCTTAGCATGTAGACACAATAAAAACTTGTGAATTGATTTCTTAAAATTCAAATTTCTTTTCAGCTCTGAATTCTATCCTCACTTCCCCTTCTTCCCTCATTGAGAAATCAAGGAAAACAAAACCAAATGACAAACAAGTATAGTCAAGCAAAACAGATTTCTGCATTAGTCATATTCAAAAAAAGAACTCTGCCTCTTTTTCTACACTGAATCCATCATTTCTCTTCCTGGAGGTGTTATATATTTTATCATGAGTCCTCTAGAATTGTGGTTTGTTATGGTATTGGTGAAAATGTCTAAGTACTTCAGAGTTGTTTGCTATCACAATATTATTTGTTATTGTGTAATAATTCCTAGTTCTGCTTACTTCACTTTTTATCAGTTCATACAAATCTTCCCTGATTTTTCTGAAACCATGTTTGGTTTATTTATTTCTATTTCTTTTATTTATAAAAGGATTTTTGTAGACATCATTCAATGCAAGTGATAAGTATTGTTCTTATGAAGAGGCAGAGATACATAGTGCATAAGATATTGGACTTGGTATCTGGAAGACAGAGTTCAACCACCACTTCTGACTTTTTCTAGGTCATCCTGGAAAAGGCATTTTGTTTCATGCAAGATTCTCTGCATTTATCTACTAAGTCAGGCACGACTGATTCACTCTATGCTGAAGCAATCCTGGGTTCTGTAGCCTACTTCACCACGTTATGTGTATCATAGCAAAGTGAATTTACTGAGCCTAGATAATTGAGATGAAACATAAAAATTAAATATTTGTGTGTAAAAACATGTGAAAAACCTATAGACTTTTCTATTTTGTGTTTAGGCATTTGGAACCTTTCAGAACTGACATTTCATCATATCCAAGGCTTGGCTGATGTCTGCATTGTTCTAATTTTCATATGTCTGTAGCCAAAGCAGGTCTGCTTCTAAGCTTCCTAATGGAAGGCTGGGATATAATTTTTTATGTCCTCACTGTGCTTTGACTCAGGGATGGACATTTATCTCTCAGTAAATAAATATTTGTCAAATTAAAGCAGTGAACTTCTGAAAAAAAAATGGGGACATTGACTTATGTACAAAGATTTAGACCTAGAAAGCACCTGTTGTTGTTGTTTGGTTGTTTTGGTCCTGTCCAACTCTTTATGACCCCATTTGGGGTTTTCTTGGCAGAGATACTAGAGTGGTCTGCCATCTCCAGCTCATTTTACAGATGAGGAAACTGAGGCAAATGGGGTTAAGTGACTTACCTGGGGTCATGTAGCTATTAAGTGTCTGAAATCAGATTTGAACTAAGGAAAACAGTCTTCCTGACTCTAACATTGAGCCACCTAGTTGTCCAGAAGGAACCTTAGAGATCAACTAATGCAGTCTCTTCATTTCATGAAAATCCTGTTAAGTTCAGATGAGAAGACTTTGGCTCAGAACATGATTTGCTTGGCGTCATACAACTCAAAAAGCATGGGCCTGGTGTTCCAAGCCAGGCCAGCTGACTCCAGATTCCTAGTGCCTCTAATTTATCTTTGCATTCGCTGGAACCTGGTGTGCAATCATAGAAGGGATGCAGCACGGTGTGGAAAGAACAGGTGATACCGATCAGAGGGGGTGGGTTCCAATGATTAGCTGTGTGCCTCTGGGCAAAGCACCTTCATTCTCTGGGCCTCTGTAAAGTGAGGCCACTGGAATGGATGATTTCTAAGACCTGATCTTGCTCTATGAATTTAGCAAATATAAAATCCTCTGGTGCTCACAGCTCTCCATGACCTGCCCCACCTTTCCACTCTATACTACCCACCACCACATACTGTATGATCCAATGTTCCCCAGCTTCCTTGCTATTCCTTGAACAAGAGATTCCATCTCTCAACTCTGAGCTTTTAAAAAATTAATTAATTAATTTACTTTTAGTTTACAACATTCAGTTCCACAATCCCTTGAGTTTCAAATTTTCTCTGCCTTCTTTCCTCCCCCGGCAATGGCGGTATGCAGTCAAATATAGGATCTGCAAATACCTTCACATTAAACATAGTCAGGTTGTAAAGAAAGATTATAACCAATGGAATGAACAATGGGAAAGAGGAAACAAAACAAAACAAGAAAAAGATAGAGAGCAGGTAGTTTGCTCCAATCTGCATTCAGGTTCTGCAGCTCTTTCTCTGGATGTGGACATCTCTTTCCATTATGAGTCTTTTGGAGTTGTCTTATAACCTTATATTGCTGAGAGGAGCCTAGTCTATCAAAGTTAGTCATCACACATATGTTGTATCTGTAATTATGTGCAAATTTTTCCTGGTTATGCTCTTCTCACTCAACATCAATTTGTGTAAGTCCCAGGTTATTATGAAGTCTGTCTGCTCCCCATTTCTTATACCACAATAGTATTCCATTACATCGATATATCACAGCTTGTTCAGCCATTCTCCAATTGATAGGCATTCCCTTGATTTCCAGTTCTTTGCTACCACAAAAAGAGCTGCTATAAATATTTTTGTACATACAAGTCCTCTTCTCACTTCTCTGATCTCTTTGGGATACAACTCTAGAAGCGGTATTGCTGGTTCAAAGGGTATGTACTTATTTATAGCCCTTTGGGAATAGTTCCAGATTGTTCTCCAAAATGGTTAATCAGTTCACAGCTCCACCAACAATACATCAGTGTTCCAATTTTTCCACATCCTCTCCAGCATTTCTCATTTTCCTGTTCTATCATCTTAGCCAATCTGGCCAGTGAGATGTGGTACCTCAAGAGCTGTTTTGATTTGCATTTCTCTAATCAATAGTGATTTAGAGTATTTTTTCATATGCTTATAGATATCTTTAATTACTTATTCTGAAGTAATTGTACTTCCTCTGCCTGTTCATATCCTTTGACCATTTATCAGTTGGGGAATGATCTGCATTCTTATAGATTTGACTCAATTTTACATTTTAGAAATGAGGCCTTTATGAGAGATGCTGGTTATAAGAATTCTTTCCCAATTTTCCATTTCCCTCTTAATCTTGGTTACATTGGCTTTAATTGTACAGAAACTTTTCAATTTAATGTAATCAAATTATCCACTTTGCATTTTATAATGTTCTTTAACTTTTGTTTGGTCATAAAAATCTTCCCTTTTCCATAAATCTGACACATAAACTATTTCTTGCTTTCTCAGATTGCTTACAGTATCAGCTTTTATACCTAGATTGTACACTCATTCAGACTTGATTTTGGTATCGCGTGTTAGATATTTGTCTATGCCCAATTTCTGCCATACTATATTCCAGTTTTCCCAGAAGTTTTTGTCAGATAGTGAGTTCTTATCCCAAAAACTGGGATCTTTGGATTTATCAAAAAGTAGATTACTACAGTCATTGATTGCTGAGTCTCATGTACCTGATCTATTCCATTGATCCACTGCTCTGTTCTTCAGCTAGTACCAAGCAGTTTTGATGACTGCTGCTTTATAATACAGATTAAAATCTGGTATGGCTAAGCCACGTTTCCTAGCATTTCTTTTCATTAATTCTCTTGATATTCTTGACCTTTCCTTCTTCCAAATGAATTTTGTTACTATTTTTTTCTAGCTCTATAAAGTAACTTTTTGGTAGATTAATTGGCATGGCACTAAATATGAAATTTAATTTAGATAAAATTGCCACCTTTATTATATTAGTTCAACCCAGCAACGAGCAACCAATGTTTTTTCCAATTAGATAGAGCTCACTTTATTTGTGTGAAAGGTGTTTTGTAGTTGTGTTTGTATAGGTTCTGGGTTTTGGCAGGTACATTCCCAAATATTTTATAATGTCGGCAGGAACTTTAAATGGTATTTCTCTTTCTATCTCTTGCTGTTGGATTTCATTAGAAATATATAGAAATGCTGAGGATTTATGTGGGTTTATTTTATATCCTGCAGCTTTGCCAAATTTATTTATTATCTCAAGTATATCATCATAACATCTGCAAAGAGTGATAGCTTAGTTTCTTCTTTGCCTAATTTGATTCCTTCAATTTCTTTTTCTTCTCTTATTGCTACTGCTAACATTTCTAGTACCACTCTGAATAATAGGGGTGATAGTGGACATCCTTGTTTTACCCCTGATCTTATTGGAAATGCTTCTAGTTTATCCCCATTACATATAATACTTGCTGATGGTTTTAGATAGATTCTACTTACTATTTTAAGTAGAAATGAGGCCTTTATGAGAGGCACTGGTTATAAGAATTCTTTCCCATTTTTCCACTTCCCTCTTAATCTTGGTTACATTGGCTTTAATTGTGCAGAAACTTTCCAATTTAATGTAATTTATTCCTATACTTTAATTCCTATAAATAATATTCCTACTCCATTTATTCCTATACTTTTTAGTGTTTTCAATAGGAATGGATGTTGTATTTTGTCAAAAGCCTTTTCTGCATCTATTGCAATAACAATATGGTTTCTGCTAGTTTTGTTGTTGATATTATCAACTATATTGATAGTTTTCCTAATATCAAACCATCTTTGCATTCCTGGAATAAATCCTACCTGATCAATGTGTATTATTCTCATGATGATTTGCTGGTCTTTTTGCTAATATTTGATTTAAAATTTTTGCATCTATATTCATGAGGGAAATTGGTCTATAATTTTCTTTCTCTGTTTTGTCTCCTCCTTATTTACATATCAGTACCGTATTTGTGTCATAAAAAGAATTTGGTAGGACTCCTCCAATTTTCCCAAATAGTTTGTTTAAGTATTGGAATCAATTGTTCTTTAAATGTCTGAGAGAATTCACTAGTAAATCCATCTCGTCCTGGAGATTTTTTCCTAGGGACTTCATTGATGACTTGTTCAACTCTTTTTTTTTCTGGGATGGGGTTACTTAATTTACTTCCTCTTCAGTTAATCTGGGCAATATATATATTTGTAAATATTCATACATTTCACTAAGATTGTCAAATTTATGTACATACAATTGGGCAAAACAATTCTTACTTATTGTTTTAATTTCCTCTTCATTGGAGGTAGATTCACCATTTTCATTTTTGATACTTGTAATTTGATTTTTTTTATCATATTGACTAAAGATCTACCAATTTTATTGTTTTTTTCATAAAATCAGTTCTTAGTTTTATTAGTTCAATCGTTTTCTTAATTTCAATTTTATTAATCTCTCCTTTGATTTTCATCATTTCTAATTTAGTATTTAATTGGGGTTTTTCAACTTGTTCTTTTTCTAGCTTTTTCAGTTGCATGCCCAATTTATTGAACTCCATTTTCTCTATTTTATCCATGTATGCATTCAGGCATTTAAAACCTCCCCTAAGAACTGCTTTTGCTGCATCCCACAAGTTTTGGCATGTTGTCTCGTTATCACCATTCTCTTGAATGAAGTTACTGATTATTTGTATAATTTCTTGTTTGACCCACTCCTTCTTGAGGATTAAATTATTTATTTTCCAATCAGTTTTTAGTCTATCCTTCCATGGCCCTTTATTACATATAATTTTTATTGCATCATGATCTGAGAAGGATGCATTTAACATTTCCACCTTTCTGCACTAAATTGTGAGGTTTTTATGCTCTAGTACATGGTCAATTTTTGTATATGTGCCACGTACCACTGAGAAGAAGGTATATTCCTTTTTATCCCCATTCAATTTTCTCCATAGGTCTATCATATCTATCTTCTCTAAGATTCTATTCACCCCCTTAACTTCTTTATTGTTTATTTTGAAGTTAGATTTATTAAGTTCAGAGAAGGGGAGATTGAGGTCCCTGATTAGTATAGTTTTGCTATCTATTTCTTCCTCTAATTCCCTTAACTTCTCTTCTAGGAATTTGGATGCTATACCAATTGGTGCATATGTGTTAAGTAATGTTTTGTTTTGTTTGCTTTGTTCTCAATGGTGCCTTTTAGCAGGATATAGTTGCCTTCCTTATCTCTTTTAATTAGATCTATTTTTGTTTTTGCTTTAACTGAAATAAGGATTACTACCCGTTTTTTTTTTTACTTTAGCTGAAGCATAAAATATTCTACTCCAGCCTTTAACCTTCACCCTTTGCATATCCCCTTGTTTCAAATGTGTTTCTTGTAGACAGCATTTTGTAGGATTGTGGTTTTTAATGCATTCTGCTATCTGCCTCTGAGAGTTCATCCCATTCACATTCACAGTTATGATTATTATCTGTGTTTTACCCTCCATCCCATTCCCTCCTGTTTGTTTTTATTTCTTCCTTCTCCTTCCTCCTCTTCCTTTTGACCACTACCTCCCAAAGTATTCCCTCCCTAGGAACCTTCCTCCTTTTACCTACCTTTCCCCCTACTACTATTTTCCTCCCTTCTAACCACTCCCCCTTTTCCCTCCTTTCCCCCTCCTACTGTCTGTAGGGCCCAATAGATTTTTATACTTAATAGAATGAGTTATTCCCTCCTTGAACCCAAACCAATGAAAGTAAATTTCATACAGTGCTCCTCTCCCTCCCTCCTTTCCCTCTATAATGAGTTTTTGTGTCTTTTCACATTTGAATCCTAAACTGATTACGTTGATCCCTCCTTAAACCAGAACCAATGAGAATAAAGTTCATATGATGTTCATCTCCTTCCCTTCTTTCCCTCTACTATAGTATGTTTTTATTACTCTTTGTGTGGCACAAATTACTCTTTTCTGCCTCCTCCTTTCCTTTTTTCCCATTACAATCCCTCTGTACCCCCTTAATAAGTTTTTTTTAAATCATTAGATTAGTTCATTTATACTCATACCCTCTACCTATGTATATCCCTTTTAAATGTCACAATAATTATGTAAATCAATATTGTCAATACTGACAGGTATCAGCTTCCCATATAGGGATGTAAACAGTTTGCTCTTAGTGAATCACAAGTTGTGTGTGTGTGTGTGTGTGTGTGTGTGTGTGTGTGTGTGTTTTCTTTGTTTAACTTTTTATGTCTCTCTTGAGTCTTATATTTGGAGATAAAATTTTCCATTGAGCTCTGAGTTTTTCATCAGGTAAATCTCTGGCTACTTGCAGTATCTTCTCCTTGACCTTATAATTCTGGAATTTGGCTACTATATTTCTTGAAGGGTTCAATTTGGGATCTCTTTCAGAGGAGTCTGGTGAATTCTCTTGATAACTATTTTATCCTCCAATTCTAGGATCTCAGGGCAGTTTTCTTTGACGATCTCTTGGGGGATGTTGTTTAGACTGTTTTTTTTCATCATGGTTTTCTGGTAGATCAATAATTCTTAGGTTATCTCTCCTGGATCTGTTCTCCAGGTCAGTTGATTTTCCAATGAGATGTTTTACACTTTCTTCTCATTTTTCAATCTTTATATTTTGTTCTACTGATTCTTGATACATCATAGAGTCCTTAGCTTCAATTTGACTGATTGTAATGTTTAGTGAATTATTTTTCTTAGTTAATTTTTGTAGCTTTTTTAGGAAGGTATTTTCTCCAGTTAGGTTCTGAACCTCTAGTCCCAATTCACAAATTTTACTTTTTAAGGATTCCTTTTCTTCATTCAGATTTTTCCCCATTCTGGACAATGTAATTTTAAAAGAATTGGTCAATTTTTCTTCTACCTCCTTAATTTGCCTTTTAAAATCATTCTTGAGCTCTTCCAAGAATGCTTTTTGGGCTTGAGACCAATTCATATTTCCTTCTGTGGCCTCAGGTATGGATATAGAGTTGATAGTGTCTCCTGAAAGTCATTCTTCTCATTCACAATGAAAGGATTCAGTTGTCTTTAGTTTTCCCTTTGCAAGTTGCATCTTTCCCATTGTGATTGCCTATTTCCTGGCTTTTAAAGTGGATTTCTGCATCTGAAGTACAGAAGGCTCCGACCCATGCTTCTCAAGCTGGAAGCTAGGGGTCTGGTTGCTGACTTTGTGGATTATAGCCTCTGGGTTTCTACACTGAGGCCATGGCTAGGACTCTCAGTGTTTCCCCTGGGTTACCCTGATCTTTGTAGAGTAACATGTTGGGGAGGGGTGGTCTGGCCACTTCAGGTTTCTGACTCTGTGCCCCTGGGCTATAGCATAGGCAGGGTCAGCAGCTGGTGGACGGCAGTGCTGGTGTCTGCAAATTCCCCTGGTTGTGCAAAGGCATACCTTGGCTTCTGTTGTGCTTGCTGGCTCCATCCTGTTGGCCTTTGGGGTCTCTTGCTGTTCACTTGAGATGGGGCTTGTTGGGATGACTCCCACCCTTCACTTCAGGTCTGGCACAGCCTCAGTCATACACTTCCTCTAAGATTACCAATCCTGCTGCTGCTTCCACTGTTTCAGGATTTTACACTGGGTGGAGCAATAATCTCTCAGTTTTCAGGGTCAGGAAGGGGAATTAGAACAGCTAGGGTTTATTCTGTCACCTTTGCTCCCAGAAGTTCAGGTAAGTGATTTTTAAACATCCAGGCTGTGGCTGAGGTTCTCAGCCACTACACTGGTGCAGCCCCCACTTACTCTGTGCTTACCCCTGCCCAGTCCTATGTGGGCACTTTCCTGGACTGTGAATCTGCCATACTCCATCTCCCAATAGATTCTGTCACTCTAAAATCCATTCAAATTCACTTTTTAGAGGTTAGTGACAGAATTAATGTAGAAATTAAAGTGAGTTCCTCTATTCACTCCGCCATCTTGGCTCTGCCTCAACTCTGTTTTTTTTCACTGGTAGCCCCTTATGCCTGGAATGTTCCCCCTTCTCATCCCTGGCTTTTTTCAAGTCCCAGATAAGTGTCCACCTTCTCTAAAAAGCCCTTCCCAATCCCTCTCAAATCACTTATTAGCCGTTCATTTTTTATGCATCTCTTTGGTACATGGTTGTTTGGGTGTTCTCTATTCCATTAGATTGTTACAATAAACTCTTTGTATCTCTAGAGTTTAGCTCAGTGCCTGGCAAATGGTAGGTGCTTACTGAATGTTTATTGACTGAGGGGTTTCTACATGCCTGCTGGGTGGAATTAAGTAACAATTAGCCTTGAGAGCAGGAATCAAGATTTAATCCAAATTTAAGAATTCCCTTACTAAAAATTCACTGTTCCCCTTTTTTCTCTGAACCTTGGCAAGACTTTGGTCCTTAGTATGTGTTCTCTGTGAGTCAACCCTTTTGTTGTCATGCCTGCTCTGTGTCAAGAATGCTGTCACTGGTGTCACAGGCTCTGGCCTCACACCCTGGCTGCTCCTCCTCTTCTCTTTAGTCAGGTATTTTGGGTAATTGATTGAGTATGGCACACAGAGTCAGGGAGGTGACTGGAGTTGCAGTCTTGCCTCAGATAGCATCTTGGGTAAGGCACTGAACCTCAGTTTCCTGATCAGTAAAATGGGTATAATAGTATTCCTTACCTTGAAGGGTTTTGAGGATCAGATAAGTAGAGTGCTTTGCAAGCCTTAAGGTGCGACATAAATATTAGCTATCATTATTCTTTGTAAATCAGTGTCCTTATCTGTAAAAGGGGTGGGATGGGGGGTGGGGAGAGAGGGAGACTGGGCTTGATAGACTCAGGCTTTTCTAGATCTATGTCCCTATGGTCTCTAAGGTCTCTTCTAGGAGTAAGCATTGTAAGGAAGTAGATATTATTTCTAGTTCAGTCTATCTTAAAAAAATTGCATATATGATAAAATTATGAAGTGAAGCTGAGTTGAAAGGGAAGCTCGAACCTGGACTTCCAGGGAGAGAATTAAAAACATCAACAAATACTTTATTAAGCACTTACCAGCTCTAGCTCCTTAGCTACTCAGTCCCCAAGGATTCTCAGTTGCATGTGATTGTAGACTGAGAACTGGAAGGAAAACATGGAATCACCCCCCTTTTTAGCCCTCCCCCCCCCAGCCATTCCATTTTACAGACGGAGGACATCAAGATCTAGGGAAATGACCAAATGTGCCAGGGTTGTTAGTGTTGTTGTTACTCTGCTTCTGAGCGTCTGAGTTAGCATCTGAAGTGTTCTTCCTGACTCAGGGCAAGGGAGCTCCCATCTACAGCCAAACAGGTGCTAAGTAGCTTTGGCAGGAGTTTCTTTGCCTAGAGCCCCTCATTACCAATGAAATGAGAAATTAGGTTTTTCCCAAATTGTGCGACAGGTGACACATAGAGAGATGACAAATGACATGGTCCCTGCCTTGAGGAATGTGTAATCTCCTGGTGGGCAGGAGAGGATGGGACAGGCACAGAGTTAAGTTAAATAGAAAGAAAAGAGAGATGATCATGGACAAAGGAGGGAGCCACAATGCTCTGGGACAGTCTGTGGCAGAGAATCCCAATGCCATGGCCAAGCTCTGCTGCTTTCTACCATTTGAGCTGGAATCCACAGCTACCCAGCTCTGCCTTTGTTTGTTTGTTTTTATCTACCTGCTGAAAACCACCCAAATCTAAGCCTTAAAAGACCCAGTTCTCTGTGCTGTGGCTTTGGGAACTCAGGTGAAACTTTAAAAAACCAACCTGGGGACAGGGAATTGCTGGGGGTGGGTGGGGAAAGTGGCCCAGCTGGAGACAATTGGGAATTGATGGGCAGCCTGGGAAAAAAAACAGGCCAGGAGAGGGGCACGCCTAGGAGGCGTTTATTCTGAGGGGTGGAGGGAAAGTGGGAAGTTGAAGTTGAAGTGGCCAAGGTGGTGTTACTCCGCTGAGATTTGGGGGCTTTTTAGTGGTAGAATGGAATGTGGAGGACAATTAGAGCACTCGATGCAGGCAGGATATCCAGGGCCAGCGTCTAGCTGAAGAATCCTCGGACATTTAGGGAAGCTCCGGGAGGCTTGGCTTCTGGCTCCAGCCCCTCTTCTTCTTGCTTCCCGTCTTCCACTGTCCCCCTGCCCCAGGGCGGGAGTGACCTCTTGGTAGGCGGTGAGAAGGTCTCTCTGTTTCAAAGCTGCCACTGAATCACTCAGGGAAGACGCTGGGGCTTGGAAGCCCAGGCTGGGCAGCCTGCCTGCGGGTAGAACCCGAGCCCGGCTGCGGAGGCGGCTTCTTTCTGCCTTCTCCTGGGCGAGTTCTGTCCTTTCCCGGGGCTGCCTATAGCCTGCGGCCCCTGATTCTCCTGGCTCTCTGCTTTTCCTACAGATCTAGGGCTTAGGCAGAGACTCTTACGGAGGTGCAGGATGTCTCCTCGGGGGAAGCTGGAGAGTAGGGGGGGTTAGAGGTGGGGGTGAAGGCTCCAGCTCCATTTGTCCCCTCCCCCTCTTCTAATGATGTAACTCTCTCCTTAATTCCTGATCTAGAGACTAAAACCAAAAACCACTACGCTTGTAGCAGATGCAAGTCTTTTCTTTATTAACCTTAATTTTCTGTGGGTGTTCTTGTACTTTTTATAAAAGGGACGCCGCCCCTCCCCCATCAGTAGTAGAGGTCCAGGCCCATCCCGTCCTGGATCTCAAGGTCCGCCAGGGTCGCGTGGTCCTTGGAGGCTGAGCACTCTTACTTAAGGACGACTTTGTTCCTGCGGGGCCACAATCGTGTCCTTCGGGTCCCGTATATAGTTTCCGAAGCTGCAGTGAACCAGCAGGTGCTCGCACTCGGCCTAGATCAAGGTACCAGCAGCGGCCGCCTCGGCTTAACTGCGCAGGCGCGCCGGCACCGCCCGTCCGGGCTGCGCTTTATGGGCGCCGGAAACTGGAACTCCTAGACCGGAAGCAGATCTAGTAACCTTTAAAACTGACCCTTGTGACTACCCGTCCCGCAGCACTTCAAAGTGACTCCTCTGGGTATCTGGGATTACCGAGGTACTAGAGAATCTCAGTGTTAAAGAGTCCAGATGCGCGTGTTCAGGTCGGTCCATGGAGACCGTCAGCGCCCACCGGTCTACACTGAAATTCCAGCTGTTCTGACGGAGCTCTGGGACCCCCAAAGCAGTAGAAAAGGCCTCGAACTTTCCCGCGGGTTTCCCGCGGCCCCAGCCTGCCCTAATGACCCAACTACGTCTTCGAGGCTCCCTCATCCCAGTCAGGCGAGAGGCCCCTCAGGGAACCCAGCCAAGTTTTTCTCTGGTCTCTGTGTAAAAGCAGCGGCCCCAAACCCGCGAGGCAGGTGGAGTTGGACCGATCCCCTGCCCTTCTGACCGGGACCAGGCTGGTTGGGCCCGGCTTTACCTGGGTCTATCGGGGCCCTCTGCTCCTCCCCAGCGTCAGAATCCCCTTCACCGAACAGGATGGACTTGGCCCGGGCACGTACCGGTCCCTCCAGCCCTAGCGGTTCGGGCCGTGCTCCCCTTTCGACCAAATCGGCCTGGGAGCCCGTGGTCAGAAAGCGCAGTCAGTTAGTGTCCAGCATGTGACTCTGAGCTTAGCTAAGTACTTGTCCTGAGACTGCTTCTGGTGCCTGAAGGTTCCAGCCTTCCTCTGCCCATGGCTAAGTTTCTAAGAGCCCATTTGGTTTCCTTCTGTGCTTTAGGATGATGGCTTTTATAGATGCCGGTCTGGCGGGACTGGGGCCCTGGAGGTCCTCAGGGGGTGGCCTGAGGGCTGGAGCAGCAGCGCCGGTGGCCTCGGCCTCCCTGGGGCTCTGGTCTGGGGCAGGAGGTGGAGGGGAAGAGGAGACCTGGCACCGGACCAGCCCTCCCCATGTTCTTGGGCTGCTGACCAAAGAAATTACCCCCTACTCCCCAGCCTCTTTTCCCACCTTCTTCTTAGTCTGGATCGCCCTGCTCGTTGGTCAGTCTTAGTGGCTGGTCTAAACTGCTTTCCTTCCCCATGACTTGGTCACTATAGATCTTTGACTGTTGGTTTGTCCTTGGCCTATGTCCTGTGCAGGGGAGGTTCCCCCCCCCAAAAAAAAAACCGTAAAGCCCTTTTTCTATACAAACAAAAAAACTAATTTGAGGATATTAAACGTCTTATTATTAACATCGTGAGTGGATTATAAGGCTCTTCCCAGCAGGCCCTGTAACAGAACATGACTGCTATCCTATTAGGTTATGGAGATAGGTTTGGTTCTTCATTCGGTGTGGCAAGTGGAGAAAAAGCTTAGGGACCAAAATACACAATCTCAAAGATGAGACACTACAGTCAAAGTCCTTTAGAAGTCATGATCACATGAACAGCTCTTAAAATGAATCATTCCCAAAGTGGACTCTGAAGATTGGGGGGAGGGCACTCTCTCACTGGATGCCTTTGAGGGGAGACAAATCTTTTATTTTAATTTTTTTTTTCATTTTGGAGGTCCATTGGGGTTGTGACTTGCCCAAAGTCACACAGGGTTAGTTTTTGTGTCAAGTGTCTGAGGTTGGATTTGAACTAGGGTCCTCCTGACTCCAGGGCCAGTGCTCTGTTCACTGAGCCACCTAGCACCTGTCGACAGATCTCAAAAAGGGAATAATGCTTCAGTTGTGGGTGAGATCTTGATTCTTGAGAGGTTCTAGTTGCCATCCTGATTCTCTCTAGAGCGACTTCAGTTTCCCCCCCCCCCCCTTAAGCAGCAGCTGTAAATATTGGTGCTGATTTTTGAGTCATTTTCACTAGATAATTAAGAATCTATTTAATTTTCTTTGCCTTGGGAAAAGGTTGGTAGCACAGGTGCAATCAAGATTCATGAGCGTTTTCAATCAGTGACATACAGTTACAGTATTTATTCCCTTAAAACTACCAGACTTGTACAAGGAGCCCAGCTAAGGCTGACTACTGAACAAAAAATTCAGAAAGCTTAAATACATTTTAGAACCATCCCAATTCAGGGTGGCTGTGTCACACAAATTTATGATGTCCATAAATGTTTAATCATTGTATGAGAAAGGAATTTTTATTTTTTCTTTTTCCCCTTTTTTTTAAAAGGGGGAAAGCAGGGTAATTGGAGTTAAGTGACTTGCCCAAGGTCACACCACTAGTTTTTGTGTGTGTGTGTAAAGTGTCTGAGGGCAGATTTGAACTCTGGTCCTCCTGAGTCTAGGGGGTGCTCTATTTACTGTGTCACCTAGCTGCCCCACAAGAAAGGAATTTTCTTAATTGAATAAATGATAAACACAATGAAATAGAAGAGTTGACAAAGTGTCAATTGAAATTATGTTCCAGGATATGTGTTTTCTTTACCATTTTAACATTCCATAAAATAGCATATGTCCAAAAATATTAAGAAAAAGTTCCATTACTCAAGTTAATGCCTTGAGTTAAGGGTCTCATCCTTAAAGGCTATAAAGTAAACTTTATCTGCTTTGTTGACATAAGGAAAGGTATTATCTGGGTTCACTTAGAGCAAAGACAAAGCAGGGTCCATTTGGAATTTATGATCTCAGGATCCTCTGGAGTTGCTCACACAGGAAAAGGCCTTTTTAAAGCAAGGCAAAGCAGTCTGCGTAATTCAGACTTTGGCCAAAAGATATATATTTAATGATTATACCAGTATTGTGACCAAAGATGGGGTATTTCTCATGTGCTTGAGAAAAGACCAATCTCTTTTCTGTAGTAAAAGATTAGGGAATTTCTCCCTCCCCCCCACCCCTTCAGTGCTGCTTTGCTTCTGGAACATCTATATACTCTGGAATTCTTCCTCAAGGTGACTTATCCATACTTTTTTCTCATTACACAGACATTGACTTCCTGCAAAGTGGTAGCCTCAGCCTAATGTTTTTATGTCAGTAAATTTTTTATCAAGCACCTAAGGGCTAGCAGCTGTCCTAAAACTAGTAATAGACCCAGGCTTCTGTGGGTAAATCGGGAAGGTGAGCTAATACTATCTCAAATGTAGAAGGATATCTAGGAAATGGGATATGAAA
This sequence comes from Pseudocheirus occidentalis, assembly GCA_028646575.1. NCBI lineage: Eukaryota > Metazoa > Chordata > Mammalia > Diprotodontia > Pseudocheiridae > Pseudocheirus > Pseudocheirus occidentalis. The sequence continues at coordinate 36,175,094 of CM053597.1, read as the reverse complement.
CAGGAAGAAGGGCAGTTACCTGAAGAACGAGAGAAATATGGGTCTTGGATACCAAGGACTTAGACAAAGCACAGGGCGTTGGTCTCAAGCAACCAAAAAGTTTGGTTACTGAAACTGAAGTGACAGCGACATTGACTTGGTATGTGAAGCCTGGTTCTGTGAGTCTGTATTTTGTCCTTTCTTGGTAGTAGAGATGAACTTCCCTTACTCCCCGCATCTCCCCACGTCCTCAAAACTGCCTCCAACTGTCTTCAAATCCTCTGCAGCTGCTACAGTATAGTGGAATAATATCTAGATTTTAAGTCAGAGGACCTGGCCTTGAGCTCAGGATCCAACTGGATTTCCTCATCTGTTCCTAAACATTTTTATATGCCATAGCAATGAGTGAAGTATCTACTGCTACCTCAGAATGTATCCCATGCCAAACTTGAACCTTCTTATCCCCCTCCCTTATTTGTCCACTCTAACAGACAATTTAACAAATCCACATTCAACTTTTTTTTTGTTTTTTTTTAAAGCCACAAAACCCTCAGCTGTCCACTGATTTTTCTTCTGGATCCTTAGGGTTGGAAAATGTAAAATGTCTAGTCCATGTAGCAAAATACTTCCTTTTAGCCAGACCAAAAACAAATCAGTGTTTCAGATGATTTATATGAAAGGTTTAATAAAATTACAGTATTGAAATACATTTAAAAAGCTTGGTCAACTCCTTTCCTCCCTCCTTCTCCCCCCTTTATTCTGTTCCTCCCAAGAAAAGAACTCTGTAAGAACTGGGAGAGAGGAGGACAGGGGGTGACTTTGTCTTAGCAGAAACTTTTGAATAACTTTTTTTTTTCTTATATGGAGGGTTGAAAAAGAAAGGGAAATGCCATTAGAAGGAAAACGAGTTGGAGAATTAAAACTGTCAAACAGCTCAGCTCCCTGTAACTAAGGCATCTTGCCCTACATACTTAGGGGCTAAAACTTCTGGGCAAGTCTTCCTTTAGCAGTGAACAGTCAGGCCTGCTGCTCTCAAATAGGTAACCCTCCCTTTTAGCCAAACAACCAGTAAGCCTGAGTTTCTAATCCACCATTGTGTGAAATACCTAAGTAAATTAAGATTTTAAAAAATCCTCTTCAGATATTCTTTCTCAGCATTCCTCAGTGACTGTTAACTGCCACATTCACTCGCAGAATTCTTTTCGCCTATATAATGGAGGATGACAGTCTTACCTCTAACTGCCATGTGGGGACAATCCTGTTTCTTCATCATAATGAATCATGCTCAACCTAAATACCAATGTGGGCTTTATAACTATTGCCATTCTTTCAGCAGAGCAAGTGACAGGTGCACCCAGTGACACAAATGATGGATATAAAGGCTGACAGGCCCAAATTGACTTCTTTAACCTTTTGATTAAGGCTCCTTCAGCTGTGGCCTGTAGCCAATGTAGAATTCTGTCTAGTGAAAGGAATTGTCACTTGGAAGGTGCTTGGCTTTCCACTGTGCTCTTTATTTTGAAATATAAACTGGAGGGAGAAGGGTAGATGGGATCCTGGGGCTGTTCAAATCCTGGAGGCTTCCAACCATACCCAATTTGTTAATCTTTTGAGGGTTGATAGTCTTTGTTGAAGGTTTCTTGTATTCCAACTTAGCACTCAAAGCTGTTGGCTTGAGGCAGTTTTTAGCCATTATTCCAAATCTCTTCTCAAAGTGGCAAGTATTTCAAAAGCCATTTAATCTTCAGGAAAGTGTTTACTGGAGCTATTTTGCTGGCAAAGCACACCAAGCCAATCACTATCTTTAGGTCTAGTGTCCCCATCATGCACAAGAGCTGAGATTCTTCCAGGAAGAAATGTCTTTTTTTCTGGCAATTTACACAGTGCCTTTTCTCCCCCTTCCTGTTCAGGCTTAGACTTTCAGGCTAAGGGCCTTACTGGTAGTTACCACCCATCATATATAGCTAAATTAAGAAAAACCATGTGTCTTCCTCTTCTGTTTTGCCTTGATGGAAAAGGAACAGAAATCCCTGGAAAGGATGTATCCCTTTTGAAACACCAATTGATTTTTTTAAGATCTCATGTCAGCATCTGTGCACATGGATGGTGTCTGATCTTGTGTTTGTAATTTTTTCTGACAATATCCTTTATTGAATAGTGGGATAATGAAAGGAGGTGGGGCAGCACAAAAGTTCCCTCCTATTCCTTCTCTTCTCCCCCCCTCCCATCTGTTTCCTTATTGATCCATCTCTTAGCATGGCAGGAGTAATCTTTGTTTCCCCCCTTCCATATACCAACAAATCTCTTTATAGTTATAGAGAAATTCATCCGCTGTGGTTTCTCCTTAATTCTTAAATTACATTGGCCCCATTCTTAGGGAGTATAATGTCCATCCATCATAAAAACAGACCCTACATGACCCTCTTGCCATGTACTCTATTGCTGTAGTCATATGGCTTGTTCTGTATTCTCTCTGACTCCTCAGATATAAATTCCCCTTTCTGGCTACCACTCCATGTACATACATGGTATATTTATGACCTCCTACCTCCTCCACCTCCATTAAAGTCCCTTGAGAGCAGGGGCTGACTTGCTCTCATCTGTATCCCTTCCACCTAGCACAATGACTGCCAATAGTAAACACTTAAAACATTTTTGTTTCATTGGGTGTCATAGAAGTCAATGCTAGGTTCAGTCTTAAGCTTCACATTTGGACATAACATAGATATCCCAAGGATCGCAGAAATGGGATTGAATACATGGTCCTCTATTTTCTCTGGGGGAGGGCCAAATGCTATGGTTTTACTTAAAGATGCTATGCTATATTTTGAATCCTCTTATTTTCTACTGTGCACATGACATGTTTTTCTTTTGTATTTAAGTTTCAATATTAAGTTTCTTTTCTCTTATATATTTAAAAGTTTTAGTATTTAAGTCTAAAATTAAAAATGGTAGGGGAAAAAAGGAGGTGAACATAGGCTTGGATACATTTGGGAGGTTATAAAATTGAGCTAGCCCAAGCTTGCTTCCTCATGCTAAAATCCATTTTTTTTTTCTTTTGACAATATTTCCTCAGTTGAAGAGCAACCTGGCATAGTGGATCGAGAGCTAGCTTTAGAATCAGAAGTTCTGTCTCTCCTACTGGCTGGGTGATCAATGCAGGTCATTAAATTATACAACTCTATTTATATAAGGAGCTCCCTTTTTCAGGGTGTGGGGAGGGGGGAGGGAAGGGAAGGGTAGATCGTGTCTGTAGTCAAAGTTTTGGCCAATATACCAAGAGGTGCTTGTCCAAAGTCTGTGTTTGTCCTTGTGACAGAACCCTTGTATCCATCAGCCGGAATATATTATATGCATTGAAAGGCCTTTGGAATTGTTCGTGCCCAATGCAGCTTACCTCTTACAAGTTGATGCTGTTATCTGTCATGAAGTTCTCAAACTAATTAGTCAAACAGTCAGTTGAAACCTGTATGTGGTCATGTATGTTGTAACCTCTACCATTTTAAGTAAAGAAACTTTACAGCTTGGTGTGATTATTTCGCCATATTTCAAAGGCTGTACCTTCCTTGGGAAGCTGTTATGTTCACGATCTCCCAATACCAAGTACTTTTGGTCAGTTTCTTCTTGCCTTTATTCCATTACATAAGCTTGACTTTGGGCAGTGTGATAGCACAGTGGATAGAACGCTGGACCTGGAATCAAGAAGAATAGAGTTCAGTCTTGGGCAAATTACTAGCGGTGTGACCTTGGTCAAGTCACTTAACCTATGTTTGCCTGAGAATCAGGATTATATAGATTCTATGCTCAAAACAATAGCGGGGAGTGGTAGTGTGTGGGGAATGATTTATGCCCTGATAATCTTCAAAGGTTAATAATGCCTTGAGAGGCAAGACATCTGAAGAATCCATCTTTAAACTTGCAATTTCATTGGTGACCTTCTAATATAAAGCCCAGTGCCTCTGCCTTAACCTGTGATTCCTATACATTTTCCCCATAAGACCTACCCAGTGCCTTAGTCTTAATATTTGGGGGTTACCACTATAGGTAGTACAAGGGATAGCCCAGAGTTAGGAGTCAGGAGGACCCAAGGTCAAATCTGACCTTAGATACTTACTAACCACTTGGCCTCTGTGCCCATTTCCCCATCTGTAAAACGGGCATAATTATAGTACATAGCTCCTAGGGTTGTTGTAAGGATAGAACGAGAATAGTTGTAAAGTACTCGGCAAACCATAAAGCATGACATCAATGCTAGCTGTTATTATCATTTGGCCTTTCTGCCTTATATGATCTGCTTCCTGTTCTGGTCATGCATGTTCTAATAACTAAAACTAGCAGCTGGTTGCATCATGTTATCTGCCTTGTGTCTTCCCCATTTGATGCATAAACTTAATTTCCCCAAAATAGTGGTAGTCAGTAAGTTCTAGCCATGTAGTGTCACCAGGAGAGTGATATTAGACATGCATTTGGGAAGCAGGGAACCTACTGGGGTCAGAAAAGTTGCTTTTCAGATGAAAATTGCTTTTCTTAACTTTGGACCCAAGCTCATGCATTGGACTACTTTGATGTAGTTTTGTTAAACAGTAGGTAATCTGCACCATATGTCTTCTGCCCATTTCATTTGTGTGTGTGTATGTGTATTAATTAAACAGACATTTCTCATTGTTATGGTATGTGGCTAAGAAGGTGCTGTAGCTTTCCAGGACTTTAGGTAATTAGCAAAACATCCCATGAATAGCATTTGGAAAACCAGTGTCTAAAAAACCAGGTCTAAAAAAATTGTATCAACTTTTTGAGCATCAGGAATTTAATTGATGTGTAGAGTCTTCTAATAACATCTCATGACTTCTAACTCAGTAAATGGTCTTGAGTCAGTGCTGAATTTCTTCCTTAGATGACTCTTCCTCTTACCATGCTCTCCTTCACTCAAATTGCTTAGTCTTATTTTTCCTTTTTCCATATGTTGGACATCAGTTACTTTTTAGCACCTTGCAGGCCATCATTCATCCCCTCTTCTTCAATGACCTCCCCTCTAATTCCTCCTACATAGTTTACCCAAATATTCTTTGTCTTTGGTCTGATCATTTCTCTCTTGCTCAGGAGCCTCAGTGGCTCTCATCAGGCTAGAACACAAACTTCAACTAGTTAAAAGCCTGCCACAGGTGGCTACAGGCCTTCTTTACAGGCTGATAATACATTAATAACTGCTATGTACTCTGTTTCTGTTAAATCAGTGGGATTGCTATTTGGTCGCATACAATGTTCTATTTCCTGGTTCTGGATAGAGCCTCCCACACCTGGAATGCTCTCTTCTCAGGCTTTCTCTCCCCTCTCCCCTCCCCCTTTAAGTCCCTTCAAGGCTCAACTCAGGTCCCACCTCTTACACTAGGCCTCAGCTTTTTCTCTTAGAAAAAGCTGTACTTTGTTATGTTTGCCCACGTACCTTTCTATTTCCTAGATTACAAGTGCTGAGGGAGGGATAGGCATTTGGCTTAGTCATTGTATCCTCAACACCTCTAAAGGTGCCGTGTGCATGCTAGTTGCCTACTAAATGAACTTTGGACTTAATTGAACTTTGAGGAGCTCATGAAAAATGCTATATGCCAGTGAGCGATCACCTCAGACCTGCATTGCCTCAGTCACTTCGTGGTGCACTAGATAGGACTCTCAGCTGACTTTGCCTATCCACAATTCTTTGCCTGGCTTTTCACATTATCCCTTTCCACTAGCCACAGTGGTTCCTCATGTCATTTCCTTTATGTTGCCTTGTGTTTTGGAAAAACCTTGGGCATGGCATCTGTAGGATTCTTGCTGCAGCACTTATAAGGGATGTAGGGAAGCACCCTAATAATTCCCTCCCAATGGGAGACAATTCTCCTTTACAGCTCTAATGTGGAACAAAAGGGACCCCAATCTTAGTGCCACATCTCTTAGGAACATCTCTTGTTCCCTTCTTGTTCATAGCAGTCTTGAGCAATGATGACTTGGAAGTCCCAAAGTCTTCTTAATCTTTGCACCTGGACAGCTTGTTTCACACCAAATAAAGCACCTTAAAACTATCCCGCAGGCTTGAATTTCTGTAAAGTTCCTTGAAAACTGTTTAGGGCCCTTCTACTGACCTAGGACTACTTCCTCTATATTTGGGCTGAGGGGGATTGGGAAGGCACAGGTATCCTTGACATTACTATACCCTGAGAGTGTAAAAAAATAAATGCTCCTTGCTTCAAAAACTCAGCTGAAATACATCCTTCTGACACCTTCTTAGGGGGTGTCCCTTTTATATTCCATAGAAGGCTTTAAGATCTCTTCAGTGTAGCGTTCTAGTCCAGAAACTACTTCCTAACTAATGATCTATGTGGAACAAGTTCTTTGTTGAAGGAAGCTGGAATAGAGACCATGGTTGGTACACATTTAAAGCTCAATCTGTATTTACTGTATAGCTTGTACAACCTCTTATGATCTAGGTCAGTAACTAATCATCTTCTTGGCAATAGACAATAGGCCCACTTCGTGGGCTGTACCCAGTGAATCCCCACCTTTGTGGGAGATGTTCAATGAAAACTGGCAAATGCATGCATTTCTAGTTCAGTGCAATTGTACCAATCCACCCTAAATCACTTCTGTAAACTGAAACCATAACTTTAAAAGGGCAATCTTGAAGGTCTGCCCTCAACCATTCCTGCAAAGAAGGTAGACCTAGATGACCAGTAAACCCTTGTGCTGGACCCTGCCAGGCTTCTAGGAAGACATGATTTCTGCTCTCCAGAAAAGAGACAAAGATCTTGCCTCTTTCTCTAAACCCTGAGCTCTATGTTCAGTCTACTCAGGTTATATAGACTTGTTGGTAGTCTTGGCTATTGACCTCAAGGGACTCCTTGTTGGAAGCAACATAGCTTTTGGCATTCCAAGCTGTGACGTGGGGGTCAGTGGAAATTCTCTGCACCCTTTTGTCCTTCTCTCTGCTCCTCCCATGCCAAGCAAGTCCCTTTTGAATAAAAGGACCTTCCCAAACAATCTAGTCACAGGAAGAGGCAGTGCTGTTTACTTTCCCAAGACTTGTTTTGGCTGGAGCAGAGTGGAGGAAGGGTGGAGGTGACAAGGTATTGAATTACTGATGGTAAAAGATGACCAGAGAGGTAGGCTTCTAACAGACTCTACAAGACAGCATTGGGATACCGGACTAAAGTTGGACCTGTGATCTTGTATTTGCTTATGTCTTTAAAAGAATAGACCAAATGTTATTTAGACTTCTGTTCACTTTAACATCTAAGTGAGAACTGTTCAGAATTTGGGGTTGGAGGACCTGGGTTCAAATTTCACTTCTGCCACTTGCTACCTGTGTGACCTTGGGCAAGTCATTTAATTTCTCTGGGCCTTAGTTTCCTGATCAGTACAACAAGGGGATTTGGGCAAGCTGACCTCCAAATCCCCTTCCAGCTCTGATTCTAAGGCTCTGACTTAAAGCAGTCAGTTCGTGGATAGTTGCTTCCTTCGACAAGCAGCTGGGTAGTAAAGTGGATAGGGCTCTGGATAAGAGTTAGGATAACTTAAGTTCAAATCTTGCTTTAGACATTTGCTAGCAATGTGAGTGTGGGCTTCCTTTGCTTCCTCATGTGTAAAATGTGGGGAACAGACTCTTAAGGTCCCGTCTAGAGCCTAGGATCCTATGAACAGTATATACAGGTATGGAGTTGCAGCCATCTTTGAGTTACTTTGATTTCCCACTCTCTACTCCCCCTTAAAAAAACACCCAACACTTAGTATTTATTTAACCTGGAGGCAGCCTCCAGTCTTCATTGGTCCTTGGATGGCAAATGTCACTGGAACACACCTGAGTTCTTTCTTGTTCCAGCTTTGCAGGGCCTGTCAGAGTTTGATCTCTGGCATACATAACAGATAAAAACCAGGGCTGTCCCCAGACTGATAAGGCTCAGCTGAGCATATGAAACATTTGTATTATGTTCTAAAGAGCCAATCCTGTTAGCTACTATTGGATAAAGATGTTGATAAGCTTGATGAAACCAAAACTTATCTAATCTAGATGAGAACAGCAGAATGGAAAGTGCCCTGAATCTTCTTAACTTGAGCAAGCCCCAGCTTCCTCACTCAGAATAAGAGATCAATGTCCTCAATAGGGCTATGATGAAGACCCTTCTATACCCCACTAGGCAGAGGTGCTTTATTGATGAATCCTATACCATGTGTGCAAAGCATTACCGTCTGCTGAAGAATGCGAATGCTGCTCTGGAGAAGAGGGATACTTTAAGAAACTGAAGAGCAGGGAACTTTGTAGTTTTCTGGGGCATATAAGTATATAGAGTTGCTAAGGAGAAACTGTTAACTTCAGGCTAAGTTGGGAGTTACTTAGGACAAGTTCATTCAGCTCATTTAAATTGGGAAATTGCATGGTGAATGCCTAGAGTATTTTTTTGAAATATGAACTTTTCAATGCCTATTTGCATGAGGTATTGGCGGGGGGCGGGGGGAGTGCAGGGGAGAGGAAGCTATGTGTTTAAGAACCTTTCTCCTCTAAACCAGATGGAGAAGTCTGGTTTCCCATGAACCTCAAAGAGAGTGCATCCATCCATTTTTCCAGTTTGTTGGGATACTTTGAAGCAGGTAAAAGCTCCGCTATGGATCGTAGCGAATTGTCAATGCTCCTTGACAGCTTGGCTCCTCCTTTAGAAACTGAGGAATAGGTGGAGTAATAATCACCAAGAAAGAAGCCCTCTGCTTTTTCAGAGTAGAAAAACACTTCCTCAAAAGAATGAACTGACTTCCTGGGTCTCCCAGAAAGTCATCTTCTTTCCTATCCTTTGAAACAAGCTTGAGTTGACCTCTCCTGGCCACATAGATTAATGGGAGAAGCCCTGAACTGCTAAAGACTTAAGGGATGCGGCTTCCTTTGAAGAAAGTTCTTTTTTATTGACAGTGTGTGTGGGTATGTATGTATGTGTGTAAGTAAAGCTTGAGTCAGTGGAATGGGCAAGACTGTAGTGGCTCTTAGAGCCAGGGCTATTCCAAGCAGAGATGAATATTTGGAAAGTACATTATATGGGGGAGATATATATCTAGAGGAGCAAATGCTGGGTAACAGATGGGAGAGTAAGGTGGGAAGATGTCATTGTCTCCTTTTGTCATTAATCAATAGGAAAATTCCTAGAACTAGCCCTTAAGTTCTACATATGTTTATATCAGTTAATGATTAATTGAAACTGCCCAGAGATTGGGGGTAATTCTGAGCAAGAGGATGGTCCAGACAGGGGTGTAAAGAAGTCCCTCATAACAGTGTACAACAGCCTGACTAGGTCACTGTTAAAAGATTTATTCTGTTAAGCATGTTTCCTCAAGGATACAGAGGAATGAGATGGGAAGGAGCAAGTAGGACTGAACCTTTATCTTGAATCAGTATGATATGTCCCAGACACCTGAGAGGCCACCATAAGTCATGCAGTTCTGGTTGAGTCCAAGATGCACCTATCCCTCTTCTGCCCCCAAAACAAAGTTTAAGAAACACAAATAACAAAATAAAATAATAGTAGACTGGGTAGAATGGTTCACCATGAACTTTAATTTAAACTGGTTACATGTAACACTATTTGAACCATGGTGGATGACTTGACCTGGTAATTCCAGGGCAGAGATTGAAATGGCGCCTCGGGGAAGGGTTGTGTAGAAGGATGAATGACACATGGTAGAAAGTGCCCAAATAAGAATGAGGTTTGGATGTGCTCACCAAACCCATTATCCATAATTTTAGCTGGAGCAGTAGATGTTCAGTGAAGTACTTGAATAAATCCAGGCTTCCTCTACATTCTCTGCAGCTCTGGAGCACTGACAGGAAGGGGATTCCAGGAGCAGGACTGGCTGTATCACTATCCTCATATTTGAGATCTGAGTCCTCTTGTGCCACAGCGAAGCAGTGCAGTAGGATTTGGTAGAGACAATTGGTCCAACTCCATTAGCACTTAGTACTCTTTATGCGCACTGAGTATTGAAGGTCCTAAAGAAAATCAGCCAACCAACCTTTGTTGGAAGGGCAATCCCTCCCCTTGTAAAACTTACAAATTTAACTGGTCAACATCAACATTCTCAGTGTGGCAACTGAAAGTGTCCATGAGGCTCGCTAACTTCTCTGATCCAGTTTCATCTTTGACACTTGGGTAATATTTGAACTGCCTACCTCTTGAAGATGGTATGAGAATTTTTTCTGGATTTCAAGTAGATGTGAAACTATCATATGAGTAAGCTATTTATCATCCTACTGATTTGGATTATGACTTGATATATAGAAAACACTTTAGCTTTAGGGGTGTTTGTTTTCACTTAATCTTCTTTTCCTCTGGCACTCTTCTTCATGGTTCCTGGGGATGTCTTTATGGAAGGGTTGGTTTTAGCCAGACCAATCTACCTCTACCAAATCTCTTTCTTGTTTGTATATTGAGGTGTTTGTGCTTAAGTTCACAATGGAAAAAATAAGGTAAAACAAAACAACACTTTAAGTTGAGGCCTTATGCCATGTACATAAATACCTGGCACACTAACAGTCAAATTAAGCAGCTACCTACCAGTTTTCCTTAGCTCATGAAGACCCAAAAATTCTAGTTGAAGCTTTCATCCTTGTGAATGGCAGCAGTTAGTTGAGCCAACCCCAACCATTAGATTGTATGATAGCCACATACTTACTTGAATTTTGCTTGTATTCCTGGTACACAGATAGGCATTGGCTTCTCTGGCTTCCCATGGCCCCCTCTTTGAAAAGTCATTGGACATTATGTCACGAGCTCCTTGAGATGCTTTCTGTAAAGACTCTCCCAGGAGAGGGCACAAGGACACAGCCTTTCTTTTGGGATATAGAATCTTTCTCCAGAGGCCCTGTGAGGCTCTCAGTGCTTGGTAATAGTCCTGATTGCTTCCATGCATCCCTGGTCATCTTATTGATGGGGCCTACCTGCCTGGTGCTCATTCATTTGGAATCTTGGGTCTGTGGTAACTCAAGTCTGTCTAGGCTGGCAATGCAGATACTAATGTGGCCATATTGATAAAACATGAGGCTGCCAAGGGACACTTATTTCAGAAGAGCCCTTCCATCAAACACTATTTTACTCCATAACTTCTGTGTAGATGTTTCTGTGTTTGGTAATTTCAAATCTGGGCATCAAATGCTTTTATCTATGAGCCTAGTACAGTTTTGACAGTGTTGAAGTTTCTAGGCCTGACCAGGCCCTGTCTGTGATGCATCACCCCTAGATCTGCCCCCCCTTCTCTTTTCAGTTAGGGCACCCAGATGCCCTCTGCTGACTTCTGCTTGCTTTAGAGTCTCTCAGATAATTAGTATTCCTAGTTTAGTGTAAATAATTAGCAGCATGAGTAGTAATTGCTTGGGTATGTTTCTAGTCTCCTGGGACTTAGACCTGAAATTAGTGGAGAGTATTTCCTGTGACAAATTCTTACCCAACCTCACTTTTCCTATTATTCTTATCAGTTTAAACTGACCCCTCTAAAACTCCATCAGAAGTAAATGCAGTCCTCTTTCAAAGTTTTTTGTCTGGCCCAAATCACATCCTTTTCCCAAGTTCCCTTGAAATTTGCAAGCTAAGTCAGCTTATGTTCATGGCAGGATGCTCTTTATATTGTCCTATTAGGAAACTGAAGTCAATCAGTTCTACCATTCTATCCCAGAGGGAAGTGCTGCTCTTATCCTCTCTGACTATTGATCTCAAGCAACATTATATAAGATAAAAGCAAGTCAAAAGAGGTTTTGTGAAGGTCACATACGCACTCCCTTTTGGTGGTAGCTCTTCACCCACAAAAGAGGGGTGAGGGTGGGGATGGGGGGCATGGGATCCTCAAAGGGGATGGCATCTGAGCATTTCTAAATAGGAGCTCTACTGACCAGTTGCTTGAATTGGTCTAAGGCTCTGCATTATAGTCCAGCTTTCCTAGGCCCCTGTGACTCTTTGAAGTCACAGAGGCGGCCCTAATTCTAGGCTAACTACTTGTAAGATCCTTGTGGATCACTACTCTGCACAAATTGTAAATCCTGCAGGATCCTAGGTGGTGTTGCAGATTGAGTGAAAGACGGACTTATGGTCTTCAGGTGGCTGAAAAGTCTACCTTCATTGGAAGACTTTGGGACTCATATGTCCTTGACTGTTCTGGTGAGTTCATTGATACAGGGAACTCCCAGGCGAGGAAACTTCCTCTACTAATGCAGGTCAGCACGTTCTGTACATCCTATAGTCTTAGAGATTTGCCTAGAGCACTGTTGGGCTAAGTGACTTTGCCGGTCAGAGGTAGCGCTTGAACTTGGTCTCACTGGCTCCAAGGCCAGCTCTCTATCCCCTACACCACGCTGCCTCTCAGAGGCTCCCTATAGGAGACTAATCTTGAGCCATCATTTGTCATTTTGTGAAGGTATTGAGAAGACTGTTGGCTGCTTCAATATTATATATGCTTGGGGTCTGTGTCCCTTCCCCTTTCTTGAGAAACATTTCATTCAATCCTTCCTGTTAATCTGCCAATGGAAAGCAGCTCTCATGATAGAGGGACTTAATTTTCATGTAGAATCTCATTGGTTGTTCTTCTTGGGAGATTTTAGGAGGTATAGGACACTGAGCCTGACCCACAAAAGGCAGTGGGGCTAGAGGGAGAGAACTAAGTGTCTTTAACTTATTGAGAACTAACCTGGAAGAAATAACCCGTAAGTCACTATTGTTAGCTAATTAGATATGATTCTGATTTTTGGCAGATAAATGTGAAAGAGTTAAGGAGCAAATTCAGTTAGGTAGACTCTATCTTTGTCCAGGAGTGTGAAGAAGCATTTAAGCACTTGCTAGAAGATAGATAAAGACAACTTGCTCTATGCCTTTGAAGAATTTACACTCTCCCAGGCAGATCTGTACTCAGAAGTACAGGATTCACTAACTCAGTGCAAAGTAATTTGGGGATATCACCAGTTGGGTCAATTAGGAAAAGTCTTGTAGAAAGTCTTGTACTGGAACTGACCCTTCAAGGGAATTTGGGGGTAGGAGATAGAAGAAGATGGCTCCAAAACTCAAAACCACAGAGGTAGGGAAGGGAATGGCTTAGCTAGGAGAATGCCAAGTGAAGGTGATAATGTATCATCAGCCTAGGGAAAAAAATAGGCTAGGATAAGACTGGGAAGGGCTTTAAATGCCAAACAGAGGATGTTTCTACTGACTACAGAGCCAAGAGGGAACCACTGAAGTCCACTGAATTGGGGATATGGCATGCTTAGACCAGATTATTAAGCTTAAATACCATAAACAATTTAATTCCTAACAATCTCCCAGGAAAGAGGTTCGTTCTGAGACACTTTTTAGTAAAAAAACAGAAATATTTTGGGTTTGGGTTAAATGAGGTGTTGGTATGTGCTCTATCATCCAACATAGCTGGTTTTGGGGAGTTGTAACTGAATAGATGCTTTGAGGGGTTTGCAGAGTACAATTCAGGGATTGGTTATGCTTTGAGTCTGTTGCCTTGAAGTCATTAAAGTGGAGGGGAGGTACCCTTCTGCAATGGAGACCTACCATATGAAGTACATGGTACTGGTGTAGCATTGACTTAACCTAGAAGCCAGGTTAGTTCAAAGGGATAGTGAGAATCTGGAGCAATGCCCATGTCTGTGCTAAGTTGGGCTTCAGGTATGCAGCTGAATATGCAGATACATTAGACCATGGTCTTTGCTGTCAGGTGAAGTTGGCTTTTGAGCTTATGTCCTCATTAAAGTTGCTCCATGTTCAGTAATTTTCTGGATATACGTATATAATTCTTCCTTCACACTTTTCCCATCTTCCTTATGAGAAAAATTGGTCTCTGGAAAACACTCTTTGCCTTTTTATCCTAAAACTAAACATCAGTCTTCACTTGTCATAAAATGTCCTTGTTTCAGATTCTCAAAGGAAGAAAAGCAGACGAGTATCAGATATTAGAACCTTCCTGAAGGTTGTTCCCAATGCTGACAGTTTACCTAAACTGGAAGTTCATCCCTTTCCTTGTAACCTTTTGAGTTGCTACTATGACTTAGAGCATGAGCTTTATCCCTTACCAAGGGGAGAGGCCTAAGAGCTTCAGTCTCCTTTTGATTTCTTCTTTAGAACAACCCTTGTTTTGGGTTATTGCAGTGGCTTAAGGTCCTCTTCCCCACTTTCTTCACTCTCAGTTAGCAACAGGCTTATTCCAGAACAGCTCTTGGCTTAAAATCAGGAAGCCCTGAGTTCAAATCTTGCCTTAAACACTATCTGTGTGACCCTGGACTAAGCAGCTAACTGCTCTCATCCTCAGTTTACCCCTATGAAAAATAGTTATAACAATGGTACCCACATCCCAGGGTAGCTGCTAACAGTGAGAACCTTGAAAAGCTACATAAATGCTAGCTGTTATCAATGGAAAGGTGCTACTGTAGCTACTTGTCTGACACTGATTTTAAGTTTTACATTATTTGACTTGACAGGGTTGGATGTACTCAAGTAATAAATGCTCACCCTTGTTTCAGCTGCTGGGTCTGCTAGTTTAGTTTCCTTTTTTTTGTGGAAGGTATTCTAACGTCTTCAAGAATGCTTCTTAGATCCCATCAAATGGACCTAATGGTGGACTGCCCTCATTAACGTACACAAACATTCAAGGCTGATTGACCAAGAAACCTGTTTAGAATGACTCCTGCTTAAAGAGTGGTAGTCATGACCTTCCAGCTCTATCTACTGGACGTAGAGACAAGATGCCAGGTTGGTCCTGAACTGGCCACACTCCACACTGGGTAAACTACTGTGCAGCCAATCTGGTAGCTTCCAGCTAATGGAAAGGTAACACCTCAGCTGCATCTCTTCTCTTGCTTTATCTGGTCTGTGTCTTTTCACAAATAGAGATAGAAGCTTAGGGACTTAATGCTGCTGCCCCTGCCCACACCTCCAATCACAGATGGAAAGTCTCTCTTGAGTCTCAGACACTGAGCACCATGGCATTGCTATACCATTCAAATTGGCTCTGGCAATTAATCTGCCTTTCCCAAGCTGATTTTGGATTTTCTTCTGGGTAGTACGCTGATAGTGTTCATCCCTGAGAAAAGAGCCATGATGAAAAAAGCCAGAGAAGATTCTAAGCTTTCTATAGGGAGGCCCTAAATTGTAGGTTCCTTGTGTCCCTTCCAATATGTATGTTGGTGTAATTTAGCTTGATCTGGGGAACTTGCTCCATAGGAATGCCAACATTTGCCCACTTGAGTTTCAGGTCTGATTCCAACTTGTCCATCAAGCATGCCACAAAATGGCACACAATGACTGGGGCACTGGTACCATCATTTCAATCTCCTAAACCAGGACATCCAAGCTTGGGGAATATTATTAAGAGGAGACTTTTGTGATACTTGTGCTACAGACTTAGAAAAACAAGGAGTCTTGTAGCGTGAAGGAACTGGGGACACAATTAAATCTCCTTAGGACCAAGAAGGCAGGGTCTACTGGCAGGGATAACATCTTTATACCTTTATAAAGAGTCATAAATTGTGTACTATTGGACCAACACTCTTATTTTAGCACTGATCCTTTTGCAGGGCCCCAATATTCTTCTGATATTGATCTAGTCCTAGTCTAAAATTTATTTGGGGGTAAACTTGGTAGCATAATGAGGCCATTGTCTATTGTTTCCAATGTTTGGGATCACAGGAAATACAAAACTCAAGCCAAAAAAAAAAAAAAAAGACCTACCGAGTCTTTGTCCAGGGCAGCTTCTAGGTGGTTGGTGGATGTAGGCTTTTCTTTTTTAATGATATCTCTAGTCATAAATGGCTGCTGTGACTCCTAAAGAGTTTTGTCCTAGGTAACTTCAAATACTCAAGTTAATGATCTTCTCAGTTCAGAAGTTCCTCTAACAATGCAGATCACAAACCCTTCATATCTTCCCATCCTGTATCACTCAAGGGGCAAAGAGATGGTATCAGGTTTAGAGGCCTTCATCGATTTTTTTTCTTTGATATCATAATAGTTAAATGCTCTAGCTGTTAATCAGCCATTCTTTCTCTTCCCCTGTAGCAAGCCCATCTTCTAGTGCCATTCATTATATGATAGCATCATTTTCTCTAGTTCCCCTTTCACTGAACGTAGCCTTTTCATATCTACCAGGAGCCTTTCCATTGCCCCTCTGGGAGTCAATTCTCCAGAGATCATTGCATTCCATGTCCTTCTGCCATACACTAACATGAACAGAATGTAGAATTTTGGTATTATAAAAGAGAAACATCCTGTTGTGGGAAGCTTGAGATTCAACTTGTCCGTCTGTACAGTCCTGGATCACATCTGAATGGATGAGTTGCATAGATTAGCCATTCAGTTGTAACTTTGAATGTAATTCAGGATGTAACTTTGCAGTGGTCAGCTTAGATGAGAAGCGGGCTTGGAATACTGTGGGCTTAGATGTCTCCTTAGACTCTTAAAAGATGGCTTTGTTGGTGATGAGATCATCTGTTTCTGATTGGCATTTACTTAGATCCATTCACTTGCTTTTTTTGTTGGCACACTCAAAGCAATACTGTACTCCATAGCCTTGATGGCCTTGACTTCTGATACTGAGAATTTCCAGATTTTTCAATAGCCTTGTCATGGTGGTGGAAGAACTCCAGTATTAAGTGGTTTTGCAAGTCATAGCAACTTTGGTAGACAGCTCTCAACTGGGGATAAGCCTTTGGAAAAGATGGAAATGGAAGTCTTGTAGTGTGTGTAGGCAAAGCAAGGCGGGGGGGGGGTGGGAGGGGAGAAGGTGAAACACAGGAATGGTATTAGTTTGCTGCCTATGTCTAGTCTGACCAAGTCTATGGAAGTTGATATGTAAGTAATGCTGAGTAGACTATTCAGAGCAAATTAAGATGTCTCCATTTTTCATTACAGAACTATTGGACTGAAACTTATACCTCATCTAAACCCCTAGATCCCAGGGTCACTGAACATCACAAACTTCATGACAGTATTTGTACTAGGCAAATCTAGAAGGCTGTCTCCTACACCCTTTCCTCCTGAACCCTTCCTTCCCCCAGATTGTCAGACAGCTGCAGACCTCATTTTCTAAAGACAGCTTGTCCTGGTTGCCCCAAGAGATAGGGCTTGTAGAGGCAGAGAGTACATAAGCTACTGAAGTTGCCTGGAATTTTTACTTATTTCTGTGAACCTCTTGAACAACCTGGGTTCTAGTCCTGTTGACTGACTGATGTAAAGCCACTCTTGCCTCTGATTTCCTTCTTGTCTAAACTCTGGCTTTGTGGTCTGATAAAGTGACCCAATAGCTTGCAAACCAAGTCTTTGTAATTTAGACCAGGCATTCTCGCTACTGTCCCAAGTGCAGACAAATGTCCCTTTTGTGAAGGCACCAGGACTCCCACTACAACTTTTTGCTTTGGCGTTTTAGACATCCTGGGAATGGTGGCCTTCTGCTTTGACCAAACATTGCCTGGCTCTTGTAGGCAAAAGCTGTATCTCGGCTAGGGCTCCAAGTTGTCAATCACTCCTTCTCCTTCTTCCCTCCCCTCCACACACTCAGGCATTCTTCTTGACCTGTGATCACTCATGATCTACACCAGTGCTGTACAGCTTGGCAATTCAGCTTAATAAGCCCTGTTTAAGTATATATGGCCTTCTCAGCTAGGCTTGGTACACAAATAAAGAGCATTTCTGCCCTTGGAATTTACATTTTACTGTGGGGGTGGGGAAAGTCTGTCTAATACTAAGAAGTAAACAGAAAGCAATCTTAACTGAGTGCTTGAGGCTTCTATGTACAAAGGAAACAGTCCTCATCTTGTGTTTAGAATCAGAACCTTTAAAATCTTATTCAGTTACAAACACTTGGCAGACAATGTAGTCCAGCTTATATTAACTGAGAGGTAGAAAGAATCTTGTAGCTAATATATGCAGACTGTTGTATTGGGACCTGAGTCATCCTCCATCTTGTCCCAGTCCCCACCATTTTGTGCTCCCTTCTTCATGGAAGTGAAGTCTTGCCACAGAGAACCTCCCAAGGCATAGTCACCCACCCTGTCCTGGGAAATTGAAACTTAACTATATTCCATATAAGGCCCTAATCTGAGAATTAATCAATCGCCTTTCTTTGCTTTTGTAATTTCCTGCTTTCATATAGATCAGATCATTACTTTGTGGTTTGTGTCTTTAAATATTCTGACTCTGCCCCTGCTCAGGGCTGTTCTATACTCAGCACAGTCAAGCTCTTCATTAAATCCACACTAAATTTATAACTAGGTCTTGACTCACTTGATTTTCTACACAACAAGACAAATGAAAGAGTCATTCTAGTTTAACCTTTTCCTGTGTGAGAAGAAAATCTGTTGTCTTGGGGGTTTCCCTAGATATGCAAGCAAATATCTAGAACATTGCATGTTCTCTCTAGCTGGTTTGCTGTCCACCTTTAATGACCAATGGCACGTGCTGTTAATAACTGAAACAGAATAAATGCTCTGTAAAACAAGACTCAGCCAGAACATGTCCCCATTCTAGGAACTCAGCCCTAGAAAACTCTGCTCCTCAGCAATGGCTCCTCAGCTTCTTATGTTTCTTACTCTTGCTTTCTGGACCAGAACACCTCTTGCCCTTCTCAGAAGCTGTTTGGAGATAGAGTAGATGCCCCAGAGAGGCTGTCTGCCATCTCTGTTTGCTGTCTGGAGTAGCCTCCAGGGAAGCAGGGAGGAGAAAAAAGCACCCCTAAGAGCCAGTCACAACCCTGCTTGGCTCCTCTGGTCCTACCTGCTTCCTCTCCTTGACACCACCTAGGCTATGACTCTCCAAACTGGACATACTTGGAGCTCTATGGGGGTAGTTTGACAAGTGGCTCAAGTGATGAGCATTAAACTGAGTCTTTGAAGGAAGATAATGTGAGAGATGAAGCTTGAGGGGAGAGTACCCTTCAGGCAAGATGGCTCATGTATTCGCATACATGGAGGAAGGAAACAAACCCCAATTTTGGGGGGGGGGGAGAGATGGAGAGGTTGCAGCAATTAGTCCAGCTTTTCTGGTACAGTGTGTGAAGGAAGGCAATAAAAGTTTGGGAGGGGGGAGAGAAATAGTAATCAGGTATTTAAATACCTAACTGTAAGAGATTCTGTTAGCTTAGGGGTTAAAAAAGGAAATAAGACTAAAAAAAAATCTAGCCTTAATCTCATTAAGTGAGCATTTTATATAGGAAAGTAAAATGGGGGGAAAAAAGCTAGCACATGAAACAATTATTCTGTTATGAGCTGTTTATTCTTTTAAAGAATAAGCTCAATTTACAAAACTATTCTGTGTATGACTTTATTGACCCTAATTCTCTTACCTTTGATCACCTTATTGCTAGCCTTCCTCTCATGCCATTCCATTTTTATTGACAAATAAGGGAAAAACCACCCTGGGAATGAATGGTTTTTCTCAAGTGAAATAGGTTTTTTCATATTGGTCATATCAAACAGCTTGCTTTTTCTTTTTCTCTCCCTAATCTATGACCTTTTCTGTCAAGAGGTGGATAATATGCTTTGTCTGTCTTCTGGAATAGTGGTTGGTCATTGTGTTGTTAGAGTTCTTAATTTTTTCAAAGTTGATTATCTTCATGTGTGCTTCCCTCTGCATTTGTTGATGGAAGTCTTCACAGGTTTCTGTGAAATCCTCCCCTTTTGTTTTTAACAGAATATTATGGCCCTTAAATATATTCGCATACCACCACAGCCTGTTCAACCATTCCCCAATTAATGGGCACTCCTTGTTTTCCATTTCTTTGTTTTCTCTTCTCTCTGATCTCTTTGGAGTATTGTCAGAGGCACCCTAGCAAGTATTTTAACAACCAACTCTCTAGAAAGAAAAAAAGTACAAATCAGTTAAGTTACATCTGCATTCTTAACTTTTTTCCATGACTTTGTCTAGACAACAAAACAATAAACCAACCTCTGATTTGTAGCATTTTGACTTCTGAGGTACAAAAACTCACACTGAAAATTTAACAATTGTCTTCTTGTGAGCTGGCACATCCCGGTGTATGTCACTAACAGTGCCATATTATTGGATCAAAAAGCATTCTATTTAAAGACCAAAAGCTTTTGTGTAAGTGTCCACACTCAAAGTCACAGTGGTTCTGAAGATGTACTGGGGAGGGTATAGAGGAGGAAACAGGAAGCTTTGTTTGGAAGAGAAATGAGGGCCTGAACCAAAGTGATGGCTATTGAGTAGCAAAGCCTACATTCATCAAATCTTTTGTTGACAATTGCTCACATGGGAGATGGACAAAAGTTAGTGAACTTGTCTGATGGGAGAAAATTCTCAGTAGGAGTAGAAAATATTGGAGGAAAAGTGGGGATGAGTTTAATTGAGGAGATAAAGTTCATTGTATACATGAATAAATGAGAGGACAAAGCAGAAAGGTCCAACAGTGTGGTGGCAGTATCATATTGTCATTCAGAACAGTAATGAAGAGTGATTATATAGATTTGGTAATAAAGTGGTTGAATCTATGGGAACTAGTTAACTCATTAGGGAAGAGAAATGTAAAATGCAAAACATCAAAAGGTACATTGAGAGTCTGGAAAGGAATGGTTGGGTAGGAGAAATGGGACCATAGCTAGAAAGATGGAAGAAACATAGTCCAAACCTCTTGGACATGAAACTGAGACCAAGGATGAAAATTACTTACGTGACACTGCATACATAGAATTGGTAGGATTGGAAGAGCATCACAAGCCAAATGATTATAAAATGTCTAGGAGAAGGGGACATGTGGCCATTGACCAACCCCCCCCCCCCCAGGGCAAGAGTTGATAAAGATCAATGTTAACTTTAGGGCAGTTATGGTAAGATGGTGAAGTCAGAAGCCAAACTTCAAATAGGGAATGGGAATGAATATTCTTAAAGAATTCCAGAGATAATACTGAAAAAATTGAGTAGCATATAAAACAAGCCACGATGCACATAGGATTTTGGAGTACAACTCTTTAAATCATTGGGATGAGATTCATTGTTCGTGGTGGGTCCATATTGGTTATAAATTCAGGCACTGTTACTTCTATTGATCTAGCATCATATCAAACTACTAAGGAGTTATATATAGTACTGAACAACATAATAAAACTCATCTGGAGGAAAAAAATGACCAATTCCAAGGAGAATAATTGGGGGGATGGAAAATTAAGAATTAAATTATACAAAGTAGTAATATTGTCAATTGTTGCTAACTGTGGTCAAAACCACAGGAATACAAAACAAACATGGTGGGTCACTCAGGGAGGTTATATTCAAATAGTGGAAGAAAAATACATGATCTAGAAAGAAGCTGATGTCTTGACTTCAGAGGAGTTGCAGGAAGCAATACATGCCTTTTTTCTTAGTAGTGGCCTATATAGGTGTAGAATGAGATGTGAATGAGACCAGACACGTTCAGCATGTTCACTGAGTAATCTTTAACTACATTTAGGGAAAACAAAGTTTTTGTGTATAGGTGTGGTCAGTGGGAAGTGTCAGACTTTTTTTCAAAAAGGAATGGGAGATGAAGTAGAACAGATTCCTTTCTAGGACATCAAGGATGAAAAAAAGGATAACTTGAGAAAGGGCAAAGATCTTTCTTAACAATAAAGATTAGGGGTGACCTGGGCATATTTGTAGATTGCATCAAAGGAGCCAATGGAGGGAAATATTGTGGAAGGAAGCTGGGGAAGGGGGAAGGATAGGATCAGAGCACAAGCAGAGGAATTAACCTTGAAGAAATGCCCCATCTGGGGCAAAAGGTGAGGATGTGAATCAAGCTATGGATAGGGATTTTGAGGTGTGGAGTAGGAGAAGATAAGAGTTCAGGCCAGACATCCTGTCTTCTCAGTAAGGTGTGAGGAGATATAATCACAAAAGGGTGAAAGAATTGATTGGGAACAATGAGTCAAACTATAGGAAGGGTGTTCCTTTCTTTACACTTGCTCATGGATTGGAATGGGCTTGAGAGCCTCTCCCTCTTAGTCCCAGAACAGGCTACTGACAGGAAGGTACTGGTGAAGAATT
The DNA here is from genome assembly GCA_028646575.1 of Pseudocheirus occidentalis. Classification (NCBI taxonomy): domain Eukaryota; kingdom Metazoa; phylum Chordata; class Mammalia; order Diprotodontia; family Pseudocheiridae; genus Pseudocheirus; species Pseudocheirus occidentalis. Next base: position 36,153,090 of record CM053597.1, on the reverse strand, counting down.
GGAAACAAAGGGGGGGCATTAGTTGGAGAATGGCTGAAGAAATCATGATATGTGATTATGATGGAATTAGTACTATTGTGCTACAAGAAATTGAGAACCCTGAGAAGACATGTGAAATGATGCAGAAGGAAGCAAGTAGAAGTTAATATCAACATTGTAAAGAGCAATTTTGATAATTAAGAACTCTTAAACACAGTGATCAACCATGATTAGAGGACCAATGAAGAATTCTTATCAGGTATTGACAGAGGTAATGGATTAATTTGTAGGATGAGAACTTTTGGACATGACTAATGTGAATTTGTAACAAATGAATATAGTCAAGCAAAACAAAATTTTTGTATCTTTTCAGGGAAGAAGTAAGAATGAAATGCGTGATTGGGGGAAAGTATCTTAAAAAAACGAGTACTCAACACTGGCAAGTTGTGAGCAATTGTTTCAAAAGCTGCTTTTTAAAATATTTGATTGTATGGGACAGATACAAAGTTCTTAAAACAGGAAAAAAGATTGCTCCATACACCTTTTAAAAAAAATATAAACGTCTCACTTCTGAACTCCAGTATTTTGGGTTTTGTATAACTTCTCCAATAGACTTGCAGGATCTAAACTGGTTCTGGTGGATGAGTAACAGACATTGGGCAAACATCTTCAGGGTCCCTTCCATTTTTAGGGAGGGCATCTTTAATTTTTATGAGCCGATAACAGCCTCTGGCTGAGGCATGTACAGTTTGGTCTTAAAACCCAAAAGATTGTTCAGTTGGAGCAGGCAAAGGGATAGATGGTATCCAATTGTTGAAAATCCAGAAGTATAGAAGCTTGAACCCACTAACCAGCTGGCCTGAAATGTGAACATCCATAACCTTCTGACAAGTAATATCCCTGGGACAGGACACTAGAATTCACTAATTAGGGAAAAGTTGGTTAGAGAAAGTCTTGCTTAAAGATCCAGATCAAAGAAAGATCTTCTTCCTGATTGATTGGAGGGGATATTTTTTTTAAAAGGGAGCTATTTTGTAACTTTCTTTGCTGAAATGTATTATAGAGAGTGAGAGTAAAGAGGGTTGAAAGAATGTTGCTACATTCCTAGTAAGTCAGAGTCATTGTTGCTTTGTAATGCTTTCTGTTGAGGATCACATGAGATCATCTATGCAGCTTTGCAAAGCTCAAAGTGCTATAGGAAAGCTCACTGTTGGATCCATTGCACCTAATTTCTACAGAATGTCAAATGCCTGGTTATAAACACATTTCACATGATTTGTTGCTTTAGAATTTAGAGTATTTTCGTTGGTGCCCTTAATCCTGAAGGTAGGTGTTACATTCCATTTTATTGGAGGGATTTTTGGTAGCTGTTTAGGCTATATGGTAGATTAGTGTAAGTTGAATCCCTTACATGTGGATTGAAACTGATGAGTACTCATTCATTGTTGTGGAAGAAGATGACTGACAAGTGTTTGATTTAGGAGAGCAAATTTATATAATTAACTGGTCTGTATGAAGGGCTTCCCTGGAACATGCCCAGGCTTTGTTGAGAAATGGTTGAGGGGAGGGTACAAATCATAGAAAAAGCACAAACTGGATTTTTCATAATGCTTCAAGAAAATATTGCTAGGGGAAGGAGATTGGTGTCTCAATCTGTTTTCTAAGCACAAAGTGCATCTCCAATCTTTGCCACCAGGGCTGCATAAACCTGGGTAATTCTCAACTCCCAAGTTCCCAAACATTGGGCAACTGATCTAAAGAGGCTACTTCTCAATTTTTGAAAAGACTCTTAAAGAAATGAGCATCTGTGTCTAATGCTTCAAAATTTGTTGCACACCTTCTAAATCAGACTGTGGCCCATAAAGTTTTGTCTAGGGATGCTTACCGTACTTGAAAGACCAACAGATGAGTGTTGAAGTAGCACCTGGATTTCTAAAAGTGTGGCCCAAAATTAGCAGAATAATCACATAGGGAAAGTAATACTTCTTGGTGTCTGGGCAGCCCAGGTCCTACCAACTTTCTGAGTCACTGCTTCTTCACGCCTATCAAGAAATGTGAAAGGGGCACGATCAAGATGGCAGAGTATAAGCAGGTAAGCTCCATGAGCTCCTGCCATAACCACCTCAAATACCTATAAAATATGACTTTAAAAATTTAGAGCTCCAGAACCCACAAAGTGACAGAGAAACAAGTCACTGAAGGCAGCCCAGCAGGTAGACAGGAAGGGTTCATAGCAGCATGCTGGGAACAGAGCAAAGCCCACCGTGAACCCACAATTTTAGCCCCAGGGTGGCCCAACCAGCATGGTTAGAGCATTCTAGAAAGTGGATCACCAGCAGCTGTGGTGTTTCCAGAATTATCAACCCATAAATTCCAAAGACAAAGTGAAAGATCAGTGGAATTCAGCTGAATTTGGGAGGGGGATGAAGGAGCAGTTCCGGCCCTCTGCCCCCAGAGCCAGAAGTGGAAGCAGCCCTTGCAGCTGCCTCCACAAGGCTTCCAGCCTGCAGATTGCAGGGTGGCCAAGCCACCATTCAGAGGCTAAGTGCTCTTGCCTTAACTTGCCTGGATCAGGATCATGGTCTTGGGTAGTGGTCCTGAGGTGTGTGACCAGTGAGCACCGTTCCCTTAACCCCCATGATATGGAAGCGATAACTATACTATGGTAGAGGGTGGAGGGAAGAGAACAAGCATTTATTAATCATCTATTATGTGTCATGTAGCAGGTTAAGTACTTTGCAAATCATCTCAAATGGTTGTCACAACTGCCCTGAGATGTGAGTGCTGTTTCCCTCCTTTAACAGTTGAGGAAAGTCCCTGTTGATAGAATGGGGACTCCATCTGTGCCTTACCTTGAATAGGGAGCCACCTTTGTGGGGAAAGTCCCTTTCTTGGTGCAGGTCAGCGCCTTCTCTGCACCCTAGTTGTGGAGTTGTCTAGAGACTTACTAGGATCACCCAGCCAGTATGTGTCAGGAGTAAGCTTTGGAGTCAGTTTGCATTGGGAAAATCTGCTTGAGTCCCATGTGCACTGTGAAAGTTTGCCTGGCATCCTAGGCAGAAATGCTGTGTCATGTTCTCCATGATTCTGAGAGTAAGTGACTAACCCTTACCTCTGCCTCTCTGTAGGCATGTTGCAAACTCATTGTCAGGGCTGTATCTATGAATCTGCTCAATTATAAATTGAATCTGAGCTCTCACCTGTTGGCCAAACTCAAGTTTCTTCTCAAAATGTGATATTCCAGTAAGCTTCAGTTGCTATCGCTTTGATATAATGGTAGACAGGGGCAAGTGTGCTTGGATAGTAATGCTGCTGCTGTGCAGAATTTTTAACCTTGACACAGAAGTGACAAAACTAACATACAAAAACAGTTCACATAGAACCAAGGGGCAAGGTGTCTGCCACCATCCCAGACAGTTCAGAAGCTGTTACAAACCCAGAGTTTTTAGGGAGGTTCACAGGAGTTTGCTTACCTCTTCTGAGCTGATTCCCTTCCCCAATCTGCTAGGAGCAGGCAAAAGGAGGACTCCAATCAACACTATCAGTCAATGCATATTTATTAAACACCTACTATGTGCCAAGCACATGCTAAGCATAGGACTTAGATCCTGAGTAACTCGTCTAAGCCTGGCTCTTCCACAATTTCCCTTTCCTTGTCTCTTACTTTCAGAAGAGAAAATGTGCTTTTTGATTACTGGATAATATCCAAGCTGCTGAACTGAAGGCTCTAAAAAAGCTCCTTCTTTCCACATAAAAGATGGGCAATGACCCCTCCAGATGAGTTCTTCCTTTCATCAAAAAGGGTGACTTTCTCTAGAAGTGGAATGCTATCTGCATTCAAACTTCTATTTCTCCCAAGCAACACGATGTATTTATACATATCACCCCTCCTTTTAGATCTATGCTTTGCCCACTTCTGTGGTCTCTGTTCTCACTGTGTTGCTGAGATTCTCTGAAGGCATCATGAGGCTTTCGAGGCTATACTTAGGAGGTCTTCCAGTGCCTGAGAAAACACAATTCTCTCTTGCTACATTTTATCCTTATAGAAGATAAGCTGGCTTTTGTAGACTTGACCAAGTATATCAGAGATAAAAGAATTCTGTGGACTTCTCTACTTTCAATTTTTTCAGTAACTGAGGTTGTACTGTCTTGGTATTGATTTGCAAAGTAAATATTGGTTTCTCGGGTCTTTTTGTTTTTGTATGGGTGACCCTATGATATTTGTGAGTTGGGATCATCCCTGATTTCTTCCTGACTTCAAGATCTGTGGAGTTAAATGCTGTAAACTAGTTATCCAACTTTAAAATTGGCATCCCTACTTCAAAGGTAAGGCATTAATACTTTCTAATCTGAGGGCAGGTAAGGAGAAATGTGTTGCACAATCCTGAATTCTAGGGTAATCCACCACTACATTTGGCTATTTCCTCGATAAAATTGAAGCTTCTTTCTTTATCAGTTAGCTCAAAGCCCAATCTTTAGCTTTTTAGTTACTTAAACTGAAGAAAACCTTCTCCATAAGTCATTGTTCTCTTTTAATCAATATATTTACAAATCTATTATCTCCAAAGATTAGCTGCATAGTAAGTCAGTAGCAACATGATTTATTAATGATAAATAATATAACAATGACACAAATAATCTAAATTACTAGTGCTATTATAACATTTCACATGAGAGTGGCAACTAGAGATCTCTCCAACAATCACTTAGAGAGAATTTTGAGGAGACCCTTGGTACCTGAAATTATCTTTCTGTACAAGCTAAAAATGAAAACAGTTTTAAAAAGGCATGTCCATTGTCCATCGCTTATTTCCCACTCATAATAAGAGAAGTCTCTTCAACCTAACAAACTACCATTTCCTCAATGTTACTTGTGCCTCCCACAGTTAGCAATTACAGGCTCTATAAGAGAGACTTTAAAAATGGGTGTTCTACAGATCCGGGTCCCGGGATTTCCTTGAGTTTGTAACTCCATTTCTACTCCTTCCCCATTCAAGCTACAGAGGTAATAAATATCTGTTTGAAATATCTTTTCAGTCTTGAAGTTGTGTGTGCTTGTATAGTAGCATTTTGTACCTTTTTTTAAACTTTGCCTATGGCCTTTTCTGTCAGAATGCCATTTGGGAAGAGGCCTGTCCTTCCCTGGGAATGAATGAGTCATGTCATGAAAACATGGCAAGTAAGCAGTACTGGCTAGTATTTTTTCTTAGCCAACCTTGTCTTTTTGAAAGAAGTTCAGGTTAGTTTGTTAATTTTAAAAAAATGAGTGTTTCTAGGGTCAGCTGCCTAAAGGGAAGGGACATGAAGAAGCTTCCCTGAAGACTTCTGGATCCATAGCAATGGATACTTACACATAAAGCACTTTACAAAACATAAAAGGTTATGTATTGTTTCAATTGATTTTCAGTAACCCTGAGAGATGGGTGTATTTGACCCTCCTTTTCTTCACCTAGATGATAGGAATGACAGAGGTTAAGTGACTCATCTGAGGCAAAACTTGAATTCTGCTCTCCCTGAGTCCAAGTCCAGGACCCTATTCTCCATGACTCAAATCTGCCAAGGTTTTTAATTACTCTGGAGATTCTCTCCTCCCACCAAAAGAAAACCCCAAGCAAAATAAGACATTCTCAGAAGGATCATGATAGCCCTATGGCCCCAGGAGCAGGACTTTGAGACTTCCTATTAACTTGACTTTAGGTGTTGAGTAGGGGTCTCAAGCTAGACTTGCCTTAGGATAGGTTAATCTCTTCCTTTGCCATCATGGCTCTTCTATTCACAGATCATCTAGTGATTCTAGTCAGATGGCACGATCAAGGCATCAGGTTTCAGATAGGAAGTTTATGGAAAAAACAAGACAGTTTGAACTCAAGATTTGAGTTGTTAAGCCCCATCTCCTGCCAGGGCCTGGGAGCATAGACTAGTAGCTACTTGGAAACAACATGCTATCATCTCATGGTATAGACTTGGCAAGATTGAACATGGGACTCATTAGTTCCAGGTGCTGACTCTGCCAGGCAAGGTGGAGACTGCTCATAGCTCAGTAGAGCTTTCCCTTGAGATTATTAGAGTGCACTGTGAAAAGGTAGGGATTGGAAATTCACATCCCTGCTCTTATTAGGGATCTGTATTCAGAACTGGAGAATAATCCTATAATAGTAGACATGCAGGAATAGCTAAATTTTTATGGCTTCACATGATCTCCTGAAAGAAGTAGAGGACATACCTCTGCCTCCCATGCCTAACTTCTTTCCCTGAGAATTCCATGATACCTTTCTTGGGTGCCACATCTTTCCCATCCCATCATCAGATGTCATTGACGGTAGCTTGGTGTTGTCTTTAGGGAAAAATGCAAACAGCAATATTTGAGTGGTAAGTTGCCCCTCATAATCTGAGGGAAGTCAGCTGTACATGACCCTGAATAGCTAATCAAATGATGAGTCAATGTTCTTTTTTGGCTCTTTCAAACATGTATCTGTGGGACTTGTGGAGCTCTGACACAGAAAGCTGTGGCTGGCCTCAGACTGTCCAGGTTCTGGTTTTCTTTTGCCAGCTAGAGGATCCTTACTCCAGCCATAATCTCCTTGGGCAGTGCCATGATGATGCCCCTAGACCACTTACTTGAAACAACTTTTGGTGAACCTTTCTCCAGTTAGAAGAGATATGAAACTAAACAGGATAAACAGGGAGATGATAGTGGAGATTTTAATTTCAGTGAATTAACTGTAAGTGGCTGCTAAACGTGTTAAGGTGGATGCAGTGATGTTCAGCAGTGGGTCCGTAATGAAATAAATAACTTTGCTAAAGGCATAATAAAAATAGTAAAACCCCGAGATTCACAGTAATAATTCACAGGTTGTCATCAAGGCTTAGATTAAAATTAGGGAAGTTTGAACAAGCTGAGAACAGGGCAGGACCAGTAGATTATGTTCTAAGTTTGTCCTCAGTATGATGAGGAGGCAAAAGTATGGAGAGTAAGATGGAACATCTAATGTGGAAATATTTTAGTTCTTTGTATGTTGAAAAGTTTGTTAATGACTAACAGATTAAGGATTAGCTAGATGAAGAGAACACTGGAAGTATAAGATAAGGCAGCCAAGCTCTGCTGAGAATATTCTATTTAAAGGAGAGATTTTTTTCCTATGCCTTTAAAAAGAAAGTAGAGATGATGTTATAATCATATGTAGTAGTCTTCAGGCAATGCTTTCTGTGACTCTATTTCAAAACACTTATCCTGTGATTTCTCAACTAGCTAATGGATCCTGTATTACCTTCCAAGCTTTGTAAATTAGAAGGGATCTTTGTGTATGGTGAATGTTGGGTACCAACTTCACCACTCTGAACAATGTAACCTTGGTCAGAATGACTGCCTTGTCAACAAGAATTTAGCATGTTGAATATGTTCTAGGCAATTCAGGCATAGAAACATTGACAAATGCAACTCATTTAGCTGAAATTTTCCTAATGGCCTTCAGTGATTAATGTCCTCTTGTGAGGACGACAGCTCTGGAGACTTCTTCTAAGGACATCTGCTATTGTCTAAGCCATCATAGGATCTATAGTTTAGCTTACCATTTATCTTAATAAATTAATGTCATTTTCCAATGAAGTCCACTGATGGGCTTCTTCTTGGGAAAGGGAATAGCACCTTTATACTTAAGCTTACATGGAATTCCATGGAGACAAAAGTCCCCCAATTCCAAAGGAGTTCTATTGTTGGTTTCCTTTAATGATCAACTCATAGTGTTTATGATATTTTATGCCCATGAGACATGGGAGATTCAGAGCCCGGTAAGTTTATAGTAACTAATAGTCAAGAAGAATAAGCTGAATTCCCTAATATCCTTATGACAGAAGTATAAAAGATTGGTACAAATAAAGGACTGTTTGTGGTGGAAGGGAAGAAGAATGACTGGAAGTAATATCTGAGAAGAGAAGAAGGAAGTCAACTTTAGGCATTCTCTTGGTTTTTAGGTTCCACATGTTGGATTCCCCATGGTAGCTTTTTAAAAATTCTACCAAAATGGATGAGTTTTTCATATTTGGCCTCCTTTCTAGGACTGCATCTTTGCATGTCATTAGGAACATGGAGATGTCTCTGTGAGATTCTTGACCTGCAAAGCTGGTGTCAGTTCTGTTTTCTCTCAAAGACCTCATCAGTACTCTGGCTTTATTCTTCTTTTTCTTCTTCTTTTTTTAACTTGCATCTCCAGAGCTGCTTGCAATCTTGTATTGCTTTCTGATTTCTCCTGGGGTTTTGCTTTATATCAAAGTTAATACAAACAGAAATGTTCCTTTGCACTTTGTTTTGGACTATCAAGGTTTTCCCCTCATATTTGCAGAAGCTTGCTACATGCGTTGCTACATGGGAAAGACTCCAAGGTTGCTGTCATTTCTGTCTTGTATAAATCTTTTCTGAGAAGGCAGCAAAGTTATAAAGCCCTAAGAGTGGCTTGCAGATTTCTCTGGCTTGTATGTTTTACTGGTTTTCAGATTTTACCTGTGCTCTAAATTCCCAGAGAGCAAGCAGACGTTTTCCCAGGAAGACTCAGAGACTACCCCCACCTTTTATTTTTGTCCCTCAGAGTACTATTGAACAAATACTGGCAAGTTCACGGTGCCCACATAATCCCATCTGGGTAGATGAGTGTAGTAAGAATTAGTACCCTACTATAGGTTGTAATGTTAAATTAGCATAACTAAGTCATGTTCCTTCCATACATTATAATGGGCTGCATACTTGCTAAATTATTGCTTCAAAGAGTTCCCAGTATATCTGTTAATCATTCCAGTTGCCTATGGCTAACTGGTACTTTAGAGGGTATTGATGTTCCTGTGAAGGGAGCCTTGATCACTGACTAGGATTTCCTTTGAGCACTTTTCTAGCAGGTCTAAATATGGAGCTCTTGAAATTTTGGGGTAGTTGCTTCATCTTCCGATGCCTCAGTGTTGCAGAGAGTCAATAAGGCTGCCAATTCAGCAGTCTGGGGGTCTTCTCCACCTGCCTGTCTCTTCTCCCCTTCTTCTAGAAGGAAAAATATGTAGAATTATGATTCCATAAGCAAACCATTATGTATAATTACATGGTGGCTGTCTCAAATGGTTAGAATACCGCAACTGTATGGAACCTGATCTGAATGCATTTGAGGAACACTACCATTTTTACTTGTCTAAGTGTGTATACTTTGTAAACTTTCTCATAGATGGTGTATATTTTGGCCAACCTTATATTCTAGGGGTAAAAAGGAAGTGAAGTGATGATAAGATTATTAAGGGGTGAATTATTTACCCAGGCTTTTACACTTTTCCTTTCTTTGCCTTTATGCTCCTCAGGCTCTGTGTCATATCTGGTTTTACTTCATTTCTGGGACTTGTCTGTCTTCTCTATATGATAAAGCCCTTTGAATATGTGTCCTCCCTATTAGGGTTTCTGCATCCTGGGAAGATACTGACAGGGAAAGAGCCACTGAGCATATATAGAGCAGTAGGTCCCAAGTGGCCAATTCTTATGATTTCTGGTTTGATGGTGTATTATTAATGCAACCAGCATATCCTGCAGACTATGCCAACTGTATCAGCAAGGATACTTTGCAATTCTGTCCACTATGCCAATTGTATTTGGCCACTGTACTAGCACAGGTTCTTGATCTGTTTTTATAAAGGAAAGACAGCTTCAAAGGGCTTTATAATCTTAACTTTAACTCAACAGTGCAGAAACATCTACTACCCAAGAAAGAATAAGCAGAGAAACTTAGAGAAATTAGCACAGAGACTGAGTGATCCAATAAACAGGACTCCAACTACCTTAACAGAGTAACAAAACTATTCACATACATCACCAGATATGAATAACCAGGTGGCTCCTTAACAATGGCTACCCAGAGTCCAGTACAGGACATCAAAAGATCCTTCCCATGAGTGGGAACCCTGGGAAAATTCCAATCTTCTAGAATATATAGACTCCAAACAAAGTTAAGCACCAGAAAAACATGAAAACCTATGTGACTCAGCACCTGATATGTCACTTATAATAAAATATGTATCTATCATAGGACACACAGGATTTTAAGTGAAACTGACCTTTTCATTCATGCAAAACTCTTCATAAGTTACCTCCCTCTCAGGAAATTGCACTGAAATTCTTTTCCTCAAACTGAAGACAATTCTGGTTTAGTGTAAGTAGTTAATAGAATGACAGCTAGGTCTCTCAATCAGTTGTACCAATACTCAATTATTCTTACATCATTTTTAAACATGTAAGTTTTTTTCCATACAGATGTATATCTAGTAAAAGGCAGTTGTCTCAACTACAAGAAATTATAACCAAAATCCACTTTGCTTACACTTACATGTGTGTATATATATATATATATATATTCACATGTGTATATGATGTAAAGCCAATCAGCAGTAGATTACTGAGAGAATGCTACTGTGAACAGCTTTTAAGATTCGGATTACACAGTATTAGTGAACACTCTGTTTATTCCATTACAAATCTTTATTCAGTTCAATGTTCAAAGTTTCAACAAT
>CM053597.1:36107993-36142081 GCA_028646575.1 Pseudocheirus occidentalis | reverse complement strand
ACTGATCTTCCACTCCTGGGGCAACCATCAACTTTAGTTTCCAAACAAAGTTCCTAGACAACCACACAATCCTTCCACCTCTTGATTTCCAACAAACCTCAGTTTAGTCCAAGGGGAGGCCTTTTCTTCATTTTGACTCTGGGTGGTCTCTCTGATTCCCTGGATCCTCTTCCCTGGTCCCAGCTCCCTCCTGAATCTGCCAGACAATCATCTAGATTCAGGGGCTGAAAGCTTACAGGTTCTCATCCAGTCCTCAGGGACGAACAGCTCCCGGGTCCTTGTCCAGTCCTCAAGGCAATCCCCGGCACACACTGAAGTTAAACCGGATTCAGCACACCTCAAACTCTTCAGGACTTCTCTTGCCTGGAACTCAAGGATCAGCCAGGCCACCAACAAACAAATTCCCATCCTGTTCATGTCTTCAGCCAGCCACTGAGGAGCCAAATCCAAAATCTGTCTCCGTAAAAATTATTCCTTATAAACACTGGCCTTCTCCCAAGTCCACAGGGGAGTGTCTCAGCCAATAGCATTCCTGCATCAACAGGGGAATTCACACCTTGTCAAGGGGGGGGGATTCACACCTTTTCACCAGGGGGAATTCACACCCTTTCACAAATGGACAGAGCTCTACACTTAGGGTTAAGAGATCCTAGTAACTTAGGGCTAAGTGTATCAGACAAATTGATTACCATTACATATGATTATCCCCTTCCTGTTTCTGGCTGTTCACAATGAAAGGAGAAAATTGTGTCTTTCTAAACCCTCGTTGGGTTTAGTGTTTCTTCACTGTATTCCTTCTGTCTTTTCAGCAGCAGCATCTGTACAATCCATACAAATCTGTCTCTGTAATGAGATTCAATTCTTCTAAAGAGTGACTGGCAATTAAGGGGTTACTGACACATGCTCCTTCATAACTTCCACAATCTACCACTTTGGTAGAGATAAGAATTGTAGAGGAATTCCCCATTTTGTCTTCTAAGCACCTTCTGCTCCAATCTTCCCTTTGGTTGGTTAGTCCTAAGAAGTTCTAAGGTTATATCACAAATGTCAGAATCAGAAATGTAAGAACTAAGCAGAGACAGGAAAGAAAAGAATTGTGCTTCTTTGCTGTCAACATTCAAGCCTTTCAGGATGTGTTTGACAATATTCTTGTGTGAGATGAAAGAATTCAGAGTCTGAATCTGAGATCAGAAAAGGTCTTTATTCTTTCTCATGAGAAAGGACTCTGCCCCTGTAGCTCAAATGGCATCTCCCAGGGAGAGAGCAACAGGTAGCCAAGCCCATGGTTATATAACCTTCAAATACAGAAACTCAACCCCACAACTGGCTTTCACTCTCATTGGCAGGGAGGCTGGCCCACAACCTAAGCGTGGGAAGCTATGTCCGAGGCAAAGGACCCAGAAACGTTGGTGTCCAATGTCCAAGGCCAGGAAAGCAGTCTTATCCTTATTTGACATATCTTGTGCTGAGGTGGCACTGGGGAGGGTCTCCATTGCTCAAAGTCCCAGATTCCTGGAAGGTCAGGTGATGTCTAAACTTAGGCCTAGTGAATACTGAAACCACTCTAGATTTGGTTTTTCAGAACAGGGAAACTTTATTTCTGGGCAGAGGGTGTGTGGAGGGAGGCGTACCTCCACCTAGAAATGAATGATGAATGTTCTGGAAGGAGGAAGATGGCTGGCAAGAAGAACATTCTGTTGTCAGTGGTGATTTATGGAGAAGATATGACCCCTGAGAGGGACAGTGAGCTTGGGGGCATGATTTCAGCAGAGGAAAAAGGTAACTTTCTGTTTGAAGCCTGTGGAGATGATGATTGTTCTGGACATGAAGGAAATGAAGATGGTTAAGAGGAAGAGGACAAAAAAGAAAATAGCAGGCGATCAGAAGACGACAATTCAGAGACTGAGAACCCTGAGGCTGAGCATCTAAAGGAGTTAAATTCAGAACTGGAATCCCCAGGAACTGGTTGCCTCCCTTGCTGACAGACTCAGGAACATGTCTCCTTATGAGGTTAAAATCCTCCCAGAGCCACCTGGCAGATGTTCAGATCACCTCCAGGACAAGACACAGAAATTTTATGAGTAGTAGATCAAGGAAGGGATGGACATGAACTATATTATCTATTGAAATAGCAAGTTTTAACAAAGTGACTACAGAGTCCAATTAAAAGTTTTAAGTAGCTTTAATTTAGCCAGCTGGCAGATGTCCCATATGCCAGTTAAAGGAGCAGTGAAATAACACTGAAGTATAGGGTCTTTTATACCATTTTTGGTTTCTAATGACATAATCAGTAACTAAGTTAATATCCAAGTATAATCTGTAACTACAACTAAATTGGTATCCAGATACAATCTGTAATCAAAACTAATTGGTATCTAGGTATAAGCAGTTACTTTTCTATAATTAATTGATTAGTATAACTAGTTGACATCCAGGTACAGGGATCTGTTATCTTCAGGGAACTGTGAAGTAGGGACCAGGAGAATGTGATGACCTCAGTATTGATTAATGAAGAGTTAGGTACAAAAGCCAGGAGAGTGAATATGGGGTTGGGCATGGGGATGCAGGCTTAGTCACATAGCCTCTTCCACTGATCTCTAATGATTGATTTCACTCTGAGTTTACTGAGTTCTGCCTTGAATACGGTTTCAGTTTGGGTATGCTCACTGATTTCTTATTGCACCAAGTATTACTTAACTGTTTCCTGGCTAATCTCTTGAGTCCATAGCTTAACTAGTTCCTGACCATTTCATTCCTTCCTTTGTTTTAGGAAAGAATCCAATCATGGATTTCCAGCCACTTGTGGGTGTACAATGTGTAGCAGGACCATGAGTATGACAGACTGGACCCGCTTCTGCACATAGCCTAAGGAGGAGGGGCTGGAAGTTACAACAATGTCACAAACAACATTACAAACTCAGTTACAAACAAGTTTACAAATACAGACTGAACTTACAACGTATGTTACAGAGTTACAAATGCACCCCAACACCTGGGGACCTGATCCAGTTTGGGTTCCCTCTCTTATCTGTCTGCTGGGGATGGGACAGTGGCTCAGTATTGGATTTTGGAGGTGCAGAGAGGTTTTGCTTCTCATGGTCAAACAAAGCTGATTGCTTGAATGGTCTGGGATGGCTCCTCCTTGCCCACACTCCCCAAAGCTAGCTTGGTGATGATGCCAAAAACATCCATCAGGCTTTTAGGTGTAACAAATGCAGTTAGGCTTCTGGGCAGCATCTGTTACCAGATTCTTCCTTCACCTCCTTGCCTTGGGGCTGGCTAGGGTAGGTTATATCCCCAAGGGAAGCCATTTGAGATGTTCAGAGAAATGGGGGACCCTGGGCAAGGCCTTGGCTTAACTAACAATTCAAAATCGGGCCTGGGTCTGAGGCCTCTTATTAAATGGGAACCTATGCCCTTTGCCAAAGGCACCCCAGCTCCCCATCACTCCCCCCCTTAAAAAGACGAGACCCATAAGGGATGAAGGTCCCAGTTCCAGGCTGCTTCAGGCTGAGAAAGGGCATGCAGTTGGCCCTGCCTCACAGGCGTCCATTGTTCAAGAGGTGGGGGCTGCAGCCAATGTTCAGAACTTGGCAGATGCCAGATCCAACCAGTACTGCACAGGACTTCAGGCAGTGGTTGGTAATCAGCTTGAGTCGGCATCTGCAAGTGTGCCTAGAAGATACAAGTCTGGCACAGAGATTAAAACAAACAAGAGCCAGAAAGGTAGGAGAAAAATGACCAAAAGTAGAGTGATTATGGGCTAGTATAATCAATTACTCAGACTAATTTACTTTACTTTACTAACATAACTATATTGCCTTAAACAAGAGAGGTTAATAGCTAAACCTCACAAACTGATGGTTCTGACATACAGAATTATCTGATCTTGTTATTCCCTCAGAAATTTCCACTCTCAGTCTACACTTCACAAATAGAAACTTTCCAACTTTATCAACATTTTGCAGATGGAAGTTTCCTATCTTTGAGTTCAACAGCTATACAAATGAATTTACTTATAGCAGAGATACTGACTTCTACTCCAGTTATCCTAAAAAGACTTGGGAGGATCCATAACTAATTAATCCCAAAATAATGTATATTAGTAAGTTGCTCATAATAAAACATATTTGTATCACAGAACAGATAGTATAAACAGATAATGCTGTAGCAGTTAGCTGTGCAGGCCTGGTTCAGATTCTTGGAAAAGCTGTCTGCATCTGATGTCATCTTTTCCAGGTACCCTGGCTCAGATGTTCACTCAAGAGCAGGGGTCTCCACATTGCTGGAATATTTAGCCAGACCTGAGAAGGGCTCACAGAAACATGATTGAATACCAAAGGTACATAGAAACAGTTCAGTTTCCTAGTCACACAGGGCTAGGCACAAACACTACAATACAGTTACACAAAGGGTTTACAAAATTGCATCAAAGACCTAAACTTTTGATTTCATTGCTAAACATGATCAAGATTTGAGTTTCCATAATAGAGAAATTCTTGAAAGCCAATCTGATAAATCTGTATGTAATTCTTTAGAAGAATCAGTCTGATCCTGTTGCTTTCTTCCAAATTTTAGGATCAAGTTACAAATCTTTTTGCTGTCCGAAAATAAAACTGCAACTACTTAGAGACAAGAGGGGCTTGGATACACCCCATTAGTCCCTGAACCTTCTTATCTGCTTTTCAAATTTCCAATCAAACTTATTATCCAGATTATTCAGCCAGCCTTTACATTTGTTAACCACAAAATAAGATGGTTTATATCTTTTACTGACTATTTGCTCTGATCATAGAAACTTGCCACAGAAGGAAAAGAAACAGGGGACATATGAAATTCCAAATATGACAGGATAAAACATCCTTAGCTCTGTTTAAATTCATGTAAAGTCACAGATATCCAACCATGTAGTATTGGTACCACCTCATAGCTAGACTCAGGAATAGGTGGGAAACATTCCTTTCCAAAGGAACTTTATGGGTAGAACTGGCCAGAGTGATCCCATCAGAGACTGAGATTGTCCCTCCGGCTGTCTACCAAATATAGACTTCCACTAGTTCTTCCACCAGTTCACAGCACATCCCTTCTGAGTAGCTTGTGGCATTTACTGATTTATGCAGGCAACTATACCCAAATTTAAACTCCAACCATAATTTAGCTATTGTCCCAAATGCCTTTTACCTTAAACAACAGGTATCACTAATCACAGCTCAGTGTCAGTATTTATCTTTTAGTCTAATGAATTTGCAATAAGCAATAAAATATACCAGGTTTAACAAATGTAAGGAATTCCATTTACTATTATTCCTTTCCTTTGTGGGATGATCTTGCCTAATAGAGAGAATTTCTAGGGGCTTTATGGAGGGGTTGGTGGTGATGCCCCTGCTTTTTCAATTCTCATACATGCAGGAGGACTGTTCAGAATAACATTTCATCAGTCTCCTCCTTCTTATACAGTACCAATGAACAACTTTATGTTTTAGCATTAAAACAGTTGTCCAAATAACTTTGTTAGCAATCTTACAAATTAAGCATATGATTTTTTCAATAGTACAATACTCTTAAAACATTACAAAAGAAAATGCTTCTCTTACAACACAGATGATACCAGATTTAAACTTTGAAATAAAAACCAATTAATTTCCCATTCTGATGACTTTAAAATTCCAAATGAAGTCACACAGAAATAGAATTTTCTTATTGTCACACAACCTATCAGCTTATTACTAGAGATCACTTACATTCTTGAATATCACATAGATGATAGATGTGGTGATCCATAAACCTTTAGACAAACATAAAACAGAAAATTGGGCTTACCAGGTACAGAGATGTTTCTCCTCTCCCCATGTTGCAGAGCCTGGCTGTGGGTCCAGGGATTTGAAAGGAGAGGTTCATGTCCCTAGAGGTGCTAATTTTTGCACTCAGGGGGCCCCAGAAAGACTTTAGGGCTGTTTCAAAGAGGGCCCTTGATATAGCTGTTATGCTCCTCCCCCCTTAAACAGATGGAACAGAAAATCATTTGGGAGAGGGTACTTTTCAAAACTGACCAGAATGGATTCAATTGCTTTACAGTTGCATTCTTACACACAAAACTTTCCTCTTTTAGGTGAGGCAGGAAAAGGTTAATAATTGCTGATCTGCCTACCTCTTTCAAAACTCTGGACAGACTGGAATGCAGAGGGAGGTTTTTAACCAATCAGGAAATGCAGTTCAAAACACAAAGTACATCGACCTAGAAACTGGGGTACAGGGAGACACGTTGGGCAGTGGGTCTACTCAGGTGAGGTGGGGTCCCTGGGTCACGTTCCCACAAGGAGTAGGGGCTAGTGGACCCATACTTCTGGTTGCAGGAGGTCACACATGTCAAGGGGAGCCAAGGAATCTTTATTTCTGTTTAGGAGTTTCCTTGGTAACCAAAACCTTAACTTGTCCCACTCTGGCAGGCAGAGAAGAAGAGTTATAAAAGAAGAGTTTTCAGGGCAGAGGGAATGATTAACCACAGAACAAAAACTTTAACTTTTGGGTGAGGCAAGCCCTGAGAAGAAAAATGCCCTTCTCTAGCTTGTCTGCTTTCTCTTTCTAAGAGAACAGGAGAGATTTTACACTGTGAATTCTTAACTTCCTCCTTTTCCACTTCTAAACCATGGACTGTTACAGGAACACTTAAGAACAGACAGACAGAGAAAACAGATTTGACTCACAATTAACACAGAAATGTCTAGACAATGAAACACTCCAGAGGTCCCCTCTCTGAGCAGGGAACCCACCAAAGACAAGACAGGGTCCCCCAATAGGCATGGGGCTCACAGAAACAAGACAGGGCCCCCCAGTGGGCAGGGGGTTCGCAGAAACAAGACAGGGTCCCTGCCACCCCCCCCCCCAGTAGGCAGGGGACTCACAGAGACAAGACAAGATTTGTGCGACATCTTGGACAAAGCTATTGGGGAGATAGATTACGTCTAATCTATTTTTTTGTTCCTCTCAACCTTCAGATGTGAGTTACTCACTTACCAGTTGCCAGTGAAGAAAAAAACAGAGGACTGGCAAGAATCGTTAGTGAGAAGAAAAGGTTTGCCAATGAGAAGTTTTGACAGGAGAGGGCTCCATTTCCCAATTTACTCAGGCAGGCTTCCAGCCTTGCCGAGAGATTTTAGAATTTTCATGGCTGAGGCCATTCCAGGTTGGTGAATAAGATTAGGGGCAGAGAAAAATGATTTCTCTGTGGCTGTCCCCCTTAGATCATCCACCAACCTGGCCCCTCAGTCAGGGAAAAAAACTTCTGATGGTCACTTGAGACTGGCATAAGGCCAATTTCGGTGGGACCTCCAATTGTAATAGTAAAATGAAATAGCAAGTTTTAACAAAGAAGAAGGAATTTCAGAATCCCGACATCTATGAGAAGCTTATCCAGTACTGTTCAATTGATAAGATTGGCAGCAATTATCCCAAGGATATATTTGACTCCCATGGATGCTCTGAGGACTCCTACCATGAGGCTTTAGACAAAGCACAGATGATTGAAATGGACAAATTGGAAATAGCCAAAAAGGAGAGAATGAAAATTGAGTTTGTGACAGGCACCAAGAAGGGCACCACAAACAATACCTTGGGCTCCACAAACAATACCTTTGCCACCACAGCCAGCACCACAGGTAGAGGGGCTCAAAAGAGAAAGAGTAAGTGGAATTGTGCTGTCACTGTGATGACAATAGCCCCGCCCACATCCTTACCACCACAGATACCCTGCCAGCCACAGTCAATGTGACAACTAGTGATAACGGTTCCAAGACCATGGTGATCTCAGCCATGGGCACCATTGTGAAGAAAGCCAAGCAGTGATGGACCTGCTACAGGGTTAGACATACTTCTTATTGAAGGACAGGAAATGCTATACAGGACCTTGCCAAGACTGTGACCCCAAGATGTGGAATGCACCCCCTTAAAAAGGGCAACCCATGCAGTCCCCTAAGGCTTTCTAAAGAGCCTCTCATTCATTAAAACATTCTCTCTCTGTGAGAGAATTTATCACCCAGTCATCCAGAAGGGCCCTTGTTGCCCATCAGGGCAGCACAGACTGCTTGTAGTCTTGTTAAGCTGATATCTGTTGCTCTTAATAGATGGTCTCATATTATCCCAGAAAATAGTTAAGTGATACTTTGTGAAATTAGAAATCAGTGAGCTCAGTGTACCCAAACTGAACCAGAAATCAGCAGGCTCAGTAAACTTGGAGTGAACCCAAGATAAAAATCAGTAGCCAGTACTGGGTATAGAATGCACCTAGGTAGTCTTGTCTTATTTTTTCTTCTGCTATATGCCTAAGTCTGCATTCCCATGCCCAACCCCTTATTCACCCTCCTGGTTCCCATACCCAACTCTTCACTAATCAATATTGCTCCTGGTTCCCATACCCAACTCTTCACTAATCAATATTGCTCCTGGTTCCCATGCCCAACTCCAATGCCCTACTCTTCATTAATCAATACTGAGGTAATCACACTCTCCTGGTTCCCATACCCAACTCTTCATCAATCAGTAAGGTAGTTACACTCCCTTGGTTACAAAGAACAGAACCCCTGTACCTAGATGACAACTAGTTTTGATAACAAATCATAAACAATTAGGGAAAATGGTATAAAAGATTCTGTACTTCTGCATTACTTCACTGTTCTCTTTCTCATTGGCATGGAGACAGCTGCCAATTGGCTAAATTAAAGCTCCTTAAAACTTTTATTTGGACTCTGTGGTTACTTTGTCAAAACTTGCTATTTCAGAAGCATTTGTGCTCTCATAGTACCAGTAGGCTTGGGGGGAGGGGGGAGTGTTATACAGAGGTAATGGCTGAGTCCAAGGCACTGCTAGGAAAATGAGTGGCCAAGGAAGTTTCTATAGACAAAAGTGAGACTGTCTCTGTCCCTATTACCACCTCTAGAGTGGAGAATGAGGAGGAAAATATGACAGGGAACAGGTGCAGATCCAAGGACCCTTCTGCCACTGAATACCCTGAACATTGAAGCTTGTCAAGGTAGCTATTCCTGTTGTTCTCCACCTTCTTTTCCTTCTCTATCTCCTCTCCCCTCCTGTGGAGGGCATGTAGAAGTTCCTTGGCTACATCTGAAGCTCACAGGAAGTTGGGCTTCCTGTCAAAGTTGTTACCGACAGTTTGGATAGAATTTGGGGGAGGCGGGCTGGTTTGGTACAGCTCTAATTGAAGGGTGTGGCATTCTCTCCAGGGCCAATATTGCTCTCCCAAACCCTTTGGTTCTCCTGGTCTTTGGGACTCTAAAGTAGTGGGAGAAATGAATTACCTCTGCAGTGGTTGTTGTTCATTGTTTACATAAAAATATCCCATGTGAGAATTCCTAGCCACCCCACCCTTTCTCTCCCCTTGTCTCTGCCCTACAGCAACCTCTAGAGCTATTGCCTGTTCTAAACTAAGTTTCCCAGCTTAATCCCAGAAGGAAATCTATTAATTTTTCTCTCTTAACTAAACTTTGCACTTTGGGGTAGAAATCCAAGAGTCAAGCAAAGGAAGCTATGTTGGGAAGGACTGTATCATTTCCATCATACAAGGAGCCCTGCTTAAGGCCTGGGTACTTTCCTAAAACAGGTCTTATGCACTACTCAGAGTAAGCCAGAGCCTTGTTGGACACCTTGCCTCAGTTTATGACTCCCTGATTCTTCCTCTCTTCAGCTGGCTCCCATGCTCACTGGGCATGCACAAGCAGCTTCCCAGAAGAATGCAACTGTGAACAGCTTTTAAGGTTCTGATTACATAGTATAGCGAACATGCCATTTATTCAAGAACAAATGAAAGGAAAATATTCACAACAAATCAAGGTACAATATACGCAACATTACATCTTATCACTGAAAATCACAATATAGTGTTCACAACAGCTTAAAGTTAGAATGGTCCCTAGTTTGCACCAATATGGTCACAGTATTTAGAACAAAGTACAAAAGAACAATCATCTGGTGTCCCTAAGGGGGTTTGCCTCCTTAGTCATACAGTCATCTCAAAATAGAGAGGTGTGGAGAGGGGGTGTCTGAGGGATCTCATATAATCCCTAGTAGGTTCTTGCTTGGAAAGAATTTTGTTGGACCAAAGCTGTCTTTTGGCAAAGTTACAAATTTTATTATTATTCTTACTTAGTAGCAGGCAGAAGAAATAGGGGGACCTGCAAAGTGCAGGGATATAAGGTAGAGTTATAAAGTCTTATACTCTGCAGAGGGCAGGAAAAGGTTAAGGATAGCCTGCAAAGAGCTGGGGCTTGAGGTGCAGTTTTTATAACCATAAAACTGTCAGTCAAAGATTATTTATGCTAACTAGGTGGGTAAAGGTAGAGTTAGGGAAGAGTTTGGGAGGAGTTTAGGAGTGGTCAATGCTTAAAGGGACATGCATTTTTTGTATCAACTATGCATGCGAATTGCCCATAATTTACTAGGAGATCCCCCTGGGGGGGGCTATCAAGAGGTGTGGTTTGGGGCTTGAAACGATACTAGGTTACTTTTGGTCAAGGATGAATGAGATATGTCCAATATGGCTGTTGGGAGGACAGACATGATTGTTTCCAAATCTGGGAACTAGACTGATTAGGGATTCAGGAGGTACCATATTGAGATGGAGTTATCTGTCTGATAATGTTGTTCAAGGCTTTTGGGTGCAGCAGGCCACTTAGAACAAAGGGGCTATGCATTTCTCTAAGAGTTTGTTTATAGAATACTATTGAAGGCTTGTTTCTAGGCAGACTTGCTACTTTCAGACTGGGGAAAGGGGAGAGGCAAAGTTAATGCCTTTATGGCTGGGGGGAGGGGGGAAAAGTGTGACTTTTACAACTTAATTGCACAGGCTTGTTACAAACTGATGTTACATACATAGGTACCCAAACATAAGTGAGATTTTACAAACTGAGGTTACAGACAAAAGCATCCCAGACCACATCAAAAATACAGTAGTCACTCTTCCTCTCATGGGGCAATTGTAGCTTAACTTAATCAGTCACTTATCTAGCAATCAGTCACTAAGTATTGTTAATTACTACATACAATCATTAGAAAATTACACAAAGCACTACCCCTCTGTCTCTAGTAAACTTCAATTTCATCACTGAATTCAATATCCAAGGAGAGGCCTTTTCTTCATCTTGACTCAGGGTGGTCTCTCAGATTCCCTGAATCCCCTTCCATGGTCCTAGCTCCTACCTGCATCCACAAAACAGTCACATGGATTCAGAGGCAGACAGTTCCCAGGTTTTATCCAGTGTTCCTGGCAGTTCCCTGCTACACATTGAAGTTCACAGGCAGTTCCTGCTACACACTGAAGTTCACAGGGTCCAGCGCATCTCAAAAACTTCACAATTTCCGATCCTGGGAACTCAAGGATCAACCAAGCCACAAACAAAGTCTTATCTCGGTCATGCTTCTTCAGTCCTCTGGCAGTTTGTGACTGGCCCTAGGATCCAGAAGAAATCTTAGCCTTCCAGGCAGCCTTCTCAGCAGCAACTTCAGTCTTCACCAGATTCTGGTCTCAAGAAACTCATTTCTCAGTCCAGTAGCAGGCCAGCTTTCAGATGCTACCAGAGGATATATCTATCTAATCTATCTAATCTAATCTCTCTCTCTCTTCCCCCCTTTCTCTCCCTCCCTCACAGCTGGCTTCAGTCTCCACAATTCCTCCTCCAGGAGCCCACCAGGAGAAAATTCTAATTTTGACTGTCTCTCTCTGGGCCTTTTCTTATATACACACAAAGCATTGGCTTCCGGTTCAGCCAAACCCTTCATGTTATGTCAGCAGCTGGAGATAGAGTTCAACCCTCTGCCTCTTAGCCTCAAAGGTTTGATTATTGACTAAGGACTAAGTACCTTCTTACCTGAAATAACAAAAAAGGGTCTTCAAATTTAAATTAATTAACATTACACCCCCATGCTCACTAGCCATGCAGCAGCCTGGCCTGGAAATCTCTCTTGAAGCACTCATCCAGCTGAGTAACCTTGTCTGCCTTGCACTGTGTAACTTGACTCATCCTTTAACTGCTACCTTGTATGATGGCAACTGCCCTTTTAAGCTGGCTACAATGTAGCCAAGCAGAGTAGATGTAAATCACCATTATCTGTGGTGTTTGAGGGCAATCCAAAAAGATATTGCCCATGAAGAACTTACTGTCTTGGAGAAGAGATGATTCGCAAGATTCATAAGTATGAAAACTTGCAAAAAATAAAATCATGGAAAAGACCCTGTGCCTGGATATTCTATTCCAGCTGTAGAACACAGGACCATCATGGCCTGGGGCAAAGATCAAGAAAATGATACTTTTCAATGTAGCAACATAGTTTGCATTAGTGCCTGTGAACAGTGATAGCTGACATTTTTAGTGCATATGAGAAAATCTGGGGGAAAGATTTAAGACATTTAATGGTATCCAGGAGTGCAGAAGCATGGCCAATCATTGGACCAGGCTCTGGAAATCCTCTTAATACTCTACTAAAGGTTTGGGACATTCTAGGCAAAAAGTTTCTAGTTACTGAAAACTCAGGAAGTTATAAATTGTTGCCACCTTATCTCAGAGTTATTCAGGGGGATAGAGTTGATATCAGCACCTTACAAGAGATTGTTGAAGGCATGAAGAAAAATAAATGGAGCATTGGAAATATTTCCTTTGGTTCTGGTAGAGCTCTGTTACAGCAATTAACAAGAGGCATTTTGAATTGTTCCTTCAAATGCTGTTATGTGGTGACCAATGGCCTTGGAATCCATGATCCCAACAAAAGGTCATAAAAGGGCAGGCTATCTCTACATAGGACACTTACTGGATATTATCTTACCCTTGAGGAGGGAAAAGCAGATCTTGAAGAATGTGGTCATGACCTTCTCCATATTGTCTTCAAGAATGGAAAGGTGACAAAAAGCTATTCATATGATGAAGTAAAGAAAAATGCCCAGTTGACTAGTAAACTGGAAAGGGCAGCTCATTGAGCTTTGTTGTTCATCTGTGTGTCTTCCCCTGCCTGAATACTGTACAGATTGGGGGGGGGGTGCAGGTCCACTGGTATGTTTTATGATACATTACAGTCAAATCCTTCATTGGTTTGTGGAGATACTGCCCTATTTTACTTAATTTTCTGTCAGTCTTTAGAACATCACAAATTAGGAAATGGCATTTAGCTGTATAAAAGATTTAATGATGAAATAAGCTTGGTAGAGCCCTTTGCCAATAGTGGTTCAAGGTAGTATTGATCTTTTCACAAATACCAAAGAACTGAATAACTTTTTATATGTAACAATATCACCAAAAACAGATTGATGTATAATTATGACTGCTTTATGTTCGTATTTAAGTTGTATTTTTGTACACACAATATTGTGTAAACTATATTTAAAATTTCAATGATTTAAGCATCTTTCCAACTATTCATAATTTTTAAGAGCACGGTCTTTCAAGAAAACACATACATTATCATTGTCTTTTGTGCATTAAACAACAAATAAACATGGCCTTAACAGTTGTTTGTGTTATTGTATCATTTCAAAATTAAGAATACAACCAAATATTCTTTTCTGAATTATCTTGCATCTTGTCACCAGCAGAGACAATCCTGCATGAGGAGAAGAACATTGCAGATATCCCAGCAGGCTTTAATGAGCTTCTAAAGTGATGATTCCCAGGAACTGTGGCCACAGAGCTTCCTAGGATAGTAGGAAACTAGTCCTCATATCTGCAGTCCACACCACCCAGCCTTTGGCTAGCTCTCCATCAGTGATCATCATCTCAAGGCCTCCTCCACCCTCTGCCCTATCCTTTCCTCCAGTTCAGACAACCTTAACTTTGATCAAGACCACACACAGAAAGAGTCTAGAAGTTCTAGGCACCAGAACTGAAGTTCTGTGATTAATTGCATTTCAAGAAGATCAGCTCAAGACATCTCAGTTCTTACCTGTTCATGCTACTCAGACATTTTTTCCTTTTTTCCTACTTTCATTCCCTGCTTAGCACAGTGCCTGACACATAGTAGGATCTCAATGTTTACTGACTATGAATAGATTAGGAGCAGTATTGTGAGCTTTCTTCCATCACCTCTGCCCCAGCTTTATCTAATAGCTATGGAGTCAAAACAAGCAACTCTGTGAACACATGACACCCTCAGGGTATCTTTCAAAGGAAGAGAAAATTGAAGGGCATGACCAATTGAGGATGAGACCCATTAACCCAAGACACAGTCTGAGATAATGGGACATTTCTTATGGATATCCTGGCTTGGATCTTCAACTCACACTTTGGTCAACTTTTATCAACTGAAGAAATTCCTTTCTCATGGTATAGAGGTCATAAAATCTGAGTGATACAGACATCCTGGGATGAGATTAAAAGTATTTATACTTTGGCATTTCTTTTTGGTAGGACATTTATTTCTTTCATGAGAGAAATTCAATTTTTTTTTTTTGGCATTCAGAAGTCTTCTCAATTAGTACATATTAATGGTCCACCCTAGATGTCCTGCTTCATAGTATGGAAATGAAACTGTGATCCATTTTTCTACAAGAAAAATGCTAAAAATATTTAAAAAGGAAAGTTAACAAACAAAACCAGAAGTAAAAACACAAAAAACACTAGATGAAATGCTTTGGTTTCTGACAAATAGCTATTCTAGTGACTTAGCAAACCCACTTAAGAAAAGGATTTCAAAAATAAAAATACAGAAATTAAAATCATGTTCATCTCATGCCTCCAAAGAAAAGGAAATGGTGGTGGTGATGGGTATAGTAGAAATGTGAAGGGTGTAATGCCAAGCAAAGGCAACTTCCAAGGTTTGGATTACCAGCATAAAAAACCCCATTTATTCAGCAAATATTCACAGAACAGAGAAAGTCAAAATACAGTATAACTCACACCTAGCAAGTAAGTTCTTAATTCAATCCAGGTACTATTCCACCCCTAGACAGTACATTCATTTAGTCAGTCAAAGTCTCTTCTCAAATGGAGATCAGTTTCCAATCATAAACAAAGTACATTCATTTGATCAATCGCAGAGCACAAAAAGGCCAAAGGTTTCTGACTCCTGGACACAAAATAATTATAATACCATCCATTAACACCAAGCACTTTCTCAAAAATGGGCAGGAAAACACAAAAGGCCATCTAGCCTTTAGCTATAACAAGGTTAAGATATCATCTCAGCATTGAAAACCCAAGGAAAGGCCCTTCTTTCATCTTCACTAGAGGCAAGCCCTCAGCAATCTCAGTTCCTGGGGAGACAGGGCTCAACAAAGCCATAGCCAGTGTCCTCATCAAGTCACTCTCTGCTTGTAGAACAGTTCCAGAACCTCTGAAAACATCAGCAAGGCCCTCTTCCAGGATTTCCGTAAACATACCAGAAGAAAATCGTCCTTCAGGGCTTCTGAACCAACAGCAAGGTTCTAGGACCTCTACAACAGCACTGTCCTTAACCAGCAGGTGAATCTGGCAAAACAACATCAAAACAGACAGACAAAATACCAGCATCACAGCCATGCCTCCTCAGTTCCTGGCAGCTCTGTGTGGCAGTTTTCAAAAGTCCTGGGCAGCTCCAAAGGGCTCTCAGCAGTTTTTCTCTCAGCATCTCAGGCTCCATGGTACTGGATACTGCTCTCCAAAAGTCCTTCTGGCTTTCTCTCAGCTTGGGCCTCTCTCCCAGTTCATGGCTCCTCCCATTTCATCTCTCTTTCTTCACCTCAACAAGTCCATCCCACAAGTGGGATTCATAAACTCTGGGTTTTAACACTCAACCCCAAAATCAAGCCAGTACAAGGGCATCTCCAAATTCCATTACCGTTACAAAGGGTCACTGCTATAGAAACTTAGCAGTCTACTCTAAATGAAATATCTTTTTCTCCTGGGCAGTGAATTCTGTCCAAAGCTAAATAACATTAAGACAATCCTTGCACTGAAGGTAGGAAATGCTCTGACAGAGTCAATCTCCTCTGCACTCAGGTCCAATACATCAGAATTCCTCCCTCATCTCTGAACTACGTTTTCTAATAAGAATTTGTGAGATTCAAACCTACCCTGGCATCATAAGCTGTCACAGTAGCTCCTAGATCTGTTTCATGTTTCATCTGTTTCATACACATCATCCTTGCTTTGTACTGAACCAGGAACAGAAGGGACAGGTTTAGGGACTCTTTTGGCAAGGGGTAAAGTAGAATCTTCTTCTGACTGTCTTTGGGGAGCAGCAGTAGCTCCTTTGTGTTCTCATTAAACCCTGAGGACTGTGGGCACAAATCTGGTTACTCCTGCCTTAGGACTGGTGATCTGTGGCTTGGCACTGATGGTTGCTGTGGCTTTCTTCTCACTAGTGGCTGCTCTGCTGTCATCCCCTTTGGGTCTCTGGATCAAATTAGGTGGGGCACTTAAAACCACTGGATTCAGGAAGAGAGTTGGTGGAAAGAGCCCCGGTGGAGCATGTCCAAGTAGAGGCATCAAAGGATGAAATGGAGTTGCTGGGGGAGATAGTCTCAATGGTGTTCATCTTGGATGAGAATCAGGAGGTGGAACAAGAGGTAAAAGCCTGGATAAAGGCCCTCTAATACCTGGTATTCTAGGCGGTCTGAAGAATGGAGGAGCTCCTGGAGGTGGACCAGGAGGAAGGCCAGAGGGGAGCCCAGGTGGTTGTAATGCTGGAGCAAATGGTGGTCCAAGAGAGGGTGGTCCTGGCATGGGAGGTGCCTGTATTTGAGAAGAAGGTGTTTGCTATTGTTGGGCAGCAGGATATGATGATGCCCCATTAAGAAGAGATTCTTCTCTGTCCTGCTGCTGTGTTGTATTCTCTGACTCAGAATCCTCAGAATCCTCCTCCTCAGCATCTTCTGAAAACTGCTCCACTTCTGGCCCCTTTTCAGGAATTTGATGACCTGCCATTCTAAGCATCATAACTTGAAGAGGCATTAATCCCTTCCTGTTTTTTTTTTTTCCTTTGGTGCTTTCCCAGAACATCAGAAATAATACCCTGAGACCGGCCTTTCTGTCCTTGTTGAGATTGGGGGTTGGGACCATGCTGGTTACCAAGGAGTTGTGGCAAATTGACCTGTATATACTCCTGGGAGTTGGAGAGAGTGTCAGACAAGGACGTGAAGAAAGCATACTGGCAGAAGGCCCTCACCTGCCATCCAGACAAAAATTCAAATGATCCCCAAGCAGCCCAGATCTTCCACCAGCTCTCCTAGGCCTTGCAGGTATTGACAGAGGCTGCAGCCAGGGCAGCCTATGACAAGGGCAGGAAAGCCAAGAAGAAGGCTGCTGAGAGCACTCAGAACCTTGAGGAGAGAAAGGAAATGAAGCTTGAGAGGCAGGCCCAAGCTCAAGGGAATGAGGTGGAGGAGGACAATCAGAGTACCAGGACACTGGAACAAGAGATCACAAGCCTCAGAGAAGAAGGCTCCAGGCAGCTGGAAGAACAACAGAGGTTGATCCAGGAGCAGATTGTCCAAGATAGGGAATAGAGATTAAAAGGAAAGACAGAAAATCCTGAAGGCCAAGCACCCCTAAACTGAAGCTAAAATGGAAGTGTAAAAATGATGATGAGGCCAATGGAGGTTACTCCAAGGACGTCCTCTGGAGAATTCTGCAGAAGTATGGGGAAGTGCTCAACCTGGTCATTTCTAGTGAGAAAACCGGGAGAGCCCTGGTGGAATTTGCTTCTGAAAAGGCTATACTGGCTGACAAGCATCAAGTGGGCCTCCTCAATATCCCTCTGAAGGTCTCCTGGCTTTGAGGTCAGCCGCAGGGAGCTGGGAGCAGCCATGGTACCAGCCACTCAGGATGGTCCTATGGCTCTGTGCTGTCAGAGAGGGACTATGAGACCCTGGTCCTGATGCACATGTGTCAAGCAACAGAAAGACAACAGCTGATTGAGCAGTTGCAGAGGGGAGAGGGGGAAGAGGAGGAAGAGGGCATGCCCACAGAGGCCACCCCCTGTTTCCTTCTTCCCTCTCCCCTGATCCATTTTCTTAAATGAATAACTACAATAAAGTTTTTAGAAAGGAAAAAGAATGGAGGTCAGCATGGGACGTCTCATTTCTCCCCTGGCCAGGTCCATTTGAGGCATCTCTGTCTCTTTTACTATCTGTATCTCCAGCTTGGCACAGTGTCTGACACATAGTAGGACCTTCAGGTTTATTGACTATTGATGCATGAGCAACAGGAGTGCCAGTGTTCCTCCATCTTCTGTGCTCCACCTTCTTCTAATGGGCAGGGAAGCAAAGCAAGCCACTTTGAAAGAGGCTCCTGAGGTTAACTTTTGGGCACAACCAAAAGAAGAAAAAACTGAAGAGGGTGGTCAAGAATCTGGATGCTCAGCCCATATCTAACTTCCTGGGGTCTGGGCAACCCAGGTCCTACCGGGCTTCTGAGACAGTGCTTCCTCATGCCCATCAACAAATGTTAAAGGTCTTCCTGAGGTGTGAATCCTAACTAGGTTCATATGATTTCAACCTTCCTCACTCCTAGCCTCCCAGTTCCCCACCCTTGTGTGTGTGTGTGTGTGTGTGTGTGTGTGTGTGTGTGTGTGTGTGTAATAGAATGGGCCACAATATTCTGTTTAAAAACAAAAAGGGGAAATTTCAGAGAAACCTTTGAAGACTTCTACCAACAAATGCAGAGGGAAGCATACACATGAAGAAAATCAACTTTGAAATTCTTAAGAACTCTATCAACACAATGACCAACCACAATTCCAGAAGACAGACAAAGCATATTATCCACTTCTTGACAGAAAAGATGATAGATTATGGAGAGAAAAAGAAAAGGTAGGTTTTTTGGATATGACCAACATGAAAAATCTATTTCACTTAAGAAACCATTCCCAGCCTATGGTTTTCCCCTAATTTGTCAACAAAAATTGAGTGAGACAAGAGGAAGGGTAGCATTAAGATTATCAAATGTAAGAGAATTAGGGTCATTAAAGTCATATACACAGTATAGTTTTGTAAATTGAGTTTGTTCTTTAAAAGAATAAACAGCTTATAACAGAATAATGATTTCATGGTCAAGATTTTTTTCCCCTCATTTTACTTTCCTACATAGAAATGCTCATTTAACCAATGGTTCATCACAAAAAGCTCCAGTCATTGTTCTCCTACTGATAAAGATAGAATTCTCAGGATAGCCATGGGAAGCCTGGGAGCACAGAAGGATCTGTGCGGACAATGAGTAGGAATGTTTTGGAAAGTGATTTCACATAGCCACGTAGCAGTTGGTCTGACAATGATCCCAGGGCTTTAAATAAAAGTCAACCATGTGATCTAACTGGCATAGAACCCTAATTGTTCTGGATGGCTTTATTATATGAGTATGCTGACCTGTAATAGCCAGTTCTCACAAAGTGACCACAGAGTCCAGTTAAAAGTTTTAGGGAGCTTTAATGATAAACTGATTAGCAGCTGGGCTGTCTCACAAGCCAATTAAAAGAGAGAGAGAGCAGCCCCATAATTCAAAAGTACAGAATCTTTTATACCATGTAGTCTCATTGTTTGGGGATGCAAGTAAGTTGCTGAGGCAAGGAAGTTTGTGATTACAGGGCATAATGACAGAACATGAAGAAGAATGAACAATAGGCAAGGAGGGTTTGTGATAACATCTGTAGGTAGGGGATTGTAGGGTAAGCAGAGAGGGACACGGGGCATAATGACCTGGGCTAGGAAAAGAAAATTGAAGACAAAGACAAATCACCTAGATTGGTTCCCACACCTCAGGCTGGCCCATAGGGAGGTTCACTGTCTTCTAACTTGCTGATTTTTAATTTCACAAAGTATCACTTAACTATTTCCTGGCTTAATCTCTTGAATCCATAACTTAACTAGTTCCTGGCCATTTCAGACCCTCTGGATGGTAGGAGGTGCCACTGGTTTATAAATTTCTGCAGAGGAGCCTCAGTAATGGACTTAGTCCCTGGATGGGACTGGATCAGGGTATGCTGAGGAATGTTTAACAAGCAGCAGCTAGGAGGGATATGGGGAATGAATACTTGACCCTTTTATGCTTAATCCACATGACCAATGTTTACCTCTTGGGCTGTCAAACTCAAAGTCATTCCCAAAAGCTCTCATTTGCTATAAGCAATATAAACAAATTATTTCATCCACAAAATTTGGCAGAGTATATTTGTGGAAGCACCTTTTCAGGATTAACAGACTAGGACTTGTGTGACACTTATCTTAAGGTGTGACTTTTTGGAAACTGGTTTCAAAAATAGTTTCTGGGAAATTAATCATTAATAAGATCAGCATTTTATGAATAAAAGGAAAGGTTATTTGGCCATCTCTTGGACCAAAAATTGAATCATGGTGGTGGGCTCACACTGTTTCCATGCCCTTGGAACAGTGGGTGTTCCTGAGGGTAGCAATCAACTCTGATCACTTAACAACTAATGAGAAGACCAAATACTACAATGAGAGGTGGGCCCAGTCTAATGAAGGTCTGGGGGATGTACTTCTAAATCATTCAGCCTCAGGCAATCAAATAATTTATCCCCACCCAAACCTGTGCAGAGAAAGATGGGCTTTCCCCACCTTTGTTCAAATTCCTTTTGGATGGTACCATGATGAGTGTATACAGAAAGATAGGCAGCACCTATGTTATAGAAAGTCTTGTTGAGAAGAGCCAGGGCTGAAATGCGAGTCATGAAGATTTCAGCTCAAATCCGGCCTCAGTCATATACGTGCTGGATTGTTACCCAGGACAAGCCACGGGGGTCTAAAAAGATTAAGGAGAGAATTCAATGTCTCCTCTGTCACTCTTAGCACCTTCCTCTACCCCTGTGAGAGCAGGGAAGAAACAGGAACCCCATAATCTTCAGCTAAAGAGGGAGCTGAACTCAGGGCATCTCATTTCTTCTCTGACCAGGCACTCTGCGACAGGTAGCAAAGGGTTAAGTTTCCACAGGCCCCTGAACAAGGTAACAAAACGTAAAAGAAACAACACTAACCTTCTTCTCATTGGTTGCCCCCAAATTTGGTGGGTAGATATGTAGGGATTAAAGGATGTTTCCTTCTGATTGGGTAGAAGGGTCAATGAAGAATTATGATAATAAAGGTTTATCAAATGTAACTTTTTTCACTCATTTCTATAATGACTCTCTAAGCTGGGAAGGAAGACAGTATGAATGTGACTCCATGCCTGCCACAGGGTTTCCTCCTCTCTTCTCCTTTGGGGCCCAGCACCAGTTCAATGGGTGAGAACTTCTAAATGGTGGGAGATGAAACAAGTCCTGTTTTCTGTGACAAGAATATCTAGGTCTTGGGCAGAAGCTCCTTGGAAACATGGAGTTGCCTGATGAAGATGATGCTTCTGCTGCTGCTGCTGACTAGGAGATAGAGGAGGAAGGGAACACTTGAGGATTATGAGCTACTTCCAGGCCAAAGGACTGAACAGAGAAGGAAGCGCAGAATTTCTCCATGTTCCATTCCTCTTGAACCTCTAAGTCCTAAACTCTGTTAGGAATAGAAATAACTCACCAGAATGAATCCAGGCTCTACAGATTCCTTTGATCTAAGCTTAGGGTTTTGCCTTTAGTTTCTGGGGGATCAGAGAAGTCAGGACTTGTTCAGGGTCACAGAGGCACCAACTTAATCCCTTCTTCAGGATTCCAGCTACCCTCATCAAGGACCACTGACCTCTAAGTGAAGAGGGTACCCAAAGAGATTTAGGGCTTCCTGAGACCCCAAAATACCAACATGCCAGGTCCTGCTGAAAGAATTCCACTCAAGTCTTCTCAGCCAAAAGTAAAGTTTATTGAAAATTCAAATTCACCATATGGGGTAGACTCTTAAGGAGCCAATCTATGCTAGGTTGTTCTATAGAGCTTTCATGCATAGCAAGTCTATGTTAAGTTATTCCATGGCACTCTCACATAGATGGAGGGAAGATGGGGTCTTATATACAGAGAAATCTAGGGGTGGTTTAGAGGAGAAGCCTGGGGAGGGTCTTTAGGAGGAGCCAATGAGGTCAAACTCCAGTAATGAGTTTGGGGAGGAACTGCAGGTGGAGTTAATGAGGTCAATGCAAGGGTTATTTGATTTTTTGATAGACAAGGGATTTCCCAGAGCATGTACCTCAAAGATTCTAGGAGAGCTCAAGGTGGGGTGGTCCCAGAGCCTACACTTCATCATTAGGAGGTACTTTTTAGATGTGGTTGAAAAGGATGTGGAGGCTGGGGTACAAGTGGCCCTTGGCTGAGGAAGTCCTTTGGTAGAGATCTTTACCAGAACACCCTGGGGCAAAGGTCCAGCCATCACACAAAGATTCAATCTCAGGCCCTTCCTGGCTGCCAAAGCTGTTGTATTGGAGGAAAAGAGAAACCAATGATTTCTTTCCCAAGGCATGCAGTAGCAAAACTGACAGGATCCAGGACTCTCAGGACCCAAAGAATCTCAAGTCCTTGTTTCTGTACAGGAATATACCTTTTTGACAGAATGAAAATATAGGATGTATTTCCTCTTTCCTTCATACATACATACACACATATGTATGTATTCATAGAGGAGATGAGGTACCCAAAGAGGGTTAGGACTGCCTGAGACCCCAAATCTGCACAGCTAATTCCCTGGTGGGGGCTAAGATCAAAGCCTGGATTTCTCACACCTGAATATCCAGACACTGCAGAAGTGAAATGCTGACTGTGGCTGTTTTACCTGTACCAGACTGAGACTGGACAATGACATCTCTACCTTTGCTAATGGGTTTCCCAGCATTCTGCTGGATGGCTGAGGGTCTCTCAAAGCCATAGGCATAGATGCCTCTCAGCAGGTCCTCCCTCAGACACTTCCTGGCAAAGGTGGGTGTCACATCCACCTCTTCACTGGTCTCAAATCCCACTCTGGTCATGTCTTCCTCCTTCTGCATCTGCTTCTTCACAGAACCTGAAGTAGTCATTGTGACAGTGGCAGCTTTACTGTCCAGGAAGCCGTAATGGGGGGGGGGGGGGGGTAAAGGGGCAGAGAACTGCCTGGCTGAGCTCAGGTCAGGGCTGCAAGGAAAGGAAAAACTGGGGGTTCCCTGTCCTGGTTGCAGCTGAAGTCACCACAGGGACTGAGGGTAGAGGGGAAGAGCCCAGTGGAGGTCTGCTAGGCTCAGCAATCTGAATGTGTTGTACTCCTCCTGGCCCCTTTTATACTACCACCCCCAGGGTGGGGAGCTGAGAGGCAGGAACAGCAAAGTGTGAATCTGGTTGGGATTCACACCTCAGGAGGCGATTAGCATTTGTTGATGGGAATGAGGAACCACTGATTCAGAACCCTGGTAGGACCTGAGCTTCCCAGACTCCAGGAAGCTAGATATGGATTGAGGATCCAGATTCTTGACCACCCACTTCAACTTTTCCTTCCTTTGATTGTGCCCAAATGTTAGACTCAGGAGCCTATTTCCAAGTGGCTTCTTTTGCTTCCCTTTCCATTAGAAGAAGCTGGGGCAGAGAAGATAGAGGATTCCTGGCACTCCTGCTGCTCATGCAATAGTCAATAAATATGAAGGGCCCACTATGTGTCAGACACTGTGCCAAGCTGGGGATACAGATAGGAAAAGAGAAAGAGATACCTCAGACTGGCCTAGCCAGGGGAAAAATGAAACGTCCTTTGCTGAGCTCCATTCTTTTTTTTTTTTCATGCAGGAAAAGGGAGCAGCAGGGAGGGAAGAAGGGAAGAGGGGTTGGCCTCTGTGGGTCTCTCTGGGCATGTCCTCCCCCTCCTCCTCCCTCTGCATCTGCTCCATCAGCTGTTGCTCCTCTGCTGCCTGACACATGTGCATCAGGACCAGGCTCTCATAGTCCCTCTCTGACAGCATTTTTTTTTACTTATCTTAATCCTCTCCGGATTCATATGGCCTTCCTCTGTACCCCATTGGCAGGGCATTTCAGTCTATCCCAAAACACCCAAAACCTACCTTCAGGACTCCTGGTCTCCACCCTTGCTTACATTTCTCATTTCCACATTTCTATTTCCTCCCCCTTTCATCCTCCTTCTATTTGTGCTTTATTTAGTAAAGAAATGCCAAGCCAAGCTTGGCCTAGGTAGGCAGCAGAGTTCAGCTGATCGCAGCCTTGCCCTGGGGTGTAGGGGGGTGAGGACACAGGGGAGGGGCTGCTACCTGGCTTGGGCTGGTTTGTGCTTCTCTTGCTACCTTGGGTTGGGTGCATCCCTGCAGGTCCTCCCTAAGGCCTGGATGCCTTTTGTGGTTGCCCCTGTGGTTGCTGTTGGTCTTGGCAGTGGCCCCTGGTATCAGGGACTGGGCCCCTTCATGGAGCTCAACTGAGCTCCTGTCTGTCCTCCACTTCTCCCTTAGCTTTTTAGAGGATCTGTAGGGTATTGTGGAAACAAAATTCAACCATCCTTGTGATGAGGTATAGGCTCTGGAAGCCCCCTTGAGCTCTCCTTGAATCTTTGAGGTACATACTCTGGGAAACCCCTTGAAGTCTGATTGAATCTTCCCACTTGATGAGGCATTTGCAGAGGCCATAAGTATTTCATTGTGGCTGGGCCCAAACCTCTGTTACTAGCCTGGCCCTCCATTGTCCATCTGCTTCCCACCCTGGAGCCTATCAAAATATCAATCCACTCTTGCATTGACCTCATTGACTCCTCCTGAAGACCCTTCCCAAACTCTTCCTCTAGACCACTCCTAGATTCCTCTCTATATAAAAACCCCATCTTCCCTCCCTGCATGTGTGAGAGCCCCCTGGAATGGCCCATCACAGACTAGCTCTGTGAGAGCACCAGGGAATGCCCTAGCACAGACTTGCTGTGTCAGAGTCCCATAGAATGATCTAGCATAGACTGGCTCGTTAAGGTTCTACCCCATATGGTGAACTTTTAATGAACTTTCAATCAACTTTACTTTTCTTTGGATGAGAATACTGGATGGGAATTCTTTTGGCCAGACCCGACATGTTGATATTTTGGGGTCTCAGGCAACCCTAACCCTCTTTGGGTAACCCACTTTATTTTTTTTGGTTCCCTGACCGGGAAACACTGCTAATCTCAAGCTCTTCTGCAGCCAGGACTGGAAGGTATGTAAGCCTCTCTCTTTCCCTATTGCATTGCCTTCTTGTTCTCCAAGTACCTTGGAGGAGTGTTTTTTTGGGGGCGGGGAATTTTTTGTGTTTTATTTTTGTGGGCCTGTCCTTTCTGGTCCCATTAGGTCAGACAACTAAGTAGTCAGCCTGATCTCAGGTTCCCCCAGGAGCCCATCTTTCTCTACACAGGTTTGTGTGGGCATAAATTCTTTGATTAGATTGCCTAAGGCTGAATAATTTAGAAGCACATTCCATAGCCCTTCATTAGAATGGGCCATCCTCTCATTGTAATATTCAATCTTCTCATTAAGATAGGGAACAAACCAAAGTTATAATCAGCTAAGCCAGGAGTAAAGAGTGAACACGAGAGGACAGTTGAGTCGGACTATAACAGCAACTTAGTTTGGTTTTTATGCAATTTTATTTTCTTTAGGTTTTTGATACGTTGGCAAATTTTGCTGAAAGTTTTTTTTTTCCTCTTTTAACAAATGTAAGACCTGATTCTCTGGGAGGGGAAAAGAAATAGAATACAACAAGCCATTGATAAATGTTAGTGATATAGAAATAAAAGATACCAACCAAAGGCAATTTTTCAAAGGAATCAAAAAGCAAAGTTTTCAATATAATTTATTCCTTAAAGAGAAAGAAAAGGATTCTGAGAGATAAGTCAAGGGAGGTGACCTTGAGTCCCAGGAAAGAGGCCCAAGTCTTTAGGTAGCAGCTGCATACAGTGAGCCACAGCCTCCATACCAGGAGAAAAAGGCAAGCTGAGGTCCAGCTGTCCTCCCTTCCTCCAGTGCAGCTGACCCTAAGAAGGAATGGAGCTTCCTCACAGCTAGGGAAAGCTGGCTTTTGCACTCATTGTTCCATGACAAGCTGAAACTGAAGAGTTTATGTATCTTCCTTTGGTCAGTACATTCTGCTTTCACTGTATCATACTGTTTTGTATTTGGAACTGAACTAGAGAGCCTGTCCAACATGGAGTCCCCTAATGCCACCTGTTCAATCCTCTGCATATGATGCTGCATTGGAAGTCTGGTCCTTTTCCTTCTTGGTACTTCTTGTTTCTTAGGATACAACAGAAGGGCCAACACCAAAAATGATTCTATGACCCTGGCAGGCTCTGACAGCTTCCTTGAACCAGCATCCAAGGCCCCTTGCTTCCCATGAAAACTGACCAGAAGCATGCCATTTTTGTGGCATTGGGCCCCTGCACTGTGGCTTTCAGCACACAGGCACTACTGTCAATCCTTTAATAGTCAATAAACATGAACACCCTACTATGTGTCAGGCCCTGTGCTGAGCTGGGGATATGACTAGGAAAAGGGACAGATGTCTCAGAGTGGCCTGGCCTCTGCAGCTGAAGGCTTTTGGGTTCATGGTTCTACCCTTCTATCAGAGTGGCAGAGGTGGACTATGAGAGGGATTCCTCAGGCTGATTGGATCCTATAGAATAATGTGATTTCTCCAGTAATGTGCTTCCTGGGGAATGGGGGAAATGTCAGATGTGCTAAAGGAGTGTGGTCAGGGGAGAAATAAAATGTTCTCAGCTGAGCTCCTTGAAATAGAGTTAATCACTGAATTTCAGTTCTGGTCCCTAGAACTTCAAGACTGTTCTTGTTAATATGGTTTTGAACAAAGTTATGGGTGTCTGAACTGGAGAAAGGGAGAAAAAGGCTTTAAACTGATGCTTAATGTGATGGAGGACGAGCAGGAATGGACTAGGTGGTGTGGACCCCAGATATGAAGACTGGATTCCTGCTATCTGGGAAGTTGTGTGGGGACAATATCTGGAGGGGGTCATCATTTCAGAAACTAGTCAAACCCTGATGGGGCATCTGCAAACATCTCATGCAAAACTGTTACAGGGGATGAATCATGACAGGAGGCTGTGATCAATTGGAAAGACGTTCTTGGGTATGTTTTGGAAATATATGTAATAATAAAAGATCTTTTGTTAAAAGATTCCTCTTTTCCTCAGTGACTACTTCCATAGGCTATAAAGATTCTTCCACCATTTCCCACCATTCTTCTTGATCAGGAATATATCCAAAGGGTACTCAGTCAGAGGCTATATGTATGAAGGAGAAGAGATGGGCAAGTCTGAAGCAGGTCTTCACCCAGGAGCTGTATCCACAGCTATGAGCAGCAATAGCTAATCTTCCCCAATTCTTCCTCAGCAAAGGTGGAGCAAACACTTCCATGGCAGAGGGATGTGATCCTGGTAAGTTAACAGAATCACAGTGCCCAGTAATCAACCTCAGGACTAGTAGTTACTGTCACTGGAACAGCTGTGAAATGAGGGGACTCAATTAGATGGCTCTTGAGATTCCTTGGAGCTAAGTGAAGTCAGGGGACTCTTTCAAAGGAAGAGACAATTGAAGAGGATGGCCAAGTATCTGGATACTCAGCCCAAGTCTAGCTTCCTGCTGTCTGACTAGCTGAGGTCCTACTGGCATTCTGAGGCAGTTGTTCCTCAGACCCATCAACAAACGTCAGAGGCCTAGAAGGCATCAATCATGTTCTATAAAGCAAAACAAACCAAACCAAGCTATAACAAACCACTCAACTGGCTGTGCCTCACTGACTTCAAGGAAAAGAGGAAAAATTCCTTATTAGCTCCAGAGAAGGGCTGCTTTGAAGACCTTTTGTAGACTCCAGAATACTTTCTTCCCAGGACTTTAATGCAAAAGGACCTGGAATAGGAGATGACTTTAGAGTAATTATGTGTCTTATTATGCTTCCATTTTACTGATGGTGAAGCTCAGTGCCAGAGAGAACAAGAAGGAACTGATGAGGCAGATACCCTAAGTACAATGAAGACAAAACACAAACAACTTCAAAGTCATGTTTTATTTTCTGATTGACAACAGGCCATGAAATTTATCATCAAGTGTTTTCCTGAAAGTCCGTGCTCATAAAATCATGAAGAGTTGGAAAGACACAAATCACTAAAATTTAAAATTTATGTCACAATATTTTGTACAAAAATACAAATTAAATGGAAACACAAAGCAATCATGATGATTTTACGTCAGTCTGTTTTGTGTGATATTGTTATATGTAAAAATATTTTTCCATTCCTGTTATTTGTGAAAAGATTAAGACCAGATTGAATCACACTCTATGGACCAAAGCCCCTAAAAAGCTTACTTCAGCATTAAATCATTTACAGAGTAAAGTGCCATTTCCTAATTTGGGACCTTCGAAAGACAGACTAAAAACCATGAAAAACAAAAGGGGGCTGTGTGTCCATAGATCAAAGGAACCTGGAGAGCCTGAATGCCCTGACCCTGCTCTGATGAGTCATTTCTAGTCCAAGGCCTTAAAGGTACACACAGAATGTAACTCTGGGAAACCTTGTCCGTCCTACTCTATTCAGTCTGGCCTTGAAGTAGCTAATAATCCTCAAGTATTCTCTTCATCTTCACAGTCAGCAGTAGCAACAGCAGCAGAAGCATCATCTTCCTCAGGCAGCTACAAGTTTCCAGGGAGCCCAT
The DNA here is from genome assembly GCA_028646575.1 of Pseudocheirus occidentalis. Taxonomy (NCBI): domain Eukaryota; kingdom Metazoa; phylum Chordata; class Mammalia; order Diprotodontia; family Pseudocheiridae; genus Pseudocheirus; species Pseudocheirus occidentalis. The sequence continues at coordinate 36,113,543 of CM053597.1, read as the reverse complement.
GCCTGAGACACAAAGATTCAACAAGGGTTGGCTTGTCTCCCACCGTTTAGAAGTTCTAACCCATGGTTTTGGTGTTGGGACCTAAATGAGAAGAGAGGAGGAAGCAGTGTGCAGGCACGGAGTCATATTCAAACCATATCTTCCTTCCCAGCCTAGAGACATCCTGGAGATGAGAGAAAAATGGTACTAGAGCCTTCAATGAAATGAATGGTGGTGAGAGTATTTCTTTCTGAAGTTTAGACTAGAACATTCTACCCAGATTCTCACTGTGTGGAGAAGAGACAAACACTCAAGAGGCCCTTTGACCTTTGTTGATGGTCATGAAGAAGCACAAACTCAGAAGCCTGATAGGACCTGGGCTCCCCAGACCCAAGGAAGCTAGATTTGGGCTGAGTATCCAGATTCTTGGCCACCCTCTTCAATTTTCTCTTCCTTTGATTTGGAACAAGTGCTAATCTCAGGGACCTCTTTCAAAGTGACTTGTTTTTGCCTCCTTGCTCATTAGAAGAACCAGGGCCAGAGGAGATTGAGTAATCCTGGCAGGGCTGCTGCTAATCCAGGAGTAGTCAACACATTTGAAGGCACTGTGCTAATCTGGTAATACAGACAGAAGAAGACAAAGATACCTCAGACTGGTCTGGTCAAAAGAGACCTGCAATGTCTTAAGCCGAGTTCCCCCTTTACCTGAAGGCTCTTGGGTTCCCTATGCTACCCTGGTCTCAGAGGGGCAGAGGAAGGTGTAAATGATGAGGTGAAGGCTCTAGGAGCCCCCTTGAGCTATCCTTGAATCTTTGAGATAAAGGCTCTGGGAACCCCTTTGAACTCCCACTTGATGAGGCATTTGCAGAGGCCATAAGCCTTTCATTGTGGCTGGGCCCAAGCCTCTGTTACTAGCTTAGTTCCTCCATTGTCCATCTACTTCCCACCCTTGAGCCTATCAAAATATCAATCCACCCTCAGCCTGACCTAGCCCACCATTGTCTGTTGGCTCCCGGTAGCCTCCAGCACCTTCCCACCCTTAATCACTTATTGACCTCATTGACTCCTCCTGAACACCCTCCCCAAACTCCTCTGGACCACCCCTAGATTCCTCCCACAACCTTTCTGTAAATAAGATCCCTTCTTGCCCCCATGTGTTTCAGAGCTCCATAGAATGACCTAGCACTGACTTACTGTGTCTTAGACAATCAAACTTTTAATAAACTTTACTTTTCTTTGGTTGAGAAGACTTGAGTAGAATTCAGTTGGCAGGACCCAGAGTGTTGGAATTTCGAGGCCTCCAGAGCATCTAACCTAAACTACGTCCCTAAGGGGGACTGAGGACACAGAATTCATTCTCCTCAATCTTGTGCAGACCCCTTTGATGAGTTATTTCTATTCTTAACAGAGTTTAGAGGGAATGAGAGTTGTAAACTGAATAGAGTAGGAAGGGCAGAGTTTCCCAGTGTTACATTCTATCTTTTGTCCTAGAAGTAGCTCATAATCCTTAAGTATTCTCTTTCTCTTCCTCCTCTTCTTGCTCCTCCTCCTCCTCAGCAGCAGCAAGAGCAGAAGCATCATCTCCATCAGGCAACTCCAAATTTCCAAGGATCCCCTGCCTGAGACCAAGAGATTCTGTTCACAGAAAACAGAACTTGACTTGTCTCCCACCATTTAGACGTTCTCACCCATTGCACTGGTGCTGGGACCCAAATGAGAAGAGAGGAAGAAGCCATGTGGTGGGTATGGAGTCATATTCATACTATGTCTTCCTTCCCAACCTTAAGAGATTCATCCTAGAGAGAGAAAGAAGTGAGACTAGAGCCTTCAATGAAATGAATGGTGGTGAAAGAGAGTATTTCTTTCTGAAGTTTGTAGTAGAACATTCTAGCTTCTAACTCTGTAGGGAAGAGACAAACAATGGAGAATTAATGGCTCTTAAACAGCCAGTCCCATACTATCTTAGGAACCACACTAGCACACAAGGTGAGCTGCTGGGACAGGTTCTTGATTTGCTTTTCTAAAGAAGGACAGCTTCAAAGGGTTTGGTAATCTTACTTTAATTCAACTATGCAGGACAAGCAGGGAAACAGAGAAATTAGCACAGAGCCTGAGGAGTGACCCAATAGGGTCTATTGTTTGCATGGCTCTATCATTGGAATGCCCTCATCTTCTTCCAAGGTCTTCTTGCAGCATTCTGGTTTTCTCTTCCACTTCTCTATCAGCTTTCCTCTTGAATTTGGGCAGCAGCTGCTGAAGGTCTTTCCCAGCATCCAGGTCCTTAACAGCTCTGCTTCCATTGGCAAAATGGAAGTCAGTTGTGTCTCCTGCCTGTAGAAGCTGCATTTTATTTATTTCTTTAAGAAAAAGGGAGTTTCTTGTGAAACATGATAAGGCAGTAATGGCTTCTGTGGAATTTCTACTTTATACTCCTATATAGAGTACACTGTGCCTGAATGTATGTATAAAAGCCAGACTAAACCAATGCCCTAATCATGTCCACATTGGCCCTTTAAAATCTCTTCCTCTTGATTCTTTCTGGTTTCCAGTTGATTGGATGAGTTTCTTCTGTTGCTGAGATGTCTTCCCTGTATACTTTAATGGTTTTATCAGCTTCTGCAGTCAGTAATCGACATTGAGAATGGTCAAATGCACAGGCAAATATTCCTGAATCACTGTGCAAAGATCCAGGCTGCTCAGCTGCATGTACTCTTTGGAAATTATATCCAGTTCTCCAATCCCAGAAATACATAGTGCCATTATCTGCTCCAGATACCAGCACCCCTTCTGAATTCATAGCTAATGTATTAATGATAGCATTGTGACCAGAAAGGTTTTGAAGAAAGTTTCCATCAGGAAATTTCCACTGTTTAATATTATCTGGAGAAGCAGAGGCAAACGTATCATGTCTTGGATGCCAAACCAGTGCTCTGACTGATTTTTTGTGACTTGTTAACATGACTCTTCTTTTTCCTGCCACCAAATCCCACAATCTTACAGTAGAATCATCGCTTCCTGTAATGATCTGTGTTTCTGCAGCTTGACACTTGACTGTAGCCACTGCATTGGTATGCCCTGCCAATGTGTGTACACTGACTTTTGTCCTCACATCCCATACCCTTACAGTAGAATCTCTACTACAAGTCACAAGCACATCCATGGTTGACTGTAAATCCAGACCATACACTGCACTTAGATGTCCATGATAATCTCTGATGACCTTATTGTATTCAAGATCCCAGCACTTCACCTGTTTATCTTCTCCACAGGAGAAGAGATATGGATTTCTTGCACTTATTCTCACCCCTCTCACAGTACTGATATGTCCAGTCAGTGAAAGTTTTAATTGGCTAGTAACCAGGTTCCAGATCTTGATAGTCTTATCAGCAGAACCAGTAACAAACCACTGGTTGCCAGGTTCCACTGCAATACATCGGACCGAGCCTAGATGTCCACTTATGACTCTACATAGCTTCCATGGTGGATGCCACTGTGGTTTAGGCATGGTAGATGCCCTTCTAGCCACCACTGCAGCATTCTTGGTGCCACCAGCTTCCATCATAGCTGTAGCTAACCCAGATGGCTGTGAACATTCAGGATATCCAACATGTTGGTCAATATCACGTAGGCTAGCTGAAGTCTGGTTTGCATCTGTCCTGGCTTGTGAAGGAGGCAGAGCCACAGCTAAGGACTGTGCAGTAGATTCCATTGGCATTCTCTGAATCTTCGTATCTACAGTCAAAGCAACACCACGTCCTGATGGATTTGGATGTCTACCAGTTATTGAATATTGAAGTTCTTGTCCTTGATTGGCAGGATCCTGTTTATGCCCCCATGTATCCACTGCACTCTGAGCACCTTTCTCTCTCTGATTTTCCTCGAAAATAGGTACTTGCAACACAGGACCGTAATCTGTATGAAGTTTGACAGCCACCTTCAGCTTGCTACTCTCTTCATGTAACTCTACTGGTTTTGTATTATCTGCCACAACCATGTCATGAGTCCTCTTCAGTGATCTGAACACATGGGTGTGCACAGAATGTTTCTGTACCTCCTCCTCCATGGTGCTGCCCACTCTGGGATTGGAAAAATATGGGGTTCTCTGCTCTGTTGCTGTTCAAGTCACCACCAGGACAGAGACGGGAGGAGTCAAGCCAAATGCCAGGAGGCAACAGTCGGCTGGGATCAGGAATCTGAATGTGTTCCACTCCTCCAGACCTCTTTTATACAAGACAGCCACAGGAAGGGGAGCTGGGAGGGGGCAGGACTGAGAGGTGTGAACCAGGTTAGGATCCACACCTCAGGAGGCCCCTTGACATTTGTTGATGGTGTTAACCTTCTAAGTTTGGTTAAAGGAGACAGGTTAGGTGATATACATTTTATTTAGGTGATATTCATTTTTTATTATTCCCTTGCAGCCAGCTAGCATACTTGCAGAAGGAGCCAGAAGACATTCTGCCTGCCTGAACAAAAGAATCAGAGAGCTTGAATGCATTTTAGAATGATCCCAGTTCAGGGTGGCTGTGTCACACAAATGTATGATCTCCAGAAATGTTTAATCATTGTATTAGAATGACTTTTCCTAATTGAATAGGTGTGAAATGCAATAAAATAACAGTAGACAAAGTGTCAAGTGAAATTATGACTCAGGATATCTGTGTTTTCCTTACCATTAACATTCTATAACAGAGTGTAAGTCCAAAAAATATTAAAATAAGAAAAAGTTCTATTACTCAAGTTAGTGACTCAGGTTAAGGGTCATCCTTAAGGGCCATAAACTAAGTCCCACCTGGCTTTGTTGACAGAGGAAAAGATATTCTGAGTTTATGATGTGGGCCTTCAGTTGCCAGCCATCCCCTGCAAGAGGATGAGTAGCACCTCCTTCATGATGGGGAAGCTCCCTGCTCACCAACTGAAGACTTTTTTTTCCAGTTTTCCAGATTTCTTAACCTGACTTGAAATTTTCCAGTTGTATCGCCTTGGTTTGGTACAGCTCTACTTGAAGGCTATGGCATTCTCTCCAGGGCCAATATGCTCTCCCAAACCCTTGGATACCCAGTGTGCTCCTAGTCTTTCAGGCTCTAAAGTACTGGGAGAGATGAATCACCTCTGCAGTGGTCAGGTAGTTGTCCATTGTTTACATTGTTTTAAACTAGGTTTCCCAGCCTAATCCCAGCAGGAAAACTTTCATTTTTACTTTTCTCTCTATTAACTAATCTTTGCACTTTGTGGGGGAAAGCCTAGTGTCAAGCAAAGGAATTTCCTGGGATAGTAGGAAACTAGTCCTCATATCTGCAGTCCACACCACCCAGCCTACCCTGGCTGGCTCCCCATCAGTGATCATCATTTCAACACCTCTTCTACCCTCTGCCCTATCCTGTTGGGGGCCAAGACTTCCTGGGGTCTTGGTACACTAGCTCCCCAGTTCTACAAGGTCATTAGGCAGATATGCAAGGAAAGTATAATCTTTTTGAGTGGATGCTCTCATTGGTTTTGTGAATATCTAAAGAAAGTACTGAAAGTTAATTTGCAAGTCCTGATTGGGACTCCAGGTTTGTTGTGCCTCCAGGA
>CM053597.1:36097025-36107493 GCA_028646575.1 Pseudocheirus occidentalis | reverse complement strand
ACTGGGAAATAATACATACAGGGACGGGGGCAGGGAGCCCCTCCCTTCCCTGCTAGAAACCTAGAGGGGTGTTGGAGGAGGGCATAAAAGGGAACAGATTCTGGGGGGGGGCCTTACAGTGGGATCAATGTTCTGGGCTGGGGGTTAGGGGCAAAAAGGGGAGAAAATTTGTAACTCAAAACCTTGTGGAAATGAATGATGTAACTAAGAAAATAAATTAAAATTAAAAAAACCGAATATAATATTTAAGGGGGAAAAATGGATATTCAATGAAATAGAGGGCTTTCAAGCATTCTAAATGAAAAGATCAGAGCTGAACAAAAAAAAATTTACTTTCAAATACAAGAATCAAGAGCAGCATGAAAAGGTGAACAGGAAAGAGATATCATAAGGAACTTATTCCTTCATGGAAGGATGATATTTGTAACTCATGAGACTTTTTGCATTATTCGTAGGTAGTTGGAAGGAATATGTGTGTATGTATGTATACATATATATGCATGTAAATATATATGTATCTATATATGCATGTATTGGCATATATGTGTGTAAATATATATGTGTTTGTATATATGGGCAGAGAGCATGAGGTGAGTTGAATATGAAGGGATGATGTTTAAAAAATAATTTACCCTATTCTATTTCTCCCTTTCTCCTCTTTCACCCCTTAATATTATCTCCCATAAAAGAGGGAAGAGAAACCAGTTACAATGCAGAGAAAGAGTAAGGAGGTGAAAGGTAATGAGTTAATCTTACTTTTTTGGATTTAGCTTAAGAAGGAAATAACAGACACACCCAAATGGGTATCTTACCCTACAGGAAAATAAGGAGGAAGGTGACAGTCAGAAGCAAACACTTTTGAAAAGGGGCAGGGTCAAAGGAGAAAATAGAATAAATAAGGGTCAGAATAGGATGGAGGGAAATATAGTTAGTCTTTTACAATATGACTACTATGGAAATGTTTTGCATAACTACACATGTATAACCTATATTGCATTACTTGTCTTCTCAAGGTGGGGTGAGGAAGGTAAAGAGAAAAGAAGGGAGAAAACCTAGAACTCAAAGTTTTAAAAAGAAATATTTCCAAAAATTGTTTTTATAGGCAACTGGGGAATACGATATACAAGAAATGCAGTATAGAAATTCATTTGGCCATACAAGAAAGTAAAGGGTAAGAGGGGCAATGGGGAAGATAGAAGAGGGGGCAGACTGGGAGAAAGGGTAATCTGTATGCTTCCATCTTGGTGTAGGGAGTAGGGGAGAAATGGGGAGAAAATTTGGAACTCAAAATCTTTTGAAAATGAATGTTGAAGATTAAAAATAAATAAAACTGGGTGAAAAATGAAAAAAAAAAACCCAAACCAAAACAATTCTCCTGGTTATTTTCTGATGTTCTCCACCAATTAGGAACAAGGTAGCTCAATCTATATATCCTATATTTTCATTCTCTCCAAACTGTATTACTGCAAAGAGACCAGGATTTGGGATTCTTGGGATTCTGAGAGCCCTGGATGCTGTTTGTTTCAGACCTGCATGCAATGTGAAAGAAATCATTGAGAACCCCCCACCCTCATAATAAACCTTTTGGTTCCAGGATGAGATTGAGAATGTGAATATTTGTGTGATGGCTAGACCTTTACCCTAGGATAGTCTGGTAAAGATTTCTACCAAAGGACTTCCTCAGCAGACATCCACCTGTACCCTGACCTCCACATTCTTTGGAATCACAACTAAAAAGTACCTCCTTAGAGGTTGGTGGTCCCTGATGAGGATACCAGGAATCCTGAAGAAGGGATCAAGTTTCTGCCTCTGTGACCTTGAATAAGCCCTTTGGTTTCTATGATCCCCCAGAAATTAAAGGCAAAACTCTTAGCTTAGATCAAAAGAATCTTTAGAGCCTGGATTCATTGACCTTGCTTTGTTGAGTTATTTCTATTCCTAACAGAATTTAGGACTTAGATGTTCAGGGGGAATGTAACACTGGGAAACATCATCCCTCTAACTCTATTTTCTCTTTTGTCCTGGAAGTAGCTAATAAACTTCAAATATTGTCTCCTTCCTCATCCTCATAGTCAGCAGCAGCAGTAGCAACACTAGCAGCAGCAAAAACATCATCTTCATCAGAGAACTCCTAATTTCCAAGGATCCCCTGCTTGAGACTCAGAGATTCTTGTCAAAGAAAAAAGGTGGTTGACTTTGTCTCCCACTATTTAGAAGGTCTCACCCATTGCACTGGTGCTGAGCCCCAACTGAGAAGAGAGGAGGATCTTTTTGAAGTGTCCACTGAGCAGCAGCATTTTAATTCAATATTAATAGGACACAATTATCCAAAGACATATAAAGCTGGGACAGACTTTTTCAGTCAGAGTCTGAAGAGGAAGAAGAGGAATCTGGTGACTCAGCATCTTTTTTCTTTGCTCTGACAATCTTGGGTGCATTTTTTAGGTGTTCTTTTAATCCATCTGTTAAGCCTCCAAGACCTATGCATGTAAAGAAGTTGATGGCAAACTGAGTGTTTCTCAGACTCTCTCTGGGCAGCAATCCTTCTAAGCATGGCTGCAGTGTTTCATCCTTCAGTCGTGCATTCAGTTTAGCAAGTCCCATGTATTCACAAAGTTCTTGAAAAATTATTTTGACAAAAACTCTGCTGGAAGATGTAGTAGTTTCTTCACTCAGGGTTATACATTCAAGAACACTCCATGGAAGTGAATCAGTATAGAGGAGATGAGCAAACATCCTGGCCACATTTCTCAATTTGTTGGTTTCCAAATGATGTATGGTGTCATATTGTTCCTTGAAGAGAGCCTTGAAGGACTCCATGTATTCCTTTTTCAGTATGCAGAAATGCCCTGCCAACAAGCCAAAAATTTCTCATATGTCCTCTGTTGGGCACAGCAGTCAAGTATCATGTTGCAAAGTTCTTTTGTTTGGCTGTCAGGGAACTCCTTTTTCAGCAACTTGTGAGCACATTCTTCAAAATCTAAACTTGACTGGATAGGAAGGTAAATGGTATGACGCACTGACACCAGATTGATTCCTGTTTTGTCATGGACTTTTGGCTCTTCTTCATCTTCCTCTCCCTCTTCTTCCTCCCTCTCCTCTTCTTCACTACTTCCAGCATCTTGGTCTGTGTTTGAATCACTGTCATCTTCATCAAGAATTTCTTTCTTCAGAGTTTTGTATTTCTCTTCATTTTCCATGAAATTAGGTTCCAGGTTGAAGACATTTAAGTTCATCCTCTGGATTATAGTCCTCTTCCAGGGGCAGCATGTGAGTGAACTGGTCTTCTTCCTCTACTAGATCAAGTCCTTGTAGAACAACAGGGTGATCTTTGAATCCTTCCTTCCTGACAGCAAACATCACTTCAATTATATACTGAACTCGTCTGTCAAGTTGAGATTCATGGAGGATGTTTCTAAGACATTCAAAGATAGCATTTACTCCCCTGGGAGATACTTCTGTTAATTTTAGGCCACACTCTTTAAGAAATCCAATTGCTACTTCCACACTGTCATCTGTTGGTCTTTAAAGCAGTAAGGTGAGCATCTCTAGACATAAAACCTCATGGACCACATTCTGGTTAAGCAGGTGGGCAACAAATTTGGAAGCAGTTAGGCGCAGACACTTGTCATTTCTTCTATAGGCTTTTCGAAAACTGAGAATTAGCCTCTTGAGGATCAGTTCCCCAATGTTTGGGAACTTGGACTTGATAGTGGCCACCAGGGCTGCATAAACCTGGGTAAAGATTGGAGATGCCCTTTGTGCTTGCAAAAGAGATTGACACAGCAGTCCCCTTCCCCTGACTATATTTTCCTGAAGGAGTTCTTGAATGATGATCCCTATGTTAGAAATGTTCACTTTATTGACAAAACCATTGATTGATTTCTTCCAGGCTTCCCAGCTCATCCTTTGGTAGGCTAAGCTGTTTTTGTCCGCAATCTGCTGTTGCATCCTCCTGATCTTTGCTGGAGGAATATAAGCACCACCTGTGGGAACAAGGAGTGGCTCCACCATGTTGTCTTTCCTCTTCTTTGTTGGGGGCTCACCCTGAGCAGATGAGCTCTCAGCTATTGTTCTTTTTGTGCTCCTCCTGCCTGGTGAAAGAGATTTTCTGTGCCTTCTGCCATCACAATCTCTTTCTCTCTCTCTCTCCTTGATTGTTTCTCTCTCCCTCCCTTGAGATTCCATGGTCCTCTCATGAGAATGTTCTGGTTTTCTTCCAGGGCCTTCTTGCAGCATTCTGGGTTTCTCCTCCAGTTCTCAGATTTCCTCTTGAATTTTGGCAGCAGTTGTTGAAGGAGGTCTTTCACAGCATCCAGGTCCTTGACAGCTCTGTTTCCATCCACAAATTGGAAGCTGATTGTGTCTCCTACATGTAGGACCAGCTCAAACTTCATTTTAGCTTTTCCTTCTGGACTGATTTTTTGGCACCAAATGTCAGTGTACATATGGCTGACTATACAGCTGTCTTTGCCTTCAGGTGTCCAAGCAATCCTTTGTGCTATGAGGTACAGAGTCCCATTCTGCTTCTTCTGCCTCACCTTCTTGACCATCAGTAAGACTTCTTCTGATGAAGGTGCCATGCTGGCTGTGTGTGAGCAGGATCCCCAGGTCAGGTCTTGAGGAAGGGTGGATGTGATAAGAGCTTCTTTGGTCTCCTCTGCTCCTCTGTTCATTGGTGATGCCTAGCTAAGCCAAGTCGAGGCTGAGGGGAAGAAGAAAAATGGGGTTCTGTTCCGTGTAACACCCAGATAGAGAGAAGAGGGGAAGAGCAGAATGTTAGCCTGCTAGGCTCAGGCATCTGAGTGTGTTCCTCTCCTCCAGGCCCCTTTTATCCAACCCAGGTGTGAATCTGGGGAGGGAGGGAGGTAGGAGGTGCTAGGGGTGGATATGTGTGAAACCACTTAGGATTCATACCTCAGGAGCCTTGTGACATTTATTGAGGAGAGTTTGGAAGTACTCACTCAGAAGATTAGGACCTGGGATGCCAAGACACCAGGAAACTACATTTGTGCTCAGTATCCAAACTCTTGGCTATCCCCTAAAGATGTTCTCTCCCATTGTGCACAAAGGCTAACTTCAGGGGGCTCTTTCAAAGGGCTTTGTTTTGCTTCCCTCCCCATTGGAAGAATTTGGGATGAGGAGATCCCCCTGGCCCTCCTTCTGCTCATGCACCAGTGGTCAATAAATAGGAGGGCCCTACTCTGTGTCAGGCACTACACTAAACTGGAGATACAGACAGGAAAAGAGACAGATGCCTCAGAGGGGCCTGGGCAGTGGACAAATATGAGTCCTGAGCTCACTCTTTCTCTTTAGCTGGATGGAGGCTTTTGTGTTCCTGCTTCTACCATTCTATGAGAGGGGCAGAGGAAACTGCTGAAGGGGACTGAGGAGACAGAACCCATTCTGTCCTTGGTCTTGTTCAGAACTCACCCAACATTCTAAGAAATGTTAAGGAAGGTGGGGAATTTAAAGTACAGTCTCCAGCCCTGTCTTTTATATGTATATGCACATACACACACTCATATATATATATATGTATGTCTGTAGGTGTAAATATTATATATGTATATACAAATATATAACTGTGTGTGTCTATGTATGGGTCTATATCTCCTGTATCTATATCTTATGTGTATATATATATGCATCTCTGATGAGGTGTAGGCTCTGGGAACCCACCTCCCCTTTTGAGCTCTCCTTGAATCTTTGAGGTACATACTCTGAGAAACCTCTTGAAGTTTGATTGAATCTTCAGGAGGCATTTGCAGAGGCCATAAGTATTTCATTGGGGCTGGGCCCAAACCTGATACTAGCCTGGCCCTCCATTGTCCATCTGCTTCCCACCTTCATGCCTATTAAAATATCAAATCACCCTTTCATTGACCTCATTAACTCTACCTGCAGTCCCTCCCCAAACTCATTACTGGTATTTGACCTCATTAACTCCACCTGAAGTCCCTCCCTGAACTCATTACTGGAGTCAGACCTCATTGGCTCCTCCTTCAAACCACCCCTAGATTCCTCTGTATATAAGATCCCATCTTCCCTCCATCTTAGTGAGAGCCCCATGGAATGGCTCAGCACAGACTTGCTGTGTGAAAGCTCCATATAACAACCTAGCATAGACTGGTTCCTTAAAAGTCTACCCCATATCTTTCAGTAAGCTTTACTTTTTTTTGGCTGAGAAGACTTGAGTGGAATTCTTTCAACAGGACCCTGCATGTTGGTATTTTGGGGTCTCAGGCAGCCCTAACCCTCTTTGGGTACCTCTTCATCTCCTCTATATGAATACATACATATATGAAGGAAAGAGGGAAAGACATCCTATATTTTCATTCTGTCAAAAAGGTATATTCCTCTACAGAAACCATGACTTGAGATTCTTTGGGTTCTGAGAGTCCTGGATCCTGTTAATTTTGCTACTGCAAGCCTTGGGAAAGAAATCATTGGTTTCTCTCTCCTCCAATACAACAGCTTTGGCAGCCAGGAAGGGCCTGAGATTGAGTCTTTGTGTGATGGCTTAACCTTTGCCCCAGGGTGTTCTGGTAAAGATCTCTACCAAAGGACTTCTTCAGCCAAGGGCCACCTGTACCCCAACCTCCACATCCTTTTGAACCACATCTAAAAAGTACCTCCTAATGGTGAGGTGTAGGCTCTGGGACCACCCCACCTTGAGCTTTCCTTGAATCTTTGAGGTAGATGCTCTGGGAAACCCCTTGCCTATCAAAAAATCAAATCACCCTTGCATTAATTGCATTAATTCTGATGAGGTGTAGGCTCTGGGAACCCCCCCCCACCCCCTTTTGAGCTCTCCTTGAATCTTTGAGGTACTTACTCTGGGAAACCTCTTGAAGTCTGATTGAATCTTCAGGAGGCATTTGCAGAGGCCATAAATATTTCATTGTGGCTGGGCCCAAAGCTGTTACTAGCCTGGCCCTCCATTGTCCATCTGCTTCCCACCCTTGAGCCTATCAAAATATCAATCTACTCTTGCATTGACCTCATTAACTCCTCCTGAAGACCCTCCCCAGGCTCCTCCTCTGAACCACACCCTCTGTATACAAGAATCACATCTTCCCTCCACGGGTGTGAAAGCGCCTTGCAACAGCTTAGTACAGACTTACTCTGTGTGAGAGACCCCAAGTGGTGAACTTGAACTTAGAATAAACTTTACTCTTTCCTTGGCTGAGAAGACTTGAGTGGAATTCTTTCTGAAGGACCGGCATGTTGGTATTTTGGGGTCTCAGGCAGCCCTAACCCTCTTTGGGCACCCTCTTCAATTCCGCCTGAAGTTCCTCTCCAAACTCATTAGTGGAGTTTGACCTCATTGGCTCCTCCTAAAGAACCTCCCCAGGCTTCTCCTCTAAACCACCCCTAGATTCCTCTGTGTATAAGACCCCATCTTCCCTCCATCTGTGTGAGAGCACTGTGGAATAGCTTAGCATAGACTTGCTCTGTGTGAAAACTCCATAGAACAACCTAGCATAGACTGGCTCCTTAAGAGTCTACCCCATATGGCGAACTTGAACTTTCAATAAACTTTACTTTTTCTTTGGCTGAGAAGACTTGAGTGGAATTCTTTCAGCAGGACCCGGCATGTTGGCATTTTGGGGCCTCAGGCAGCCCTAACCCTCTTTGGGTACTCTCTTCACTTAGAGGTCAGTGGTCCTTGATGAGGGTAGCTGGAATTCTGAAGAAGGGATCAAGTTGTTACCTCTGTGACCCTGAACAAGACCTGACTTCTGTAATCCTCCAGAAACTAAAGGCAAAACCCTAAGCTTAGATCAAAGGAATCTGTAGAGCCTGGATTCACTGACCTTGATCTGGTGAATTATTTCTATTCCTAACAGAGTTTAGGACTTAGAGGTTCAAGAGGAATGGAACATGGAGAAACTCTGCCCTTCCTTCTCTGTTCAGTCCTTTGGCCTGGAAGTAGCTCATAATCCTCAAGTATTCCCTTCCTCCTCCTCCTTCTTCATCTCCTAGTCAGCAGCAGCAAAAGCGTCATCTTCATCAGGCAACTCCATGTTTCCAGGTGATGAGGTGTAGGCTCTGGAACCCCCCAACCCCTTTTTTGAGCTCTCCTTGATTCTTTGAGGTACAGGCTCTGGGAAAGAAAATCTTCCCAGGGAAGACATTTGCCTGAGGTTATGAGCCTTAAGTTGTGTCTCTGCCCAACTCTTTAGCCCCCTTTTGTTCCATCTGCTTCCCATCCTTGAGCCTATCAAAATATCAATACCTCATTAACTCCACCTGAAGACTCTCCCCAAACTCATTACTGGAGTCTGAACTCATTGACTCCTCCTGAAGACCCTCCCCAGGCTCCTCCTGGCCTGGCCAGGGGAGAAATGAGATGCCCTAAATTCATCTCTCTTTAGCTGAAGATTATGGGGTTCCTGTTTCTTCCCTGCTCTCACAGGGGCAGAGGAAGTGCTAAGAGTGACAGAGGAGACAGATTGAATTCTCTCCTTAATCTTTTTAGACCCCACCCAACATTTCCCCACCTTTGAACAAAGGTGGGGAAAGCCCATCTTTCTCTGCACAGGTTTGGGTGGGGATAAATTATTTGATTAGATTGCTTGAGGCTGAATGATTTAGAAGTACATCCCCCAGACTTCATTAGACTGGGCCCACCTCTCATTGTGATATTCAATCTTCTCATTAGTTGTTAAGTGATCAGAGTTGATTGCTACCCTCAGGAATACCCACTGTTCCAAGGGCATGGAAACAGTGTGAGCCCACCACCATGATTCAATTTTTGGTCCAAGAGATGGCCAAATAACCTTTCCTTTTATTCATAAAATGCTAATCTTATTAATGATTAATTTCCCAGAAACTATTTTTGAAACCAATTCCCAAAAAGTCACACCTTAAGATAAGTGTCACACAAGTCCTTGTCTGTTAATCCTGAAAAGGTGCTTCCACAAATATACTCTGGCAAATTTTGTGGATGAAATAATTTGTTTGTATTGCTTGTAGCAAATGAGAGCTTTTGGGAATTACTTTGAGTTTGACAGCTCAAGAGGTAAACGTTGGTAATGTGGATTAAGCATAAAAGGGTCAAGTATACATTCCCCATACTCCTCCTAGTTGCTGCTTGTTAAACATTTCTCAGCATACCCTGATCCAGTCCCATCCAGGGACTAAGTCAATTACTGAGGTTCGTCTGAAGAAATTTATAAACCAGTGGCACCTCCTACCATCCAGAGGGTCAGCATACTCATATAATAAAGCCATCCAGAACAATTAGGGTTCTATGACAGTTAGATCATATGGTTGACTTATTTAAAGCCCTGGGATCATTGTCAGACCAACTGCTATCTGGCTATGTGAAATCACTTTCCAAAACATTCCTACTCATTGTCCACACAGATACTTCTGTGCTCCCAGACTTCCCGTAGTTATTCTGAAAATTCTATCTTTATCAGTAGGAGAACAATGACTGGAGCTTTTTGTAATGAACCATTGGTTAAATGAGCATTTCTATGTAGGAAAGTAAAATAGGGAGAAAAAAATCTTGACCATGAAATCATTATTCTGTTATGAGCTATTTATTCTTTTAAAGAACAAACTCAATTTACAAAACTATACTGTGTATATGACTTTAATGACCCTAATTCTCTTACATTTGATAATCTTTCTGCTAGCCTTCCTCTCATCTCACTCCATTTTTATTGACAAATTAGGGGAAAACCATAGGCTGGGAATGTTTTCTTAAGTGAAATAGATTTTTCATGTTGGTCATATCCAAAAAACCTGCTTTTTCTTTTTATCTCCATAATCTACCATCTTTTCTGTCAAGAGGTGGATAATATCCTTTGTCTGTCTTCTGGAATTGTGGTTGGTCATTGTGTTGATAGAGTTCTTAAGAATTTCAAAGTTGATTTTCTTCATGTGTGTGCTTCCCTCTGCATTTGTTGATAGAAGTCATCAAAGGTTTCTCTGAAGTTTCCCCTTTTTGTTTTTAACAGAATATTGTGGCCCATTTTATTACACACACACACACACACACACACACACACACAGGGAACTGGGAAGCTAGGAGAGAGGAAGGTTGGAAACATATGAACCTAGTTAGGATTCACACCTCAGGAAGACCTTTAACATTTGTTGATGGGCATGAGGAAGCACTGTCTCAGAAGCCTGGTAGGACCTGGGTTGCCCAGACCCCAGGAAGTTAGATACGGGCTGAGCATCCAGATTCTTGGCCACCCTCTTCAGTTTTTTCTTCTTTTGGTTGTACCTAAAAGTTAACCTCAGAAGCCTCTTTCAAAGTGGCTTGCTTTGCTTCCCTGCCCATTAGAAGAAACTGGGGAAGAGAAGATAGAGGAACCCTGGCACTCCTGCTGCTCATGCATCAATAGTCAATAAAGTTGAAGGCCCTGCTACGTGTCAGGACCTGTGCTAGGTTGGGGATACAGATAGTAAAAGAGACAGAGATGCCTCAGATGGACCTGGCAAGGGG
>CM053597.1:36067421-36096925 GCA_028646575.1 Pseudocheirus occidentalis | reverse complement strand
ATACCATATAGTCCCATTGTTTGGAGGTACAAGTAAGTTGCTGAGGTAAGGGAGTTTGTGATTACAGGGCATGACAGAACATGAAGAAGAATGAACAATAGGAACATCTTTAGATAGGGGATTGTAGGGTAAGCAGAGAGGGGTATGGGGAATGAAGACCTAGATGGGTTCCCACACCCCAGCCTGGCTCATAGGCAGGTTCATTGTCTTCTAACTTGCTGATTTCTAATTTCTCAAAGTATCACTTAACTATTTCCTGGCTACTTCATTCTTAAGTCCATGAAGTTTCTATTTAACTAGTTCCTGCCCATTTCACCTGGAGCCTTAATAAATATGGAGGCGCTACTATGTGTCAATAAATAAAGCCCAGGCACTGTATTAAGCTGGGGATACAGATAGGAAAAAAGACAAATACTCACACTGGCCTGGCCAGGGGAGAAATGAGATGTCCCATGCTGAGCTCCATTCTGTTTTTCCTTTCTAAAAACTTTATTGTAGGTATTCATTCAGGAAAAGGGAGCAGTGGGGAGGGAAGAAGGTGCTGAGGCTAGCAAGTCTGGGCCTAGCTACCAGCTGAGTGAAATCAAGGGACAGAGAGAGAGAGCTTCTAGCTGAATAATAAAGAGGGAGGGAGATGGGGTTGTATTCCATAGTCTGTTTATTGCAGACCTATTTCATACAGAGCCAAAGATACATGGAAGATACAAGGTTTACATACCCTTAGCAGAATGCAAAGAACCACCCTTGGTCTCTCTCTTTCTCTACCCCAACCCAAAGCCAATTACTTGTTAAGCTCTTTATCCTAGGACCATGTCCAGAGGCACAAACAGGGTGATAACAATCAAGACTTGCAAATTAACTCAGTACTTTCTTTAGATTGAGAGCATCCACCCAAGAAGAGTATACTTTCCTTGCATATCTGCCTAATGACCTTTGTAGAACTGGGGAGCTAATATGGCCAAGGACCCTGAAAGTCTTGGCCTACAACAAGAAGGGAAGAGGGAGTGGCTTCTGTGGGGCTCTGTGGGCTCCCCCTCCTCCTCCTTCTGCATCTGCTCAATCAGCTATTGTCTCTCTGCTGCCTGACACATGTGCATCAGGACCAGGCTCTCATGGTCCCTCTCTGACAGCACAGAGCCCTGGGAGTGGCTGGTGCCATGGCTGCTCACAGCTCCCTGTGGCTGACCCTGCAGCAAGGAGACCTTCAGAGGGTTATTGGGGAGGCCCACTTCATTCCTAATGGCCAGTACAGCAGCCTTGACAGAAGCAAATTCCACCAGGGCTCTCCCAGCCTTCTCACTGGAAATGACCAGGTCGAGCACTTCCCCACACTTCTACAGAATCCTCCAGAGGATATCCTTGGAGTAACCTCCATTGGTCTCATCATTGTTTTTGCACTTTCATTTTAGCTTCAGTTTAGGGGTGCTTGGCCTTCAGGATTTTCTTTCTTTCCTTTTAATCTCTGTTCCAGATCTTGGCCAATCAGCTCCTGGATCAGCCTCTGTTGTTCTTCCAGCTGCCTGGAGCCTTCTTCTCATAGGCATGTGATCTCTTGTTCCAATATCCTAGGACTCTGACTGTCCTACTTCACCTGACTCCCTTGGGCCTGGTCCTGCTTCTCCCGGGACTCAAGATCAAGCTTCATTTTCTTTCTTCTCTCCTCAAGGTTCTGAGTGCTCTCAGCAGCCTTCTTCTTGGCTTTCCTGACCTTGTCATAGGCTGCCCTGGCTGCAGCCTCTGTCAACATCTGCAAGGCCTGGGAGAGCTTGTGGAAGATCTGGGCTGCTTGGGGATCATCTGGATTTTTGTCTGGATGGCAGGTGAGGGCCTTCTGCCAGTATGCTTTCTTCACGTCCTTGTCTGACGCCTTCTCTGCAACTCCCAGGAGTGCATACAGGTCCATTTGCCACAACTCCTTGGTCACCAGCATGGTCCCAACCCCCAACACCAACTCTGAGAACTAGAAATCCCAGGAGCCTAAGCCTGGGCCTTGGCTTCCTCTTTAGCTGGAAGGCCAAAGCTAGCTTCCTGGGGTCTGAGCAGGCCAGGTGCTACCAGCCTTCTGAGTCAAGGATTCTTCATGCCCCTCAAAGGGCTCCTGAGGTGTGAATCCCAACCAGGTTCTCACATTGTGCCCCTCCCTCTTTTCCCCTCCCAGCTCCCCAAGGTGGGGATGGGTTGGATCAAAGGGACCTGGAAGAAAGGAAAGCCCTCAGATTTCCTGAGCCCAGCAGACTGCTGCCTCCTGGAGTCTGGCTTGGCTCCTTCCCCTCCTCCCTGTTCTGGTTGGGACTTGAGCAGTAGTAACCCCCATGACATGTGTCAGAAACAATTTTCTTACCCAGAACACCAGTGAATTCTGGGGGAAAGATTTTTATTTGTCACAATTTCAGATGGGTCACCTTTGTGCTGAAGTGTAACCTAACAGGTGAAGGCACACCCTTTAAGACAATTATTTTTATTATTTATTACTTACTCTTATACCTCTCCGGATATGAATTTCCCTCTCCTCTACTCCATTGACAGAGCATTTCAGGTTCTACAGCCTATCCCCAAACACCTAAAACCCACCTCCAGGACTCCAGGTCTCCACCCCTGCTTATATTTCTCATTTCCACATTTCAGTTCCCTCACCACTTTCATCCTCCTTCTCTTTCTGCTTTATTTAGTAAAGAAATGCCAGGCCACCCTTGACCTGGGGAGGCATCAGAGTCCAGCTGATCTGGGCCTTGCCCTGGGGGGAGGATACAGGGGGTGGGGTTGCTACCTGGCTTGGACTGGTTTGTGCTTCTCCTGCAGGACTGGGTGGGGGTAAGTGATTGTTGTCCTCCCTTGGCAGAAGTCCAGGGTTCTCTCATCACTGTGGGTCCTCCCTGAGGCCTGGATGCCTTTTGTGGTTGCCCCGGTGCTTGCTGCTTGTCCTGGGAGTGGGAGCCTGTCAGGGCCCCTGGTGTGAGGGACTGAGCCTGTTCATGGAGCTGAGCTGAGATCCTGCCTCTCCTCCACACTCCTGCCTTCTCCCTTAGCTTTTCAGGGGATCCTGAGGGTATTGCAGGTTTTTCGGGCAACTCTCATTTGTCAAACTAGAAACAAAAAAACCAAAAGACCTCGTGTTTGTAAGCTTTTAAGAACTGTTAAGGCTTAATTAGTATTACAACTAATTGGTATGAGTAACAAAAACATTGGGTAAAATATAAAGGAAAAATTCAGTGGAGTAAAGTTATTGTTATTCTCTAGATAACCTGGGATAGGACTGGCAAATAAAGACAAGAGGAATTAAGCAAGTAGGCAAAAGTATGAGAAGTATCAGGCCAGAATATGGAAAGAAATAATAAAGGAACAAGTCTACTGGAGGGTTATAAAAGGAGAGGAAGGAAAGTTTAAGGACAGATGAGAGAATAGGGAGAATGCTAAGGACTCGTGGGGCCATGTGAGTAGAGGTTAATGTGAAGGAAAGGATTTGGAATTGGTGGAGAGGCTTGGTAAAGGTTCATTAAATTTTTAGAGAAATGTCTCTTACAAATACTGAGTATCTTCTTCAGGACCTCCTTTCCTCCAGTGAATTTAAGATTCCAAAAGAAAATTCCTGGGACTCTGTACAGGTCCAGGAAATCATCCCCTTTTCTTTATCCTATCTGATAAGACACTTAAAAAGAACCTGAAAAATCTCAGTTAATTAACTGACTTGTAAAGAAGATATTATTTTCTTTGGTCTGATGTAAATAGTTATGCTAAAGGCTTGTGTAAAAAAAATTAAGGGTATGTATATTTATATTTATTGATATATACATATTTATGTGTGTATGTATGTAGCTTTTCCTGGCTCATACCTGAAAAGCCTCAGAGTAAGAGAGATGTGCCTTTTATCCATTCTCTTACAGAATTTGAGTGGGATTAGGTTGAGAAAACAAATGGCCTGAAATTGGAAATGCTGACACCTAATGGCCCTTAGAAAAAAAGAAATTCAGAATATTACCTTTGTTGATTATAAATCTGCATTCTATTTCGTCAAAAAATAATTCTGAAATGAAATCATTATGTGGTCTCATTTATAGTGAAATATGTTCTCTTTTTAGGATAATTATGCTAAGTCAGAACTTACTACAACTCACATTTGCCATTAAGCATTAAAATAATTTTTCTGGGAAATACATGACTTAGGAAACCTGAGTTAAAATCTGGTCTTAGAAATGTATTAGTTGTATAAATTAAACAAGATACTTTACCTCTGTTTACCTCAATTTCCCCAATCTGTAAAGGGTATAATAATAGCATTCACCTCTCAGATTTGTAAGGATCCCTTGGTTGTAGAATGCTTAGGACAGTGGCTGGCATGTGGCCTGCCCCATATAAATGTCAGTAATTACTCTATATTGGTCTTGGATGCAATACAATGCCAAAAGTGATTTAAAAGAATGATTTTTTGAGGAACATAATTAGGAAATGCATTCAACTGGATTGGCATTACCCAACTGGCAACAGTTTTTGTTTTATAATTTAAGGAGGTGATATTGCATATATTACTGTCTTTCTAAAATTTTTCTTAAATTGCAAAATTTGATAAAACATTATATCAGAAATACTGTTAGAAAAGTAACTTCTCTTTTAATCTGGATACTGTTGGATTATGAATTGAGTCATTAAAAGAATGTAGTCTGTTAGTAAGCTGTTAAATATTGGATGGGGGTATATTTTGCTTTAAATGGGTGATAATAACTTTCTGATGGGAGTAAAAGTAAAGTCCTCTTTAAGATAAAATCCTTATCTATGAGGGTCCTGGGGACTTCCTCCTTATGCTGAGTCATGAGATCTTCTCAGTCCTCCTGATCACATTTTGAAGTTTGAGAAGCTAGGACCCCTCCCAACCAAAATGAAGAAATGTACAAGTTTACATACAGTAAAGAGTGAGTCTTATCCCATAGATCACTTGGCTATCAGTTATGAAATTGATGAAACTGTACCTGTTAATAAGTAGTTTGTATTGAAGCTACATCATTTAGCCAACTTAGTAACAATAGAAGTTAGATTCAAATATTCCAATCTTGTTTTAGAGTTTAATGGGCAATATAGATTAGAGGCTTACTATAGTCAGTATTTTTCTGGGGGTTTGAGTCAACTATCAGGTATTCACTGTATGTGTAAAAACCCAGAATGTGATCGTTTCTTAATTTATGAATGAAAGACAAACAAGATGTGCTTATTTGTGCTCAATGTTAACTGATACTGCAATAATCAACTACTCCTAAGCTATGATTAGTGAAATTTTACTATTCAAGGTAAAATTGTATGGGACTGTAATCTGATATTGTTCTGTTTGATTTGGGGTATGATTGTCTGAATTGTCATGAAGCCAATAATCTATCGTTCGAGAGAAATGCTGATTGCTGCCCAAAGGGAATATAGCTTGAGAACTACCACGGGAATATGTCTGTCCTTGGGAAAAGTTGAGGGGACAGCCTTGCATTAGTTGATCCTCTTGACTCAGTGCTATATCCTTTCTGAACAGGACAATTTCCCCACCTGGTTAATTCTGGGGCTATCTTTGATACCCTGTGAATAAATGTTGAACTTTGTTCCATGATTAACTGCCAGATATGACTTTTACCTGGAATCAAAGAGAGCTAAGGGAGTTTTCCTGTTATGGCTTATGTTAGGTCAGTCTGTGTCCTTGCAGGGGCAGTCTGAATATTGTTGTAACATTGTAACCCCCCCCCTCCCCTTTTCCTTTCACAGCAGATTTCTATAATCAGGGGAGGTGAAATATAGAAGTTTTGGTGTTGTACTACTAATAGTAATCATAGTATTAAGTAATAATTAATAGATTCATATGAAAACATCTGAGTTGCTATAATAGGACCCAAGTATGAAAGACCTTTATGTTTGCAATCTGACTTTGTGGTCAATTCTGCATCTTATATAAGTAGATAGACAAGTGTTTGGGTTTACCACCCACTTGCTAGTAGTTATATTCTCACATACAAGATTAGGTCCTTGAAGTAGCCCAGTCCTTCAAGAAGTTATCAGGATAATAAGCTATCAGGATAATAAGCTTATAAAGTGGTGGGGATAAGACAAAGATGTAATATGGAATTTTTCTAGTTAAAAATAGTAATATATTTTGCAAAAGCAACAGGATCAAACTCTTTTATCTAAGTACTAGTGTGTGTATGTCTATATGCATTGATGTATATTACATATAGAATATGTGTAAAATACATATAAAATGGGGACAGCTAGGTGGTGCAGTGAATAGAGTACCAGCCCTCAAGTCAAGAGGACCTGAGTTAAAATCTACCCTTAGACACTTACCCTTACTAGCTGTGTGACCTTGGGCAAGTCACTTAATCCCAATTGCCCTGCTTTCTCCCCTCCATAAAGACCAAAATAAATACATATAAAATACATACACACATGTGTATATACACACATACATATATACACACACATACACATACATATATGAAATTAGCAGGGTTTGAATATGTCTTACTAGCAAGTTCTCAATATTGGATTAAGGATTTTACATATAAAATTGCTTTGATGATTGTTAAAAAAAAAAACCAGTGGAATCATTTTCTATTTTGAAGTATCTGCCTGATAATTTTAAGAGAGAGAAGGGCTCATTTTCCAAGCAAGGCCTTCATGGATTCTTCTTTAAGATTCTTCCTTCAACCTATTGATGGCAGTGTCCATCACAGGTACAGGGTTTAGACAGAAAGATAGAAACGCCAAGTGGTATGTAAAAACTGAACTTTTCTAAAGTTTCTGTTGAGTTATGGGTCCCTAATTTGTTGTTCTTCTTACACCTTGGTTCATAGTATTCAAATTATAAGGTTTCATCTGCTTTTCATCACATGAACTACTTATTAGAAAGCCAGATTTAGGAGGTTGTACTAAATTGCATTAAACCTTGTTATTGGCAGATCTTAGCAGAATTACCTAGGAAGTTCTAGGAGGAGCCTCCTTCAGATCTGCCCTGAGACTGTGTCCTATTCCAGAATGTAGATGTTTTCAGGAACTTGATGACTACATGGGACATCCGAAACTGAAGGTAAAATCTATTGATTAAAGGGACATTGGGAGTGTGTTACAATGAGACCTGTTGTTTAATATTGATCATCATTATTCTATTGTTGAGACTTTTTGTCTCACTGTGTTTGTTTGCTGAGCTTTCTTGGTTACCTTGGTGGCTTGCAAATCTCCTTTCTCAAATTAGTTCATGATGAGTCTTCTAAGTAGTTTGATCTGTAACCTGACTTAGTTTGCCTATAGAGTCTATTTAACCAGATTTATCTCCTTGAGTGATATGAGATTGTGACTGATTCTGTTTGTGATCTTTGTGCCTCTCTCCCCACCCCTTGATGCCTCTTACAGTAGACTGTCAGTCTGTCTAGAAACCCCTAATACATATAGAGTTTAAATAAGTCATCCTGGGGATGAAGAATCCCAGGATCAAAGAGAGGAATGGAGTATTTAAAGATCATTAACGACTCCATTTGGCCTTTATCGGCTATTTCATGAAGTTAAGTCTTAAAAGTCACATAAGTTTGGAGAAGTCACAAGTTTACTCTCCCTCCTCACATCACCTGTCTCAGGGAATGTTATAAAACCACCTTTCTCCACTTCATCTGAGTGTCTCCTGATTCTCCCTACCAACTAGGAACAAAATGGCTTAGTTCCTATGTGCTGTTTTTCACTCCCTCCAAACTGTATATTGACTGTATAGAGACCAGAATTCAAGATCGTTGGCTACTGAGAGCCTTGGACCTAATTTGTTTGCACCTTTGTGCATTGCTAAATAATAGTTGACTAGATGTAACCACTCAGTTTTCTTTTTTTCCTCTGCAGTAATATAGGGCAAATTGAATCATTGACCAGTTGCTTCTGATTGCCTCCAAAGAATTTTTTTAATGGGATTACATTCAGTGAATATATTTATGCTAGTCTTTAGAGTTGATCATTTATGGCACATTTGTGATTTTGAGGTATGGTGGCAGAACTGAAGAATACTTTTCAAAAGGCTACTTTTGAATAAGTAATAAAAGAAAACTTTTCAGAAGGATCTTGGTCTCTCGATATATTAGAGTCCTTCACACTTGTCTTATTCAGGAGAGATTCAATCAAATTCAATCAAAACAGATTCAATCCAATATTGATTCTCCTCTAGACCACGGAAGCAGATTCTTGGATACCATCTATTAGGTCCTCATACATCAGATTATGTTCTTGATATAGTTTAGATATTTAAGTGGATCAATGCCAAAACTTTAGTCTGACTTGGGTCATTTTATTAAAGGAGATGGTAGATTAGGTCTAGGGAGAGATGGAGAAGAATCAAGGAATAGTATATTCTCAAATCTTTTTTTTTTCCTGCAGTAAGGACTCATCAGGTAAAATTTCCATAAGGCTTTTTCCAATGTGACGTCCCATCATGTGTACCCAATTTCTTTCTGTCTCTAAAACAAGCTTACTTGATCTTCCCTTGGAGATAGAAGTATCTGTATATGTATTTTGGAAATGTCATCAATCTATCCCCTTTGCCCATTTATAGTTTTTGAGGTCTATATCAAGTAAATATCAGTTTGGAAATGGGATCTAGATCCAGGGAAAATGACATTATTTTCTGTCTATGAAAACACTCCTGGGACTCTGACTTCACTGGTTAGTTCACCATTCTAGAGCACGATTTCTGCCCTGGGAGAAGGGAGACGAAGAGAACAAGCAACATATATCTAATCCGTTTTATGTGGTATTGTAATATTTGGAGGTAAGATATATCCCTTGATCTTTAATCATTAAGGCTAATCATCCCCAGTTCTTTCAAGTGATCCTCATATTATTTGAACTCTGGGCTCTTTCCATCATCTCTCAATATACTCAAGTATTGATGTCTTTCCTAAAATGGAGTGCCTAGAATTGAACCCAATGCTTTAGACCTAGTCTGACCAAGCTATGTAGAGCAAGGCCATCATGTCCTTAGCACTAACTCTGAAGCTCGGTGGCATAGTAGATGGAGTGCAAAACTTGGAATTAGACAAGCCTGAATTCAAATCCTGCCTTGGATACTTCTAGCCATTTAACTCTAGGTTCCCTTCTCTCTTGGCTTCCAATTCTTCAGCTGTCCAATGGGGGTAACTATTGTCTCTATGTCAAAGGGTTGTTGTGGGCATCAAATGATATAACGCAGGTAAAATGCTTTGTGACTTTCAAGCTATGTAGAAATCTTGTGCTGAATTAGGAGGCATTAAAATAATAGCTAAGATATTAAGATTTACTTTTTTTTAAAGCCTAAGCTTTTCTATACACAACCCTTCCCCACTGTGGGGGAAAAAGGCAAGCAATATTGGACATGGCTACATATGGTATTATACATATGGTATATATGTGTATATGTGTGTATATATGGATATATGGATATGTGTATATGTATGTGTGTATACATGGCTACAAAGTCATAGGAAGAAACTGGTATAGAGTCTTAGAATTTTTCCTGTTAAAATCTTCTCATGTAGAAAATGTTTCCCTGCCCTCAGTTATTTTTAACGTCTTGCATTTCCCTACATTATATATTTTTAAAAGTGAAAAACATTTCACGTGTTAAATCCAGCAATTTTGGGGGGTAATATTTCAAAAACTTTCAGTTAACAAGTCAATAGACATGCACATTTGGTCAAAGTATTTTACATCAATAATTTGTACTATTGTGCATTTAAAAAATGTTGACACATAGAGGCAGCTAGGTGGCACAGTGAATAGAGCACCAGCCCTGAAGTCAGGAGGACCTGAATTCAAATTCACCCTCAGACTTACTAGTGGTGTGACCTTGGGCAAGTCACTTAACCCCAATTGCCCTGCCTTCCCCCCCCCTCCAAAAAGAGAAAAAATAAAATATTGGCATGCCTAGAAAAGGATAAAAGGCTTATCAAGAAAGATCTCTTAAAAGGAGGACCACTCCACTATAACAGATCTTGTAGCATAAACAAAAACTAAAAGTTCTGGGGTTTTATTATTCTAAATTGAGCCTTTGTGGTCTTTGTACAATGTGATAACTGAAAGGTTTTCCCTTAATTTTTATCCTCACAGCAGGATTAATTTTTTTTCATTCTCATCTTTTTCAATGAAGTTGGACTCAAAATGGTCCTGGTAGAAGTCTCTATTCTGTTATTAATCCCTTTGATTTAATGTTCCTGAAGACTTCTATACTTGTCAGTAAAATAATATCTTTTTCTGAAAGTTGAATAAAAGCATTAGGATATAAGCCCATCTTCTGTAGACTCACTGAGAACTTCTTTGGCACTCTTCCAATGGCAAACAGAAGGTCAGACATGGCCTGTCCCAGTGTGACTTTGATTTTCTGCTAAGTATCTACACTCAGAAGACTTCTTATTCCACATAGCTTGGAAACATAGTTTTTGGGGTGGTGATAACTATGAAAAAATCATAAATTTATGAGTCAATGTTATATCCAGCAATTGCAGGCAACAGTTTTGTTTATGCTATTAAAGAGTTGATTGTATTTTGAGATTTATATTTAATACAGTGATTTCTTATCTGCTAGGCAATGTAAGTGAGCTTTTTGATGTATAATTCCATTTACTAGGTTGGGTCTTGCTGAGTATTTTTTGAATAATTCTATAATAAATAACAATAATAAATAAATAAAATTTTGAAACTTACAATGATGTATGTTGTACACTTGTTATGCTCTGAGAACTATTAATTTCTTTTTTTCTTTTTTGTTATGGAAACATTAATCTTTCTATGGCAACATTAAGGGGATGGGCCTTTGTATTGTTAATATTGTATGAATTTTTGTTATAAAACTCTTGCAAGAAAAACCACTCAAAAAGACTTCCAATAAAATGCACTATTATTTGCATACTATTATACGCTAGAGCAAGGAGAAGCATCAGTTGATACAGTTTCTCTCTGGGGCTTCTGAATATAAGATATTTTCTGTCTGTATTTTTAAATACAGAAAAACACATTGTCATGATTTCACAGCTGGTCAGCTACTGGCCTTGGGGAGTTTACACTGTGTTTCAGGGAAAGGGGCACAGATGCTTAATGTGCCACTCTCAAGTTGGTTTTTGGTTGGTTTTTCCTACCTATAGAGTAAAGGATGGCAGAACATAAGGGTTTTATGTGATGGTTCATTTAACACTGAAAGAGGCTTATTCTAAAATGTTATTAACTCATGTCAAGAAAGCGGGTGTAGAGTGTCTACTATTCTACTTGCCAGATTTGATTGGGTCCACTTTATTGTTGCACTGGTACTGCATAAGTGTGTATTTAATTACTCTAAAAATGTTCTTCCCAGAAATTTTATGATGTTCGTATGTTAACATTCAACCTCAGCCTTCATGATGATATCACGCTCAATGTGTCTTACTTGGAGGAAACCAAAGTATTGGCTCATATTGCTTTCATTCACTTCACTGTCTTCTCTTGACTGGCTGCTATTAATTATCTTGTCATCCTGTTGCCCTACAGTCTTGAATAGGGACTGGCTCTCCCAGACCACTAGCAGGAAAGCCTGAGATAGACTTCACTTCATTCTGTAGTACTCTCTAGCTATCCCTTCCTTTCCAACTGCATATCTTTTCCTGTCGACCCCACTACACGCTCCAGTTCTGGAGCCATGAACAAATCAACCCTGATGATTCTGGATGGAGTTTCAATCTACTCTTTTATAGACCTGTTCATCATCTCAGAGACTCTGTTGACCAAAGTTTCTCTTTATGACCCAAACTCCCCTTTGTGGATTTTTCCATCCCCTTGGAATGTAATTTCTTTAAGGAGAGGAAATGGCTTTGCTTTTGTATAACTAGTGGTTAGAATAGTACTTGGCACATAGTAAGCACTTATTAATATTAATAATTGGTATTAATATTTTTAAAAGTTATTTAACATGACCTGCAGATTTAAGCTCAAAGCCTTCTGTCTTTTCTTAGCATACATTAAGAATGTCATGCTGTGTGCAAATGACATTTTGATACTACTAGAAAGAGGCTAGGAGTAGCTAGGTGGCACAGTATATAGAATACTCGACTGGGGTCAATAAGACATGAGTGCAAAGCTGGCTTCAGACATTTCCTAGCTGTGTCCTTCTGAGGAAGTCTCTTAATTCAGTCTGCTTCAGTTTCCCCATATGTAAAATCAGCTTGAGAAGGAAATGGTAAACTACTTCAAGATCTTTGCCAAGAAAACTCCAAATGGGATCCTAAGGAGTCAGATACAACTGAAATGACTGAACAATAACAAAGAGTCTATAAATCCACATTAAAAAAAAATCAGCATTCCGATATATCACAAACAAAACTGCAAAAAGAGATAGTAAAAAATGCCTCATTTAAAATAGCTCTAGACAGAAAATATCTGGGAGTATACCTGCTAAAACAAACCCAGGAACTACATAAACAAAATTATAAAAAAAAAAACTTTTATACAAATAAAATCAGATTTAAATATTTGTGGTAGGCAGGGCCCATATGATAAAAATGACAATTTGGGGGCAGCTAGGTGGCACAGTGAATGGAGCACCGGCTCTGGAGTCAGGAGGATGTGAGTTCAAATCTGGTCTCACATTTGACACACTTGCTAACTGTGTGACCTTGGGCAAGTCACTTATCCCCAATTGTCCTGCCTTCCCCCCTCCAAAAAAAAGACAATTTAAACTAAACTAATTTATATATTCAATATATTCATCACCTCTTTTTTCATCACTTCCCAATTAAATTACCAAAATAAAATTTTTATTGAATTGGGAAAAAATAACAAAATTAATTTGGCAGAACAAGAAGTCAAGAATATAAAAGAGACTAATGAAAAAATGTAAAGGAAGGAGAGGTAGCAGTACCATATTTTAAACTCTATTATAAGCCAGTAATTATCAAAAACTGTCTAGTACTGGCTAAGACATAGAAACCTTGGTTGGAGAATGATCTAGCTTGGATTCATTCTGTGTCAGATTTTTCTGGCCGGCTTGTCCAGTATGAGTGTCACAGATACCAAGGCTCCTTAAGAGTCTACCGGATATGGTGAACCTTTAATGAGCTGCTTTTCTTTGGCTGAGAGAAGACTTGAGTAGAATTCATTTGGCAGGAGGCGTGTTGGTATTTTGGGGTCTCAAGCACCCCTAAACCTTAAACCTCAACAAGGACAAGCTACGTTGGATGGTCCTGTGCCAGTGTCTCCAATGTGACACAATCAATTCCAAAGTTCTGAAGAGAGATCTTAAGTATTCTTCTGTTGACTTTTCTGACAACCATGTGAGCCTTTGTCCGGTGTGAATTTTCCACAAAATAGTCTTTTTAGAAAGCTCACCTTTAGCATTGAAAATTGGAGAGAGTGTTTAGAATCAAGGGATTTGAATAAGAAAAGAGACCTTGGGCAAGTCACTCCACTCCTGAGGATAATAATGTTTGCACTCCCTACTACACTGAATTGTTTTAGAGAAAGTGTTTTGAAGGGCTTCACTCTGTAAGTGTGAATTAGTAGCAGTAGCAAGTAGTAGAGTTAACACTTAGTATTTACATAGGCAATACTGGCCCTTGTTACCAGGAGGCGCTAGGAAGCAGGGCTCTTCTGCCTCTGGGGTCTTATTCAATACAATCTCGAGACCAAGGGTCCTGGAGGAAGCGGGAGCAAAGGTTCTCCTCCCTCCCCCCTCTCCCCTCTTCTGTCTCCCCTCTCCTCTGCAAATCGCGGAGATTCAGCAGCTCCGGTGGCAGCATGACCATGGGTGCCAGGTTCCGAGGGAAGGGGCTATATCCTGCAGCACCCTCAGATAGAAGGGGAGGAGGAAGGAGAGGAGATTGAAGGGCAAGGAGAGCTTCTGCAGTGCCCCGGGGCCGGGGTGAGGCGAGGGAGAAGGCAGCCCACTCCGAGAAAGTCCACTTTGCCTTTGTCCCCCTGGAGGGGCAGACAGCCTGAGAAAAGCCCCAAAAGAAATATGGAAAGAAGCTCAAGAAGTATGACAAGAACGTTGGGAAAGTGATCACCAAAGGTGGCCAGTACTTTGTGGTTGATTTGCAAGGACTTGCCACGGCTTACTCATCACCCTTTACAGCACCAGCCACTCTAGCTTCCTTGGTTGGCAAACCAAGGCAGCGTCCTGTGGGAAAACATCGACTGTGACACCCTGGGAACACAATGAAACTGGCGTCATGGACTTTGACCCAGAAACTACTTGGGACTATATAGGAAAAAACCCTCTTTTTTTGTGCAGGTGGATGAGAGAGGAGGTCTTAATGAATCAGTGCCTTCCCTGCTTTCTGGGGCTTTTCAAAATCTTTGGAATGTCCGGCCATCAAGGAAATCCTGGTCAAAAGGAAGCGCGTACAAAAGAATGAGTTGAAGTTTTTCTCAGACAAGAGTCTCAGTTACAAAAAAAATTAGTTCGCTAAATCCTGAATCTGTGGCTCAGGAGAACCATAACAAAAGAAGAAATCAGGTGAATGGACTCAATAGAAAGGAGACTCCCAGTGAATTAGGATGGGGGGAAATTTTGACTTAGAATTGTTTCGCAATTCTTTTCCAGAGTGGATCTTGAGTTGATATACAACTTTTACCAAACATATGCAATGCATTTCCACCACTGCCCTCATTTTAGAGTACAGACTTCATTTGTTCTCTGGTTGCTCTGTTGCTTAAAAGCTTAGTTATCTTTGTGAAAAGAACAACTGGGAGGAGATCGGGAATTTCAAAGAATGAAGTATCTAGAAAGCTAAGAAAAAAAATTGAAGCATTGATAAATGGAACCAAAAGACATATAATTTACAGCAGCAAATAAATATAGAAACCTTGTATTTGACAAATCTTAAGACTTAACGTTTTGGGATAAGAATTCATGATTTGTTAAAAAATATATATTATGGGGAAAACTGGAAAGCAGTGTGGCAGAAACTGGACATATCTGCACCATTTACCAAGATAAAGTCAAAATGTGTGCATGACCCAGATATAAAGAGAGATATTACAAGAAAATCTGAAGAACATGAAACATAGTACTTATCAGACCCATGGATAGGGGAATAAACAAGAGAGAGAGAGTGGAGTGACGATCCTGTCCTTGTCTACAACTGGTGAGATCTCATTCCAGTTTCGATGGCAGTTAAATTGTCATATGACCAAAGGATTCATATTTTAAGTCTTTCACGTCAATTCATGGTTGGTCCATTTTAATGATCGGTCTGTTTCACTCATTTATTTTCAGCAGGTGCTATTTCTGATTTGTTTGTTCCATTACATGTTGCCATCTTGTAGGACCACAATACAACCTGTCATTTGTTCCACCATTTTCTGAGTCAAAGTGATCTTTGTGAGGATTTCAAGTAGTGCTGGCTGCCGTCATACGCCAACCTATAGTTATGAGATCTCAAAGGAACAGTGCCAGTGCATTATCTGGGGCACCACCATCCTTCTAGTCCCTCAGGTTTTGCACCCTGCATCCTCCTTATCTCTTTACTCTCATATCTAAGCATTGGTCAGGTATCACAATCTCATCTATTCCCTTCTCTCTGTTCATGTAGATACCATTCTAGCACAGGCTCTCATCACCTCCTCTTGTCTCTACTGTTACCAAGGATCTCTCCCAAGGTGCAGGTCTGATTATGTCTTCCTTCCCCCCACTCCATCTCTCTTTCCCACTCCCTTTAGTGGTTCCCTATTACCTTTAGGATTAAATATGAAGTCCTTTGGCATTAAAAATTCTTTTCAACCCACTCACTTCTACCTCTTTAATCTTCTTACCTGTTAATCCCCTCTTGCTATGGTCCAGTGCTGCTAGCCTTAATGATCCTTGATGATCCCGCCCCTTTCTCTGTCTTTTTACTGACTCTACCTCCCCTCCCATAATTGGTGTGCTCTGCTTCTCAGAGGGGGAAGGCACGCTAGTGGCAGCTTCTGAATAAGGTGTTGTATGAGATGAGTCTTCAAGAAAGACAGGGATTTTAAAGCTGCCTTCCACATCTGTATATCTTGTATGTCCCTTTTTTGTGCTCGTTATCTCCCCAGTTAGAACGTAAACTCCTTGATAGTAGTGGTTTTGCCTGTCTTTGTATCTCTGGTAATACAGCAAATGCATAAATGTTTAATGATCGAATTGGCATTGTTGTCATGGTGTTGCTGCAGGATCGCTACCATGGTTTCATGGCAGTCCCTGACATCTAAGGTCTCCATGCCTCACACTCTTGACTGGCATTCCCTTTCTTTGCTGTTCTCCCCCAACCTCCAATCCCCCACACTGGACGATGGGTTGGTATTTGAGATGAACATTTATTTAACTAAAAAAAAATCCTGTGTGGGGGAAGGGAATAGAATTTTAGTATTCCCATCTTCTTTTTAGATCATACAGCAAAATAATGGTTTTAGTTGATTTCTTTGTAAATTACTCCTTAAGAACCTGGAGAAACTATGAAAGTCTAAAAGAAATCCATGATTATTTCAGCGTTCACAATCTCTGAAGCATCTCACAGTTGCTTATTTGTTGATGGGCATGGAGAATAGTCACTAGTGTCTTTAAAGCAAGTTGTTTCTAATCACCTGCTTCAGAAAGGAGCAGTAATTGTCTGAACATCTGTACATTAGAATACAGAGGTTCCTACCATGATTGTTGGGCAGCCATGACCATTCTAGTACTGTCTAAGGAAATAGATACTGAATCCCAGGGCTGGTTATTAATCTGAGCTATAGTAATGTACTATGGCTGATGGACAGAACTGACACATTTCAGGTTATTACAGGACATATGGTCGAAGTTTTGTTCAAGGCTCACTTTATTTTTGCTGTGCAAAAGTAGAAACGGAAGGTGTGTCATGCTTCATCAAGTATTCCCTCACAGACCAAAGATATTGTTACTGTATTTTTAAGGACCATATGGAATATTGCAGAAAAGGCAATTTGTGCTGGCAATTTGAAGTGACAGTTGAACAACATCTTGCTTTGGCATAGTTCTCTCTATAAAAGAGACATTGTATGAATTCTGAATTAATAGTGATAATTTAAGAGAAGTGGAGGAGATTGTTGTCTCTGCTCTGATGACAAGCAAACAAAGTCAGAAAGAAAATGGCTACTTTCATGAAATTGCTGTTTTTGGCTTTAACTTTCAGAGGATTTTTGAGAAGACTTTTTCTTTTTTCTTCTTTTTGGAGGGTTTTTTTTGGGGGGGGGCTAAGTGACTTGCCCAAGGTCACACAGCTAGTAAGTGTTAAGTGTCTGAGGCTGGATTCAAATTCAGGTCCTCCTGACTCCAGGGCCAGTGCTCTATTCACTGCACCCCTTGCTGCCCGAGAAGACTTTTTATTCACATCTTAAGAAAAGTGGAACTAGACTATTTTTTTTTTTACAAGATAAAAGAAAAATCATCTGGTATAGTGAGAGTTTGAGGTGATTCTGGCTATGATCATTTGCATAATAAAAATCTAAATGATCTTTTTCATTGATTTTTCATTTTTTAACAAAATGTATCTCTTCAAGGAATCTATTATTCTGTTATAAATTTTTGAAAAATAGAGAAATAGGAATTATTGCGAAGGTGTTTTTAATTCTTAAATAATGTTTAATAATGGTATAGGGAATTGAGAGCTGATTAATGAGAGCTTGAAATTTTATTAGAAAATATCATAATATGTACCTGGATTTTTCTAGAGCTCAAGATAAGATTAAATGAAGTCAAATGGAAGGCTGAGGGTTGACCTGTTAATGATTATAGGCAGCCCCATATAACCTTTTCATAGGTATAGTAGAAGTTTAGATGATGAATTGGTAGCTTTAGAGTATGACGAAGAAGAAAATGCATGTGGAAAATGGTGGCGCCTGAATCATATCTCCTTCCAGCTAGCCTTTTCTTCTCTCTTCCATGTTTTTCCATCCATTTGGCTTCTATGATTTCTATCTGCCATTTGTAAACTCTCTTAAAATCTGAGAAACTCTCAGTCGTGTTTTAAAGAACTCCCTGATGTCTAAAAACATTTTGGTTTGGTTTTGATATCTTAATCTTGGGAAGGCCAATTTCGTGATGTGGACCACGATCATTGCTCTAGTATAGGGAGGTATGACCAAGTGGATTCAGCATATTTCTAAGGCGCTGTCTATCCATTGAGAGTAGACTAATCCAAACGTACAGATGTTTAGGACCTGGTCTTTACTCCTTTGCCATTTGGACTGGGGTTTGGGTTCAAAGACAACCGGAGACAGCTCTCTGAGTAGATTGTGTCTTTGCAGAGCTGTTATGCATTTGTGTGTTGCCTTACCCCAAATTGCTGAAGTAAGGACACATTTTCTGTTTTATCTTAAGGTTTCCTATATCCAGGTGAATCATATTGGTAAGCAGTCCTCTTCTATAGACATTTGTCTTGTTCTGTTGTTTTCCTCTGAGCTGTTGACATGGGCACCTGGAGCTCAGAAAAGCCAATAAGTGGGCTGACAGACCCTTTCTAAAAGATGATTTGGCCACCCTAGAGGTAATCTTTAGCTATTGTAGCTATTGTAGCTTTATTTAGGGGGATTCTAGTTTTTCTTTGACTAGACCTTATTAGGCCAATTTTGGCATGATGGGAAGGTATCTGGGAGTTAAAGTGGGTCCTCCACCAGCAGTAGTGGTCAAGTGGGAGAAGAATTGAGATGGGGATGTGAAACAATAATCATAATTGACACACTTTGGTTTATATAAGAACCAGTGCTTATATAAAAACACTTAGGTAGAATGAGACAAGGAAGCCTGTGAAAGAATATAGACACTTTTGCCAGGCAGTAGCATGGATTTGGACCTACAAGTTTTTCTAGCCATAATTCCACTTCAAATTGGACCAAAAGTGTTACTGTGTACGGCCCAAGTGGTTGAAAACACTTCTGAAATAAGCACTCAGAAAATAAAGGTGGATTGCTCTGAATTATTAAGGTCTGTGGGAAAAGGCATTTTGTAGGCATCAGGGATGATGATCTTGGTGTTTCTCTGGTGTTCTTGAATATCCTGAATTTGAGTGCTTGAATCACAGGTGAAAGGTGGTTATTGAAGGCTTTGATACTTCCTCTTCTTTGAGTGGGATGTGGGCTAAGCCCAGGGCCTATGGGTATGTGAATAGAAGTGGAATTTATACTACATTTGTCTGTTCAGAAAAATAGGATGAAGAGTATCAGGAAGGTTAATGTGGATGTGACAATGAGCAGACCACAAGTTGTGATGATTAAAGTTTTTCTGTCTCTGCTGTGAAGGGATCCTCATGACGTAACTGGGCATTTGGCAGAAAAGGTACTTCCATAGGTAACTGCTAACCCAACACAGTATTTAAATGAGTCATGATCTAATACTCACTCTGCCAGAAAAAAATTGGCCATTTAATCCTGTATTCACTCAATTGACAGAGGATTATGTTGTCCTACATCCAGATGGAACGTCAAGCCATCAGTCTATTAAGGGAGCTAACTGCACCCCCCCTCCCCCAGTAGAGGTACATGGATCTAGGCATCCTGTAGCTTATAAACTAGAGGACCTAATGAATTGAATCAGGCAATATCCAAGCTACTTCTACAAAAGTAAACTCATGACTAAAGAGGGGACTAAGTTCTATGAGGGAATGGTCTTATAAGATGACCAAATTAAGGTTCTGGATTGAAGTAATGTCATTTGAAGGTGCTCCTGCAGTCTGAAATTAATCCATGACATGTTTAGAGCTATTGGATTTGCTAAGGAGGCTTTTGAACTTATTTGGTGTGGTATGATTCTTGTGTGCTCAAAAACAACCTCTTGCTTTACTACAAAGGAGTATTGAAAAAATCCTTAGGGTCATGTGACTGATAGGCAGTCATTTTATTTCTTTTTATTTAGGAGACTGGTGGACAGTCTTCTAGTTCATGTCTTTATTTAAATTACTAGTGAGGCCTTGGCTTAAGGAACAAGACAAGAGTGTGCTAGCTGGAGGCCGCTTTGGAGTATTTTCTCAGGGGAAAAAAAAGTTATAGCTCAGCCCTAAAACTACATTTAAAACTGCAAGAAAAGTAGCATTTCAGATCATCCTGACTTTTGTTTTTATACAGTGGTTCAATGAGTAAAGGAAGAAGGGTGACTGCTCAAAGTGCCCCCCCCAAAAAAAAAGATCTCAGCATGGGACATTTTCCCTAAAGCTAGAGGGAGCTCCCTGGAAATTCAGCCCCCATAGAAACTCCCAAGTGGGAGTAAGATGGGAGTGAGGCAGAAAATTGACTTAAGAAGGAAAGGAGCCCCAGCTATGAAAGAATTGATGTGTAGGGTTCGGGTCAGTTTGAGGGAAGAAGAGGTGGAGGCATAAATCTTCATCATAGTCTGAGGTGGAACTGATTTTGTGTTAACCAGTTAAAATCCCAAGTATTAGAGTGTTTGGTCATATGCCCCTTTTAGTGAAATCTGTATTTATTCTCCTTCAGACTTCAAGGACTTCTAAGTACAAATTAGGAAGTCAGAGTGGAATATAAAGAGTAGTCAACTTATAACTGAAATCTGCAATGTTTTAGGCAAACATTTTATCAGCCATGATTAGGCACACTCTAGCTATGATTGAGAGCTCCTCATCCCTATATTTCAGAATCATAATCCAGAAACATAAATCTCATTCTCAAACACTATATTATTCAGCTGTCCCTTTCCTTAATAGATTTTTTTTTTCACCTTGAAACCCTTGAGAATTCCTTCTTTACTTCTAAGGTTTTGAGGGTTTTTGTCAAGGACTTCATAATCCCTAGCAATGCTCTCTAGGTCTCTTCAGTCAAAAGACTGGAAGGAGAGGCCGATAGGTAGTGCAGTGAATACAGCATTGGGCCTGTAGTCAGGAGGACCTGAGTTTATCTTTTGGTATGAATTACCAGAACCAGGTAGTGCTTTTCAAGTTTGACAGATCTTGGGAGGGTCTCTGTCATATCCTAGATGTGTGTTCTACAAAGATGCTTTCCTCTTCATATTTTTTTTTCTATAGACGTGGTTTATTACTTTATGGAAAAAGGAATGAAGTAGTTAAAGAAAACATCAGTAATAATGCACCAAAATCAAAGACATAAGAATAGCAGTATGCAAAAATTGGGCCCAGGCATTTGTTCACAGTATAATCAGAGGATCGGCAATATAGATTGGGAGGGACTTCAGATGCCCATAGCTTATTAATTCTCATTGAGAGGGTGAATACATTCTTTAAATTTTTTAAAAATTAAATTGGTTTGTTTACTTTTAGTTGACAACATTCAGTTCCACAGTCCCTTTAATTCTGGATTTTCTACCCCTCCATCTATACCCCCTCACCCCCATCATGGCAGCTTGCACTCATATACAGGATCTACAAATACCTTCCATTAATCATTAGTCATTTTCTCTTTATATGTTGTTGATAGAATGGTGTGTTAGTACACCTTAGCAGAGAATCACCGACCTCCTCATTTCATCTGCTTTCGTCTCTCTCAGGATGATCTCATCATTTGTACTCTAGGAAATTATTTAGAGCCCTGGGTGACATTAGAAAATGCCTTCATATTCAGAAGGTCCACCAATTTCCCCCTCATTGGAACTGTATTGATTGGTCTGTCTTCTCTTCTGCGTAATATTCTTCAGTGTCCCAACATCTGGACACAGGTCAAGATGTCACTTTCTCTTCAGATCTTTAATTTTTACCTTGAGTCATTTTTTTTTAAATAAAGGAAAGGTGAGAAGTGCTTCTTTCTTCCCCATACCATGGAGAATAAAGAGGCTCTACTCTCATCCTTTCATCCCTTCTTCTTAGAGGGAGATCAGTCTTCAGTATGCATGTATGTGTATTTGGCAGGGGTGGGGGATAGGGACACTGATTTGTCTTTCTGCTGTGACCAATGTCATACATTTAGATGGGTGATACAAAATCCCCCTTGCTTTCCATAAATACTGGAACTGAAAAATTCATCACTCTTCTTGGTAGTTCTTGGGACCAGTTTGTCCTTATTGGGAAAAGAGTTCTACTAATAATAATTTTCTTGCCTTTTATTGGAAGTTACTAGCGTATTCAAAGGTCCTTAGTTATATTGACTTATTTGATAGGAAACTAAAAATACCTAAATGGAAGTAGAGAAGAGCTGATGGATACGTAAGGGGGTTTACAATGGTTCAGGAGAAGACTTACAGCAATCCTACAAAGCATACAGAAAGTACATCTAGAAACTCTGCAGTTTCTCCATTTTAGTTTAGAATCATCAGTTTCATGACATCCTGTGGATGAATGAAAAGGCATCTATTAGGCACTTACAATGTGCAAAGTAGGTGGAATTGCTGACATTTATGGTACCTATCAGTTCAGCTCCTGTCCTGAAATATGGCAAGCAACACCAGTAACATTGTCCTAAGTTGAAAGTGATCATGCCCTGACCAAAACCTGACCCATCAACAAGTTCTCTTTTCACTGGAATTCTGGTAATTCTGTGTCTTGTGGAGGGAACGGGAGATATTGTGTGCGTGCCAGATCCACTGGTCTATTCATTCTCCATCTTAACGAGTTATCAGTCGAGCAAATTTCCTTCATCTATATAATGAGGGAAAGATGAGAGGACAAGTGATTCCTGGAGATATAAAATGACTTGCCCAAGGTGGCATGGGTAGTAACCTAACTGGGATTTTTAGACTAAGGATGCTTCCAGTCTTTTGCTTTTTTTTTGGAGGGGGGAAGGCAGGGCAGTTGGGGTTAAGTGACTTGCCCAAGGTCACATGGCTAGTAAGTGTTAAATGTCTGAGGCCAGATTTGAACTCAGGTTTTGATTGCAGGGCTGGTGCTCTATTCACTGTGCCACCTAGCCACCCCTCCTTCCAGTCTTTTGTCTCTAATCATAGCAATTGGGCAGGAAGATGTTTCAAAAAATACAAGAGATAGTCCATCAGGTATCCCTTCTGCCATCCTTCTTTCCTATTATCCTTGGTGGAATTAGCTGGACATTTTACCAAGTAACTGATCAAGCAACTTCGGAATCAGACTCCTGTCTGTTAGGCCCCACAAAACTTTTATGTGTGATTCATAGAGGGCTAGATCGGGGCAAACAGCTGCATTATCAAGCCCTTGTTCCCTCCGAGGAGGCTTGCTTACTTGTAGTGTTCTTGGCTCAGATGGGTCCACCCAAAGAAAGCCTTCTGAGCTTGTTACCATCTGTTTGATTCACCAAGGTCTGAGCATGCCAAAAACTTCATGAAGAGAAGGCATTAGAGTTGGAAAGCCTCCAACAGAGGTAGCTCCTTAACTGCTCTGAATGGTCTCTCTTTTGATGATAACTTCAAATGATGTTATCAAATGCCATTCCTTGGCTTCCTCTAAGATAGCTGCTGATGTGTCTTAGTCCATATATAAAACTCATACTCTTAGCTTACCATGTCAGGTGCTGGGTATACATGCTTTGAACATGCTTTT
Source organism: Pseudocheirus occidentalis (assembly GCA_028646575.1). Taxonomy (NCBI): domain Eukaryota; kingdom Metazoa; phylum Chordata; class Mammalia; order Diprotodontia; family Pseudocheiridae; genus Pseudocheirus; species Pseudocheirus occidentalis. The sequence goes on along the minus strand of CM053597.1, from coordinate 36,073,541 downwards.
ATTGGTAGACTCCACTTAGCTTGTGTCTGGGCTTGGTGTCTGCCCTGACAAGCCCATGGTGACTGTAGCATTGCTGATAGTATGGGATGAGGAAGAAGGGAGGCTCTGGGTCATCCAGTTTTTCTGTATTTTGTTTTTAAGGATATATCTTCCTTAGCCCCTGCCATGGGAAAAACTTCTACTGGGTCCTTCATGCATGAATAAGATGCTATTATAATTCTATAATAGTAATAATTAGCCTTTATATAGTACTTTAAGGTTTGTAAAATTCTCTACATATCCCATTCTATATTCTGAATGACTCTGGGATAAAGTAGGGATAACTTTACAGATGAGGAAACTGAGGCAGAAGTTAAAAGGCTTGCCAAAGGTCACACAGCTAATGTCTTAGAGACTAAAGCTTTTAGGTCATATGATGAGACTCAAGATTTCTTTTGGAGTACAAAGCTCCCAGTTTTCAGTTCTTTAACTGAAGGCATTAGTAACAAATAAACCATGACCACAATCTTGCCTTTCTTGATCTAAATCAATATTGATGGAGTGATCACAATTAGTGACAGCTGAATGCTTCAGTTAGTTTTCTAAGGTAACTTCATTCTAATCCTGGTTAGAATTAAGCCTTGTATAGTGTGGTATATTCATTAGGCTTGCTGACTGAGGACCTAGTGAAAGAAGTGAAGACCAGATACCAGCTATACCTTGGTATTACAGAGCCTAGAAAGTAAAAAAACTCTCGCATCATAGATGGAGATAGCATCTTAGATCTTCTATACCAAAAGTGTCATGGGCTACATGCAGCCCACAATACTTCTGAATGGGATCTGAAACAGGCTAGAAAGCAATTGGGAAATATCTAACAGAATATAAATAACAAAAATGCAAATGCAAAAATACAGTGAAACATAGATAATGTTGATTTGTGGTTTCCTAAGTTAATATGCAACTACAGAGATACTTATGTATGATTTACTGCCCTCCCCCAACTTCTGAATTTGATACCACTGACCGAGAATACCTCCTACATTTTACAGATGAGAAATCTGATGTCAGGGGTGGGGTGTGGGTGGGTGGGTTGTGTGACTTGTCCAAGGTTACTCAGGCAGTAGGCATCACAGGTGGGATTTGAACCTATGTCTATGGACTCCAGAGTCAATTTTGTTTTTGAACACCCAAGGAGCTTCTTTGAGAAGGTGAGTAATGAGTCTACCTTTGACTGGGTGGAGAGAGTTCTTTGTAGTGAACCTATGAAACTCTCTGAGCCATCTGTGAATGGGAATCATCTCTAAAATATAACAGAAATAAGTGGTCATCGAGCCTTTGCTGGGAGATCCACTTTGGGGAATCTACTAACTCCTGAAGCAGGTCATTCAGTTTTTGACAGCTTTAATTGGTAGGAAGTTTTTTTTTCTCTTGACCCCAAACCCACATTTATTTGCTTCTTGGCAACTCTACCCAGTGTTCCTATTTTATCCACTGGGGCAAGCCTTCCATGAGGCAGTCCTTCAAATATTTAATTATAATTGAGTTCTCCCTGAGTCTTCTCTGGGCTAAATGTCCCCAGTTCATTTTAACCAGTCTTTGTATAGCACAGACTGGAGGTCCTTCACCAGTTTGATTTCAATCTTTAATATAGTCCCCACTGTATTAATGACTTTTCCAAAGCACAGGACTTGAAACTGAGCACATTCCAGATGCTCCAAAGTAGAGTTATTACCTAGGCATAAACACCATGCCAGTCATGATATTGTTTAACATTATAGGAGCTTTCTTAACCATGAAATGATGCTGTTGACTCATGGAGCTTCTAGTCCACCAAGAACCCAAGATCACCTTTCAGCATTATTGATGCCTTTTACTTTTTTATTAAAATCGTTATAGTTATTTCTTAACATTCTACCTCATCCACAGAGCCTTCCCATATAACTAAGACATGACTGCGCCAAACCAACTGACACAGAAACCAAGTTCTTACAGCTTATGCAAAATTCTGATCCCATAGTTCAATTCTGCTCAATTCTTAGAGTAATGATGTAAAATAGAAGATCCGGGTCTTCCTCCCTCCATGTTTTTATCCATTCATCAGTAATAAAAATAATAACAAAAATCAAATTAATTTGGCACAATAGAGTACCTAGTCTTAATGGAGACCAGACTTGTAGATGACTGCTCTCTGTACGATTACCTTTTACATACCAAGTCACTTTTTAAAATTACCCATACAGAGAGTCTGTCACATGAATTTATGACATCTCAATTCATGTTTAACCGTAGGACCGTTCCTTTGAAGTCTTGCAGGTTTGCTGCGATTATCACATTTTCAGTTTTCTTTATCTTGAGAGTTATTTATAAACATTCTCACATGTCACTTTTGGTAGAAGGGAAAGGACTCCCTACCACTGACCTCACTCTGTTATCTATTTTATATCTATGCATCTATATCTTATAAATCTTAGAAAAAAAGACAAAAGAAGATGGCACATGACATTTTGTACCAGACTTTCCGAATTATACAAAATACCTCAGTAAACAATTTGTATAAAATTTTATACATAATTTGTTCTCTTAAAATTTTCCCAGGCAATTTTCTACCTTATCTTTTTTGGGGGGAGGGGTCATGGATATCATGTATGAAAGGCTATTTCATATTTTAGGACAGATGTTCAGCATTTACTGTTGCTTAGTAAAGTGATATCTGTTTAGTCCAAAAGCATTTCTGGGGGGTTTTGGCCCATTTCCTGTGTGCTCTATTCATATCTAGTAGTCTTCCTCATTTTTGGCAAAAAATTCTTTTTTACAGGTCCCTGAGGATGATATTATGCAAAGGACTGGTATTATACAATGTTAACTACTTATATCAACCAGTTTTTTTTAAAATTTTGCTTTTTGGAGGGGGAAGGCAAGGCAATTGGGTTAAGTGACTTGCCCAAATTCATACGGCTAGTAAGTGTTGTGTCTGAATCTGGATTTTAACTCAGGTTCTTCTGAATCCAGGACTGATGATCTATTCACTGCACCACCTAGCTGCCCTTCAATAATCTTTTAAAAAGCCTTTTATGTTGTTTTATTAGGCACAGTAGCCTAGCTCACTTGGTGGGATGAATATTTGACATCTTACTTATAGGAATAGGTTTATTGAAATATCTAATTATCAAAAGGCAAATTGGAATTCAAAGAAGATGCTTTAACATGATACAATTTGAAAAGGAAAATGGTCAGTGTGCTTGCAGCACACCACTATGCCAATATGTGCTCTGCTGATACAGTATAGGTAGTTTATGAAACTACAGAAACTCCATTTCCTACATTTAAAATATATAGAGAAATAAAACACAAAATGGCACAACACAATCACAAAAATTGGTTCACACATACAATTAAATCTTTGTGATCTTTTCTGTGTTCTGATTGTTATTTTTCTTTGTCACATTGCAGAACTTGTTTTTTGGGGGCAGGAATGGACCTGTGATTTCACTGATATAGGGAAGTGCCAAGGAAGAAATTCCCTCTACCAGTGTAGATCACAACTGCTTTGTATTTCAGTCTTAGAGAGAAGTCTGCATGTCATTAAAGCTTTTTTCAGATCTAGGAACCCTCTATTCTACTATTAATCCTGTATATGGAGTGTATGATGGGCTATTGTACAAGTGGAAAGAAATTTTTTTTGAGTTGAATTAGAAATATTAAGTTGTTAGCTAGTCTTCTATAGGTTCATTGAAAACATCCTTGGTATGTCTGCAGTAGAATTCAAGACAGATGAATAATATGTACCTCATTTTGTTCCTGTATGATTTTGATCTCATCCAGGTGTCTATACACAGATTTCTACAGGCTCAAAAATAAGAGTTTTCAATACACATAGCAATCCTAAATACTTGTTTTGTAATGTTTATGGACTGAAAAGCTTTGGAGATTGTAGGCACCAATTTAATGCAATGAAAATATTCTAGTTACAGTATGGTTTATTGATTTAATTCTCCATGATTTCTGAGATCTTTTTTTACATTATGGGAAAATTTTTCTCAATCAGGTTATGAAAGATGGAGAGTTACTATTGGATGATTCTAAGTATAAGGGCGTATCATGCTGAGCTAGTACTAAACTTAAATCCTTCAGTAATGTGCTCCAGTCCTCACAGGTTCCTGGTGTGAACTACACTGATTACTATGTGAGCTTCCTAATGATCTTTCTAGGGTGTCCTGTAGCAATGACCTGATCTTGAATAGGCATCATAGGTTACTATGTTACTGCTAACAAATTCACGTAACTCAGTCATGTGTTCAACATTTCTTTGTCCACATATTGTTGGTTGAGTTCATGTGGATAAATGACACTAAAAGCCAATTTTGAGGGCTTTTTCTTTCTATTCTTGTATCTTTGTTAGCAGATTATTTCCAGAAACTGCTTTTGATTGCATCTGACAAGTTCAATGATAAATGTTATGAGCATTTACTGTTGCTTAGTAAAGTGATATCTGTTTAGTCCAAAAGCATTTCTGGGGGGTTTTGGCCCATTTCCTGTGTGCTCTATTCATATCTAGTAGTCTTCCTCATTTTTGGCAAAAAAATTCTTTTTTACAGGTCCCTGAGGATGATATTATGCAAAGGACTGGTAATATACAATGTTAACCACTTAAACAAACTCTTTGCATTTACCTCTGATTTTAGAAATCTAGCAAGTTTCTTTTGTTTTGTTTTTCTTTTTTTAAGTTTTTCTTATTTTTAGTTTACATCATTCATTTTCACAAGATTTTGAGTTACAAATTTTCTCCTCATCTTTCCCCTATCCACCACTGCAAAACAGCAATCCCATTGTATACCCTCTCCCCCAATCTGCCCTCTCCTACATCCTCCCTCATCCATCCTCCCACTTTCTGGTAGGGCAAGATGGATCTCCATACCCCAGTGCCTGTATAGCTTATTTCCCAGTTGCATGTAAAAAGTAATAATAATAATAATTTTTTAAAATCATCTGATTTCACAACTTTGAATTCCAGACTCTTTTTCTTCCTCCCTAATCATCCACCCTTACTGGGAAGATAAGCAGTTCAATTCAGGGAGACAATTTAATCCCTTGAATCCTTTGCTTATTTTTCCTAATACACTTGCCTTTGGCATTATTGAATTGGTGTCATATTTTTAAAAGAAATCTTTAATTTAAACAATTAATTAGATTAAGTATTTTATTAACATAATATTGATAATAATAATTAAAGCGTAATTTAATTAAAAAATTTTCCATGTGGACATCAAATACTAGGGTGAGTTCTCAATCTATTTGAGTCTATTTTAAATGTTTCCATGAATAAGCCACAAGAGCAGAAATTATTCAAAGGCTCTGTGACAGTCAGCATACATACACCCCTACACACACACACACACACACACACACACACACACACACACACACACACACAGTGTTATGGCACTTCGGGGCAGCTTGTTTGATAATTACCAAATTTAAAATGTTATCCTTTCTACCCCTCAGATTCTTAATATTTACTTGTTATTCAAAGGAAGTATTGACTGATGAACTGAAGGGTCTTTATAAACTTACAGAGAACATATAACAAAAATATTTGTTATTGACACAAGGACAAAGATAAAGCTGCCTCTCCCAGGAGCACAGTTGTTAAAAATCCATAGTGCTTTCAGCTTTCACACCTTCTTTCAGATATAGACACATCTACGTATTCTCACAAGTGCTTGTTGGTTAATAGCCATATGGAGAATGGTCCTTTGGGTATATCTATGGTGACCTGATGTCCAACCACTTGGCTCCAACAGTAATAGCTACTACCTGAACATTTATATTTTGGTGCCTAGAGGCTCCATGCATACCTGTTGTAGGCCCTATACCTGTTCTGGGTCCTGCCTCGTGAAAGATGACTCCTCTGCTTGCCTGAGAGCAGATCATTGATATGGATGATAGTTAACAGGGCTGGAATATTGCAGAGTATTTGATTGTTATTATAGCCAACTGTAATGTTAATGAAATCAGAAGATCTTCCATGCCCCTTTCTATTGGCACTTACTAAAGGCTCAAAGGCTTAGCTCCTTACTTCCAGTTAACTCCTTGGGAGTAATCACAGCTGGAGTTGAGAGGAGAGTGGATTGGAAGTAC